>CM049308.1:39356526-40556526 GCA_026874595.1 Sipunculus nudus | reverse complement strand
TGAATTTATGTAGGGTTTCTTAGAAGATTTTACAGGGCCCTTCCTCGATCTTAATTAAATTAGAAATTTCTAGGTCCATCCTGTACCGTTTCTGCCAATCTGACTAATAGGATGCAAAATTATGCTTTGTCACATAGCTCACCGAATATAAACACAGTGGCCTATTCAGGTTGTCCAAAGAGACATTGAAATCACATTTCTGGGTCCAGCATTTAAGATTATGGCCACCTCTGACTTAGTTCAACATTCAACATTAGGTTTTCAACTCGTATCTCACAGAATATAGGGCATCATGAGCTAAACCCATGTGTTGAAGGATTTGCCTCCTTGAATTTAAAGTTGGTAGGTTCTAGATTCAACCATTATGAATTGTTATCCTCTTACATTTGCCGAACTAAAATCATATTTTCACCCTATATCTCAAAGAATATCTGTCAAATTATGTGACCTTATTTTAAGATTCGAAGGATACTTACCTTGGACCTCCCTGGATTTTACAATAGAAGATACAAATTCAACAGGTAGGTTGTGTTCCCTGTTTGACTGTCTTAGTGCTCAGAATCATGTTGTTTGCCAGTAGCTCCTGGAGCATAGGTAACGATGGCCTAAGCTAGGTCTCCAAGGAGACTTGCCGAAGACTTCCAAGTATGATATGATAGAAGATTCCAAGGAAAATTTTTATAATTTATACCCTGTTTGTCCAGGTGCGCAAAATCATTTTTTTGGTCCGTAGCTCAAAGAATATAGGTCACCATAACCTAAAAGGTTCCAAAACGATTTCCCCAGAACCTCCCTGGATGTTGCTTTAGAATATTCTAGGATGAACAGTTACAATTTGTGCCCATCTGACATTCAGGATGCTTATATGACATTTTCCTATAGGTCGCAGATTATTAGGTCACGGTGACCTAATTTCATGTTTCCAACGACATTTGCCCAGGACCTCCTAAAAATGTTAAGTTAGAAGTTTCTTAGCCTATAGAATACATTTTGTGCTACGTCGGTCTGTCTGGTTGCTCAAATTCATGTTTTCGGCCAGAAATTCGCAGAATATTGGTGACCATGACCTACTTTAAGGTTTGCAAAATGATTTTCACAGAACATCCCTGGGTACAGAAAATTCTAGGCCTAACAAATACGATTTGTGCGCATCTGATATTCAGGCTGCCCATATGACATTTTTCCCCTATAGGTCAAAGAATATAGGTCACGTTGACCTAATTTTATGTTTTAAAGGACATTTGCGCAGGATCTCCCTAAACTTTATGTAAGCAGATTTTAGTTCAATGGTTACCATTTGTGCTACGTCTGACTATCTGGGTGCTAAAAATCAAAACCATTACCTAATTTTAGGTTTCCAAGAGGATTTGCCTAGTTCCTTACTGGATGTACAGTAAGAAGGTCTAACGGTTACGATTTGTTCCCTGTTAATAAACGGATGGTAGACGGACTAAGGGTGATCGCTATAGCTCAGGTTAACAAGAGTAAGCTGAGCTTAAAACATACAATTCAACATCTCAAATCTCATTTGTCATGAAGAGAATTTGTCAGATATCATGAAAATTGAACGGAGAAGAATATTATTTAACTTGCAACATTCTTATATATCAAATGGACTCTGCTTTGAGCAGTTGCCCTCTCTGTGATCAATGGGTCATGACGCTCAGATGAATTGAGCAGTCTGTAATGTTAATATTTAAGAATGCTTAACATAAACACATTATAGGTCCCAGCGACCTTATATTTGGTATGCAATTAGATGTATGTTGAACCTACCAGTATATTTTGTAAAAAAAAGTTTCTACAACTCTGATGCTACAGTTACGAATAAAGCCTTGTTAACAATTGGCCAGCAGTAGTTGAGTACAAAAAAAAACCAATAAAGAAATGCGTAAAAATAAAAGAAATGTAGCTAGCACCATCAGTTTGTCAAAGCTGAGGCTTGACGCTTGAGATATTTATCTAAAATATGAATATCATACAACAACTGGTGAAAACTGTGAAAACTGTAAAAACTGTTCAGTCGTGTCTGCAACAATTCTGATTTTCTTCATTTTTTTTGCATGGTAACATTTTTATATGTGCAGATGATGCGCAATGTTTAGTTTTAGGGTTGAATGCAAACCTTCTGTCTTGCAGCCCAGAACACTATCATAAGTCTGATTGTTTAAGTGCTAAATATACAAAACAGCGCGTTATCCACATAAAAAATATAGGGCATAGGGACCTACTTTTTGGAAGGTTAAGAGATTTACAAAGGAACTCCCTTGAGGAAATATCTCTCAAACAGTCGGCTCAATCACATCGCGTCAAGGGATAGATAGCCTTACATATATATACTCTGATGATTCGCAGCATGTTGTTATTACTTCTGTACTTGTTGTGCTGATTTGTATCACAGAGCAAACGGAATGCATTACCCTACAGTTATTTCCCGAGGATATGTATTTCCTCCAAGGCGATGGATTAAGAACCAGTTGGGCTCTTAGAAACAAATTAACTTTTGGGTATCGCTCATGTACTAGCGCAAGGGTATGAATTCCAAAAGGCCTAAAAGAGTCAATGGAAATTCGGAAATAAACTGAACTGTAGCCCGCACCTTAAATTTGTTTAATTAATTGATATTTATAATGATTCATATTGACTTAACCCAATTCAGGAGTTGCTCACGCGTTCGATATGATTCTTAATACCATTTCATGTTTTCATATGTTTATGTTTTATAACTTATTAAATTATCAAAATTATCAGTTATCAAGCGAATTTATCTGTAATTGACATCGGAATGGTTTAAGGGCTAACCTTATTATAATTAAAGTTTGTCTCACCGAGTCTCGTCACAGTGGAGCTCCATATCGTGACAGCATCTTCAAGCCCAACGCAACTAAAACCTTGAATTGATTCTGCAGCTGTTGTCAACTGAACCTCTTTCTTCCTGCAA
This sequence comes from Sipunculus nudus, assembly GCA_026874595.1. Classification (NCBI taxonomy): domain Eukaryota; kingdom Metazoa; phylum Annelida; class Sipuncula; order Golfingiida; family Sipunculidae; genus Sipunculus; species Sipunculus nudus. The sequence goes on along the minus strand of CM049308.1, from coordinate 40,553,585 downwards.
TACACAACCTACCCCTGATGATAAAAATAAATGCTTTATGTAAAGATACTTTTTGTAAGGATCCTTTGAAAAATTTCTATAAATGTTAACTTTCACAATATAAGTATTTTCATTAATACAGAGAAAAATAAAATGGTATTTACCTTGACAGGCGGCACAATGTGAAATTACATAAAGAAAAGGTCTGATCTTTCTCTGTGGAGTACAAGACATCGGATATACAGAATGATTATATACACTGTAATAAAGATCATAATAAGTGTACAATTAATAACAAGAATCGAGTACATAAATAGTAATGCGCATTATCATTTAACCTTACCAAAATATCCAAAATAAAGTTAAAATTAAAGCTTTAATCGTATCAATTGGTTTTCTTTGCTTTAAATCATCGCGGATAATTGAATCACTTTACCTTTGGGAATTAAGACGGTCTCCGAGTCCGCTTGCTGATGTTTTAATTTGTCACCTCTGAGTTTACAGCGCTTTCTTATCTGATAACGTATTCTCTGCACAGTTGAGTCATTATTAAATTTTCGTTCTTGTCTAAAGTTTAATGTAAGAATATTTGTTATATATACTCTGAACTTGGAGTGCCTTTCATGGTATGGTTAAAAGAGGTGATCTAAAAGTTATGACTGGCAACAAATAAATAAATATTACTGCATTCATTTTATTTTATTTATTTTTCCAAAATTCAGAACTGACTGAAAACCATCTTAGAATAATTATCTTATAGGGGAAAGTGTCCCTGTCATGCAAAGAATGATCGCATATGACATCGTGATATTTGACCACTGTCATCAATTAATTCGCCAGGCAAATTGCTATAATTTCAGTGTGTGCGCATTTGCCAGATTTTACACCAAGAAAGATACAACAAAATTTTCATATATGCACATTGACTATTATACAATTTCCTTATGTTTATTTATAATGATTCATTGGAGATAGTTCAGTGATAAAGAGTCACACTTACCTAAATGGCTTTGTTTCATCCAAAAAGATAAGATTTAAAAGACTAACTGACCAAAGAAATGTTGCAACCACGAGGGAAGGCAATAAAAATGGATGAATACCAAAAAATCCTTTTTCAGAAAGATGTGTGGATATTTATCTGCAGGTTCGGCCAGATAACCTGGTAATAAACATAAAAGATTTCATGAATTGATATCCACTTTATTTCAGAAGTATAACACAACCAGAGGTTTTAATGACTGTGGTTTATAATGATACATAGAAGAAAGGTTTTTATTTTAAAACATCGGATTTCGTGGATTTAAGTTAATATATACCTGCCAGTAAAGGTCCAGAGAAAACTCCAATGCCCCACCCTACTGCAACGAGAATAGTACCAAGTCCTTGATGGCTGTTGTCGCATACATCATATACCAACGAGTAATGCACAGCTTGGATGCCTGTAAAGAAGAATTTAAAAAAATATATAAATAAATTTATATTCTAAAAGATGCTATCTGTCACATGTTGGAAAAAAATGCCTTTTCATGATATTATAGGTACATTCTAAAATATCTATGTATAGCATACACTCTTCCATGTCTATCAATAATATGTTTAATGTTACCATGGCAGCGATTACTTGCGATTGAGCTAACGAAATTTTTTTTATATCGTGCTCCACATTTCGTTTAATGTCAAATATAACTGACAATAAACAAATTATTCATCTTATTGTTGAATATCCCACTGAACAGGCGTGTTAATACAGCAACAGGAAGTGACTTTGAGAAACCGAATGCTAAATCCAAACTTCCGGCTATAGCTGGAGAAAGCCACAGGATAGGTCTTCTTCCGGCCCAGTCAGACAGCAGGCCGCTCGGGTAGCTGTTAATGTGAAATCTTGATTTATACGAAATATTCACATAAATTTGAAAGTACCTTTTTTAGTTTTACATTAACGATCACACGAATCTGAAGTAGGAAATTTTTGTTTATTAAAGCATTTGAAATAACTAATTCATTTTAATAAGGTTAAGAAGGGCTGTTTTTCAAGTAAAGTTCCTTTTCATTTCATTACTTACAAGAAGATCAGTGTCAGTAATGCGTCGATTGTTTTCATTTAGTTTTAATTAAGAAACCCTAACTTTTTTATATGACGATTCTTTTCAGTTAATCTGAATAAGAGAACATTTACTTTCATATAATATTCCTTATATTTTAACAGAGACTAGATATGTATTCAGTAAAAGAGCGTTTACAAAGCTTACCATCCAATGCATCTGCCCAGAAACAGGCTTGATAAAATGAGGCCCACATAAAAACCTTTGATTTCCTCACGGTAACCGAAGCTCTGGAATTGAAAATTATAAGGGTGCCATTACATAAAATGCGATAAATAAATCCAAAACACATAAGCATATGTCCTCCGAGATTTCCTATGACTCTAAAATAAGATCACTCCCAAAAAGTCATACTGCCGATAGATGCTCAGTATTCGATCGTCCCATTTCAAGAAGGGAGTTCTGCAGGTTTCTTTAAGGGAATAAGAATACTGCTGATGACGTATAGGCAAACTTATGGAGTTCTACCTATTTTATGATCTATCATCAGAATGCTTGTTTTGGGTTGTAGTTAATTTTTTCATTCAAGCAACATTTTCTACTTAGATCCTGCTTAAGAAATACTTACCAGCACCATGTCGGGCGCAAAGGGGAACGGAAATATAACACTGAAAGCGGCGCACATCTACAAGGGGAGATTAAATCATTTTAATAAAAGTACATTATAAAAATAATTGTTCAGAGAAAACATGCACTGAGGAATTTTGAACGTAAGCATTGATACACTCAGTTTCTTATTCTTCAGACGACATATTACATGTTGCTTTTTCCCTAACAAACTAGACTACTTTAGGGTACTTTATTAAGTCGGACAGTTTGAACTGTATCATGGTTTCTTAAGGTTCTGTAACGCTTACAAAAACAAACTATGCACTGCTATTGAAGTCCATCGATATTGAGAATCATGCACTCTACGAAAAAAGGGTTACATGTGGAACCTTAAGGGTTCTTCAGAGTGGAATCAAGTAAGGAACCCACAGGGGTTCAAGGTAGGACCCTCTTGTCAGGGTTCTTCACGGAAAACTCTCTGAGGGTTCTTTATGTAACCCTGATAATCTTATATTCAAGGGACCCACAGAAGGGTTCTGTTTGGAACTGTTTGTTGATGAAAGTTTCTAGAGGGACATATATATATATATATATATATATATATATATATATATATATATATATATATATAATGTCACGATAGACTGGGTGCGTGCTAATTTAGTCTAGGGGAAGGCAGACATATCTAAACCTCTTACATAATACATACAAATTAAAAATCGGTACCGGAAATAGAACATACAGAAAATTTTACTTCAACTCAAAACGTGACAAGATACACGTTCTTTGAAATATAACTACAAACGATTATACTGAAATATTCACTAAACCGAATAGTGCTAAAGTTTCGGGGTCGATGCTAGTGAAATAAATTTGCATTAGACATACACACATACATAAATACAAATCAAGACGAGAGAGACTACACCTTAAGCTTAACTTATTATTATATAAATATACCACAACTCTTGAGGCTGGCTCTTATATTGAATTCATATCTGGACCAAACAAGTTTTTTTTATCCCTTAACATCGGCTCTATTAAGCTCGTCGATAAATAAGGTCAGGGATAGTGAAGAATACTAAAACGCCGGCGCCGCGCGTAACAATTTTCCATCCGAATGTGAATTCGTATTGCACCCCTATTTATAAATTCCATAAACGCAAGCGAATGTCAGCTGTTCTTATTCAAGGCGCAAGCTATGAGTATTTGTCGAACGAGTTCATTCAAGTCGTGCTATGTTGACCAAGGGCGCTTGTCCTTCCACTAATTCAGGTACACATTTCCTCTCATGTGGAACAGAACTGAAGTACACAAATGACAACCGTCGCAATATATATATACATATATACATATTTATGAAAAGGAGACTTGGGATGTCATATCATTTAGGATAAATCAATCATACGTCATATGTCCATATTAAAGGGGAACATTTTGATTGATAATATGTAAAACTCTAAAAGTATACCTTAAAGAAAGTGGGTGATTTCAGGAACCACAATTTCGTAATGTCCTGTAAATATGATAAATACTAGATGCAATGATAACACGTTTTAAGTAAACACATTGTTTTTTTATTTAGTTTTAAAGATCCATTTGTGTCCGTGTCGACATATTCCTTAATTGTGTGATGGGTAAGGAATGCTGTGGAGAATCCATCTCGAAAATAAAAGATGATATGATAAAATAAATAAAAATATATTAAGGGGTGAACCCACCAAGGCCGACACGCATTTCGACACAGCGCGACGCAGGCAGACACAGAAATCAGGCGACACACACCGACACTTGGTTGTGTCGGTTTGCGTCGCCTAGCGTGTCGTGAAGTGTGTCGTGCCGCAAAATAACAAACCAATTGACCGACACACCCGCGACACACATGGTGGTTCATGACACGGAGATTATCGCGTGTTGGCCGGAAGTTGACCTTTTTAGATCATCTGTTGCACGTGTTTAGCATAAAGTTATAGCCAATTTATATTTTATATTTTAATTTTAAGACTTAAACAAGACAAAGGCTCCGATGACAATGGGGCGCGTTTGAGCGATACTCACATGAGCCCTGTTTTTCAGAAAACATGAGGGGGCAATCCACCGAGTTCGGGCAAAAGCCCCGTTCATGTTAATGAGGACAGTATAGCCACCGGCCAGAATATAAAAACTTTCTCAATATCATTTTCCAACACATACTGCGGTATGTATAATTTGAGAATAGAAGTTATTATTGCTTAGTTTTCATTTTTTGTTTGAACATTCACGGTATCCTAAATTTCTTGTTATGAGATGCGCAATTGAAAGAGAATTGATAAAAATATTAAGAAACAAGAAACTGAAAATATGATCTCGAAATCGTTTATTCCCCTTAAGAGAGACGGGGAGACATGAAACTTTGTCCATTTCCCTAAAAAAAGGAGGGGAACATGCTGCCGCCCCCCCCCGCGAGCCCCATGATTACTGACGTTCCTGACATCGATGACATATATTAAATGTTGCTACCATTCAATTGAATATTTTATTATTTTTTTTTATTTTGTGATCACAGTAGGGCATGTATATGGGTTTATAATTTCACCATTTTACCTTTACTTGAATCAAGTGTTAGCGCAACAGTTTCCCCAGGTGCTTATATACCGGCAAAAGCTCAGTTTGACTAATATTCTTTGAATGATCAATGCCTTGAGGGAGGGGTAAATGTTCAACAACTGTATACTATAAGACATGGAAAAAGCGTATGATTTTCCAGACCGAATATAAAATAATGGAGGGAAATGGGGAGTGCAAAGGGCTTAAACAAGATCGTTGTTTTAATTTTCAGTAGTCTATCCAGTAAATGAGGTTAAGGCAACGGGGCCTGGAAAATTTTTATACTCCACATATCACGTATTTCAAGCCTTCTGCCAAACGACAAACTTGGCTCATCCCGTGGTATGAGATTATATCCACCCTAAAGAGGAAGAGTAGCCCCTGTGGTTTTGCTCAGGTTTGTGTTTTGTTTTAAAGGACCTGCTTTAAAGGACCTGATACATAAAATAAAGCTTTTTATCAGTTTTTTTATTAACTGTTTTGGTGTTTTTATTCATTCAATATCGAGTATAAATGGAGAATATTCTGAATATGCTCTTTATTAAAAAAATAAGAAACATTATATATTCAGAACTTTTATGCAGAAACGATATACAAAGAAAAATGGAGCGTATCGTCAATATATATCGGATATCGAATTGAGTGTATCGCAATACGAATTGTACCTAAATTGGCAGACCGATACCTAGTCCTAGGCAGGACCGATGCAAGACAACAGAAACTTGTCTATTGATTGGCTGGAAGTGACCTTGACATTGACCCACTCACTCCACGTAGTGCTGCGTGTCAGTGTTTGCCGTAAAAAGTGCGTCGCACGTCCAGTTCCACTGCACGATCCGTGTCGAGTTGTGTCGAGAAGAAACCGACGCAACCCGACACGCGTTTTCATCGCACGACAAATCGAACATGTTCGATCGTGTCTCAAGACACGCTATGCAAAGCTGACACGCTTCTTGTGTCGTGTGCTTTTCCACAATGTGTCGTGTGAGCTGGTCCACTGCCAGGACACAGGCAGATGTCGCGACACACTGGACGTCATCTGTGTCGTAAAGCGTGTCGAGAAACGTGTCGGGACGCATGTCGGCTTTGGTGGGTTCACCCCTTTAATATACACGTAAACGTATGTATACATTGGTGCAATATGTAGGTTGTATATGCGTTGTGTTTGGATATTTTGCAGACCGTGTTATAGCAGTGTTGCCATCATTTCCATTGCGCGGCTTGATGATTAATTAGCTGTCCTCCATGGTCGGTGAAGCTGCCAATTGCGCCTTAGAAGAAAGTTCCCCTCTCTCTCTCTCACACCCTCTCTCTCTCCCTCAAAGGGGGATCGTTTCAGAACTGTAAATATCGGAAAGCATTCAATGTTTTGCAAGATTCACAAAACATCATTAACAGGTTAAATGTTTAATCACACGAAAAGTACAGTTTATACATCAGATATTAAAAACATAATACACTGTATATGCGTGTACTTTTTTATGATGATACATTTACATATAGACCGTTTAATCTTACTTTACTTACCGTATAATATATATTACCTTTTGTTTAAATTATTCATCTCCTTCTTTATACTCAGGTGGTAATACAAACAAAGCAATCTTGGATTGTTCTTTTTTTGCTTTATGATTCACAGTTCCTTGTGCATTTTTAACGCTTTTTAGGATTTAGAAATAAGTGTGGAGAAACCTACCATGTTATAATCGTCAGCCCTTTCACATGAAAATCCACTCTATTTTTTTTTATATATGCACTTTTGCTAGCCAAGAAGATGTATCTGGTGTCTGTAAAGAAAAAAAAAAAAAACGGATGGGTACACTAATTAAGTATGGTCTATACTTGTAAGTAATTAGTTAACTAGATGTGGTCGGACAAGGGTCCTCAGAGGGCCCCGCATTTCTGCTTGTGCTGGACTAGTTTACATATGGGTGAAAAATTAAGTAAATTTTAAAAAATATCACAAACAGATACAGATTTTTATCAATATGCATGAGGGAAAAAATTGTACTTGATCAAATGATATTAAAGAAGATATGTCTAAAATAATGTGTGCAATTGAAAATCACCGAATGTAGTCTGTTAGCCATATTTGATTTTGAGCAGGTCTATAATTCAATAGGTCTGGAGCCCTCATAGGAACCAATGATCCCTGTGAAATTGGGAAAGCTGCAGAAGGTTGTTGCTGATTTTTATCGCGTGCGAAAGAAAACCAGCGATCGGGCTGTGGCGGCCATATACGAATTCCGAAAGGTTTGTAATTCAATAGGTCTGGAGCCCTCATAGGTAACAACCATCCCTGTGAATCTGGGAAAGCTGCAGTATGTTGTTGTTGAGTTATCGCGCGCGAAAGAAAGTGTCACTGACGGAAGGACGGAAGAACGGACTGACACGGTGATCACTATAGGGCCCCGCTTGACACACTATAGGGCACTGCATGTCAAGTGGGGCCCTAATGAAACGCCAGGTTTATTCGAGAACACCCTCAGTGAATGTATAATTATGCATGACCAAAGAATGAGAGACTCCGTTTTGTCCCCATGCCCATATGATTAAAAAACCCAGCAGTTTTTTAATCAATCAAAATATAATACGTATAATGTTTACATGCGTGTATTTGATTCCAATGATATGACATTACATTGAAAAAGTAATATTATGTTATCCTTCAAAATATATTTGTAACCTCCTTATAATCAGGTGGTGTAAATAAGGACAAAATTATCTTTGACTCTTTTGCTATGTGAATCAAAATTTCATGTGCATTTTCAACATTTTTTTTTATAATTTAGGAATATGTTTCCAATAACTTACCATAATATAATCATAAGCCCTTTTCAAATAATAAACGCTTTGACCTTTTTCCACGATTAAATGAAGTGAATGTAAATTCTTTTGCAGAGACTAGTTGAGGACATTAAATCGTTTGACAGTTAAACTATAAACGAATGATCTTGACATTCTTTATATGAAATTTATATAATCATAGGCCTTACCTCATATTATTTCCTCTTCTAATACATCGGTAGACCAAAACACCCGATAATTGAACAGTTGACCTCTGAGTTTAAATAACGTGCGCATGGGAGTTTAAATCATCGGGACTTCCTGTCACAACACGCAGGGGCATGATTACGGGGGGGGGGGATTTTAGCAAGGGCGGATGGTCAATGTAATAATCCCCCGATATTAAGATAATAGTAATTAATACTAAATATAAAACGTATTAATGATTACATGTTGTTTTAATTTCTGAGATTATAATGAAACATATTTCTAAACCTGGTTTAGAGTAAACTAATAGTGGAAACATGCCTTTTGTAAAAACCTTATACTTTATTGTTATATATTTGAAATGATTGACACAGACATTAACATGTAATAAGAGAAGCTGTCTCAACTTTGACTACCCTCACACGCCTGCGAATCTTCCCCCACCCTTGAAGATAAATTGACGCCACTGACACCACGGATTCCATTTTGAACATTATAACCTCCGCCAAGCGGTGGCTTATGTTTTCAGTGGCGTTGGTTTGTCTGTTAGCAACATTCCCAAATGGGTTATCAACTGATTTTGATAAAATTTTCAGCATAGCTCGGTTTGATACATGGAACAATCGAATAAATTTTGGGGGTGATCAATCTGTAAAGCATCGGAGCCTCTTTTACAAGGATACATGTCATATGGGGAAATGCGCTGCTTTGGCGGAGGTCTGTACTCTCTGAGCACATTTCTAGTTATAAGTCATGATAGGGGCAAGAAACTCCAAGTGCCAGATGAACCTTTTCTATGAGAAAATGGTTCCTTCTGGAACCATGGATCTATACAGAACCATGTGGGTTCAATAGAGTCTACAATATACAACCTCCAAAACGTCAATGACTTAACAAAAGGTTTTTCTATGAGAATCAATGGAAGAATATTTTTTTGCTGAATGCTGCCTATATATACATATAAATATATATATATATATATATATATATATATATATATATATATATATATATATATTTATGCATTATATTGAGTAAGAGTCAACCGAGAACACAGTATCCTAGAACTTAAATTAAACGCGTATTTATGCTAGCCATATATATATATATATATGGCCATTCCTTGCTCTGTGCGCACCCTGGTGTTTTCCTGTCCAAAGAACCTTGCCATAGAAAGCCGCGGTTACATGAAACGATGTGTTGGACGACTGGAGTGTATAACTGTAACGCGTGAAGCATAATTGAAGGTATGATAATTACTGCTTACAATTTTTATATCCTACTCGATGGCATGAAACTATTTTTTCTATCCCTTTCTCGTTTTCCTCGTTACTTTTATCTGGGCCATAATGACTGGTACATATGATTAATTCTGTGTTGAAAGTCATTAAGATGTTTTTTAATGTATTTCTGCTGATAAACCAGTTTACATTTACATGTCGTACTGTGTACTGATTAAGCAGAGAGCTAAGCACTCTCATCGGTGATGCGGCCATTATGACTGGTACATATAATGAATTATGTGTTGAAAGACATTATGATGCATGTTTTTTTAATGTATAGCTGCTGTCATACTAGTTTCTACATTTACATGTCGTACTGTGTACTGATTGTGCCATAAGCAGTGATCTAAGCACTCTCACCGGTGATTCGGCCGAACGGGACAATATAATAACGTGGACCGTGTGCATATATTATTTAATTCATTCAGTTATGCTCTCGCCCGTACCTTAGATATATACACCTAATTGTGTTAATAGACATTAAAGTGTATGGTACAAATAGCTGCCTAAGAATTTGTAACTTACATTGAAACTCATTGCTGTCAGGCATTCAATGATAAATACAAATTATATTTGTAAAGATGGGAGCATACCTAGGTTTATTGAATGAAGATGAAGGTACAAAATGTTACTCTAAAAACTACTGGATTTCAAATCTTCTATATTTGGGCTTGGAATAAACATAACTGATCATTTAAACAAAATTTGAAATTTAAAATGCCTTAAAGATATTGCCAGGGTCGAGCCCTGTAGCCTTAACCAAAAGTGTCAGTTATTAGTCCAGAACTAGACACCGACGGGTCTCATAAACCCCCTTCCCCCACATTCCGTATAGTCCGGTGGCTTAACGGAATTATTGTTACACGCCGGATAAAAGCACCAAATTTGGTATGAAGTATCTACAGGTCGATCCTGATCATTCTGGAGGGGGTCCCCCCCCCCGAACTCGGTTTCTGGTTTTTTCAGCAGGCCCGAGTCCAAAATAACAGGATTTTACATAATTTTCACAAGTTTACAACAATAAACGGAATGTTGTTAACTAAATTGACTCTAAAACTCATATAAATTAATCTATATACATCTAAAATCATGTCAAAGTATGATTGTAGGTCGCAAGAGGTCAAAAGGTCACGTCATCAATTGATGTGAAATTGTATCCTGTGAGTGTGTTAAAATGCCCTCTAGTCCATGGGCTAAGAAGGGTCACCGTGCACCCCCTCTGGGATTTTATGACATAGGTATTTTTAGATCCCTAAGTATGTCTAATTAAGGAATTAAGATATTAACATTGATTATTTTGGGATACACTACCTATTTAGACCGTTTTAAGACAACCGCGTCACTACGCAATGCACGCGCAGCTGGTAGCTATGATAAGGGGGTATGCGATGCCTGTCTGCTACTTTGAATGGTTATTATTCTGAAACGGAGTATGTATTAAGTGTTAAGGCTGCCTTTTTCATATCTGGATACTATCTGCTGAATCAATCTTATTGAATGAGAACTAATAATTTTTGGGACAACCCATTTGAAATGCTCTAATCTCGGATTCTTCCTTCATAGCGAAGTGATTTTGTACAAAAAACATTTACCGTCGGATGCGTTATTGTTCATACTGTTGCATCCAAAGACATCAAAATCGCATTACATTAGGCTCAGACTGAAAAAGATCAGATGTTGGTCTTTCTCAGCAAAGTTAAGGTAAGGTTTAAATTCATTTCATAAGAACAGAGCTGCTTTAATGTAAATACTGAGCTAGCCTATTATTCAATATATTAATATATCACTTTCTCATTGCAAATCTTCATCTGAGGTAAAACTAACGCATCATACCTGTTATTTGTTTATTTTGATTAATTTGTTTAGTTTGTGTATTCTGTCGTTTTCCTGTTGAATTTACAATTATTATATGACTCTTAAATGCTGATTTCGTTTTACATGGCTTATCAGGACTTTTTAAGATGAATTTTATAGAAATAAATGATTCATATTAAAATCTTAAACAACCTAAACGACCAAATTTTGTGTTAGTGGATATTTATAGGTATTTATTTCCAAAATGCAATTGCATGTTCTGTTCTGGTTTACGCTTGCAAGGCGTAACTACCTTTTGGCATTTTGCAGCCACAGTAACTGACTCCAGAAATGAGTAGCAGCAGGAAACCACAGAAGTGGAGGAGGTGGGAAAGTAGCAGGCAAAGACTGGGTAAACTGAAAAATGTATGTGCACTGAGACAGGCACAACCTGTAGGCTCCAAACAACGAATGGACGAAATCTGTTCCCTTTTACCTGATACACTTGAAGCTAATCATGGATACTATTGGGATTGCTACCAGAGATTTACTGCTAATCTGCAGAGGCTTCAAGTACCGTCCACTTCATCTGGATCCGGGGAGGGTTATCAGTTTAGAAAATCAGGACAGGCAAGTCGGTGTATTCTGTTTGATGCAGACTGCATTTTCTGTAACAAAGAAGGTGTCACCAAAGTGAAAAAGAAAGGAGTATGGACCACTGAAGCTACCAAAAAGTTCCAGTCGGACAGTTGGAAAATTGTGGTTCAAACTGCTGAAAGGAAAAATGATGAAATGCTTTTGAGAAGAATCAGAGGTTTCGATTTGTTCGCAGTTGAGGCAAGATTTCATCCTACATGTAGAAAATATTATACCAGAGAATCAGACCGAGGCAGAAGCCAGGATGAAAGAGAAAAGCAGTTACAGGCTGAACTAGAGGAGGCTCACGAAAAAGCGTTTAAAGAGGTTTGCAAAGTTATTGATCTAGATATTTTGCAGGGAAAAGGTGTTTGGAAGCTGAATGATCTAACACATTTGTACGTTGCCAGTTTAGAAGATACAAAATTTAAAAATCCTACCTATCCTGGAGAGAAGTTGAAAGCTAAATTAGAAAAGGATACTGAATATACGAGAAACGTTCTTTTGTTAAACTGGACAACCCAGGTCAGTTTCAGTCTTATCTTGTGTACAGTTCTGAGATACTTGCGGGTACAGCCGTAAAGTGTGCTTATCAGCTTGCAACAGCCGATGTTACTGCAGCAGCTGCTTCTCATCTCCGAAAGGTTATCCTGAACTCTGCTAAGGATACAAATAATATGCCATGGCCACCAACAGTTCAGTATCTTGAGGCAATTGAAAATGCAATTCCAGATGAATTTGATGCATTTCTTAGAGACCTTTTATCTGGTAACCCTAAGACCAAGTCAGCAAAAGTAAACAGGCTGGTTTCCTCGAAAGGTCAGGACATTTGCCGCGCAGCCAGTAGTGGGGAATGGAAACTTCCAAAGCATGTGCTCATCTGTATGACATTACGTCATATGTTCAGGAGGGCTGAACTCATCACACTGTTGAATCGATTTGGTGTTTGTGAAAATTACAGCTTCTCCTTGGAACTAGAAACTGCACTGGCACGAGTTGCAGTAGAAACGACTACTGTACACACAGATTGTGCAAAATCCAACTTGTTTAGCAGTGTTTCATTCAGAATTTGATAATTTCGATCAGCTTTTAAACAGCCTGACAGGTAAGAGCTCTATACATACAGCTCATGGTATCATGTTACAGGAGACTGAAGGGCCTATTCCTGAACAAAGTGAGAACTTGCCCACAATGCCGTCTGTATCAAAAACACACGTACGATCACTTGTTAAAGAGTCATCAGAAACCCTACCAGATTGTTATGTCACACAGCGCAAAAGTCCAGCTCTAAAAATTGTCCAACTCCATTATCCAGATGTGATACACAGACTTCAAACTGCCGGTCAGACTCATTTGCTGTGGATATTAACCAGGTGGTGGAGTGCTTTGCGAGAACAGGAAGTGCCGAGTTGGGCTGGGTTCGTGTCTGTCACTGGGGAGAAACCTTCTAAATTAACAACCATGGATTATTATCCCGTGATCAATCATCCTATAACAGATTATAAAACTGTGCAGGAATGCCTCAAATATGCAGAAGAAGCCTCCAAAGATGTTGGTCAGACTTATGTGGTCACTACGTTTGCCCTTGGAGTGTGTATGAAGAATCTCCCCATCATCTGGAACAATCCCGTCAGGTACAAACATCACATTGTTATGATAGGAACTTTTCATTTGATATGCGGTTATTTTAGGATGTTGGTGAAAAAAATGGATGGTTCCGGACTTTCTGATGTGCTTCTAGAAGCAGGATTGATTGGAACAGGATCCATACATGGAGTTCTTTCCAGGAAACACTATGATCGGGCGTCACATTGCCACAAAACAATGCTAGAATGTCTCGATAGGTTGGTATTGCAACAGTACCTGTTTCATTATGGTCAGGCAGATGAAGATGAGGAATCAAATATATCATCAGAACTCGTGTGCAAACTTGAGGCCTTCATGCAGTGTATGTCACAAGAGACGATGGATGTTAGCATGCAGTCAAATGAAGTTCAGACTTTCCTTCATGGATACCTGGAATTTAAGGAGCTGGTACGCAATGGGAGCATGGGAAAGACTGCGCAGTACTGGCTTACTTATATGGATCATGTTCAGCTAGTACTTACTTTGATAAAGGCAGTCAAGTGCAATGATTTCTTTCTATATGCATAGTGCTTGCTTGAAATGCCGGATCTGTTTTTCAGCTTTGGTGGGCACAATTATGTCCGTTACCTGACTTTCCTTTCAATTTTCATCGCAAATATTGAACATTCTCATCCTGGAGCGCTAGAGTTGCTTCAACGAGGTGCAATCAGTGTCAGGCAATAGATGTGCTGTTGATAAGACTATCGAGGAGACTTTTATGAAGCATGCAAAGTCTCACGGTGGTGCTGGCGGATCTGTTGCTGGACTTTCAGGAATTCTGAGTAATTATCCTGCTTACCAAAGATGGGTTCGCACAACCCATGAACGGTCAAATTACCTTCGAGCCACCTTTGACATGGTAGATATGTTTTCAGGTACAGATTTTGGCTCCTCCCATAGAGATTTACGCCCTGTAGAAGTTCAGAGGAGTGAAGATAATGTAGTGAAAGCTCAAGAATCAGTCAAGAGTTTCCTTAATCCGTTCTGTGTAGAAGACAAGGAGAAGCTCTACTGCATTTCGTCAGGTGCCCCCGCAACAGATGACATCCAGCTAGACGTCTTGCGGGCAGAAAGATTAGGAAGAGAGGCCAAGAGTCAATTTATCAAGGAAAGGTTGGAGACGAAGACTGACCTTTTTTCAACCAATAAAGAAGCTGAAGCTAAAATCGCTTGCAAACATGTCAAAGACAGCAAGGATAAAAAAAACAAAGAATAACAAAATGATCGAATATAAAGAACAAGGAAACATAGCATTTCAGTTGCTGGTCAAAGGAGAGGGATTAAAGCTTGGCCTGAGAGAGTTGATGACATATCCAATCACTCCCGTCCCACACTGTATTGGAACAGCTGATGGGTATTTTGCGAAAACTGATAAATCGAAAGGATTTCAATATCTCATATCAGACACAGCTGATGCAACTCTTCCCCCAGCTGAGGAAACCTTACTTATAGAGGATGGAAATGCTACTTTCTACTGCATGAAGGACGTGCCAAACAACTTTCATCAGATTGGCCACAAGTTACTGAATATGCTTCCACCTACAGGTGATATCATATTCAGCACTGATATGTAAAGGAGGATTCTGTCAAGTCTAAAGAAAGACAGAGGAGGGGTTTCAGTGAGAAACGCATCATAACAGGGGAGAGTACTAAAAGACCGGCAGACTGGAAACTGTTTTTGGCCAATGACGAGAATAAACGACAGTTCATCCAGGTTTTGAACAAGATTTGGAGCAGCAACAGCATGGCCAAGAAACTTTATGGTAGAAAGCTTATCCTGATTTGTGAGGGCGCAGCCATGTTGCTAACATCAGAAGATGGTGAAAACACTCAGCAAGGAAATATTGAACACTAGCTGAACTCAACCCAGAAAGAGACAGACTCTAGGGTCATCCTGTACTGTATGTATGGGTAGGATAATGGATATAAATACATCAAGGTCAGAAGCCCTGACAGTGATATATTTTTCATACTTCTACATTATGCCCCCCAGTTGGACAAAATAACAATCTTATTTGACACAAGTACTGGAAATAGGAGAAGGCTTATCAACATCACATATTTTTCCAAGGGTTTAACACAGGAACACTGCACTGCGCTCATGTCTCTACATGCATTCAGTGGGCGTGATAGCACAAGTGCTTTCAAAGGAATTGGAAAAGTGAAACCCATTAAAGCGATGCACGGTTAACATCTGTACTTTCGACCCTTGGTGATTCCTCGGAGGTGTCAGAGGATTTTGGGTCAGATTTGGAAAGGTTCACTTGTGCCATGTATGGCCGACCACGCTTTTCAAGTGTTGATGAACTTAGATATTCAATAATTAAAGAAAAATGCACAACCGATGATATGCTCAATCCATCCAAGAATATCGACATGGGATCACTGCCTCCGAGTTAACATTGCCTGGTGCAATACATCAAGAGGGCTAACTACCAAGCTGCGAGCTCACATAGCTAACCCGGACATTCCTCCTCCTACAGATGGTCATGCATGGATGGAAGTTGAGCCAAGGAAATCTGGAACCCATTTGGGTAGAAGGTAATCCGCTTGTGTTGTTTCAACCTTTAACTTTTTTTTGTAATTATTACCATAACTTATGTATCCGAGTCAGTTGTCAAAAATATTTCAGTCATACTAAGGTTTGTTTATCAACTTACCCAAACTGAAGATTAAACTTTTAAAATGCAGTGAAATATCTTCATAGTGTACTTCAAGTAGACAGCTGCTTAGTATACACTTCATACTGAACTAATAGGCGCTCATTATGCTGTGTGAATTTAATAAATCAATGCCCCACATGATTATATAATTATTTTGTGTAGTCCTGTTCTGTTAAAAGAATCATGCCTTAAACTTATGTCTAGACTATTTGATGATTTTTATTGTGCTAAGTCAGCCGTGGAACAGGTAATTATATCGACTATTTTTCCTTCAGGGGACATTCTACCTCAAAAATTAGCATTCTCCAGGACACGGTTGAGGACAGCTCAGATGAAGACGCTGATCAATCGGAGTCGGATGACGTGTGTAGTCTAACAGGGAGTTCGGATAATGATTAATTTAGGCTACATCACTATGGCGCGAAATCCCTGGTTTAGAGGCAATTCTCGTGAATGGACGGCGGATATACTCTTTTCATGAATATGATATTTATTTTATATATTAATATGTAAGCATTTCAAATCAACATGTAAACGTTTTATTTGACGATTACGCAACTGAATGCCACTTTGAGAATTCTGTGTTAAATCATCGATTATGGTAGGACTCTGCATGTATCTCTATGGCATATTTTAACCCATCACGATATATAGATCCTATATTAAAGGAAAGAAAATTTTCTTAATTATTTTTGTATTCATAGGATTAGCCAATCATCACACTAAAAATCAAATATACATCAAGACAGGAACACGGAACCCCTCATATGCGTTATATAAAAAGGCACCATAAAGCAGAAGAAACAGCGTAACATAAATGATATACATATGTGGTCAAACATTCATAATTTTTATTCATTTTTCACCAGAAATATCAAGAACTACTGTAAAAATAAATTAAGAATATAAAAGTACTCGCATTATCTGACAATATACCTATATTGGAAAAAGTTTTCAGACAAAGTGGTAAAAATTAAAACTTTCAGGATATTTATTAATATCGTGATTTAGAGCTTATTTGACAAATGCATATTATGTATGTAACCATTTTATTATATCAGTGGTATTTTGGGGTTATTTCTAAACACAATAAAGTTTATTTGAAGTTAATATGTCAAATATTAACTGAGATAGAAGCATTTACATACCCCTACCCCCTTATCATAGCTTCCAGCTGCGCGTGCATTGCGTAGTGACGCGGTTGTCTTAAAACGGCTTAAAAAGGTCGTGTATCCCAAAATAATCAATGTTAACATCTAAATTCCTTAATTAGACATACTTAGGGATCTAAAAATACCTATGTCATAAAATCCCAGAGGGGGTGCGCGGTGACCCTTCCTAGCCCATGGACTACTCATGTTCTGAAGAAAATATTGAAAAAGTAAAGATATATATCATTTTAATAACAATTAATATTGCATAAATATTAGAATTATAAAGATTTATATAATAATAATTGAAATATATAGGGAAAATACTAATATATATACACTTTTCCAGTGAAACCAACCCTTTCGAAATCTATATCAAAGTCGTATTGACGAAGAACCCAGGGGATTGAAACAATTTATTTAATTGTCCACACCTTTGATCATTAATAATCAAGGCACAAATACATATCGATTATAAATATGGTAAATGCTTTAATGAAAATGTGCCATGAAGCAATACTTGTTTACACTTATCAAAAATAATATCTATCTGAAGAGAAAAGGGCTACAAGCAAATCCATTCACTTAGCGAGTCTTATATATGGACTTATATAATACGCCAATGAGCGGTTCTTGAACACCCGTTGGGTATTATATCTATTTGGATGTAACATTTCAAAGAAATTAATAAATTGCAGTATAATTATTGATAGTAGTCATTAAGATCAAAGTTCAATACGACGGAAATCTATGGCATTTAGTCATTTGGGTGATAAAGATCATACTAGTATAGGTGCGATCTGGGTAATTCAGTGCATGATTGGTGTTTACATTGGCATTCTACATGGATTGGACCAATTTTTTTGCACTGCGCATTAACGCATCTCAGTAACGATAAATGATACAGAGGCAATAGAGACAATTCTCAGAATTGAAACATAAAGCAGCATTTGTTTACACTTATCCTAAATAATATTTAACTGAAATGACAAATTTGGCTTGTGGCTTTGTTCAGATCTATGCACTGTGAGACTGGGAAAACTTTAGAGTACAAGTCAATGAGGACTTAAAAAGATCAGCTGGGTGTTTTAATTCGTTTTGAATAAAGATGTCTCTATAAAAAATGTCAGAATATTATCGATAAGCGTTGTTAAGACCAAGTTTTACATTCGTAATTGTTTAGACATTGGAGAAAATGTCCGACTGGGTTAACTTTAATTGTTTATGATTATAAAATATTTAATATGAATACAGTGTAAAATATGAATATGCTTAGGTTGTATTATTATGCTGAGACCGCCATTTTAGTGCAAGTCTAAAGTTCTGTATAGAAGCAAACACGATATATCTATCTGGAAAAGGGGGCTTTGTCTTAAGTTTCCCTACACATTTTGTTGTCCAGAGATGTTTGTTATTGATGGATTCCTAAACCTAAGACCCTTTATGGTGAATTTCAGAGAGTGTTTGGAAGTACAGATAACACATATATTTGATTTGGAATATAATTGGTGGATTTTGTTATTCAGACATATACTTTCAAACTTGTTGTCTATAGTTCAAACTGGACATCTTGTTTGCGATAAAATCATTGCATAAAGGTATTTGTTACATCATACGGGAAATAGAATGGCCTATGAAATTGTTAAAACCGCATGCTTGCATATAATATAGAAAAAAGGAATCATGTATCTATGGTATTTATTTTTATATTCCAAAAATAAGAAAAGAAAACAGGTAGGAAGTTAAATAGCTAGTTATGGGATGCAGGAATAAGAAAGGAATAAGAAATGTAGGTTAATATTCTACAGGACATGGTCTCTAGATGAAATAATGAACAACTAAGTAACACCATATAAATTTAGCCATTGTAGAAAACCACTACATAAACAAGACAGTTTGCTACATAAAAAAATGCAAGATTTATTGTAAAAAGTATTACAATATACCAAGAAGACTAAAAGACGGGATATATTTATTCATATGCAATAAAATCATTGAAAGTTAGAACGCATAATTTCCGGCTCATAAAGAACACGACAGGATAAGTGTAGAATGATAACGTGGATATTTTGCTATGGCATTTAAGCGTATAATGACTATATGCGAAGTCTGGATCCCAAATTCAATTCAACTACAATGACCGCAAAGACAATTATCAATAATTTGTAATAGACAATTCTCTCCAACTCGGGCAAATATATAAGGAATTATTAAACAAAACTATGTTAATAATTGTTCCTCTTCACTAAAACATTTTGTGTCACATTTTCATCATGGTTGATGACCACCATTTTGAGATCTGTCATAAACACCTGACCTTTGGTGTTAAGTTGGCTTCTTGTGCACATAAAAATTAAACATATTGGACTGGAATGTATTTTTCTTTGTCTTTAATTAAGTATATAATTTGCAATATTCTATCCAAAATTGATGATTTTTCTTTCTCTAACCCATCATATTTTAAGGCAAAATATTGTTATTTCGGTGAGCAAGGGCCAAATAGGTTTCGGCGCTAAAAGGAAACTAGTATGTACTTCACCTGAGGACTTTCTCTTAAATCAACCCCCTGGATGTACTCTATCCACTTTCAAAGTTTTGTGCTTTTATCCGATCTTAAACGTTATGGTCCAAACTTGTCGCCAAACCACATGACTAAAAGCAAATCTTGATCGTACACCCCTTTGCAAATGTAACTACCGAAATTGTGTTCATGAAAATGTGCCAGTACAACCAATATATTGTATTTTAACCTTTTGGCTTTAACAATGTTGTCGGTTTATTAGCCCTCAGCCCTTAGGCTGATGGGCTATTGTCGTCACCCAAGCTGTCCGTCCGTCCGTCCGTCCGGCGTCCGTTAACTTTTACCTTGTGAGCGGGATATCTTGAAAAGGATTCACCGTCAGAATTTTATTTCCTCAGTAAAGATGTATATCGACAAAATCTCGGTCAAGTTCGAAGATGGGTGACCTTGACCTATTTTTTCTACATTTTAGAGCTGATTATAGAAAAACACTTAGATGTTTATTACTCAGGAACCATTTGGTGGATTTTCACAAAACTTACTATGGTTATTGGGACTGATAGTCTGTACCTGCTACACAAGTTTGGTGGCGCGAAATACATTTTCTGATTTTAAATGAATTTTTATCCGATTTTTCAACTTAGGGCTTGTGAGCGGGATATCTCTAAAAGGATTCACCGTAGGAACTTTATTTTTCCGGTGAATATGTATATTGGCAAAATCTCGGTCAAGTTCGAAGATGGGTGACCTTGACCTATTTTTCTACGTTTTAGAGCTGATTATAGAAAAAACATTTAGAAGCTTATTTCTCAGGAACCATTAAGTGGATTTTCACAATACTTACTATGATCATAGGGACTGATGATCTGTAACTGCTGCACAAGTTTTGAGCGCCACCTACAATTTCTGATTTTTAATGAATTTTTCTTAATTTTTTTAACTTTGGCCTTGTGAGCGGGATATCTATAAAAGGATTCGCAATAGGAATTTTATTTCTTTGGTGAAGATGTATATCGACAAAATCTTGGTCAAGTTTGAAGATGGGTGACCTTGACCTACTTTTCAAGGTCACAGAGCTTATAATAGAATAAAAATTAGAAGCTTATTTTTCAGGAAGCATTTGGTGGATTGTTATGAATCATGGTACATACCTGTCCATTTTAAATTTATAAGTGAGATATGTACAGATATATATACATCCATGTGAGAACAGATATTTAGTACTTGTTACTGTTACCACCTCTAAACACTGTTCTTTTGGCTGAGGGCTTTTGTCAGCTTCTGCTGATATTCTAGTTTGATACTGCACTCTGAAGGATTTTATTTCTACGTAATATTTTAATTTGTATTGAATTTGGAAACAGGTGATGTATAAGTGGTAATTTGTCAACATATTATTCGGAATGTGCTCACAATCTTGTAACATGGCGGTTATGGTAGTTAATAAAATAATTCTAATATAAAATCAAGTTTGCTGGCCCAGAAGTTTACATTTTAAATTGGCAACGATTTACAGAGATCCGTTGCAATGAATAAAAAGAACAAACAAAAATATTAATGTAAGGTTGATTTTTATCAGAAATATGGTTTATCGGTCATATTTAGTTCAAACACCAAGAGTCGCTAAGGCAACTATCCGTTATCATAAACATTTAATACTCTCCCAAAAACTGAATCACAAACTCAACAATAGTAAACAAGAAAAATATTTTCACATTTTTGCGTTTATACACTTAATATCTTCGTTTAATATTTGCATGTAGCTTTTCCAGTCTCTAATTTGAGAAACTGTATTGTCACATGACCATTCTACACTTTTTGGGCTACAGGTGTATAATATAACAATGTAAATGGTAATGATAGAAAGAACACTTCTTTGGCTTTCTTTTGGTATATAATTAACTATATTTCATTAAACCGCAGTGGATCTAAGGTTATTTTTCCTTCCCTACCCCTCTTCATTTTCATGCGAAAAGAGGGTACTGTGATGCGCAAGGCGCAGATGGTTTTCAGGCTCTAAAACTTATCTCGTAGGTATTCCATGAGGGCAACCCCTCTAAAATCATCCGTTTTGGTGTACTCTATCCATATACAAACTTTGGTGCTTTTATCCGGTCTGTAACGATATGGCCAAAATCTGACGCTAAGCCACCTGACTAGTACGAGTAAAATATATTAATGATCGAGTAAGCTCTAAATACACCCTTTTCTATGATGCATAATGGTAATAACCGGCATTTAGCGAACAAATGGTCTCATTCCTTAAACATGCATGTTTACATATCAGTCTGTCAAATGTGATTTAACGCTGTACATACATGCAGAAAAGAAATTCATAGGCCTATTATGCCTGTCTAGTCCACAATAAAGCTTTAGCGCGGTAAAAAGCGCTGATTTGTGATAAAACAATTGGCGCTTCATGTATTTTTGGGCCAAGTAACACATTAGTAGGTTACAAACTGTAGACGATTCGTATCCTTAAACTTGGTCCCAATACTGAAAATACCATTTTAGTGTTAATAATGATAAACTATTAGGCAGTATATTTGTCACACCACACACGTAACGGACATATATTTCCCGGGAACCTTCACGCAGAAATCCAGAAAAGTTGTTCAGTGTCTAGGGTAAAACAAAAGTTTATTCTTATCACTTCCCAGAATTGGCTCTCATCACCGCAGACTTTTTCGAATCTCACAATTCAATTCTTAAACAGTTATTTGTCTTTCGCCCACCTTTAATTGGCTCTATGTTCACAAATACATATATCACAAACCTTCTAAGGCCCCCTCGGCTAAAACAAATAATCTTCCTAACACAGTACTTAAAATAACACCCCGCGGGTGCAAATGTACATCTCACAACACGTCTGGCTGCAGAGACGTCAAGACTGACATGTCCTCTACGGAACCATTCTCCAAGGGGCGGCGGTGCTCCAATTATATATTGGCACTAAATGGAAGTTTCTAGCAACGTGTGTTCTGGAACTATCTGCATGTAAATTACCAGCTAAGCCTACAAGAAGCTTCTGTACAATGTAATCACCCCCTTCACTTTTCAGAGAATAATGTTATATTATTGTAAATGAAATATATAAATAAATAGACATTGGATCCATTTTCTAAAAAAAAAATTGCTTAGAATTCACAAAATAACTTATTTTCAAAAACATTATAATTTTTATATTAATATATATATAGTGTATATCTTTATTACTTTTTACACAGGACCAAAATGCTTTTAACATAGAATTGGAAGTAAATTATTACTTGTATAACGATTATGCTTTTATATTATGTAGCCAACCAGCTATAGGTCCTTGTGATTGTGACAACTTGCAAGTTCTATATGTAGACTGAGGATGGAGGCATTCATAATATAACATGGGCATTAGGCATTATATATAATCATGAAGTAACCTGGAGTTAATACAAAAATGGTCTGATGGTCTATTTAACCTTTGAGGCACCCCCATGAACCGAACCGGTGAAGCTCAGCAGCAAGCCATAGCCCATAAAGCAATGTCCTGTTCTCTGGTTTAGTGCTGTACTGGGGAATTATCTATTTCAACCATGTTAAGTAATAATTTATCATGTTATTTCGTAGGTCGCAGAACTATTCTACAATCTGCAGTTTGAAAAAGTCGCCAAAAAGGTCGCTATCCGCATCTTGATTTCTAGACTACGTACCATAAGAGATATGTTTTAATTACACCAATGCTTGAATATTAAGACATATGGTCTGAAGATGATTTTTTAAAGTAAAATAAAGTCACATGTGCTATACGAACCGTCGACAAAGTAACCAGCGTCAGGGACCGTCGGACGTTGTGTTGAGGTGTACCTGGCGTGGACTTCATTTTCTCGCAGCGGCTGATACCTTAATTTGTTTCCTTGGGAATTCTGAAAATGAAAGAGGTGGACATTAATGAATATTTCAAGTGTTACAGGAAGCCCACTAGGTACCTGTCACCTTATACCTTATAGACTGATTGCCCAGACTTTATCACGTATAATATATAACGATATAAATAAAAATAAAGACACACGGGCCGATTAAAAAAAATTATCACTTCTAGTTCTTTTCATTATAAACCGTTGTCAGGATGTATCATAGGGGATCAACGAAAACGTTCAACAGATGTCTAGTGAACACAACTAGATAAAGGTATACCCATGCCTCACAAGGTTAGTAATATTACAGCCATGTAAATACAATGAGTCCTAAACTTATAGCGAATGTTACAGTAATGTTACAGCCCTGCCAAAAGGATTAATACTGTTTTATAAAGACTATAAATTTTGGTTTAAAATTCAAACCTTTGTTATATGATGTATTATGAATACGTAGTTTCAAATTTATAATTAAAGGTTATAACAATCAAACTACAATAATGCATTATAAATGCATTTAATGCAGGAATATATGGCTTAAATGACCCATAGGTGACTGGTCTGTTTTCAAATACTATGACCTCATATCATTCATTGGGTTGCACAAATATAGTTTTAATAATGATGAACGTTAACAAATGATAAGATTAAGATAAAATTACATTTACATATCAGGAAACAAAGGTATTTATATGATAATAATAAGACATATATCCTTTAACGTCTTCCTCCAGTAATGTGTATTTCAATTTGGGATACCTAAAAGCCGTCATATTATATTTTGATCGCGATATTGAATGCAACACGGTTTTCTTCATATATTCAGTCGGACATGTTTCTTAGTCTTTGCTATTTCATTTACTAGTTAAAATGAAAATCTTTAGAAACTGGCTTGATCTTACTAAATAAAGGAATCTTCTTGCGGGTAAGTGCTGCTGAAATTAATAACGTATTGGGAAGACTAGTATGCCGCCTTCCTTTGAAATATAAAGTGTCCTTTAAAATGTTTAATTATAATAGGTGAAGGTGGGGGTTTATAGTCTGATATCACTGACGACGTCGATCAGTCTCATCTGACTTTACACTTTGCCTTCCTGGTCTTTCGGGCCTGTTGATTTATGTTGCTTTTCTGGACTCCCTGGTAAGTACACAACAGAAGCAGCCATGTCAGTCGCCATAAGGTTATTCGTTTTACATTTGGCCGTCGCCCATGACCAGTACCCATTCACTCCTGGGTCGAGAGAATGCACCCTTGTAGATAAAGACTTTCGTTAAGAGTCTTAGCGCAGACTACGGTCAGAACGGGACACGGACCCACCGTGACAACTTTGCGGTCAAAAGTCCACCGCACTACATCCATTACGCCACACGCTCCAGCTGTCACAAGTCACCAGCGGACTAAAAGGACTAAAACATATAGCAGTAACTTAATTTTTTATATAACATACCTGATCTTGGCGTGCAGGTTTCCTCACACGCCTAACGTACTGATCTCAATGTTGTCAAGTTGTATCTTTTTTTTTATTTTCATTGTGACAGGCGACAAGAGTTAGTAAGGAATCTTACATTTTTAGACCGTCGGTTATACAGCGGATACGATGCATGTAAATTGATGCGTATTGAGGCCCACACAATTTTTTTTAGCCGACTTATGAATTGTGCAACACATATTTGCTCAGATTACCCTAAATACACTAGTAATATACTATATGACACTATTTGATATTAAGCATTATAATTTAGTATTGCCTCGGCCTCGGCTTTAAAATGGCTCATAACGTATGCCCGTGGTTCTCTCGCCTGCCTATTTTTATTAAATATGCGGTTTTTCTGTTTGTCCTATTTTGTAAAAAGATCATGACTGAGCATTACTAAAAATCTCGAGTAACGATTTTTATATCTTAATCAAAGCATGCTGAATAAAGAAACAGCCTGTTTGTTCCATGTATTACTATATATATCTACTGTTTTATTTAAATCCTGCATATCGAGTTTTAATTTTTTAAAGGAGATAGAGATTACCAACATTTTGAAGGGGAAGGACCCTGAACACCTATCCCCCCGCCCCCCCCCCCCCCCCCCGCTCCCCCCGCCCTACACTGCTTTCTATCAGTGTATCCATGGCTATATTATAATTTTATTACATTTAATATATATTTTACATATTTTGATATTATTTACACACAATATTCATTATTAGGCTTTGGTTCGTAAGTATTCTGAATATAGATTAAAAACCGTTCAACAGATAATGCTACAGCCCGAAACATATATGTTGAATGTAACAATAATGTTACAGCCCTGTACATATAATAAATGTTATACAGTACACTACACTTCTGTACTTATACGGAATAGGCCTACTACAATAATGATAGAACCCTGATCATATGCTGAATGTTAAAGTAATGTTACAGCCCTGTTACGACTGATAATGTTATAATCATCTTATAATGTAATATTATAAGTTTTTTACTTTATCTGGTAATTTCGTATAACGTTATCAGTTTGCAAATGTTGTTACATTATCGGTTGATTTAGCATTGCATTATTGTTTACTGTTACATTATCGGTTATTGTTTTATTACGTTATTACATTATTAGCTGATTTGTTATTACGTTATCAGTGTGTGCTACATTATCGGTTAATTTCTTATTACATTATCGGTTACTGTAACATTATTAGATGATTATAACATAATCATTTGTAACAAGCCCTGGACATTAACTGAATATTATACAGTAATGTTAGACCTGTACATTTATTGAATGTTACTGTAATGTTACAACCCTGTGTTACTGTAATGTTACAATCCTGTACATATACTGAACGTTTATTGATTTGTTACAATATCTTTCAGGGTAGCCTTTATCAGAAAAATATTCTGTTTACATAAGGGCCCATAGGTATATCACAATTAAATACAATATTCAATAAGTCTATAAACTAAAATTACATCATACAATCACAGAATTTTAGGCGAAAACGCGTCGTCGTAAACACGGCTAAAGTTGCAGTACAAATATATGTGGTCGAGTTTCGCTATGAAAAGTATGCAACAGAGTTGCTACATACATAAAACGCAGTTAAAATACAAATTAAGCACAATTGTGTACAATATAAATGTGTACATAACGTTACAGTAATGTTATAGATCTGTACATATATTGAATGAAACAATGGTACAACCCTGTGCATATGATGAATCGCATAGTAATGTAACCGATCTGTACATATATTGAATGTTACAGTAATGTTACAGATGTATACATTTATTGAATGTTACAGTAATGTCCATATGTATACATATATTCAATGTAACATAATGTTTAAGTCCTGTACATATATTGAATGATACAGTAATGTTACAGTCCTGTACATATACTGAATATTACAGTCCTGTACATATAATTAATGTTACAGTCCGGTACAGTAATGTTACTGCAGCTATCTGTAGGTATATTAAAAACTTTATGAATGTTACAGTTATATTATAGCCCTCCGATAACAGTTATTAATATTCTAAAAAAAGCTATCGGTTAGATAAGTACAGTCTATAAATATTTACTCCCCAACTTTTGATTAAAGTAAAGCAAATACTGAACGCAGGTTGTCACATCTTGATTAAAGACACTCAAACTACAATGGCATTAGAAATTGATTTAATGCAGCAGTATGCATATGGTTTAAATGGCCCAACAATCGATTTATCTGTTTTCAAATATCATAATCCGGTAACACAGGTTGCACAGACATGTAAATCAAATGTAAAGCTATAAGATAGTAAGAATCGCTCATCCGTATATTATTCTCCCTCCAATAATGTTTATTTCAATATGCAATATCTCGGAGCCGCAATGATAGATTGTGATCGTTTTAATTAATCCGACATAGGTGTCATAGGTTTTTTTTTGTAGGGGGGAATCAAGGTTTTCTTCAAATATTCAGTCAGACAAATTTCTAAACAAACTTTTTTTTGTTTTTCCACTAACACGTTTCTAAAATCATATATGCTACTAAAAAACATATAGCAGTCATTTAATTTAATAATAACATACCTGGTCTTGTTTTGCAGGCTTCCTTACACGTCTAGCGTACTGGGCTTGACGTGATTCAGGTAATTTCCATTTGTTTTTATTTTCACTGTCAAAGGGCGACAAGCTGTAACCGTGAATTAAATTTTTTGTACTAATGGCTTTGCAGCGTATGTGATGCGTGTAAATTTATCAAGATACGCAAAATTAAATGAAAAGGAAGAATATGTCACATGTTACCAGCGGACTAAAAACATATAGCAGTAACTTATTTTTGAGAGAGCATACCTGATCTTGGTGTGTCGGTTCCCTCATACGTCTAGCGTACTGATCTTAACGTGATTCAGGTGTATCTTAATCGTATTTTTTATTTTCATTGTGAAAGGCGACAAGATTTATGGAGATTCCAATGCTTATGAATGTCGGCTATGCATTCGGACGCAATGCATATAAATATAAACGTGATGTATGTACTCCTTTCACTGATCTAAATTTCGACCATGAATCGAATGAAATGACAAGGATAGACGGACAATAAACATTTAAATTAGAAGATATAACTATTTTAACTTCTAATTCAAAAAGGGCATTTCATGTTCCTGGTTTTGTGAAATTGTAGCCTCTTATCAAACCTGAATCCTTTTTGTTATTATTTTCATTGTGACAGGAGACAAATTTTAATGGGGGGGGGGGGGGGGGGGGGTGGTCAAACACTTTTGACTTTTGACTTTGCAGCGCGTTTCCATACAACTGCTAGTAATCTAATATAAGTACATATGCCGAAATATATGACCTATATAGACGGATGAATTACACGTTTAAATTAAAAATTAAATATAACTATTACAACTTTCTAATTCCATAAGAAAAGTGTAGCCTTTTATCTAACCTGAATCCTCTTTGATGTTATTTTCATTGTGAGAAGAGACAAAATTTAATGGCGGATCCATCAGTTCTGACTGTTGGCTTTTCCGCGTGATTTACATACAATTGACAGTCATCTCAAATAAGAACATGTGCCAAATAAAATGACAAGGAGAGACGAAAGACATAAACGTTTATTTTAGAAATTAAATATTACAACTTTTTAATTCAATTGAATACCTTTGGGGTCCTACGATTGTACGAGAGTTATTGTAACATTCGTTGTGTAACAACCTTTGTCGGCCTCCTGCACTTGGTCAGTGATTAAAACGTTTTTGACAGTCACCCTTAGCATGTTTACTTACCAAAATAACTTCTATTATGGCTTAACTGAAGATATGTCGCATGGGGACAACCGACACACACAACCAATGAGCATTATTCCTGACCTCGCTGAGTTTATTCCATTAATAGCAATTTAAAAAATATGCTTATTTGAATGCTGTAATTTACTTTATCTATGACTGGTAGAAAACAATAATGGAGTGGGGTACCAGTCTATGTATTGCCGTGCAACACGAGCTTGCCACGGGCATAGTTATGTTTGTTTACCCCACCGTACAAACCCTATGCCAATTAAGAGCAGAGCAGATCCCAGTGTCCCGTGTCAACAGTCACAGTTCCCTCAGCAGTCCCTATGACATAACCATCAATCACTGGAAGATGTTGGGGAAATATTAAACCAAACAATGTAAATCTTAAAATTTTCCAGCCGTGACTTGTGTGATTTCTTCTTATCAAAGAATTTATGAAATATGAATCTCATATTTGACAGAGATGTATTTTAAAATTAAGTTAAAAGACAGGGACTAATTTTTTGCTTTGAGTGGTCACATTTAACTGGCGGTGATGTGTGTCAGGCAAGGCAGGCCATTTAGCTTCCCCTTGGGGGTTAACAGATCACCACGCCAAGTAAGACTGATAGACTAGGGGGATTAGATGAAATTTAATACAACTTTTGATGCAACAGACAGAGACTGAGAATTTGTTGCAAGTCAGCCAGTGTGCACAATCAGCATGTGATTACAGCCAGCTATGTGAGTGGAATAAGGAATTTTAGGAATGGAAAAAAAAGGTGAGAAATTTTACAGTACTTTTAAAAAAAAAATTAGGTTTCAGTTATGTATAAGGAGAATTATTTATTGGTTTTGTTAGCAGAAAGTTAAGAAAGACAACACAGCAGAAATAATCAGTATATATATATATATATCACCATTCCACTGTCTTACCAGCAGATGGTGATATTCAGTGCTGCAACTCTGGATTAAATGAAAAATAGTATTACCGTTAACCGAAATCGAATGTTTTGTAAACAATATGTTTCATGAAACTTGATACATGCATTGTTTCCACTGAAATCTCAGATGAGTTCGAAAGTGACCTTGACCATCTTTAATGTCAAATCTTCTTAATTCTAGGATCTTTGTGAACCCACAACTTTGTGGAGAGACATATATCTGTTTTTGCGTGACAAAAACAAACACATTCTAGTTTTAAAATGCAATAATATTTTGTAATGTGATATATTCTTTATGAATAAAAGGCTATGAATATAATTAGATCGAGGCTTAACTGGATATATATTTAATCTTATATTAGGTTTTGACTATGAAAGAGGGTGACAGTTGTAATATTAAATAATTAATATAGAGAGTTGCTTCCCTTGTATGCAGGCACCTTAAGGTTGGAATTATAGAGATAATAAAAATATGAATCATTAACGAATACTGAATCGCCTAAAAGTAAAATATTGGAAGGCACTTATAAATATTCCCTTCTACTTCCTTCATATATGTGATCTCAAATCGATTAATAAAGCACATATTTATTTTTATCCGTGTGTAGGCCTATATTTGTACCAAGGCAACATAATTATGAACATTTTGGACCGCATTATTGCCTAGGTCGATTAGTGGAGCGAAATAACTTACAGTCAGCTGAGTTGAAAACTATAATATCGATCCAAAGGTATCCAAGTTTTTAAATTCGTAAGCGACATAAACGAACATTAAATAACCTCCTACATTCATATTCTTACTTGAATATCATGCATTTGCAAGGCAATGATACAATCAGTGCTCTTACAATTTTTAGAAGACCGGTTCATCTACCGAGGAGGATTGAACTACGTTTGGACCGATTTCATCGACGTCGGAACTTTTAATTCTCCAAATAAACACACATTTTATGTTTATCATATCTTAAACAGCATGCCTTTGTTTTTGAAGATGCACCCTTGTTATTAAAAGCTTCGAAACGAAACCCAGCCGTTGTACATCAGACAGATGGTCCAACACGGGTTTCGCTCTTGTTTTAACACTCTTTATCCAAACGTTCCTTTGCAGGTGTTTTATCCTACACAACTAATAAGATCGGTGACATCATAGGACTGGCTTCACTTCCGGTTATTGGTATGGCGCCACTTATTTTCCCGCCAATTGAGAAAAGGTTTGGCGCCAATAAGGTAAATCGCACCTTAAATTCAACTTGATTGGCCAATTATCTAAAAAAAAAATCAAATATATCTGGAATAGCGGTAATTTCGCTCCACTAATCGACCTAGGCAATAATGCGGTCCAAAATGTTCATAATTATGTTGCCTTGGTACAAATATAGGCCTACACACGGATAAAAATAAATATGTGCTTTATTAATCGATTTGAGATCACATATATGAAGGAAGTAGAAGGGAATATTTATAAGTGCCTTCTAATATTTTACTTTTAGGCGATTCAGTATTCGTTAATGATTCATATTTTTATTATCTCTATAATTCCAACCTTAAGGTGCCTGCATACAAGGGAAGCAACTCTCTATATTAATTATTTAATATTACAACTGTCACCCTCTTTCATAGTCAAAACCTAATATAAGATTAAATATATATCCAGTTAAGCCTCGATCTAATTATATTCATAGCCTTTTATTCATAAAGAATATATCACATTACAAAATATTATTGCATTTTAAAACTAGAATGTGTTTGTTTTTGTCACGCAAAAACAGATATATGTCTCTCCACAAAGATGTGGGTTCACAAAGATCCTAGAATTAAGAAGATTTGACATTAAAGATGGTCAAGGTCACTTTCGAACTCATCTGAGATTTCAGTGGAAACAATGCATGTATCAAGTTTCATGAAACATATTGTTTACAAAACATTCGATTTCGGTTAACGTGACCTTGAATTTGAAGTTCAAGGTCACCAGTGTAACAAATTCAAGGAAAAAAATGTCGTGCTAAAAAAAATTACCCCATTCACAGGAATTATAGAAACAATGAGCCATTTTACCTTTGACCTTGAAGAAATAGGTCAAGGTTACTAGTTCTCAAACTCCTAGAAGCACTAGGTTAAAACAGCTAGTGTATCAAATGTGAAGAAAAACTATGCAATACTTCAAAAGAAATGGGTTTCACAATTATTTTTATTTCAGCTATATGACTTTGAAGATGAAGATCAAGGTCACCAGTTTTCAAACTCGTCCGAGATATTGAAAATCAGTTCAAATTTTTAAGTTCATGCAAAAATATTAGGTAGTTCAAAAGTTATGGCGTTAAAAAGAAATGACAGACGACTACGGTGACGCCAAAGACGAATGACCAAACCCTAAATGTCCCCCCCCCATATAGGAGGGGAGACATAATGAGATTATTGCCTTGTCATTGAACATAATATAAATTAACAACAGTATAGCATTTGTATATGATATACGACGGTCCAGAAACAAACAGTATCCGTCCGCTTCTACAACGAGTTACAAATTGCCTCGGGATTGACCACAGTGCACGCTTGCCTCATCATGAATTCGTCAATGCTGATCAGAATATAGGATCTGCAAAACCTTTGAGGACCAAGATATCGTGAAAACAGTGACAGCCTGTCCGACCTCTGAACCTGAGGAAATATTGACCCGATTCCTCGCACATACGCCGAAGTCCGTCAGGCCATGAAGACCGTCTTATTTCAAGAGCCCAAACTACAGCGAACAGCCCGATTTTGACGCATTTTACATAATGGACCAAAAAATAACAGCTCTTCAGTCACAAGCTGACAGACATGCTCCATTAGGGAAATTCTTCGGGGCAAACTCGGATGAAAATGAATCGGCACCAGGAAAATTTTATATTTTGACCGGATATATTATACATGTATATCTCTGTAAATTAATGGTACACACTGTATTTTTCTGTAGTTATTTGTAATTTTTTTCTTTTTATGTGAATTAAGTTATATAAATGTATAAACATTTTTTTTAATATAGTTAAAGGCAAGCCTCAGAAATGCATGGCCCGATTTTAGCTACATTGCCCATCCCATATAGACCCCTCGATCAACCGCCACCCTCGCTTACCGCCAAAATCCCCCCCCCCCCAAGTCCAAAGGTTGGCGAATGAAAGAGGCTAGACTGTATATGATATATAAATAAATATGTAATGAATTTTATATTTTTTTACATTAAGCCCAACAGTTCAGCTTATTGTATTGTCGCTGCTGATGGGCACACAGGCGCTAGTTTCCACAACAGCTGTTTCAGCTATAATCCTGATGGGGATCAACTCCGTGTGTAGAGCCGATTCGGGATCAGCCAACGGTTTAAGGGGCGCGGTGGCTTCACTGGGAAAGTACGTACTGGTTTCGTGTATTTCCCTGTTTCTATGACAGGTGCTGTGTGTCAAAATCATTTTTTTTTGTAAAACTGAAAGTGTACCAGATGAATTTGAACGCTTTCAAATATGAAAAAAAGGCTAGGTACTTCTGCACCTTTTCGGTCGGATGAGCCGGTACTGTGGGTTTTGTTAAATTAGATTCAAAATAGTCTTCTATCAAGATAGCTTTTTAAAGAGTTTTTTTTAAGATTTGTTTGGTGGAGTTAGCCGCCTCCATATTTCAATGCTTGCTAAACTGTGTAATATGTACATCTGCAGAATTCCATTCCTGTTTCAGACTACGTGACAGGGGCTTATACTCGATTTACCTGATGTCAACCAGGCTAGCTCGGTGTACCACTCCAACGTGTCCTGGGTATGTGCGGTGCCATTGCTGGGTCATAACACAGAGGAACCCCCGAAAGGGGCACTCGTTTGTGAGTGAAACATGACTGATGGGCACGGTCTCCCGATTTAGCCTGCAGAGCGCTCACCCTGCGTTTGCCGACCGTTAAAACTCTCACCTCCTCGGCCGAGATTCGAACTCACGATATCCCGGCTTTAAGCCCTGTGTTCTACTGCTGAGCCACATAAACCGGTCTAAGATAGCATAAGAGTTTCCTGTATATAATGATAATTGAATTTTAAAGCTGGTAAGCTACCCGAAATTATATCATGTGATTTCTGTCTTGTTCGGTTTGTTTTATAGACCTTTTACTTGTCTTGACTTATCCTGTTTTTTTTTCAGGGGTGTTACTCCAACTAAAAGGGGCGCGATCTTCGCCTGGTCAATCAACAGCGGCACCAAAATCGGATTTCCTTTCGATTTCCACCTGATTTTCATTATGTAGGGGTATCTGCTTCTTGTAACGAATGTTGTTGTCGCTTTATTCCAGCGTCTCTCCATAAGCAACATTTATGTAGACCATGACGTGTAAACCTATAATGTAGGTGGAATTTTTTTTTTATAAAGTACGATCTCATCAATGATCAGGCCATTCAGGGACGGGTTTAAATGGAGCCCGGCGGAGCCGCCATTATGCGCCGCCGCCAGCCGTGTTAAGCTCTGGCCAAACCCAGTTTATCAGAGGATATTTCATTAAACCGAAATGAGCCGATTTTTTTTGCAGCTTAGTTTGGCTTGAAAAAAATTAATCCAAAAAGAAAAAACTTTTTCAGTTAAAAATGCCCAAAACAAATGTTTATGTTTGTTATTTATTTGTTTCTTGTTTCTGACAGTATATGATGTGAGTGTTAAAATATGACAGTGTTGGCCTATACAACCACCAGGATAAAATATACTCGATATTTAATCAGGAACTAGTTTAATGTGAAGGTTGCAATATGTCACACTTAATATAGTTAAACAGTTTAAATAAAATGCTCCGGGCGCTAGGTTTCAATATAACTTTTCTAGACCCGAGTCTTGATGTGTGGTCTCAAGCCTTAAAGCGGTCTTCAGTTAAAAACTGTCAAGACCGTTTGAATATCGCGGTTTAACTCAAGACTGCCTGACCTTTACCGTTAATATACCCATCGTGGAAAAACGAAATTAATAGGGAGCACGCGCATCATGATTTAATGTGTCATTTTTCTGAGATTTTTTATATCAATTTTTCTTATATCAAAACAATTAAGATGATCTTTGCTTACAACTATTTTTTGTTCATTATCGAGCGTTCATAATCAGCCGGTTCCAAAGTCTAACATTACCAATGTTAAGATAGATCAAATTTTACACCCAGTATTTCCTCCTAAAACGGCGATCACCAGATTTGTTTTGCCTATTAGTTGCAACACGCGTGCAGGTTTGAATGCAGCTCACGTCGCAGCTGTTACACTTAAGTAACCCAGGCCTGAATTACGAAGAAAATGAATTCAAGAATGTCTTGAGATGTATATTGAAACCCACCCCTGTTTTACAGCTGTAATACCAATGCATAATACTTACTCAAAGAAGTATTTAAATGAGCATTTATTTATTATTGAAATATAATTTAACAAAACATTATAAATGATTCATTCTCGATTTTTTAAGGCAAGACCTGCAATTGGCTATCGGGAAAGTATCGAAAAAATATCAATATAACCCGGATTAATTTTATTAATAGAGCGCCGTCTTAATGTATTTGCGGTTTTTTTGTTTTACAGATGACGTATTTTATTACAATCATGACCGGGTTATTTTGAAAGCTATCAGGTGTCTTTTTATCCTAGGCCTATATTTTATTTTCATTTATCTAAAAAACGGCTAAAATTTATTAATGTCGAGTCATAGACAGTTGTACTAGTCTAGTTGCATGTCTGTTATACAAACTAAAATTTTGTAGTTTAGAATAGAATTTGTATATTTTTATTATGCTTCTGTCCTGTTGTTGACCACAGGATGTTGATCTTGTCCAGAATATTCCAAGCTCGAGCCAACTTGCCCCTTGTTTAATGATATAATAAACCCTACAGTGCAATTACGTTTTACTATACTGTATATAATATAAAACTTTAATATAAGTGCAACCACATTGGTAACGGCATATCTGACTTACTCGCATAATTGATGTATGTACGAGTTGTTAAACAGATCGAAAATCCATCAGTCCTGATATCAGGTTTTGAGGTAAGCGGCACTGTCTCTGTGACTTTATAATGGGACAAGGACTTGATTGATGATACAAGTCTCGTCACCTCACAGACGTACATACTATTTAATCTTTAGGCTG
Organism: Sipunculus nudus; assembly: GCA_026874595.1. Taxonomy (NCBI): domain Eukaryota; kingdom Metazoa; phylum Annelida; class Sipuncula; order Golfingiida; family Sipunculidae; genus Sipunculus; species Sipunculus nudus. The sequence continues at coordinate 40,517,485 of CM049308.1, read as the reverse complement.
TTTCATGTTTGCAAACGATTTTATTACTTGGTTAATTTATGGCCATAAACCCATTTTCGTTGTAGCATCAGATAAAATGTCACATGGTTGACACACGAGGAATGATATGGATGACAGGATACTTTGGTAACTAGGAATCTTTATTCTAATGAATTGATGCCTCCGTCCTTTATTCTGTCCATATTCCTCGGTTCATTTGTGCTTGAGTGACCTTGCATTTGTGAATACTCCTTGATGACCTAACAGGACCCGGCACATGATCCTGCCGGATCCACATCAAAACCTTATAAATTCTTTATAAGCCTATTCTCGAAACGAAAATTTCATTGGTTCTCTCTTTTTTTGCGGTCACCTTTTTAAAAGGGTTTCAGATAAATAGTTGCGGTCTGGGACCCTCCCCCCCCCTTTCGAGACCTGGACACATGTTTTCTCGCCATGTCTTTAATCCTCTTTGGTTGGAAAAAAATCAAACCCCCCTTTTCTTAATCCTAAATCCGCCCCTGGGTGGATACACACACACACACACGCGAGAATGAACGCACATATACCCTCCTTGAATAGGCAATTGATATAAGGTCCAACAAAACATTAATGCATGATGGCGTCTTTGTGCGCTGCAAAAAAGAGACCTAAAAGGTTTCAAGGTTATAATATGTGGAATCATTTGCAATCCGATAAAATGCGCTTTCCGGTAATATATCTCACGTGTATATCTTTAACCCATGAATCATATTATACATAAAAAAACTGTTACCCTATCTCAATTTTATAAAGTCAAACAGCTGAAACTGTAATGTAAATTGACATACAATAAATACAGCGTGAGAAAAGTGATACAAACACAGTTTTCTAACTTACATATTTTTTCCTAAGCCGCGAAAACCTGAGGAATAGCAAAAGTACCAAAGAAGTAACGCCCTGAGGGACGCGGTATAACCCTTCCAGCAGAGGACCTTTTATATCTGCAAAGCAAGACCTATAAAAACTGGACCGACACTTTGACCGCGTTAATGTCCAGAGTATTATCCAAAGATTTATAGCTATAGGATCAGATGTCCCCTTCGTTGACCCATCTTATAGTGGTACAGACAAGCGTTGCCTGTTACCATTATACTCATGGAAGGGCGACAGGAGGGAATGGACGTACCTAAATGTCTGCGTATAAGACCCTTTGTATTGAGCAGCGCGGATGTCAACCTCCACTGCTCTTTTATAAAAGAAAATCCTTTAAAATATTTTGCACTCTTTCGGGCCTTTGCCATGCACCTTTATTTGATATTCTATATATATTTGAAATCCAGGAATATTTTAGACAAAGAGCCTGAACTGGTTTGGAGATAACCAGTGGCCCATGGGCCAAGACGCTCAGCTTAATCTTACATACAGCAATGCATGTATTAATTTATCAGTGTTATGATCTGGTGAGGTCTGGTGTTGTTTGAGAGTCACTGTGTCTTCTAAGTCAAATTTATTGGCTTTAACTTTCATCTTGCGCCATGACGTTATGCATGACGTCCATGTCGTCGCCTAGAAAACAATTTACCTATATTTGAGAATATTTATTGGTTATTAATTTCTATATGCCTTATTCTGATATAATTATACATTTCATGTCGCTATTTTGTTGGAACTATCGAAGCGATGGTAGTTGCGACATACCACTGGGAAACGTATCAGGAATGCGGGTCCCAACGAGCAGAAACCTAGGAGGAAGTCTGATCGGAATGATCGTTTACCTAGCCATGCCTGGGCTTAAGTGTATTTACATTAAGTACTAAAAAGCTTTAAACGTGATTCCATGTACCGATAGACGTAACTCAGTACCAGCTCTTATCACTAAAGCCCAGTTAAGTCCGTAAGGTGAATCCCTGATATTTGCATATTAGGGCGTCTTAAGGCTCCTGACGATTCCCTCGCATTTGCATATCAGGCCGTCACGCCTCCTGTGAATGGCATCGTTGCTATGAGGACGCTAGCAGCGGTCGAAATGGCAACAGACAGCTCAACCTGCTTGTAACATTCGCACTAAAATCATGTTTTCAGAAAGTCCATACATTGACCTTCGTGTCCTATGATATATCTCTGCTGTCGAACACCATGGTCCATGGGCCAAATGTAAGTGCATTGTAGACACTCTCGCATCCATTTTGTTCTGTGTATATGTATTTGTTAGCGTTCAAGTTACACTTGAAAGTCTTGTTAAGTTGCTAACAAGCTGATCGCTGTGATAGTTTCAGCCAGCCGGTACATGAATTACAGTTGACTGCGTTCGTCGCGTGTAGACCTGAATATCTCAAGCTGATTGGCTGAGTTAGAGATACATTTTCAAACCGGCCTGCCTTGAAAAGCGATGATCTGATAAACGGTGACACACTGACTCACTGAGGCTGAGGGTAATATATAGTGTTGAAAGACTTGCCGTGCTCAAAATAGCCGAATACCTAAAAATATTAAGACTGATTAAATGGGAATTAAAAATAGCAAGCTATAAGCCCACAATAGGCGGTTACTGGATTTATCATGTTGATTTAGAAAAAAGATTCTGGGAAAGACCACTATAATTACTCCCTACGTCACTGGAAAAGACCTTAGTTCAGCGAGGCGGTGATGTATGGCGCTGACCTGTCCAAGTTTACCAGTCGATGAAATAAGGGGGTCAGAGACTGGTAATTAATTATAGAAGTAGCCGATAGGTGACAGTACTGAGAGTGAATGCAATACAGTGTGAGAACGTTTGATTTCTCTGTCAGAGGCAACAATTTAGAGCCATTTCATTGATCGGGCCAGTCTTTCGATTACCGTAAATTGAACCAGTCGTATTCGATCCAGAACCGATGCCAAAGTCGGAAACACTTCATGGAAATAGCCGAAGCCGATACCAAGATCGATCTAACGAAAGGCTGCTTGGAGATTGCAATGTCAGAGGAATCTAGAGTAAAAACGGCATTAATAACACCTGACGGACATTATCAGTCCAGGGTAATGCCATTTGGTAAAATGACGGCAGGGGCAGTGTTTACCAACATGATGCAGTTGTTCAGCGACATGCCGAACGTGATCTGCTACATAGACGACATGCAGAACACATGGGACGAACATGTAAGAACGCCCAGACCAGTGCTAGCTAGACTACGGCGAGCCAACCTTGTATAAGGTCTGCGTTCATCAGAGTCTTAGCAGCTAAGATACGATGTCTTCAAGCGTAAATCGTCATTGTCTGAGGAGGACCATGATGATACCTCTGTAGTGGACTTAACAGCGGACATCGCAATTGCCGACGGACTGGTAATCCATAATTTGTATCTGTTGTGAACGCTTCCAGTAACAAGCAAAGCACATTATGTACACGGGTACTATTAGAAGTACTGAATATCGTTGTGTGTAGACACATTCAGTTACCTAGTGCTGGATGAATCGATGAGACATCAGCTAGGAAAGACATTGGTCCTAAGTTCATATAGAATAGGTTGTGTGCCTATCAGTCAGTGCTAAGTGGACTTTGCCTCGAGGGGCGAACGTGTACTCTGGCGAGGAACTATTGATTGTTAGAGACCTGTGTATTTACAAAAAAATGAGCGGACTGAGTGATCGGCTTGACATTCCAGTGTCACCTGTGCGAGATAGTCATGTGATCAGGAGCCGTTTAAACAGAGAACTTCCCTATGCAGTGAACATAACGGACTTGTTGATTTTTTGTTTCCTATGTGGACGCTTGTGATCATCAATATTTATATGAGTGAAACGCCTCTTCAGAGAAATGTAAGTGAATTTTTCTTAATATATTGTTTTTTTTTTGTTAACCCATGGCTGTTCCATATTTTGGAGTGTAGGTATGCGTTAAAGCCGCTACAATTTACAGAACTGGTCGTTCATACCTTTAGGGCTGTGACAATGATCCCCCCATACAAGGATTATCTATCATGTCGCTTTTAAAATCGATTAACTTATGTTTTTCTTTCAAGAAACCTATTTTTCGTCTTTCATATAGAGAACCCAAGGGGTATTCGATTGCGGCTGAGGCACCAAGGGTCAATTATAGTTGAAGGATTAAGGATAAAGGGATTAATAGGATTAAGGTCGAAGTCCATCTATAACAAATCGTTCTAATCTGTCTTATAGGATGCTCAGATTATGTTCTTTTAAATGTTTGTCAGATTATAGGTCACACTGACCTTGTTTCAGATGTCCCAGGAGACTTTACAATTACCTCTCTTAGATTAAGAAAGACGTTTCTAGATCAAATAGTGAGGAAGTATGCCCTGTATGACTTTCTGGTTGCTCAAAATTAGGTTTACCCGTACTAGCCATCAGAATATTGCCTACCATAACCTAATCTTTTGTGTTGAAGGAGATTTCCTGGAATCTTAAATGAGAAAGGCAGATGGTCCAACCGTAGTGCCCATCTACCTTTCACAGTGCTAAACTCATGTTTTCCCCCTATAGTTCACAGAATATAGGTCATAGTGACGTAATTTCAGGATTCAAAGGAGATTTGCCAAGGACCTTTATGGATATCATTTTAGAACATTGAAGTAATGTGCCCTGTCTGTCTGGGCAGTTACTCGAAAGATACAGAAAGTGGGTCCCCATGACCTAGTTTCAGGTTTGCAAGGAAATTTTCCCAGAAACTCCCTAAATGTCACGTCGGCAGAATCTAGGCCAAATTGATCAAATTTGTGCCCTGTCTTACTGTCTGACTTTCAGTCAGCTCATCTTAATCATACCATGACATTTGCACAATAGGCATTGTTTCAGAGTGGGCGTATTAATAACAGTCTGATGCAATTAATCGCAACTATCAAAGTTCTCACCAAACACATTTTTAGCTCAGTTTACTGAAAGTCACATTGCAGTATTTTGCAATCCCACTTTATTTTTTTTCATTGTTGCCCGGTTGTGCATAGAGTGAAAGTAAGACTCTTTGGGATTTTGTTGAGAATGACAGGCTACAGCTATCAGTCTGATTCTTAGAAAGGCGTAAACGGTGTAACCATTAGTAGTAGGGTGTGTATGAGTCAGCTGAGCGACATGGTCCATGAGTTACTTGTATATTTTGAAAATATTACGTGCGCAAATTGATTTGCAAACTTTAATAAGTGTATAGCGCCCTCATTTACAACCCCTTTCCTGTCTCAAATCTTGTTTAAGCGTTCAATTCAAAAATTAAAAAAAAAAATACAAAAAAATTACGTCCGTCTATCATTGAAGTGTATAGCACATGACCTATATCGTGTACAACTTACATTGTACATGTTATCACGTTGGTATTATTTATTTGGATCTGCATTATGGGTACATACTGAGGCGATACTGCATATCTACAGGTAAACAGATGACAGCCAAGAAATAGTTTTAGTGGACTTTATATTATAGAGTCACATGTATCGAACATAGTAGTCATCTGTATTTTAAAAATAGGTCATAGTTTAAACCCCTATCTAAATATGCGATGAAACCTGGTATCCTCTTGTTCTTTATTCTCAGCTAACTCAAAAAATAAAACTGCATGAAAACAGACTCGAATTTACAGGTAGAGTTAGTTGTCGAAACGTTCAAGTATATGTGCGTATAAATGAAATCCACATATGAGTGTCATTGTCATTTAATTCTTGCAGGTCTTCTTGAACATCATGAATATTCAGATATGCCAGCAAACCATCGTACAAGCTCCCATGAGCTTTACACTTGATTTTTCTTGCCATGTTAGATTCATTAGCTGGTGTTGCTGTTAGCATCAGAGTTCCTGACATAAATTTCAATCTAGAATGAGGTTGTTTTTCCTTCACCACAAAATTTTAGGGAAGAAATATAAAAATTCTCTTTACACGCATACCAAATTCCGTATATAAGCAATAACTTAGCGGGGACAGGCTCTCCGAGTCATTTATTGCAACTAGGAGATATGAAGCCCACACGGCACACGCATCAATTTGTCTTACAAAAAATGCTTTTGATATTGTACATGAACACAAAAAAAGGGTCCTTCGTCATTAAGGGAAACATTTTCCGAAAAGACTGAGACCAGATATTTTCGTATTACCCAACACATCGGTAATTAATAAAATTTCTTTAAAATCTCGCATAAAAATTCATAATATGAATTGCAAAAGGCTTTATCACATATTTACAAATAATCCATGTGGTTCGTAAAAAAACACCAGAAACCAATTTTTTCTTTTAAATTTAATGGAACGTGAAAAAAAATTTAGCATATTAGCGATGTGGTTACGACATTCTTTGTTTATTTAACTGCTCTGGTATGACGGTGACACACAAATTGCACAGTAGAAAGAAAAAGCTGTACATAATAAACACCAGGTTGACATCGAAAGGAAATCCGATTTCAGCGCCTCTGTTAATTGACCAGGCAAAAATGGCACCGCCAAGTGTTGGCGCAACCCCCCTGCAATACGGCGAAATAAAGTATTTAAAGATGTGGCGAGAACCAGGGCAGAAAATAATAAAAGTGTGAAAGATCGTGAAAGTACATTCGATTTCTACATTTTGCAGTTCACTCAAATCAGTGTTTTATGTATGGTAAATAATGAATTGCGATGTTTTGAATATTTGCAACGACCAAAACGCCTCCTTTTTCGGCATAATGCATTCATGTACACTGACCTTGAGAAGGCTGACACAGTTGCTCTTATACCATTGGCTGCACCCGAGTCCTCTCGATCAACAGAATTTATTCCAAGTAAAGTAATTGCTGAATAGGCGATCATGGATACCATTACCTCCAGGCCCATAAGAATTGAAAGGATCGTGATCTGTGCTGTTGTGCTTCGGGCAGAAAAAATATACATTCTTTATTTATTTACAAAGCATCTGTTCAAATATTAAAACGCTTGTATTGCATTAAAAACATAAATATTTGTATTCAATTTTTTTTGCAGGGCTATAATCCCTCGCGGATTTTAGCTGCCTGATGTTATTCTATGGTTGTGATTCTATGGTTATCAAATTTGTATAATTTACTTTATATGACATTTGGATTGAAAATGTTCTCAAAGTTGATAAGGCCTACCTTGAATGTAAGCATCTTAAGGTTGGCAGTAGAGGGATAAAAAAAATATGGACCATAATTACACACTGGGCGACCTGAAATTAAAAGTTGTAATTTCGTCTCCTGTGTATTATAATCAAAATTATAAGAAGTATGAAATAGTTCTTGTTGGCGTCACTGTTCATCATAAAAGCGGCTTTCACATGAATATCGTATCAACATTAACGGAGTTTTTAATTGGGCTGCATGTTAAGATTATGAACCACGCTTAAATATTTCAAAGACAGTATCTGCTTATGTTTACTTTCTTGGCCCCTTGCCATTTTTCTAAAGCCGGGAAGAGTACTGGAGTCAAAGTAAACATCGGGAGTGCCGCCAGCCCTATCACAGTCCCGATCTGGTCAGTAGTAAAGGACAAACCACCTGAAGCAGAAAGTGAAACCAAGACGAGGCTTCAGTATTTTTCCATTTTGTTCATTGTATTGACTCTCAATCGATGGAATATATACAAAAAGACTAGTTAATTTGACATGCAGATGTCTTGCAATTTGATGGAACGAAAACAAATTTAAAATTTTACTTAATATTTTCATATATTAACGTGTCAATAGCATGCATTATAAGACAACTGAGTTTTTCACAGTAATTAGTTACCACGCACATTCATACCTTACAACGACATCATATAAACGACGTAACCTTAAGTACATTTAAAGTTTCCCTCACCCAGTCTCCTTACAGTAGAGCTCCATATTGTGACCGCGTCTTCCAACCCGACGTAACTGAACCCAATCATTGCTTCGGCAGCTGTGGTTAGTCTAACGTCCTTTATCCTGAAATACATACACTACCTCTGACGAGGAAAACAAATATTTGAAGTGATATTCTATGTGAAATTTGCTACATCATATAGACATTTATTTCTGTCTATAAAAATATATACGGTAATGAGTCTATGATAACGCAAGGGAAAATATGATTCATAGTTACCTTAACAGGCGGCACAATGTGGAACTTGAACAGGCTTGATTCTTTTCTGTGTACATGGTATACACAAAACGATAGGTATATGTTGATGAACACGCACTTTTTTCATAACTGAATTATTGTAACTGTATAACAATAAGCTAGTTTTTAAATGGAGAAGGTATAATTATTAGACTTTAAAAAATATCCAATAGAATAAAAGAAAATATCAATTATTTTCTTTGATGAAAACATTATTGGTCTCATTACCATTTGTATATGTTGAGTGTGTATCGTTATCCTGTCATTTTTTTAATAGTCTATAACAAGGCATATTTTAACTCAACGCTCTTCATTTTGGACATTTGTCGTATTTTCTTAAAAAAACATTTTCACTATATTAAAGAAAATATATTCTGATTGGGGAAGGACGAAGCCTTGTGGTGAAGGCGTCGGACTTCGGAGCTGAAGGTACTTGGTTCGAATCTCGCCGATGCCTGAATGGCATAATCTCGTTAAACCTCAGGGATAACTCTATTTTCTGAACGCCATTATAACTCTTGAGTTGTTCCTAGCTCGTGCATATTAAACCCGAAATCCAGGAAGCTAAATGATGATATATCATTCTTATAGTATGGATACCTTAAATCGCATTCATTGATAGTGCCACCAACACCCCTTGACCTATCCTTAAAAAAATATATATTTTGTTTACCTTTAGGAATCAGGCGTGTATCTGAGGCGGCCGGTATTTCTTCCTTGATCTCCTCTTTGGCATCTTTTGGTTTAAAGCGCCATCTTTTTTGCAGAGGTATTCTCTGCACAGTTGTTTCCATTTTCGGTATTTGGCTAATTGTTAATTATATATATATATATATATATATATATATATATATATATATATAGAGAGAGAGAGAGAGAGAGAGAGAGAGAGACAGATTGACAATAATTATTGGAGCCTCCTTCTCACATCTTTTCTGATTCACGAGAAGAAAGTTAAATCCACTCAAGTATACTGGACTTTATTATCCAGAGATATATTGCATTATCTTGCTAAACTATAACCACCACATCTATAAATTCGCCTAGAAAATTCAAGTAAAATTAGTTTAATTGCTTTCTCACAATTACGCAAATAAAATTACGTTTCATATACGTACATAAGCAATAACTATTTCATAGTCTTAAAAGTGCTTCATTTATATGTAACTCGGAAGTTAGACATGCGATATTTAAGATTCTTTCCTTTTTTTTATTTTTTTAAGTGATGAAGGAGCACACTTACCTAAATATCTTTGTTTCTTCCAAAAATTTTAGATTTAAAAGACTAATTGACCAAAGGAATGTTGCAGTCACAAGGGAAGGCAGTAAGAATGGATGAATACCAAACAATCCTTTTTGGGAAAAAATGTGTGGGTATTTTTCTGCAGGTTCGGCCAGGTAACCTGGAAAGGAAAATGAAAGACTTATTGGATTGAAACCCACTTTAAGGGCCTAACAATACCTGAGGTTTTAATGACTAATGTGGTTTTTTTTTATAAAATGTAGACAAAATTGTTGTTTAAATGTCATTAGTCTTATCTCTTATGTAAAGAATAAACATCCAGATTTTTACATATATATGAAAGATATTAGTTATTTCGGTTAATATATACCTGCCAGCAGAGGTCCACAGAATACTCCAATGCCCCACCCTACTGCAACGAGAATAGTACCAAGTCCTTGACTGCTATTGTCGCATACATCATATACCAACGAGTACTGAACAGCTTGGATACCTGTGAAGAAATATCCTTAAAAATAGAATATATATTACACACTTGCGCTTTTCATCTCAGACTGCTAAATACTGTGATATACTGTGCAGTCTGTGAAAATTAAAAACACATGAGAAATTGTTGGACCTCTACTGATACGTTTTTCAAGTCTTTAAACGATGTTTCTAATGTTGTATTGCTAATATAGCTAACAAATGCATGGCATTTGGTCTTGTGCTCCACATTTCCTTTTAATGATATATTCCACTGACAATAAAAAAATGTTTCCTACTGTTGACGATTCCGCTGATCATACGTGTTAATAAAGCAACAGGAAGTGACTTGCTGAAACCGAATGCAAAATCCATACTTCCGGCTATCGCTGGGGAAAGAAACAGTATAGGCCTTCTTCCGGCCCAATCCGACAGCAAGCCGCTGGGGTAGCTGTTGATGTACATAAATTGTTTCAAAGGAGAAATTTTCATCAATTTGAAAGTACTTACGTAAGTTTCAGATACACGTTTACCCGATTCAGCCGTGGAAGGATTTGTTAAATAAAACATTTTCGAATCATGTATTTACTCTAATATTTATTAGAGAAACCGATTCAAGAAATACTCGTTTTCATTCACTTTAAATTCCTCGGCCTTTACGTTATACATAAAGTTGCTTTTCACCTATCTAAATCAGATTACGTTTTAACTGTCATGTACCTCCCCTATAACTATACTGGAAACGAGAAATGTAATCAGTCAAAAACATGTGCAAACGCCAAGATACCCTCCAATGGCTCTGCCCAGGAACAGGCTTGATAAAACGATGCCCACATAAAAACCTTTAACTTCCTCACGGTAACCGAAGCTCTGGAAATTAACATATTTTGCGTAAGTTACGTATAAGTTACGTGACGCCCATATGCGACATATAAAACTAAAAAATATATATTTAAATTGCTCTTGCATAATCACTTATTATTCATATCAAGGAAGAAGTCTTTTATCTAATTTCAAGAAGGGTTTATTCAGATTCTTGAAGAGAGAGCCATGAGAAGATTGAAAATGGCTGACTTAGTGAGGCTTATATGAGGCTTGTATATGATATGCTTATTTATGTATTGTATAAGTAAAAGTTTAATATTGATGTAATGTTTGTACAGTTATAAGGTTCGCATGAAGTGCAAAGTAGAACAATATATCGTTATATCGATTTTTTTTATTTTTTGAGTCGTTTTTATCGTGTAATTGATTCTCTTCAAGTTATTTCAATGCTATACTTACCCTAACCATGTCGGGTGCAAAGGAAAACGGGAATGTAACGCTGAAACCGGAGCACATCTAAAAGGGCAAAGTATTTCAGTTAGAGAACATTATAATAATAGTTGTATAACAGGATTACAGTATTATTAAAAATAATATTGACCTTCCTGGGTTTATTTTTCTTTAAAAGGAAACAAGTTAAAGTGTACATCTTTAACTGCAGCATTGAATGTATGGGGATATATTAAGTAAAACAATCAGAACTATAGTTTGATATATCGATATTGAGGACTGGGGTCGATTAAATGAAACATAGCATCTCCGAGATTTTAGTCATTATAGACACTATCTTTCCATAAGAACCAATTAGATATGGTTTTACTGCTGAATGTTTAACATTCAAAAGTATTATGGAGTTAGAGTCTACAGAAAAAAACAAGATCCTGGACCTGGTAATTAAGACTTCCTGCGTAGGGGACCTTATAGGGGTTGATGAGTTTATTTCAATATCAATATTATGCAGAAACGGTTTGTATGTTGATCTAAAACTTTAAATTCCATTTTCTTTTCTTTCTTTCGTTCTTTCTTTCTTTCTTTCTTTCTTTCATCTGCCGGCGTGTTTTAGCTAGATTTTCAACAGGACTTTTCAAAAACTTACCTTTGAGCCCAATTTTAGTCATAGGTGACAATTTGCGCCTATTTTGTTTTAAGCGAGACCTAATATGCAAAGGTTGTACACCTCCTTAGCTGACTCCCCGCCATCGCTTGAATTTGGCCGTGTTAGCGCTAGATCTCAAGCATGGCCGCTTTTTAAAAATGATATTTGCCTGGTTCGAGTTATAATCAAAAGTGATATATTTGCACCTGATATTTATTGTGTACCTTAACCCAATTTTCAAGCTTCCTAGACTATGAATGATGTCCCTAATACGGCTCACCTGAGGTAATGTGGCGGCCCCCCCCCCCCCAATCCCGGCAAGGAGGCCTATAGAGGTAATGAGAATATTTCTATAATTGATATTTGATACAACATTTGACGCCTGGGGGTATTACTTTCATTAACGACAATATTTCTTTTTTTTTTCTGCCTGTGCTTGTGTTAGATCTCCAAATTTGCTCACAAAAAATTGACCCTTTGGCACAGTGACAGCCATATGTGAAAGATTTGAACCATATATTCCTTGCGATCTCTTGGCGTTTGCAGACATTGAGTGTAATGTACGTGTTATCCTGTAATTACAGCTTTTTTATTCATGCTACATCATTTCATCACATTCTTTTTTATTCGCTTATGATAATGACCTGCATCATCGTGGGTGACATTTATTGCGTTTAATTAGGTATCAACCCATCTGTGGCGTTTAATACATGTAAACTGTGCATAATATCATGTTGGTATAATTAAAACGGGTTTCCGTATTGTGCTACACAGCCAGCTGTGATCATAACGCTCCATGTGTTTTTCGGCCAAACCACACGTTTCGTGTCAATAAGTTTGGTCTTCATACCGGATATTCCTTAACGACCAATCGATAAACTAAAAACTAAAAATATATTAATCATATCATGATTTTAGGGCTTGTAGTTTGCTAATTAATCTATTGTATGATGCACCAGAGAAACTCTTGTATCATGATGATTACTACTTGTATATATATATATATATATCAAATGTAATAGAATATAGCTTTGAAACAGATTGTTCCAAATGAATGTGTCTTTACTTGGACTGCAGTTTTACTAAGGCTGAAAGGTCAGATGTTTTACTCTGAATAATATTGTACAAATCTTTGAAAGACACTGTGTTCGTATTTAGTATTACATCTTCAAATGAAACAAAATTCCTATATTCTGAAAACAAAACTGGATTCAGTTATTTTGCATTACGAATACAATCATGCCACCTCTTCGGGATAGCATATGTATTAAAGACAACCAGTGTACACACTTCACCTTCTATTAATTACTGTCTGGAGATTGTCTTTTCTTTTTCCCGCTGATGTTATAAAGATTATGTTCATATTTCACACATTTGCGTCAAAATGTTTTACCTTAGAACTTATTACGACCGCTCCTCTTACGGCCCCATATGTGACCCAAAGGCTATAACTAAGGTTATGGTAGGTGGTTATGTGGCTGTGTGATTGCATGGCCCCCTATATCCACCGGTTTCTGGTTCATGTATAATCAGCGATACCTAAATGACATCCCTACCTGGATAGTAAGACAGACATGATGTGAAAATTATTTTCAGAAAACGTCACTATTCGTGATATACAAACCGTCGACAAAGTGACCAGCGTCAGGGACCGTCGGACGTTGTGTTGAGGTGTACCGGGCGAGGTCTTCATTATTTTGTGCTGATATCTTCTTAGTGTGCTAACAAATTGGAAGATGATGTGCATTAATGGATAATCACAAGTGTTACAAGAACCTCATAAGGTACCTGCCACCTGATGCCTTCAAGAGTGATTGCTCAGACCTCATGTTACGACCCGTAATGTAATAACCGGCCCATAATGTAATAACGGCCCATATTTTAATAAATACGACCCATAATGTAATAATGGCCCATAATGTAAAAAAAACGGCCCATATTGTAATAACCATACCCTGCCCATATTGTAATAAAATCGCAAGTGGGTAAAACGGCCCATATTGTAATAAAATCGCAGGTGGGTAAAACGGCCAATAATTTTATAATTCAAATTTCATGCAAATTAACTTAGACAATTCAAATATTGACTTCTCGGGACACGAATGTGTAAGTGAACATACAAGTATGAAAAACCACTGGATTACATAATGACTATCTGTTTAAAACGGTGACCAAGCTAATATGAGCGAAATGTGGCCATGATTCATGTTTATCCTTTTGTTGAATCAGTGTTTAAATAGGATGATAAAGTATTTAAACAAGATAATTTACAAATAAATATATATTGTTACGTAGACAAATTGCTCAGGGGAAAATACTGGGCTGATCCCGGATTCGAACCCATAACGGTGGCGCACAAGTCCGGCGTATCAACCTCTTCGCTGGCAAAGCAAGCTTCACTAGAGAGACAGTTCGGTCCGCTTTTATGTCACCCCGTAACACACCCCTTCTTAAGAGTGCACTGCTATCAGAACAAGACTAATTATCCCAGGAGTCACACTTTGGTGAGCTTATTCCCTGGGCCACAATGTTTACCGTCACGTCGGACTAGCCCCCATTTTGTTACGAAGACATTTTATTCAGGGAAAAACATTGGGCCGATCCGGGATTCGAACCCATAACGGTGGCGCACAAGTCCGGCGTACCAACCGCTTCCCTAGAAAAGCAAGCTTTTCAAATATTTTATTGATAACGCTTGACTTTGTCATACAGGACTACTCATTTTTCATATAATATTTTCAAACCATAGGAATCTTCCTCACAAATAGTTTATATTTTGCATATTTCCCTATTTACCATTGTTCTTGTCATGTTTAAAAAAAAATGACAATGATCAATTGTAATTATATTTTTTTAGATGGGAAGGAACAGTTGCCCTTGTAACGTAATATGTTGTTGTAAAATTTGTCTTCATAACAATATCGACCGGGGCCAAGCCGAGGAGCGGTGAGATTTTGCATGGTCGGCCCCCTTCCAGGGTGAGCGCAATGCATAATTGGAAGGCTGTGCCCCACAGCCGTGTATCACGTTTGTATCACAAACGAATGCAAAATTTGGCGAGTTCCTCCATGTTATGACTCAGTAATGGGGATGATTACACACCCAGGACCCGCAGGTGCGATAGTTACCTGACACCAGGATATTATATAAATGACACTAAGCGTATGCCCTGTCAATTATTCCAAACCGAGATAGATTTATACAGATGTACAAACAGGTTAAGATTAGTTAAAAAAGCGATTTCATCCACACAAAAAAAATATATATACCTTATTCCTTCAAACTCGGAACCATCCTAAAGAGAAGGTTTAACTCAGTAGTATAAAAAACATTTTTTTAATCGAACAGGGTGACAGTATTGTCTACCTAAAGGATCGGCGAAAAACTATAAAGACTACCGAACGCCGCCATCTCAGCCATAGAGAGTGCCTCCAAGTAATTATTACATGCAATCGCCGAGCGTTCGCAAGGAAAGTCTCCCTCAGCCTTCTCCACCCTAACCCGCTACCCCTGCCCCACCTCCATCCCTCACGATCAAACACCTACCCCCCCCCCCCGGTTACCCGTAAATGATCGGTAATAATAAATGCATGGGAAAAGGGAAGGAGTAAAGTTTGATCCCAAGTTACTTTGCTATATTTCTATTTACTATTTCTGCTAATTACTAATCATAGCATCATGTAAATGCCGTGGCCTCAAAGGAATAAAGAAATGTCGCCATTTACAAAATGAATCTAAACAATATGCCTCATCCAATCCCATTGGCCTGTTGCTAGGGGTTTTCCTTGGTTAGCATTCCATATATATATATATATATATATATATATATATATATATATATATATATATATAAAACTCTGTTGAAAAACAACAATGTAAATTCACAACAGTCTATTTCACGGGATGCGACCCGATCACGAGGTGAATGTGGTGAGAATGAAGCTAAGGGCTTGGTTTGAAAAGGCCGAGACTTTACGAGATTACGAGATTATGCTTTGTGCGAAACAATGGTCAATATTGTAGTAGAAATAGCCTTTTTTGTTGTAAAAACGGCCAATATTATAATAATGGCCAATACCATAATAATAAATGAGTTATATTGTAATAACTTTACCTCATCTTTACTGTAATCAGCATGGTGGGGGTTAAAATGGGCAAAAAGGCCAATATTGTAAAAAAATGCAGTTTAGAAGATTATGATTAAATATACGTAGACGCCATAAATGTTAACTGTTTCACTGGATTTCCATTATGACTGCATCCCATATACCAGTGAGGAACCAAAATGGCTGTTATTTTAGAAGGAATTCTCAAACAACATATCGCCTGTTAGATTTGGGATTCATTCTTGAGCTTAAACATATGTTATTACAATATGGGCCGTTTTTTCCACTTCCCGTTTTATTACAATATGGGTAGGGTATGATTATTACAATATGGGTCGTTTTTATTACAATATGGGCCGTTATTACAATATGGGCCGTTTTTTATTACGTTATTGGCCGTTATTACAGTATGGGCCCGTTTTATTTCAATATGGGCAGGGTATGATTATTACATTATGGGTCGTTTTTATTACAATATGGGCCGTTATTACATTATGGACCGGTTATTACATTTTGGGTCGTAACACCTCACAATGTCTAATATATACTGTGGGAGTGGTTTTGTTAGCGGGCTTTTAATTTTCGCTCTTTAAGCGGGAGCAAGATTGCGCTAAAATAAGAACACGCGTATATTCGATGCAGTCGTCCGGAAGATCACCGCATTCTCGCCTGTCACACAGTCATGTAGGCCTATTAATCCCCTCATGCATGGTCGCTGGCACAGGCACTCGTTTCCAGCACTACAATGGCCTAGAAACCGAAAACACATTGAGTACGGGCGATATACCCATTATAAAAGAACAAGGTAATGAAGTCCACCGCTACGCGAGCAAGATAATTTTTTTTCACAAGTCTGAATTCCGGAGAATTATCCGCTTCACAAGCATGATCATGCGCTTTTTTGTTGAAAACATCCTTATTTACAAGATTAAACTTACAAATATAAAAGTTCCCAACACTAACCACGAATTCCAGAACGTTTATTCCAGCTGCGACACCGTCATTTGTCATGTATACATTTACTAGTTGCGGAAGTTGACGTCATTTCGGGCTTAATGTATGTTATGGTTATAGAACGGACGTTAATGTATACAAAACAAGTGATATAATGGTCCTGGTTGTGTTTGCATGCCATGCCCACTGATTTTCAACTTCATTGACCATTTGACAGCTGTTTGAATTGTACGCCTAAAAGAGATACAGAAAACAGCTGGTACCATGCAGCCAATCACAGACGCCAGCCGAGGGGGAAATCCATTCAGCCCGGGGTGACGTCAACTTCCGCAACTAGTAAATGTATACATGACAAATGACGGTGTCGCAGCTGGAATAAAAGTTCTGGAATTCGCGGTTAGTGTGGGGAACTTTTATATTTGGAAGTTTAATCTCGTAAATAAAGATGTTTTCAACAAAAAGGCGCGTGATCATGCTTGTGAAGCGGAAAATTCTCCGGAATTCAGACTTGTGAAAAAAAAGTTGTCTTGCCCGCGTAGCGGTGGAGTTCATTATCTTGTTCTTTTATAATGGATATATCGCCCATACTCAATGTGTTTTCGGTTTCTAGGCCATTGTAGTGCTGGAAACAAGTGCCTGTGCGTTGAAGTACGACTGAGCTGAGAGTGAGTGACCTGTGACTGTTGTCAGCTCTGTTTGTTGTTCGGACATAGTTGGCTGCTTCTGGTTAGTATAATCACAATTGTTTTTGTAGAGAAATTCTACAACTTACTCAGATGTCAAACAACATAGCCGGTTGCAGTACCATTGCATCATCAAACGTGATCTTGATAATTATGTATTGTTTATACCTTACAGTCATGGTGCTCGAATAGTCGCCGTTGGCATGGAAGCGATCACCCGAAAGTGGGTAGGTTGAATGTAGGTCACGTTTCAAACCTGTCTTTTATAAATATTTTAATAATTTGATACCCAATTTTTAATCTTACATACAGATTTGCTCGAAAATTCGAACTGCGCTAATGCTATTAAATGAAAAATGCGCGAAAATTCAGAAAAGCCAAATTAACCACTTCCACAGTAATAATATAAAGAACAAGTACAGGCATCAGGGATCCCAGGATATCCTTGACAAGATTCATGAAATGGAGTCACTGAGAGCTATGAGAAAAACATAAATTTAGGACTATGAAATTCTGATGGACACAAATAAGAACGGATGGACCTAAATCTTTCTTATTCAAGGAGGTCCTGGTAAAATCTCTTCAACACCTGAGATTAGGTCATGATGACCAATAAACTATGAGCTTCATGCAGATAATCTAATTTTCACGACCCAAAAAGTCAGGCGATTGAAAAGTCTTTCATAAAATAAAGGGAGGTTAATGTTAATATCTAAAATATATATTGGATATCTGAAATCAGGTCACTGTGTACTATATTATGCAAGATATGTGAAACAACAAGATTTGAGCACCCTTAAAGACAGATTTGCACGATATGTTACAGTTGGACATACATGCTTCTGATTTGATGGGAATATTTTCCTGTAAAAATTTCTTGGAAATCCGAAATAATTTTACAGTGACCTATATTCTGCGAATTATGTAACAGAAAATGATTTAAGCACACTACTATTCAGATGGGGACAAATTGTAGCATTGTGACTTGGAAGCTTCTAACTTAGCATCTAAGGTTCTCAGTAAAATTTTCTTGGAAACCCTAAATAAGGTCCATGTAAACTATATTCTGAAGACTATGGGAAATAGCATTATTTTGAGCATTCAGGAAGTAATTCTAATGGTCCAAAGTTCTTCAACAAAACATTCAATTTTAATACATGCGTCACTATTATGTCAATTCAGCTGATAGTCATGACCCACGGGCCACTTGTACGTAACGTATTAAAAAGACATTTGTGCTACCTGATATGTAATATTTCCTACATCTATTCCTCTTTCATATACATATGTTCTCCGTTTTTCCAGATAGCTCGAAACTTGACCTAGGTTCATGAATTCATTCATAACATTCATAATTTTAATTTGATCGACAATCATGTTATTACCTCTAATTTGAATTGGTATGCATTCAGTTATATTTCTGACATTCCGTAGCCACATAATTTTGTATGCATTTGCTCTAATACTTAACGGAGAGCTTAATAAAATTACTGGATTATATATATATATCTAATAGTTAATTTTCGGCTTTCTTTTGACAACGCTTTCAGAGGCGGATTCAGGGGCGTGCAGGGGGCGCCCCCCCATTTTTTCGACCTTTTCAAAGAAATCTGGAGAAGAAAACTCATCGTACACTGTCAGGCTGCCAGTTACATTGTATGTTATCTTTAAAATGTATTATGCAACCCCAGATTGCACGATTACAATATAAATAACAAAAAAAAAATACTACACCTGGGGGGGGGGGGAATCTTAACCCCCAATCACCCCCCCCCCCGGCGCTCGGCGCTTCGTGTCTCGGCTCATCCGCTTCTTGGCGTCGCATGGTGAGCCCCCCCCCCCCCCCCCAATTCTAAATTCCTGTATCCGCCCCTGGCTTTGGTAAGACTATATGGCTATGTCAAGGGCAAGGGTATAAAAGGACTCTTCATCAGCTATGGTGTTCAATAAATTGTTTTATTTACATGCCTCTGTCGGCCTGAAATACCGAATTACAGTAAATACATCTATACGATAACATACCTTATACTGGTCCGTGGGTTCCCTCGCACATCTAACTTACTTCACTCGATTAGTTACAGGTGAATACATGGCCTGCACAATGTTATTTCAAACTTTCACATATCAAATATATAAATATACGTTTTGCAAATACCTCTGACTGTCGGCTCGCAGCCGCCGGTGCAATGCCTTTGAATTTGTAGGTAATAGGCTCTAAACATGCAATCTGCCCACCTTTTTTATATGACTTCTGGCTTAACCAAGTGGCAAGGATAGTATGATTAAATTAAATCTTTCAAAGGTACGCATTAATATTTAATTATGTTCTACAGGGGTGTCGGCAAATTCTGTTATTATTATAACAATATATTTCATTTGGATAGCTCATTCAGCATGTGGCTTTTTCAATGAGGCTCTGCTACAATTAGAATACAAGATACTGTAAATAAAATTGACAAACTGACATGAGTACTATATATTTGGGTCAACGTATGCTACCGCACAAAGTTATAACATGGCCTAATATATTCTCTAAATATATGAAAGCACATTAAAATATGCGTTCATAAATTTAGCATATATATTTAAACATCCTCTAGACAAGAGATTTGGTATCCTTGATTTGAATAGCGAGGTTGTTTCGGCGTATAGCTCCTAAGTATGAAAATAAGGTTCCGTATGTTGTGTTTGGTTTTTGGTGTGTAAAATTAACGTGTAGACATCTTTCACTACAAATCATTTATTTGGTTCTTAGGAGCGTAAATTTACCAAGCAGACATCCCTAACTATACATCTATTATGTGGTCTGTTTTAGGAGTATAAAATTACCGTGCAGACATATCTAGCTACACATGTTTTGTTTAGTTTTAGAAGTATAAAATTACCGTGCAGACATATCTAGCTACACATGTTTTGTTTAGTTTTAGAAGTATAAAATTACCGTGCAGACATATCTAGCTACACATGTTTTGTTTAGTTTTAGAAGTATAAAATTACCGTGCAGACATATCTAGCTACACATGTTTTGTTTAGTTTTAGAAGTATAAAATTACCGTGCAGACATATCTAGCTACACATGTTTTGTTTAGTTTTAGGAGTATAAAATTACCGTGCAGACATATCTAGCTACACATGTTTTGTTTAGTTTTAGGAGTATAAAATTACCGTGCAGACATATCTAGCTACACATGTTTTGTTTAGTTTTAGGAGTATAAAATTACCGTGCAGACATATCTAGCTACACATGTTTTGTTTAGTTTTAGGAGTATAAAATTACCGTGCAGACATATCTAGCTACACATGTTTTGTTTAGTTTTAGGAGTATAAAATTACCGTGCAGACATATCTAGCTACACATGTTTTGTTTAGTTTTAGAAGTGTAAAATTACCGTGCAGACTTACCTAGCCTAACATCTTTTGTTTTGTTTTGGGAGTGTAAAATTACTGTGCTGACGTCTATTGCTACACATCTTTTGTTTGATTTTAGCTGTGTAAAATTACCGTGTAGACATCTCTAGCTACACATCCTTTGTTTCTTTTTATTAGTGTGAAATTACCATGCAGATGTCTCTCGCTACACATCTTTTTTTTTGGTTTTAGAAGTGTAAAATTACCGTGCAGACGTCTCTGGCTACAAATCTTTTGTTTGGTTGTAGGAGGGTAAAACTACCGTGCCGACGTCTCTCACTACAATCATTTGTTTGGTATTAGGAGTGTACAATTACCGAGCAGACATCTCTAGCTAAACATCCTTATGCCATATACCCCTTTAACCCAGAGAAATTTTTAAAGTAAGGGTTTGAAAACATTTGGCGTTTAATACATGTAAACTGTGCATAATATCATGTTGGTATAATTAAAACGGGTTTCCGTATTGTGCTACACAGCCAGCTGTGATCATAACGCTCCATGTGTTTTTCGGCCAAACCACACGTTTCGTGTCAATAAGTTTGGTCTTCATACCGGATATTCCTTAACGACCAATCGATAAACTAAAAACTAAAAATATATTAATCATATCATGATTTTAGGGCTTGTAGTTTGCTAATTAATCTATTGTATGATGCACCAGAGAAACTCTTGTATCATGATGATTACTACTTGTATATATATATATATATATCAAATGTAATAGAATATAGCTTTGAAACAGATTGTTCCAAATGAATGTGTCTTTACTTGGACTGCAGTTTTACTAAGGCTGAAAGGTCAGATGTTTTACTCTGAATAATATTGTACAAATCTTTGAAAGACACTGTGTTCGTATTTAGTATTACATCTTCAAATGAAACAAAATTCCTATATTCTGAAAACAAAACTGGATTCAGTTATTTTGCATTACGAATACAATCATGCCACCTCTTCGGGATAGCATATGTATTAAAGACAACCAGTGTACACACTTCACCTTCTATTAATTACTGTCTGGAGATTGTCTTTTCTTTTTCCCGCTGATGTTATAAAGATTATGTTCATATTTCACACATTTGCGTCAAAATGTTTTACCTTAGAACTTATTACGACCGCTCCTCTTACGGCCCCATATGTGACCCAAAGGCTATAACTAAGGTTATGGTAGGTGGTTATGTGGCTGTGTGATTGCATGGCCCCCTATATCCACCGGTTTCTGGTTCATGTATAATCAGCGATACCTAAATGACATCCCTACCTGGATAGTAAGACAGACATGATGTGAAAATTATTTTCAGAAAACGTCACTATTCGTGATATACAAACCGTCGACAAAGTGACCAGCGTCAGGGACCGTCGGACGTTGTGTTGAGGTGTACCGGGCGAGGTCTTCATTATTTTGTGCTGATATCTTCTTAGTGTGCTAACAAATTGGAAGATGATGTGCATTAATGGATAATCACAAGTGTTACAAGAACCTCATAAGGTACCTGCCACCTGATGCCTTCAAGAGTGATTGCTCAGACCTCATGTTACGACCCGTAATGTAATAACCGGCCCATAATGTAATAACGGCCCATATTTTAATAAATACGACCCATAATGTAATAATGGCCCATAATGTAAAAAAAACGGCCCATATTGTAATAACCATACCCTGCCCATATTGTAATAAAATCGCAAGTGGGTAAAACGGCCCATATTGTAATAAAATCGCAGGTGGGTAAAACGGCCAATAATTTTATAATTCAAATTTCATGCAAATTAACTTAGACAATTCAAATATTGACTTCTCGGGACACGAATGTGTAAGTGAACATACAAGTATGAAAAACCACTGGATTACATAATGACTATCTGTTTAAAACGGTGACCAAGCTAATATGAGCGAAATGTGGCCATGATTCATGTTTATCCTTTTGTTGAATCAGTGTTTAAATAGGATGATAAAGTATTTAAACAAGATAATTTACAAATAAATATATATTGTTACGTAGACAAATTGCTCAGGGGAAAATACTGGGCTGATCCCGGATTCGAACCCATAACGGTGGCGCACAAGTCCGGCGTATCAACCTCTTCGCTGGCAAAGCAAGCTTCACTAGAGAGACAGTTCGGTCCGCTTTTATGTCACCCCGTAACACACCCCTTCTTAAGAGTGCACTGCTATCAGAACAAGACTAATTATCCCAGGAGTCACACTTTGGTGAGCTTATTCCCTGGGCCACAATGTTTACCGTCACGTCGGACTAGCCCCCATTTTGTTACGAAGACATTTTATTCAGGGAAAAACATTGGGCCGATCCGGGATTCGAACCCATAACGGTGGCGCACAAGTCCGGCGTACCAACCGCTTCCCTAGAAAAGCAAGCTTTTCAAATATTTTATTGATAACGCTTGACTTTGTCATACAGGACTACTCATTTTTCATATAATATTTTCAAACCATAGGAATCTTCCTCACAAATAGTTTATATTTTGCATATTTCCCTATTTACCATTGTTCTTGTCATGTTTAAAAAAAAATGACAATGATCAATTGTAATTATATTTTTTTAGATGGGAAGGAACAGTTGCCCTTGTAACGTAATATGTTGTTGTAAAATTTGTCTTCATAACAATATCGACCGGGGCCAAGCCGAGGAGCGGTGAGATTTTGCATGGTCGGCCCCCTTCCAGGGTGAGCGCAATGCATAATTGGAAGGCTGTGCCCCACAGCCGTGTATCACGTTTGTATCACAAACGAATGCAAAATTTGGCGAGTTCCTCCATGTTATGACTCAGTAATGGGGATGATTACACACCCAGGACCCGCAGGTGCGATAGTTACCTGACACCAGGATATTATATAAATGACACTAAGCGTATGCCCTGTCAATTATTCCAAACCGAGATAGATTTATACAGATGTACAAACAGGTTAAGATTAGTTAAAAAAGCGATTTCATCCACACAAAAAAAATATATATACCTTATTCCTTCAAACTCGGAACCATCCTAAAGAGAAGGTTTAACTCAGTAGTATAAAAAACATTTTTTTAATCGAACAGGGTGACAGTATTGTCTACCTAAAGGATCGGCGAAAAACTATAAAGACTACCGAACGCCGCCATCTCAGCCATAGAGAGTGCCTCCAAGTAATTATTACATGCAATCGCCGAGCGTTCGCAAGGAAAGTCTCCCTCAGCCTTCTCCACCCTAACCCGCTACCCCTGCCCCACCTCCATCCCTCACGATCAAACACCTACCCCCCCCCCCCGGTTACCCGTAAATGATCGGTAATAATAAATGCATGGGAAAAGGGAAGGAGTAAAGTTTGATCCCAAGTTACTTTGCTATATTTCTATTTACTATTTCTGCTAATTACTAATCATAGCATCATGTAAATGCCGTGGCCTCAAAGGAATAAAGAAATGTCGCCATTTACAAAATGAATCTAAACAATATGCCTCATCCAATCCCATTGGCCTGTTGCTAGGGGTTTTCCTTGGTTAGCATTCCATATATATATATATATATATATATATATATATATATATATATATATATATAAAACTCTGTTGAAAAACAACAATGTAAATTCACAACAGTCTATTTCACGGGATGCGACCCGATCACGAGGTGAATGTGGTGAGAATGAAGCTAAGGGCTTGGTTTGAAAAGGCCGAGACTTTACGAGATTACGAGATTATGCTTTGTGCGAAACAATGGTCAATATTGTAGTAGAAATAGCCTTTTTTGTTGTAAAAACGGCCAATATTATAATAATGGCCAATACCATAATAATAAATGAGTTATATTGTAATAACTTTACCTCATCTTTACTGTAATCAGCATGGTGGGGGTTAAAATGGGCAAAAAGGCCAATATTGTAAAAAAATGCAGTTTAGAAGATTATGATTAAATATACGTAGACGCCATAAATGTTAACTGTTTCACTGGATTTCCATTATGACTGCATCCCATATACCAGTGAGGAACCAAAATGGCTGTTATTTTAGAAGGAATTCTCAAACAACATATCGCCTGTTAGATTTGGGATTCATTCTTGAGCTTAAACATATGTTATTACAATATGGGCCGTTTTTTCCACTTCCCGTTTTATTACAATATGGGTAGGGTATGATTATTACAATATGGGTCGTTTTTATTACAATATGGGCCGTTATTACAATATGGGCCGTTTTTTATTACGTTATTGGCCGTTATTACAGTATGGGCCCGTTTTATTTCAATATGGGCAGGGTATGATTATTACATTATGGGTCGTTTTTATTACAATATGGGCCGTTATTACATTATGGACCGGTTATTACATTTTGGGTCGTAACACCTCACAATGTCTAATATATACTGTGGGAGTGGTTTTGTTAGCGGGCTTTTAATTTTCGCTCTTTAAGCGGGAGCAAGATTGCGCTAAAATAAGAACACGCGTATATTCGATGCAGTCGTCCGGAAGATCACCGCATTCTCGCCTGTCACACAGTCATGTAGGCCTATTAATCCCCTCATGCATGGTCGCTGGCACAGGCACTCGTTTCCAGCACTACAATGGCCTAGAAACCGAAAACACATTGAGTACGGGCGATATACCCATTATAAAAGAACAAGGTAATGAAGTCCACCGCTACGCGAGCAAGATAATTTTTTTTCACAAGTCTGAATTCCGGAGAATTATCCGCTTCACAAGCATGATCATGCGCTTTTTTGTTGAAAACATCCTTATTTACAAGATTAAACTTACAAATATAAAAGTTCCCAACACTAACCACGAATTCCAGAACGTTTATTCCAGCTGCGACACCGTCATTTGTCATGTATACATTTACTAGTTGCGGAAGTTGACGTCATTTCGGGCTTAATGTATGTTATGGTTATAGAACGGACGTTAATGTATACAAAACAAGTGATATAATGGTCCTGGTTGTGTTTGCATGCCATGCCCACTGATTTTCAACTTCATTGACCATTTGACAGCTGTTTGAATTGTACGCCTAAAAGAGATACAGAAAACAGCTGGTACCATGCAGCCAATCACAGACGCCAGCCGAGGGGGAAATCCATTCAGCCCGGGGTGACGTCAACTTCCGCAACTAGTAAATGTATACATGACAAATGACGGTGTCGCAGCTGGAATAAAAGTTCTGGAATTCGCGGTTAGTGTGGGGAACTTTTATATTTGGAAGTTTAATCTCGTAAATAAAGATGTTTTCAACAAAAAGGCGCGTGATCATGCTTGTGAAGCGGAAAATTCTCCGGAATTCAGACTTGTGAAAAAAAAGTTGTCTTGCCCGCGTAGCGGTGGAGTTCATTATCTTGTTCTTTTATAATGGATATATCGCCCATACTCAATGTGTTTTCGGTTTCTAGGCCATTGTAGTGCTGGAAACAAGTGCCTGTGCGTTGAAGTACGACTGAGCTGAGAGTGAGTGACCTGTGACTGTTGTCAGCTCTGTTTGTTGTTCGGACATAGTTGGCTGCTTCTGGTTAGTATAATCACAATTGTTTTTGTAGAGAAATTCTACAACTTACTCAGATGTCAAACAACATAGCCGGTTGCAGTACCATTGCATCATCAAACGTGATCTTGATAATTATGTATTGTTTATACCTTACAGTCATGGTGCTCGAATAGTCGCCGTTGGCATGGAAGCGATCACCCGAAAGTGGGTAGGTTGAATGTAGGTCACGTTTCAAACCTGTCTTTTATAAATATTTTAATAATTTGATACCCAATTTTTAATCTTACATACAGATTTGCTCGAAAATTCGAACTGCGCTAATGCTATTAAATGAAAAATGCGCGAAAATTCAGAAAAGCCAAATTAACCACTTCCACAGTAATAATATAAAGAACAAGTACAGGCATCAGGGATCCCAGGATATCCTTGACAAGATTCATGAAATGGAGTCACTGAGAGCTATGAGAAAAACATAAATTTAGGACTATGAAATTCTGATGGACACAAATAAGAACGGATGGACCTAAATCTTTCTTATTCAAGGAGGTCCTGGTAAAATCTCTTCAACACCTGAGATTAGGTCATGATGACCAATAAACTATGAGCTTCATGCAGATAATCTAATTTTCACGACCCAAAAAGTCAGGCGATTGAAAAGTCTTTCATAAAATAAAGGGAGGTTAATGTTAATATCTAAAATATATATTGGATATCTGAAATCAGGTCACTGTGTACTATATTATGCAAGATATGTGAAACAACAAGATTTGAGCACCCTTAAAGACAGATTTGCACGATATGTTACAGTTGGACATACATGCTTCTGATTTGATGGGAATATTTTCCTGTAAAAATTTCTTGGAAATCCGAAATAATTTTACAGTGACCTATATTCTGCGAATTATGTAACAGAAAATGATTTAAGCACACTACTATTCAGATGGGGACAAATTGTAGCATTGTGACTTGGAAGCTTCTAACTTAGCATCTAAGGTTCTCAGTAAAATTTTCTTGGAAACCCTAAATAAGGTCCATGTAAACTATATTCTGAAGACTATGGGAAATAGCATTATTTTGAGCATTCAGGAAGTAATTCTAATGGTCCAAAGTTCTTCAACAAAACATTCAATTTTAATACATGCGTCACTATTATGTCAATTCAGCTGATAGTCATGACCCACGGGCCACTTGTACGTAACGTATTAAAAAGACATTTGTGCTACCTGATATGTAATATTTCCTACATCTATTCCTCTTTCATATACATATGTTCTCCGTTTTTCCAGATAGCTCGAAACTTGACCTAGGTTCATGAATTCATTCATAACATTCATAATTTTAATTTGATCGACAATCATGTTATTACCTCTAATTTGAATTGGTATGCATTCAGTTATATTTCTGACATTCCGTAGCCACATAATTTTGTATGCATTTGCTCTAATACTTAACGGAGAGCTTAATAAAATTACTGGATTATATATATATATCTAATAGTTAATTTTCGGCTTTCTTTTGACAACGCTTTCAGAGGCGGATTCAGGGGCGTGCAGGGGGCGCCCCCCCATTTTTTCGACCTTTTCAAAGAAATCTGGAGAAGAAAACTCATCGTACACTGTCAGGCTGCCAGTTACATTGTATGTTATCTTTAAAATGTATTATGCAACCCCAGATTGCACGATTACAATATAAATAACAAAAAAAAAATACTACACCTGGGGGGGGGGGAATCTTAACCCCCAATCACCCCCCCCCCCCCGGCGCTCGGCGCTTCGTGTCTCGGCTCATCCGCTTCTTGGCGTCGCATGGTGAGCCCCCCCCCCCCCCCCCCCAATTCTAAATTCCTGTATCCGCCCCTGGCTTTGGTAAGACTATATGGCTATGTCAAGGGCAAGGGTATAAAAGGACTCTTCATCAGCTATGGTGTTCAATAAATTGTTTTATTTACATGCCTCTGTCGGCCTGAAATACCGAATTACAGTAAATACATCTATACGATAACATACCTTATACTGGTCCGTGGGTTCCCTCGCACATCTAACTTACTTCACTCGATTAGTTACAGGTGAATACATGGCCTGCACAATGTTATTTCAAACTTTCACATATCAAATATATAAATATACGTTTTGCAAATACCTCTGACTGTCGGCTCGCAGCCGCCGGTGCAATGCCTTTGAATTTGTAGGTAATAGGCTCTAAACATGCAATCTGCCCACCTTTTTTATATGACTTCTGGCTTAACCAAGTGGCAAGGATAGTATGATTAAATTAAATCTTTCAAAGGTACGCATTAATATTTAATTATGTTCTACAGGGGTGTCGGCAAATTCTGTTATTATTATAACAATATATTTCATTTGGATAGCTCATTCAGCATGTGGCTTTTTCAATGAGGCTCTGCTACAATTAGAATACAAGATACTGTAAATAAAATTGACAAACTGACATGAGTACTATATATTTGGGTCAACGTATGCTACCGCACAAAGTTATAACATGGCCTAATATATTCTCTAAATATATGAAAGCACATTAAAATATGCGTTCATAAATTTAGCATATATATTTAAACATCCTCTAGACAAGAGATTTGGTATCCTTGATTTGAATAGCGAGGTTGTTTCGGCGTATAGCTCCTAAGTATGAAAATAAGGTTCCGTATGTTGTGTTTGGTTTTTGGTGTGTAAAATTAACGTGTAGACATCTTTCACTACAAATCATTTATTTGGTTCTTAGGAGCGTAAATTTACCAAGCAGACATCCCTAACTATACATCTATTATGTGGTCTGTTTTAGGAGTATAAAATTACCGTGCAGACATATCTAGCTACACATGTTTTGTTTAGTTTTAGAAGTATAAAATTACCGTGCAGACATATCTAGCTACACATGTTTTGTTTAGTTTTAGGAGTATAAAATTACCGTGCAGACATATCTAGCTACACATGTTTTGTTTAGTTTTAGGAGTATAAAATTACCGTGCAGACATATCTAGCTACACATGTTTTGTTTAGTTTTAGAAGTATAAAATTACCGTGCAGACATATCTAGCTACACATGTTTTGTTTAGTTTTAGAAGTATAAAATTACCGTGCAGACATATCTAGCTACACATGTTTTGTTTAGTTTTAGAAGTATAAAATTACCGTGCAGACATATCTAGCTACACATGTTTTGTTTAGTTTTAGAAGTATAAAATTACCGTGCAGACATATCTAGCTACACATGTTTTGTTTAGTTTTAGGAGTATAAAATTACCGTGCAGACATATCTAGCTACACATGTTTTGTTTAGTTTTAGGAGTATAAAATTACCGTGCAGACATATCTAGCTACACATGTTTTGTTTAGTTTTAGAAGTATAAAATTACCGTGCAGACATATCTAGCTACACATGTTTTGTTTAGTTTTAGGAGTATAAAATTACCGTGCAGACATATCTAGCTACACATGTTTTGTTTAGTTTTAGGAGTATAAAATTACCGTGCAGACATATCTAGCTACACATGTTTTGTTTAGTTTTAGGAGTATAAAATTACCGTGCAGACATATCTAGCTACACATGTTTTGTTTAGTTTTAGGAGTATAAAATTACCGTGCAGACATATCTAGCTACACATGTTTTGTTTAGTTTTAGGAGTATAAAATTACCGTGCAGACATATCTAGCTACACATGTTTTGTTTAGTTTTAGGAGTATAAAATTACCGTGCAGACATATCTAGCTACACATGTTTTGTTTAGTTTTAGAAGTATAAAATTACCGTGCAGACATATCTAGCCACACATGTTTTGTTTAGTTTTAGGAGTATAAAATTACCGTGCAGACATATCTAGCTACACATGTTTTGTTTAGTTTTAGAAGTGTAAAATTACCGTGCAGACATATCTAGCTACACATGTTTTGTTTAGTTTTAGAAGTGTAAAATTACCGTGCAGACATATCTAGCTACACATGTTTTGTTTAGTTTTAGAAGTGTAAAATTACCGTGCAGACATATCTAGCTACACATGTTTTGTTTAGTTTTAGAAGTGTAAAATTACCGTGCAGACATATCTAGCTACACATGTTTTGTTTAGTTTTAGAAGTGTAAAATTACCGTGCAGACATATCTAGCTACACATGTTTTGTTTAGTTTTAGGAGTATAAAATTACCGTGCAGACATATCTAGCTACACATGTTTTGTTTAGTTTTAGAAGTGTAAAATTACCGTGCAGACATATCTAGCTACACATGTTTTGTTTAGTTTTAGAAGTGTAAAATTACCGTGCAGACATATCTAGCTACACATGTTTTGTTAAGTTTTAGGAGTATAAAATTACCGTGCAGACATATCTAGCTACACATGTTTTGTTTAGTTTTAGGAGTATAAAATTACCGTGCAGACATATCTAGCTACACATGTTTTGTTTAGTTTTAGAAGTATAAAATTACCGTGCAGACATATCTAGCCACACATGTTTTGTTTAGTTTTAGGAGTATAAAATTACCGTGCAGACATATCTAGCTACACATGTTTTGTTTAGTTTTAGAAGTGTAAAATTACCGTGCAGACATATCTAGCTACACATGTTTTGTTTAGTTTTAGAAGTGTAAAATTACCGTGCAGACATATCTAGCTACACATGTTTTGTTTAGTTTTAGAAGTGTAAAATTACCGTGCAGACATATCTAGCTACACATGTTTTGTTTAGTTTTAGAAGTGTAAAATTACCGTGCAGACATATCTAGCTACACATGTTTTGTTTAGTTTTAGAAGTGTAAAATTACCGTGCAGACATATCTAGCTACACATGTTTTGTTTAGTTTTAGGAGTATAAAATTACCGTGCAGACATATCTAGCTACACATGTTTTGTTTAGTTTTAGAAGTGTAAAATTACCGTGCAGACATATCTAGCTACACATGTTTTGTTTAGTTTTAGAAGTGTAAAATTACCGTGCAGACATATCTAGCTACACATGTTTTGTTTAGTTTTAGGAGTATAAAATTACCGTGCAGACATATCTAGCTACACATGTTTTGTTTAGTTTTAGAAGTGTAAAATTACCGTGCAGACATATCTAGCTACACATGTTTTGTTTAGTTTTAGAAGTGTAAAATTACCGTGCAGACATATCTAGCTACACATGTTTTGTTTAGTTTTAGGAGTATAAAATTACCGTGCAGACATATCTAGCTACACATGTTTTGTTTAGTTTTAGAAGTGTAAAATTACCGTGCAGACATATCTAGCTACACATGTTTTGTTTAGTTTTAGGAGTATAAAATTACCGTGCAGACATATCTAGCTACACATGTTTTGTTTAGTTTTAGAAGTGTAAAATTACCGTGCAGACATATCTAGCTACACATGTTTTGTTTAGTTTTAGGAGTATAAAATTACCGTGCAGACATATCTAGCTACACATGTTTTGTTTAGTTTTAGAAGTGTAAAATTACCGTGCAGACATATCTAGCTACACATGTTTTGTTTAGTTTTAGAAGTGTAAAATTACCGTGCAGACATATCTAGCTACACATGTTTTGTTTAGTTTTAGAAGTGTAAAATTACCGTGCAGACATATCTAGCTACACATGTTTTGTTTAGTTTTAGGAGTATAAAATTACCGTGCAGACATATCTAGCCACACATGTTTTGTTTAGTTTTAGGAGTATAAAATTACCGTGCAGACATATCTAGCCACACATGTTTTGTTTAGTTTTAGAAGTGTAAAATTACCGTGCAGACATATCTAGCTACACATGTTTTGTTTAGTTTTAGGAGTATAAAATTACCGTGCAGACATATCTAGCTACACATGTTTTGTTTAGTTTTAGGAGTATAAAATTACCGTGCAGACATATCTAGCCACACATGTTTTGTTTAGTTTTAGGAGTGTAAAATTACCGTGCAGACATATCTAGCTACACATGTTTTGTTTAGTTTTAGGAGTATAAAATTACCGTGCAGACATATCTAGCTACACATGTTTTGTTTAGTTTTAGGAGTATAAAATTACCGTGCAGACATATCTAGCTACACATGTTTTGTTTAGTTTTAGGAGTGTAAAATTACCGTGCAGACATATCTAGCCACACATGTTTTGTTTAGTTTTAGAAGTGTAAAATTACCGTGCAGACATATCTAGCTACACATGTTTTGTTTAGTTTTAGAAGTATAAAATTACCGTGCAGACATATCTAGCTACACATGTTTTGTTTAGTTTTAGGAGTATAAAATTACCGTGCAGACATATCTAGCCACACATGTTTTGTTTAGTTTTAGAAGTGTAAAATTACCGTGCAGACATATCTAGCCACACATGTTTTGTTTAGTTTTAGAAGTGTAAAATTACCGTGCAGACATATCTAGCTACACATGTTTTGTTTAGTTTTAGAAGTATAAAATTACCGTGCAGACATATCTAGCTACACATGTTTTGTTTAGTTTTAGGAGTATAAAATTACCGTGCAGACATATCTAGCTACACATGTTTTGTTTAGTTTTAGGAGTATAAAATTACCGTGCAGACATATCTAGCTACACATGTTTTGTTTAGTTTTAGGAGTATAAAATTACCGTGCAGACATATCTAGCTACACATGTTTTGTTTAGTTTTAGGAGTATAAAATTACCGTGCAGACATATCTAGCTACACATGTTTTGTTTAGTTTTAGGAGTATAAAATTACCGTGCAGACATATCTAGCTACACATGTTTTGTTTAGTTTTAGGAGTATAAAATTACCGTGCAGACATATCTAGCTACACATGTTTTGTTTAGTTTTAGGAGTATAAAATTACCGTGCAGACATATCTAGCTACACATGTTTTGTTTAGTTTTAGGAGTATAAAATTACCGTGCAGACATATCTAGCTACACATGTTTTGTTTAGTTTTAGAAGTATAAAATTACCGTGCAGACATATCTAGCTACACATGTTTTGTTTAGTTTTAGAAGTATAAAATTACCGTGCAGACATATCTAGCTACACATGTTTTGTTTAGTTTTAGGAGTATAAAATTACCGTGCAGACATATCTAGCTACACATGTTTTGTTTAGTTTTAGAAGTATAAAATTACCGTGCAGACATATCTAGCTACACATGTTTTGTTTAGTTTTAGGAGTATAAAATTACCGTGCAGACATATCTAGCTACACATGTTTTGTTTAGTTTTAGGAGTATAAAATTACCGTGCAGACATATCTAGCTACACATGTTTTGTTTAGTTTTAGAAGTGTAAAATTACCGTGCAGACATATCTAGCTACACATGTTTTGTTTAGTTTTAGGAGTATAAAATTACCGTGCAGACATATCTAGCTACACATGTTTTGTTTAGTTTTAGGAGTATAAAATTACCGTGCAGACATATCTAGCTACACATGTTTTGTTTTGTTTTAGGAGTATAAAATTACCGTGCAGACATATCTAGCTACACATGTTTTGTTTAGTTTTAGGAGTATAAAATTACCGTGCAGACATATCTAGCTACACATGTTTTGTTTAGTTTTAGGAGTATAAAATTACCGTGCAGACATATCTAGCTACACATGTTTTGTTTAGTTTTAGGAGTATAAAATTACCGTGCAGACATATCTAGCTACACATGTTTTGTTTAGTTTTAGGAGTATAAAATTACCGTGCAGACATATCTAGCTACACATGTTTTGTTTAGTTTTAGGAGTATAAAATTACCGTGCAGACATATCTAGCTACACATGTTTTGTTTAGTTTTAGGAGTATAAAATTACCGTGCAGACATATCTAGCTACACATGTTTTGTTTAGTTTTAGGAGTATAAAATTACCGTGCAGACATATCTAGCTACACATGTTTTGTTTAGTTTTAGGAGTATAAAATTACCGTGCAGACATATCTAGCTACACATGTTTTGTTTAGTTTTAGGAGTATAAAATTACCGTGCAGACATATCTAGCTACACATGTTTTGTTTAGTTTTAGGAGTATAAAATTACCGTGCAGACATATCTAGCTACACATGTTTTGTTTAGTTTTAGGAGTATAAAATTACCGTGCAGACATATCTAGCTACACATGTTTTGTTTAGTTTTAGAAGTGTAAAATTACCATGCAGACTTACCTAGCCTCACATCTTTTGTTTTGTTTTGGGAGTGTAAAATTACTGTGCTGACGTCTATTGCTACACATCTTTTGTTTGATTTTAGCTGTGTAAAATTACCGTGTAGACATCTCTAGCTACACATCCTTTGTTTCTTTTTATTAGTGTGAAATTACCATGCAGATGTCTCTCGCTACACATCTTTTTTTGGTTTTAGAAGTGTAAAATTACCGTGCAGACGTCTCTGGCTACAAATCTTTTGTTTGGTTGTAGGAGGGTAAAACTACCGTGCCGACGTCTCTCACTACAATCATTTGTTTGGTATTAGGAGTGTACAATTACCGAGCAGACATCTCTAGCTAAACATCCTTATGCCATATACCCCTTTAACCCAGAGAAATTTTTAAAGTAAGGGTTTGAAAACATTTGTATACAAGAAGTTAAGGAAAGAAACAATAACGTATATCCACAATTATTACAGAGAGCATTTGATTACGTTTGATTAGTAGTAGTTACTAAAAGAAATCATAATGTATAACCAACACCGTCAGGTTGAACTGTGTTAATAGATCAACTGAGGAAATCTCTTTTTTTCTTCTATATTTTTGGTAGCAATTCTGGCCGCACGCTTTTTGAATTTTGACATTTCGCAAATCCACCAAAAACGCTCAGACGTTATTCTTTGCATGACTTTATGTTAAAGAATTGCATAAGGTTGGTTGCGGTAGAGACATGCTTATGTAGCATAAAAGAACTCACTCAGCTTCTCATTTTTTTTTTCATCTCCAAACATTATCTTTTATAGCACATCAGAACGTAAACATTTGACAACAATGTCTAAATCGACCACAATATATATATATATATATATATATATATATATATATATATATATATATATATTTAAATATGTATAATAATTAATTACTTGTTTATTTAACAAGTTAGTTAAACTAAAAGGCGTCACTCTTTCTCCTTACCTACACACACAACCAAATACACACACACACATCAGTATCAGTGGGTCTCAGTCGTCAGCTAAAAATGCAATCATGTCATGATTTTCCTCCAGGGATGTGGGCCAGGTCAACCTTATCACAATACGCATTTTCATTTACCGATAAGTTTACGTTGTAGTTTTCTAAACCACGTTTCTTATTTTGTTTTTTAGTTTTGGATGTGACGAAATGGATCGTGTAATTTTGCTTTATTTTCATTTCTCGGGTTAGCTGTACCGGGTCGACTGTACATGTTTGTTGAACGAGAATTCACGCCTTGGTCTCAGAGTATTTTGTTCTTGGACAATGGCCGTTGTTGTAGTGCTCGCGTTGGGGTTTAGTGTGTTTGGTGCCCAGCCTATTTCGTATTCGGTGTGCTCATGAATATTGATGGGCAATATCAGGTCAGACTTTCTAACAGTCTAATGAACC
The DNA here is from genome assembly GCA_026874595.1 of Sipunculus nudus. Classification (NCBI taxonomy): domain Eukaryota; kingdom Metazoa; phylum Annelida; class Sipuncula; order Golfingiida; family Sipunculidae; genus Sipunculus; species Sipunculus nudus. The sequence continues at coordinate 40,481,727 of CM049308.1, read as the reverse complement.
TCCAGGGTAGAAGGCTATTTAGAGATATGAATACGGCTATTGAGGGAGAAAGTCAATGGAGCCTGCAGAGTCCAGAAGTGCCCATCGCAGGTTTCCAGAGAGGTCCCGCGAACCAATGACCAGAAAGGTGCGGCTATCCTGAGTCCAGAGAGATGCTGCTACCCAGTTTTCAGAGAGGTGCTGCTACCCTGTGTCTAGAGAGTCGCGGCTACCATGTGTCCTAAAAGCTGCTTCTACCCAATGTCAAGAGAGCTGCTGCTACCCAGTGTTCAGAGAGGTGCTGCTATCCTGTGTCTAGAGAGGTGCTGCTTCCCTGTGTCTGAAAAGCTGCTTCTACCCAGGGTTCGGAGAGGTGCTGCTAACCAGTGTCCAGAGAGGTGCTTCAACCCAGTATCAAGAGAGGTGCTGTTACCAAGTGTTTAGAGAGGTGCTGGCCCCAAGTGTCCAGAGAGGTGCTGGCCCCTAGTGTCCAAAGAGGTGCTGCTTCCTAGTGTCCAGAGAGGTGCTGCTACCAGGTATCCAGAGAGGTTTTGCTACCCAGTGTCCAGAGGGGTGCTGCTACCCTGTGTCAAAAGAGGTGCTTCTCCCAAGTGTCTAGAGAGGTGCTGCTATCCATCGATTATAGAGGTGCTGCTTCCCTGTGTCTAGGGAGGTGCTGCTACCCTGTGACCAAAAAGCTGCTTCTACCCAGTGTCCAGAGAGGTGCTGCTAACCAGTGTCCAGAGAGGTGCTTTAACCAAGGATCAAGAGAGTTGCTGCTACCCAGTGTCCATAGAGGTGCTGCTACCAAGTGTCCAGAGAGGTGTTGCTACCCAGTGTCAAGAGGGGTGCTGCTACCCAGTGTACAGAGGTGCTTAGAGAGATGGTGCCGCCATGTGTCGCAACAGGTGCTGGTATCCAATGTCCAGAGAGGTGCTGCTTTCCAGTGCCCAGAGAGGTGCTGTTACCGAGTGTCCAGAGAGGTGCTACTACCCAGTATCAAGAGAGGGGTTGCTACCCAGTGTTCACAGAGGGGCTGGCTCCCTGCGTCCAGAGGACTGCTGCTACCCACTGTCCAGAGAGGTGCTGATACGCAGGGTTCAGAGAGGTGCTGGCTCCAAATGTCCATACAGGTGCTGATTCCCAGTGCCCAGAGAAGTGCTGCTACATAGTGTCCAGAGAGGTGCTGAGAGAGGTACTTTCAGTTTGGGTCCATGAGTTGCCACTAACTTGGGTCCAGAGAGGTGCCTTCAGCCGAGGTCCAGTATCACAAGTACAGGAGATCTAGATATTGTTTAACCGGCTGATACAATATATAATCCACTGAATGTACCCTAATATCAATACTTTTGTTGAGAAAATATGTCGAAGCAGACTTGGTAGAGGAGGACCGTTATTCGTATATCACATTTATATTTTTCATACAGTATTGAAATGAACACTCATGTTGATAAAATTATTGAGGTAAAATTGAAGCTAATTAATTAAATATATTTGGCACTTTCCTTATTTATATTTCGGTGATATATTTAGAAATATGCTTTCACATTGATAATTTTACAAAAAAAATTTTTTAAAGACAAAACATATTAAGCTGTATTTTCATATTTACAATTTCTTGTAATATGTTTTGAAATATACCAGAGTAGATATCAATACTCATGTTGAAAAATAAAATATTGAGACAGACAGTTTCAGATGAATTGATCCACATAACATATTTAAAGTGTTTTGAAAGGTGTGGAAGCAGAAAAAAAAGGAAAGGCTTATGATATATTCCTCTCTACAAGAAATACATAATGTGTCAAAATTGTCCAGGATTTTCTTTAAATGATTAATTTAAACTGTTTTATGCCTGTGATTTAAGAATAAAGCAAGCAAAATTGTCGAATTTATTTCCCCCGCTTTGGGCTCTTGTTATTTCTAATGCTTGATAACGGACACATAGACGGGAGTGCCAGACAGACAAAAGCCAGACACTCTAAAACAAATCCCAACCAAGGTAAGCATGAGAGTAATCACTGGCCAAAATTTGGATGAAATCGGATAATATTTCGGAAATTATCGCACGGAAACGAAACCTGAAGTACAGATAGAGAGACAGACAGACAAAGAGAGAGAGACAGAAGCTAGACACTCCAAAACCAACCACCAAACCAAGGTATGCATGAGAACAATCACTGACCAAAATTTGAATGAAATCGGATAATATTTAGGAAAGAAATCGCACGGAAACGAAAATTTGATGGAAATAAAGACAAAGTGGCAGACAAACAGACAAGAGCTAGACACTCCAAAACCAATCCTTACCAAGGTAAGCATGAGAGCAATCACTGACCAAAATTTGGATGAAATCGGATAATATTTAGGAAAGTGATCGAACGGAAATGGAAACCTGACAGACAGACAGACAAAGTGACAGACAGAAGCCAGACACTCCAAAACCGATCCCAACCAAGGTAAGCATGAGAGTTATCAATGACCAAAATATGAATGAAATCAAACAATATTTTAGAAATTATCGCAGGGAAACGAAAACCGGACAGACAGACAGAGTGACAGACAGAAGCCTGAGACTCAAAAACAAATCCCAACCAAGATAAGCATGAAAGCAATCACTGACCAAAATTTGAATGAAATCGGATAATATTTAGGAAAGTGATCGCACGGAAATGGAAACGTGACAGACAGACAGACAAAGTGACAGACAAACAGAAGCCAGACACTCCAAAACCGATCCAAACCAAGGAAAGCATGAGAGTTATCAATGACCAAAATATGAATGAAATCAAATAATATATAAGAAAGTTATCGCACGGAAACGAAAAACTGGACAGACAGACAGAGTAACAGACAGACAGAAGCTTGAGTCTGCTAAACAAATCCCAACCAAGGTGTGCATGAAAGCAATCACTGACCAAAAGGTGAATGAAATCGGATAATATTTAGTAAACTTATCGCACGGAAATGAAAACCTGAAAGACAAAGTGACAGAAAGACAGAAGCCAGACACTTCATAACCAATCCCTTCCAAGGAATGCATGAGAACAATAACTGACCCAGATTTTGATGAAATTGGATAATATTAAGGAAAGTTATGGCACGGAAACGGACGGACAGACAGACAGACAGACGGACAGACAGACGGACAGACAGACAGACAGAGAAACCCAAATCAATGTACCCCCCTCCTTTGATGCGGAGCTGTGAGGGCTTTGGCGTTCTAAATGAAGGTGTGCCGATGTAGGTTTCTTGTCCCAGATCTAGTCGGCCTAACTGTAAACACATTCACAACACGCTACACGGCCCACAAATCTAGCTTCGGAAACGAAAAGACAGGACAATCCACCACACTAAGCGAATATATTTGGAAAATGAAGGACATACATGTGCAATTTACCATACAATGGAAGATAATCAGCAAAGCCAGAGCGTACTCCACACCATCTAAATCATGTAAACTTTGTTTGGAGGAAAAGTACATTTTATTTACCGCCCCCGATTATGCACCCTTAACAAAAGAAATGAAATCGCAGCGACTTGCAGGCACAGATCAAAACACCTGCTGACCAACTACAAATCCCCTGGATCAACATTCAGGAGAGCTAACAAGGCCACTCAGTGTTTCCTGACGAGTGAGGGCCCCTTACGAATCAGAAATGTCGAACACAAGTGTGTTTATGTCCTGAAAGTTTATATATATATATATATATATATATATATATATATATATATATATATATATAATTGTGACACATTCAAGGCACCCCTTTTATGGTTACCTGATGTTGAGCGACATGATGTTCATCATATTTTAAAAATATATATATTTCGACTCAGAAACTTAGTAAAAATAAACTATGGGCCCAAATAAGCCATTGGCCTTAACTTTAACGCTCACTCAGAAGTAGCACCAAGTATTGTGACATGACTCTCACAGAAATCAAATTTTATTCAGGCACTGCGGTTATCATTACATGATTTTACAAACATAAAATGAATTACAAAATGTTTTATTACATACTTGGATTTATTGTGTTATTGTGTTATTCATGTGGTTCGTAAACTGAAACTAAAACTGCTGTTGTCAGAAGCTGCAAACGCTATATGGTTACGAGACCCTTTGCTTATTTAACTCTTCTGGTATAAGGGTGACTGTAATGATAGAAAGTAGAAAGAAAAACTGTACATAATAAACATCAGGTTAACATCAAAAGGAAATCCGATTTCAGCGCAGTTGTTGGTTGACCAGGCAAAAATGGCACCGCCAAGTGTTGGCGCAACCCGTCTGCAATATGGCAAAATATAAAATTTATTTGTATTTTAGGACTCGGGCAGAACATGTATGTTACTAGATTTTAAACTTGCGCATTTAATGCGTCAAAATGTTTCGGATTCTGTATGCATTGACTGGTGATGCTTTTTAAAATATTTTATATCACCACAAGGTCATATTAATAAAAGTCATTCCAAATATCACCAACTGACAATTAATGGCAATTTGCAGCACAAATTCGGACCATAAAATGTGTATTTCTTGAGATAAAGAGTAACAAAATGCTTACAATCCGTGATTGTCAGTTTTTCAATTGCTAATATTCCATAATTTAAAAAGGAACAAACGAGTTCTAATGTTGGTATTATTCATGCACTTACCTTAACAACGCTGACATTGTAGCTCTTCTACCATTTGCCGCTCCAGAGTCCTCTCGACCAACAGAATTGATTCCAAGTAAAATAATTGCTGAGCAGGTGATTATGGATAGCATCATCTCTAAGCCCATAAGAAAGGTGAGGATCGTGATCCGTGCTGTTGTACTTTATGTAAATACAATAAGTATTCAGTTTAACAGTGCAAGATATCAATAAAAATGTAAATAAGTGTTTAGTACAATTACTGTTTTTCAAACGCGTTTTCAGGTGGTAGCAATGCTGATGGAAACTGCCTGTTGTTATTCTATGATCGTTCTTCTATGGGTGCTATTTTATGCTTGCTGCTCAATGTTTGTTGTTCTTTGGTCGCTCTTCTATGGTTATTATTTTATGCTTGCAGTTCAGTGCTTGTTGTTTTATGGTTGTTATTCTATGGTTGCTAATCTATGTTTGCTGCTCTATTGTAGTAATTCTATGGTCGTTCTTCTCTGTCTGTTGTTCTATGCTTGTTAAGCTCCAGAGTTATTCTATGGTCGTTCATCTTTGGCTCCTGTTCCTTGCTTATTAAGCTATTGCTTTTATTCTATGGTCGTTAATCTATGGCTGTTGTTCTATGCTTGTTAAGCCTGGCTGTTTTCTTTGTTCGTTAATTTATGGGATTTGTTATATGTTTGTAAGCTATGGCTGTAACTCTATGGTCGTTGATCTATGGCTGTTGTTCTATGCTTGTTAAGCCTGGCTGTTATCCTATGTTTGTTAATCTAAGCTGTTGTTCTATGCTTGTTAAGGTATGGCTGTTATCCTATGTTTGTTAATCTAAGCTGTCGTTCTATGCTTGTTAAGCTATGGCTGTTATTCTGTTGTCGTTCTTCCATGGCTATTGTTCTATGCTTGTTAAGCTATGGCTGTTATTCTATGGTCGTTCATCTAAGGCTGTTGTTCAATGCTTGTTAAACCAAGGCTGTTATTCTATCGCCGTTAATCTATGGCTTTTATTCTATTTTCGTTAAGCTATGGCTGTTATTCTATGGTCGTTTATCTATGGCGGTTGTTCTATGCTTGTTAAGCTTTGGCTGTTATTCTATGGTCGTTCATCTATGGCTGTTGTTCTATGCTTGTTAAGGTATGGCTGTTATTCTATCGCCGTTATTCTATGGCTTTTATTCTTTTTTCGTTAAGCTATGGCTGTTATTCTATGGTTTTTAATCTATGGATGTTGTTCTATGCTTGTTAAGCTATGGCTGTTATTCTATGGTCGTTTATCTATGGCTTTTATTCTATTTTCGTTAAGCTATGGCTGTTATTCTATGGTCTTTAATCTATGGCTGTTGTTCTATGCTTGTCAAGCCTGGCTATTATTCTATGTTCGTTAATCTATGGATGTTGTTCTATGCTTGTTAAGGTATGGCTGTTATTCTATGGTCGTTAATCTATGGCTGCTGTTCTATGCCCGTGAAGCTATGGCTGTAATTCTGTGGTCGTTCTTCTATGGCTGTTTTTCTATGCTTGTTAAGCTATGGCTGTTATTCTATGGTCGTTAATCTACGACTGTTGTTCCATGCTTGTTAAGCTTTGGCTGTTATTCCATGGTCGATAATCTATGGCTTTTGTTCTATGCTTGTTAAGCTATGGCTGTTATTCTATGCTTGTTAATCTTTGGCGGTAAATCTATCGTCGTTAATCTATGGTTGTCATTCTATGGTTTGGATTCTATGGTTGTTAATCTATGCTTGATTATCTGTGGTCGTTCTTCTGTGACAGTTATTCTATACAGTTATTCTATGTTGTTATTCCATGCTTGTTATCCTATATGCTAGTTATGCTATGGCTGTTATTTTATTGGTTTTAAATAAAACCTGACACGCAATACAATAGTTTCCATGACACAAGGCTTAACAAAATCTGTTACGGTGTGGATTTTAATTATCTGGGATTTTAATTACCTTGAACGCAGGCATCTTAATGTTGGCAGTAGTAGAATCAGAAAAATATGCATCATTATTGCAAACTCGGCGACCTGAATTTTAAATAGTAAAATTACATATAAGGAAATAAAGTTTACAATGCAAACTAAAATGTTAAGTGTTTATAACGTATATTAAAGTATTTATATTAAGAAAGTAGCTCTAACATACACGTCATAATCAACAGAAACAAGTTTTTTTCATATACTGCGCTGGATGTGGAATGGTTTAATATTTTAAAGACAGCATTAGAACCTTCTTGGCTCCCAGTATTTTCTCTAAAGCCGGGAGGAGTATTGGAGCCAAAGCAAACATCGGAAGTGCCGCCAGCCCCATCACGGTCCCTATCTGGTCAGTTGTAAAGGACAAGCCACCTGTAGCAGAAGGTCAAACCAAGACAAGGCTTCAACATTTGAGCCCATTTTTAATTGAAGTAACATGCTTTACATAAATGGAATATTAGAAATATATATTAACAAATGGCCAATGGGCCATGACGCTCAGCCGAGCTTGACATACAGGCGATGCATACAGGTATTAATTCTTAATGTTATGATCTCGTGAAAATTAGTTGTTAATTAGGAAGCTTAAAGAATGGATTCGATGGATTCCAGAGTGCTAAAAATTTGGTGATTTGTCGATAGGCCTCAGAAAATAGGATACAGCGACCTTATTTAGGGTTTCCAAAATATTTTTCAAAACACTCTCTACATGCTTGTTCTATGTCAAACTGCTACGATTTGGGTTCATCTAACTTATCTAATGCTAAATGCTCACAGAACATGGGTCACAGTGAATTTAAGTAGGTTTTCGAATGATTTTTACAGGGCCCTTCCTGGTTCTTAATTAAATTAGAAAGTTTCTAGATGCAACTGCTTCTATTAGAGCCCTTCTAATTCACAGGGTGCAAAAATCATGTTCTGTCACATGGCTAACAGAAAATAGACACAATGATTTTATTTTGGTTGTCCAAAGAGACACTGAAATCACGTTTCTGGATCCAGCATTTAAGATTATGGCCACGTCTGACTTTCTTGGGGTTCAAAATTAGGTCATGTATTCAGCTCGTACCTCACGGAATATAGGGCATTATAAGCTAATCTCATGTGTTGAAGGAGATTTGCTTAGCTGACGCTCGTCGAATTTCATTATGATCCCTGCAATCGTTACTGATATCTTTTATCTTAAATGTGAATTCCATACAACTACGGCTAAAAGTGTTAAAAATGTCCAGTTGTGTCCGCAAAAGTTCTGAAGAGCTGGCTGGGTCGATTTTTGAATTGTAACAATTTTTTATGTGCAGTTGATGCACAATTTTTTAATTTTAGGATTGAGTGAAAAGGTCTGTTTTGCAGCCTAGAACAATAACACAAGTCTGATTGTGTAAGTGCTAAAAACAAAAAAACGCGCGTAACCGACCAAAAATATTGGTCACAATATCTAAAGAGATTTACCAAGGAACTACCTTGATGTCAAGTTAGAAATTTATTGGTCAAATGGATACGATTTGGGCCTTGTTTCAGGAAAGACAGACGATCGCACAGACGGACAACGGACAAAGGGTGATCGCTAACGGTAATTGCAGGTAGTCAAACAAGGTGCGGGAAATAAGTCAAAACGACGGCAGCGTTTGAGCGATAATTGGATAATTATCCAATTAACAGGAACATTGTTATATTTCTCTGATGCTTCACTTAACTTGGAAAATAAGATTTTTTATTCTTCCTTTGAATCCTGTATGCCGGCAAAACGCCACGTCAGAAGTCTCATGTGTTAAAAGTAATTTTGACACAAGGACCTCCATATGGATATTCGTAGAATTGTAATTTTGACTCGGTAAAGTGTAGTGATATGATACACATACCGCACTATATCATGTATCGCATTTAAACAGTATATATTGCATGTGTAGTAATACAGTTAGATTAAGTAGTTCAGAACAATTTATTCTTATGGCTACATGTGTAACAGCATCATGGTAATAAAGCTCAGTCTACATCAGCGACTGGGTTATCAATGGCCAAGTATTACTTCATAAAGGATATCTGTTTGTTTTTTAACTGCGGATGTATCGATATTTCACACACAGTCGGCTCATTCACATCGTGTCAGGAGTAAGATTGCCTTATATGTACTTTGATGACTCGCAGCATGTTGGTACTTCTATACCTCCTGACCTGTTTGTATTATATAGCAAAGGTCTTCCCAAGGCGATATATCTGAAGGAAGCTGGGCTTTTAAAAACAAAGTAACTTTAGGGTATCGCTCATGTTTCAGTGCAAGGGTGTGAATTGCAAAACGCTTTAAAAATCAATGAAAATTCGGAACTGTAGCCCGCACCTCAGATGTGTTGCATTAATTGATATTTATGATGATTGACTTTCGTTGGGATTCATAAATATGTTTCATGTTTTCATATGTTTATGTTTTCTAAATTATTGAATTATCAAAGTTATCAGTTATCAAGCGAATTCATCTGTAATTGAAATCGAACTGCTTTAAGGGCAAACCATGTCATAATTAAACTTTGTCACACCAAGTCTTGTCACAGTGGAGCTCCATAACATGACAGCGTCTTCAAGACCAATGTAACTGAAACCTTGAATTGATTCGGCAGCCATTGTCAATTGAACCTCTTTCTTCCTGCAGTACTCAACCTACCTCTGGTGATAAAAACAAATGCTTTATTTGAAAAACTTTTTGTAAAGATCCTTTGGAACTTTTTTCTCGATACTATAAATGTAAATTTTCACAATATAAGTATTTTCATTAATGCAGAGAAGAAATGAAAGATGATATTTTCCTTAATAGGCGGCATAATGTGAAATTGCATAAAGAAAAGGCCTGATGTTTTTGTGAAGTACAAGACATCGAATATACAGAATGCCTAAGACACTTTTATTAAGATCATAATTACTGAAAATTAAAAACAATAATCGAGTACATAAATATAAATGCATTATTTTTTTTCACCTTATCAAAATATCCCAATTAAAGTAACAATTAAGTTTAATCGTCTCAATTGGCTTCGTTTAAAATGTCTTTATGTTTTATAACAAAGCGGATAATTTATTTACTTTACCTCTGGAAATTAGGAGGGTCTCTGATTCCGCTTTTTGACCCTTTAATTTGTCACCTCTGAGTTTAAAACACTTTCTTATCTGATAATGTATTCTCTGAACAGTTGACTGATTATTGGATTGTCTTTTTTGGCTAATTAGTAATGTAACAATATTTGTTATATATGACTGAATTTGGACAGCGTTTAAAGGTTTATTTTAGAAGGTTATATCATATTAATATATGTATATAATATATTATTGTATATTATTGGATTGTCTTTTTTGCTAATCAGTAATGCAACAATATTTGTTATATTTGACTGAATTTGGACAGCGTTTAAAGGTTTATTAAAGAAGGTTATATCATTTTAATATATGTATATAATATATATATATATATATATATATATATATATATATATGTTCAAGAACCACATAAACAAGACTGCATTCATTTTATTTTAATATTCTTTCCAAAAAATAAAAAAAATATTGAAAACCATCTTAGTATAATCATCTTATAGAAAAGTGTTCCTATCATGCACAAAACGATCGCATATGATATCGTGATATTTTACAACTATCATTAATTAATTTGCCAAGAAAATTCCCATTATTCCGTGTGTGCGCTTTTTCCAGGTTTTACACCAAGAAAGATAAAACAAAGATTTAATATATGCACGTAGATTATTATACATTTTCCTAATGTTCTTTTTTAATGATTCATGGAAGTGAAACATGCGAAATTTGGGATAGTCAGTGAAAAGGGTCACAGTTACCTAAATTTCTGTGTTTCATCCAAGAAGATAAGATTTAAAAGACCAACTGACCGAGGGAATATTGCAACCACGACGGAAGGCAATAAAAATGGATGAATACCAAACAATCCTTTTTCGGAAAAAATGTGTGGATATTTATCTGCAGGTTCGGCCAGATAACTCGGTAATAAACACAAAAAGTGTCATGGTTTGTTATCCACTTTAATTCATAATCCGTGGTTTTTATGACTGTGGTTTATTATGATACACAGAAGAAAGTTTTATTCAAATCATTACTCATGGGTCTTATATTGAAATAATCGATAGCTTCTATAGCACTAAGCACATACATCATATACCAACGAATACTGTACAGCTTGGATGCCTGTTAAGAATTATCCGAACAAAGAAATATATTAATTGAAACACACACACACACATAAAATATGCAATCTGTCACATGCTGGGAAAAAATCTTTTTCATTATATCAGGTCCATTCTAAAATATCTATGTATAGCATACACTCTTCAAGTATTTAATAATATCTTTTATGTTACCTTGGCAGCGATTATTATAGATAGAGCTAACATAAATTTGTTCTATTGTGCTCGACATTTTTCGTTTAATGTGAAATATAACTGACATCAAACAAATTATTCATCTTACCGTTGAATATCCCGCTGATCAGGCGTGTTAATAAAGCAACAGGAAGTGAAGTAGAGAAACCGAATGCTTAATCCATACTTCCGGTTTTTGCTGGAGAAAGCCACAGGACAGGCTGGGTACCTATTAATGTGCAATCTTGATTTATACGAAATATTCACATCAATTTTTAAGATAAGTTTTACATTCATATTTACACGATTCTGAAGTAGAAAAAATTGTTAGTTAAAGCAATTGGGCTGTTTTTCAAGTAACATTCCATTTCATTTTAATACGTACAAGAAAGATCAGTCTCAGTATTGCGTCGATCGTTTTCATTTAGTTTTAATTGAGCAACCTTAACTTTTTACGTGACTTTCTTTACACTTAAGCTGAATAAGTAAACCTTTTTTTTCATATAATGTTCCTTATATTTTAACAGAAACTAGATTTGTATTTAGTCATTGAGCATGCAATAATCTTACCCTCCAATACATCTGCCCAGAAACAGGCTTGATAAAACAAGGCCCACATACCCACATGCCCACATGCCCACATAACCGAAGCTCTGAAATTTAAAATAATTAATGTGCCATTACATGAAAATGCGACAAATAAATCTAAAACACAAAAATGTATGTCTTTGATTTTCAATGACTCTAAAATATGATAACTTATAAATAGTCATACTGCCGATAGACGCTCAGTCAACGTTCACTCCATTTCAAGAAGGAGTTCTGCAGGTTTCTTTCTTTGAGAGACAAAAAGAATAAGATCTAAGTCCCCTACAGAAAGGTTCTTCCTGGAACCGTTTGTTTATGAGAGTTTTTGGATGTCATTTAATTTATATAAGATGAATGTCTGGAAAGTAATATCATATAATTTAAAATAAATTAATCATACGTCACAATCCATATTGCAGGGAAAAAGTTTGATATATAATATGATAAATTTTAAAAGCATTTATCAAAGAAAGTGGGTAATTACAAGGACCATAACGTAGATATGTCCTCAAAATAGGATTAATACTTCTAGATGAGGTGTTTTAAGGTAACACACTGTTTTATTTAGTTATAAGTATCCATTTGTTTAAAATGTGCAACAATTAAAAAGCATTAGCATAGATATCTATCTATATAATATAGTATGGCTTCTCTCGTTGCAGTTCTCTCTCATCCGCACACACACAAATTACGACAACAATGAGCATCCAAGGGGCCCTAGGGTGTGGTGATAATTATATAAATGATCAAGAATACATTTTTGATTATTTTTTGCGTGTTCCTGGGTACATGTGCTATGATTCCAGATCTCTTGTGTAGCTAATCTGTATAAAAAAGAAATCCGTCACACAAAACAAAAAAAAATAAAATGTCGTTGAACTATACACTCGACAAACAGCAGGTTACACAAGGTTTCTTATACGATGTTTGCACGACTGGTACGCCTCAGTGAAAGAAATCGCTTGGCAAATGTATCTTATCCATGTATAAAAGTCTTCCACCAAACGATATGTCTGCATAGAATCGATCTGCTTGTCGAAATTATCACTGATTCATTGTCGAAATGTTTCTTAATTGGGTGATGGATAAGGAATGAGGCGAAGAATCTATCTGAAAATAAGAGATGAGATACAAATATAAATAATAAATTATATATATATATTTATATATACACGTACACGTACGTATACAGTGGTGCAATCTGTTGGTATCATATACGTTGTGTTTGGAAAGTTTGCAGACCGTGTATGGCAGTGATGTGAACATTTTTCATTAAGCAGCTTGATCACTGATAAGCATTCCTCCCTGGTCTGTGAAGCCGCCATTTGCATCTTTCGAAAAAGTTTCTCTCTCTCTCTCTCTCTCTCTCTCTCTCAGAGAGGAGGATTGTTTCAGGAACGTAAATGTCGGAAAGCTTACAATGTTTTGTTCCGAAATATAACGAGTAACAAGTTACATGTAAAATCACATGAACCGTACAATTGATAAATAAAATATTATAAACAATACATTGTATGAGCGTGTACTTTTTTTTACAATGATACATATACATGTAGACCTTGTAATCTTACCTTATTTGCCTTATAATATTTATTACCTTTCTTAAAAAATTCATCGCCTCCTTTATACTCAGGTGATTAATACAAACAAACCAATCTTGGCCTTATTTTGCTTTGTGATACACAGTTACTTGTGCATTATTAACACTTTTTATGGATAAGAAATAGGCCTGGAGAATCCTCTGGGGATATATCAAAGAAATGGGGACATGTACGAATATATGTTTCGAAATCGTTTTACTCTTCACAAAAAGGCTTTTTATTTGTTCAATAAATCATCCACTGGATTTATGTTCTGACGCGGATTCCACAAGAAGACAACAGACGGAATAAAATTCCTATATGTTTAATATGCGTCCTTAAAAAAATAAATAGCGGTTACAAAACGAGATGCGGTTTCTGTACAAGAAAATACATCAAGTCATCAGTAAAAAAGTAAATAAACAAAGACACATCGAACGAATCCCTGATTCAACAGTATAGGTTACACCTCGTTATAATTTGACGAGTAGATAGGTGATGTTCACAAAAGACCCTTTTTACTTAAATTTTACTTGGGTGCACCGAGATAATTGAGCTCAATAAATAATTCGAAAATGTACAGATAATACATACAATCAGCACTTCGACAGCAGAGCGTCTTTTCATTGTCTGTATCTCTGGCAAATGTACAGTTGATCCTGGTCAGGCTGGTTCAGGAATTTCGACGAAAGCAGCGATGTACCGCGACAATTTTTGTCGTCAGAAATGATGAAGAAAAAAAAATTAATTCTGCATTGACTGCAGGTATCTCAAGTATTTGTTGAGGTGAAAGTTCTTTGAATAAGAAAGTTTGTTGGATATGAATGTTCATAAAAAATCTCCAAGTACACTTGTGATGAACTCCTGGTACAAGCGTGTGAGATGAATGCGAATTCCTTAATAGGAAATATTTGTCGTTGCTGTAGCGAATGTTCTCAACGAATCTAAATACATCATATGAACACGTGCTAATAAATGCGAACTTTGTACTCTTTTTTAGCAGTTCAAGTAGTTCGTGTACTGTAGTAACTTACTGAAGAAATATATGTGAACTGTATGGTCCTTTTACTGAAGTTCTGCACTGGTGAAAGTTCAAACCAAATGACTCAAAACTGAGCATTTTCTAGAGCTGAAGAGATTTGAAGGAAAATAACGTAATATAAGGAGTCCTTTTTCCTCAGCACTTTGGTTGCGTGTGTCTCTCAAGAAAACCTGCGGACTTGTGTGTCATGACTGGATAGTTCACCCTGGTCTCAAAGGAAACTGCCAGAGCGCAGGCTTAGCTGTTTGACAGACCTTGACGGTCGGCCACAGGCATAATTAATACATTGTAACACATGACCAACACAGGAGCGAATGTTTCGCTGGCAAACTTCAAAGTGAATTTCGCATGCAAAAAAAATACAGCCCAACATACAATTGGCGGCCGGCAAAACCCTTAATTGCTTATACATAAAAAACAATAGAAGTGTCCTCTGCATTAACCCCCCTCCTAGTGAACAAGTAATTAAAGAGGGAATTAATTGTGAACTATAACAAATTCCTGTTATAGGTATATATGATATATAGGTGTGTACTTATAGGCCTAGGTGATTTCAGGAACACAACTTTGGTAGTTTATATAATGCAGTTACATTTTCAATGGGATGTACAATTACGATTTGCTTTTATTCAGGTAGCTTAATTTGGATATCATAATATTATAATAAAAAATAAAATGTATAACAAATGTTTTATTACATAAATGCATTTATTTATGTGGTTTGTAAAACCGAAACTAAAATTCCTGTTGTCAAAAGCTACCTACGCGGTGTGGTTATGAGACCCTTTGTTTATTTAACTCCTCTGGTATAAGGGTGACTGTAATGATAGTGAGTAGAAAGAAAAAGCTGTACATAATAAACACCAGGTTGACATCAAAAGGAAATCCGATTTCAGCGCCGCTGTTGATTGACCAGGCAAAAATGGCACCGCCAAGTGTTGGCGCAATCCCCCTACAATATGGTAAAATATAGTATTTATAGGTATTTTGAGGACCCGGACTAACTTAATAAACTGCTAGATTTAAACTTGCGCAGTTAATGCATGTAAGTATCTCGGATTCTGTATGCACTGACTGGCGATTCATTTTGATATATTTTATATCACCACAAGGTCATATTAATAAATGTCATTCCAAAACACCAACTGAACATAAAAGGCCCCATGCGGCATCAATTTTAGACCTTAAATGTGCATTTTCTGCATTAAAGAGTAACGAAAATGCTTACAATCCGTGATTGTCAGTTTTTCAATTGCTAATATTCCATAATTTAAAAAGGAACAAAAGAGTTCCAATTTTGATATTATTCATGCACTTACCTTAACAACGCTGACATTGTAGCTCTTATTCCATTTGCCGCTCCCGAGTCCTCTCGACCAACAGAATTGATTCCAAGTAATATAATTGCTGAAGTGGTGATACTGGAAAGCATCACCTCAAAGCCCATAAGAATGGTAAGGATCGTCATCCGTGCTGTCGTACTTTAAGTAAGTAAAATATGTATTCATTTTAACAATACAAGTTATCATTAAAACGGTAAATTCTTGTTAAGGACAATCACAGTTTTTTAACAGGTGGAAGTAATGCAGATTTAAACTGTCTTCTGTTATTCAATGGTCGTTCTTCTATGGATCCTATTTTATGATTGCAGTTTAATGCTGGTTGTTCAATGGTTGTTATTCTAAGGTTGCTAATCTATGCTTGCTGTTCTATGGTTGTTCTTCTATGGCTGTTATTCTATGCTTGTTAATCTATGCCTGTCATTCTATGGTCGTTCTTCTATGGCTGTTATTATATGCTTGTTATTCTATAGCTGTTATTATATAGTTGTTCTTCTATGGCTGTTATTTAATGCTTGTTAATCAATGGCTGTTATTCTATGGTCGTTCTTCTATGCTGTTATTCTCTGCTTATTTATCTATGGCTGTTATTCTATGGTCGTTTTCCTGTGGTTGTTTTTCTATGCTTGTAATCTATGGCTGTTAATCTATAGTTGTTCTTCAATGGCTGTTAATATATGCTTGTTAACATATGGCTGTTAATTTTACGGTATTCTTCTATGGCTGTTATTCTATGCTTGTTATTTTAGGTTGTTACTCCATGCTTTTATCCTATAATTGTTAATCTATGGCTGTTATTCTGTAGTTGTTCTTCTATTGCTGTTATTCTATGCTTGTTAATCTATGGCTGTTATTCTATGCTTGTTTATCAATGGCTGTTATTCTATAATTGTTCTTCTATGGCTGTTATTCTATAACTGTTCTTCTATGGCTGTTATTCTATGCTTTTTAATCAATGATTGTTATTGTATGGTCGTTCTTCTATGGCTCTTATTCTAAGTTTGTTAATCTATGGCTGTTATTCTATGCTTTTTATTCTGTGTTGTTATTCCATGCTTATATCCTATGTTTGTTAATCTATGGGTATTATTCTATAGTTGTTCTACTATGGCTGTTATTCTATCTTTGTTAATCAATGGCAGTTATTCTATGGTCGTTTTTCTATGGGTGTTATTCAATGCTTGTTAATCAATGGCTGTTATTCTATGGTCGTTCTTCTAAGGCTGTTATTCATGCTATTCTATGGCTGTTATTTTGTTGGTTTTAAATAAAGCCTGACACCCAAGGCAACAGTTTCCATCGACATAAGGCTTAACAAAATCTGTTACGGCATGGATTTTATTTATCTGGGATGTTAATACCTTGAATGCAGGCATCTTAATGTTGGCAATAGTGGGATCAGAAAAATATGCACCATAATTGCAAACTCGGCGACCTGAAATTTAAATAGTAAAAATTACATATAAGGAAGTAAGTTTTACATCGCAAACTAAATGCTAAGTTTTCGTAACTTATATTAAGTATTTCTATCAAGAAAGTGGCTATCACATACACGTCAAAATCAACAGAAACAAGTTTTTTTTATACTGTGCTGGTGTAGCAAGGTTAAATATTTCAAAGACAGCATCAGAACCTTCTTAGCTCCCAGTCGTTTCTCCAAAGCTGGGAAGA
The DNA here is from genome assembly GCA_026874595.1 of Sipunculus nudus. Lineage (NCBI taxonomy): Eukaryota > Metazoa > Annelida > Sipuncula > Golfingiida > Sipunculidae > Sipunculus > Sipunculus nudus. The sequence continues at coordinate 40,464,532 of CM049308.1, read as the reverse complement.
GTACTGGAGTCAAAGCAATCATCGGAAGTGCCGCCAGCCCTATCACGGTCCCGATCTTGTCAGTTGTAAAGGACAAGCCACCTGTAATCGAAGGTCAAACCAAGACGAGGCTTCAACATTTGAGCCATTTTTTCATTGTAGTAACATGCATTAAATAATTTGAATATTCGAAATATATATTAACGAGTGGCCCATGGGCCATGACGGTCAGCTGAGCTAGACACACAGGTGATGCATGTATTAATTATTAATGTTATGATCTGATAAAAAAAAAATTTGTTAAGGAAGCTTGAAGAATGGATAGAATGAATTCCAGAGTGCCCAAAATCAATCAGGCGTTTTGTCCATAGGCCTTAGAAAATAGGATACAGCGACCTTATTTGAGGATTCCAAATAATTTTCCTGGAACTTATTTCAAGACTCAAAGGATACTCGCCTTGGACCTCCCTGGATTTTTCAAAAGAAGTTACTAGATCCAACAGTGAAGTTTTGTGCCCTGTGTGACTGTCTGGGTGTTCAGAATCAAGTTTTGCCAATAGCTCGTAGAGTATATGTAACGATGACCTAATCTAAAATTTCCAAGGAGACTTGCCGAAGACTTCCCAGGAAGATATGTTTGAAGATTCCAAGGAAAATGGATATAATTTGTACCCTGTCTGTCTAGGAGCTCAAATCATGTTTTTATTCCGTAGCTCAAATAATAATCACCTTAACCAATCAGGTTTTCAATGCGATATGCTGAGAACCTACCTGGATGATGCGTTAGAATATTTTTGGCCTAGCAGATACAAGTTGTTCCCATATGACAGTCAGGGTGCTCATAAGACATTTTTCCTATGGGTCGCAGAATATAGGTCACGGTGACCTAATTTCATGCTTCAAAGAACATTTGCCCAGGACCTCATAAAATATTAAGTTAGAAGCTTCTAGACCTATAAGATACAATTTGTGCTTCGTAAGAATGTCTGGTTGCTCAAAATCATGTTTTCAGCCATAAGGTCACAGAATTTAGGTCACCATGACCTACTTTCAGGTTTCGAAGATGATTTGCACAGAACATCCCTGGGTGTTAAAAAATTCTAGGCCAAACAAATACAATTTTTGCCCATCTGATATTCAGGGTGCTCATATGACATTTCTGCCAATAGGTCGCACAATATAGGTCACGTTGATCTAATTTCATGTTTCCAAGGTGTTACAGGTGCTCTTTTTATCGCGTGACACGGGCGTAACTCATGTTGTGGCGCTCTTGCCTGGCCGCTTACCGCTCTCGGTTTAATCCGTTCTGGTTGAACCATTGTTGTCATGCTAGCCTTGGGTGTTTTCGCCTGGTCGTTAGTCACGTGTGGACCCTGGTATGTAGAGATACACACAGCGATGTTCTTCTAGATGATTCCTGTAACGCGTGTTTACTGCGTTGTGTAAGATCATTTAGACTGTTAGAGAAGTGGGAAATTCTCGGCTTTGGGTGAAGAGTATATAAAGGGGCTGTGTTTTAGAAGCGAGAGCAGCAGCAGAGAAGATTCTAGCGGACGCAGAAGCTTCTGTGTCGGTTTGTGGGACCTTATCCGACGAGTGCGGCAATTATAGATTTTCTTCAGCCTTTCTCCTGGATTTTATGCATTTGGATTTCAGTTTACTTTCTTGATTGTTACAAGAGCTTTACACTGGACTGTCATTCTCCGAGAGTGTACATTTAAAGAACTTATCGTTGTGACGGTGGTGGTATTCAGGTACTGTGCACTCTGTGTATTTTACTATGTGATTGTATTGCTTTGTTGTTATACCGCTATTTTACTGTATCATTGTATTGATTTAGTGTATCGTAATATTAGGGTTGTTTTAAGAATAAATTATGGTTATTTGTTAACAAAAAAACCACTGACTTCTTTATTCGTTCCCCTAGACATTTCACGCTGCTTAGTGTTGCAGAATCTGATTTTTGTATCGACATTACAAAATTTGTGTTCATCACGCATACGTGATCTGTTTATATAAGGTTCCGTAACATAAAGTTGGGGGCTTGTCTGGAATGCTTAATAGTTTTGACAATTTATTAGGCCTTGACCTGGACATAGTTTTATCATATATTGTTTGCAAGATTACATATTTCTTACAGTACATTGTTTACAGGATTTTTGTTATTGTTTTAAAATCTTAACATGGCACATTTCAAACCTGACCTGTTGACGATCCCGACCCTGATCAACTTGAACAATTGTCAACAGAACAGTTGTTGCGTTTGGGACAACACTTAGGGCTAAGTGTGAAAAAAGCTTCGAGAAAGCCTGATATCATTGCTAAAATCATGCAAGATCTAGTTAGCAAAGGTTTAATTGAAGAGACTGAAGTTGAAACATCAAAAAATGACAGCCTTTTTATGCAATTAGAATTTTAAAAATTGGGTATGCAACATGAACTAGCATTAAAGAGAGGGAAGAACGGTTAGAAAGAGAAAGACTAGAAAAAGAAATAGAAAGGGACAGACTAGAAAAAGAAAAAGTAATTGAGTTAAAACGACCGGAGTTAGAAAGACTTAAACTAGAACATAGTCTCAGTGATGCCCCAACTAACAGTTTTGATGTTACTCAACACATTAGACTTGTCCCACCTTTTCAAGAAAAAGAGGTTGATAAATATTTCTTACACTTTGAGAAGGCAGCTGAAAATTTAAAATGACCTGAGGAAAATGGGGCTATGCTGTTACAAAGTGTATTGACTGGCAAGGCCAGAGAAATTTATACAGAGCTTTCAGTAGATGGTTATGAGTTAGTTCCGGAGGCTTACCTCTAGAAGTTCAGAAATTTGGAAAAGCGCATAGAACAGACTAATGTCGAATTTGCTAGGACAAAAGAGCAGTTGTTTGATCGCTGGTGTAGTTTTGAAAATGTAATGAAAAATTATGACAATTTGCGCCAGTTGATTTTGCTTGAATTGCATTAATGCAGACGTTAAAAATTTATTTGATGAGAAAAGTCCTGAAACTCTTGACACTGCTGCTCAATTAGCTGATGATTATTCATTGACACACACAATGTCCTTTACTAGCAAATCAAACCAGTCATTCACAAACAAGAAGGTAAATCAGTATGGTCAAGAGAAGTTTAAAGCGCAGTCACCCAGTACTTTTAGTCCTGATAGTTCAGCAAAGTCCATTGATACATCTCCGTCCACATCCACTGTGTCTAAGTCCAACAAAGACCAGTCATTTTCCAAGAAAATCCGTAATTAATGCAAGAAGGAAGGTCATCTAATATCTGACTGCTGGACTCTTGCAAATAAACCAAATATCAAACCTTTTTGGTTTGTTTCAAAATCTATGCATAGTATAATACAAGAGCCAGGATCTTTTCATGTAAATAAGGAGTACAACTCCTTTATTGAAGCTGAGGTAGAAAATTCCTCTCCTGACTCTGAAATGGAGTTATTTGAGCCAAGGTTTTGTATCACTTTCAAGCGATTTTCAGATTCTACCCCTTTTAGAATTTTGAAGGACACTGGATCAGGCCAGACTCTCATGTTAGCAAACACTTTGCCATTTTCTGATAGGTTCTTTACTGGTGCACCTGTACTTGTTAATCGTGTGTTTTCAGACAGGGACACTTCAGTTCCGCTTCACAGTATCCATTTAAAGTCAGATTTCATTTCTGGGAATATTACTGTGGGCATAAGAACTACTTCACCCTTTAGGGGAATTCAGTTGCTACTAGGCAATGATGTTGCAGGTGACAAAGTGCGGCCTGTACCAATAGTGACAGAAAAGCCGTCACTTGATCAGGACCCTTATCCGGAGAGTCAGGAAATTCCTGGTTTGTATCCTTCATGTGCTGTAACTAGATCTATGGCCAAGAAAAACACACATGAGGATGATGGTCCAGATAATAACACTCTGGCTAGTGACTGGCTAGTGCAGGATGCAGCATTTTCAAGGTCAGAACTTATCGCGGAACAGCATAAGGACCCTGATATTTCATGTTTGTTTCCCAGGGCAGTTTCTTAAAATGAGCTGTCAAAGAACCCAGTTTGTTTCTATGTCAAAATTGGAGTGCTTATGCGTAAATGGCGACCACCTGATGTATGCGCTGATGATGAGTGGGCCATCAAACATCAAATAGTTATGCCCAAAAGCTTTCGCAATGAGGTTCTAAGCATGGCACATGAGTCTCCTTTGTCTGGTCATTTAGGTATAAATAAAACTTATCAGCAAGTTAGTACACACTTCTATTGGCCTAACCTCAGGAAAGATGCTGTACATTATTGTAAATCATGCCATACATGCCAGATTGTAGGCAAGCCCTATCAGAATCCTCCTCAGGCCCCACTTGGGCCTATTCCTGCTTTCGAGGAACCATTCAGTAGGATTATTGTTGACTGTGTTGGGCCACTGCCAAAAACAAAATCTGGACATGAATACTTGCTGACAATTAAGTGCGCATCTACCAGGTTCCCTGAGGCAATACCATTGCGCAAAATTAATGCCAAAAGTGTGGTCAAAGCACTGACCAAGTTTTTTTACAACGTTTGGATTGCCAAATCCGTCCATTCTGACCAAGGGTCTAATTTTATGTCTAGCTTATTCCAGCAAGTTATGCTTGAGCTCGGTATAAAACAGTACAGCTCTTCGCCATACTATCCTGTAAGTCAGGGCGCCCTCAAGCGTTTTCATCAGGCATTAAAAAACATGATCAGGACTTATTGCTATGACAAACAGAAAGGCTAGGATGAAGGAATCCACCTATTGCTGTTTGCTGTCAAAGAATCCCTTCAAGAGTCCTTGGGTTTCAGTCCCTTTGAACTAGTTTTTGGACACTCCGTTCGCGGACCATTGAAACTGCTTAAAGAAAAACTCTTGCGTGAAAATCCTAATTCTCTTAGTTTACTGCAGTATGTCTCAGACTTTCGCACTAAACTACACAATGCTTGTGAGATTGCAAAGTAAAATCTAAAATCTGCATCAAGTAAAATGAAAACCAAGTGTGACAAGCACACTGTAAGTAGGACGTTTTGAGCCTGGTGGAAAGGTCCTTGCCTTTTTTCTCCCCTCCCTGGCAGACCTCTGCAACCTAGGTATTTTGGTCCTTACATTGTTGACAAGAAAGTCAGTGATTTAAATTACATACTGTTGACACCAGATAGGCGTAAGAAGAAACAACTGTGCCATGTTAACATGTTGAAACCATATTATGACAGAAATAGCACATCAGATGTTGTGCAAAATGTTAATGCTGTTAATTGTGTAAAAACTGACCCTGACCCAGTTAAAGTAGATACTGATTGTAAGTGTGATGTAGACATTCAGTGTGGTACAGTGCCATTAAAAAACTAAGACGTGCTTAAAACCCTGGATGCCAAACTGTCACACCTTATCGCACAACAACAACAAGACCTCAAGAACCTGCTGCGGAATTTTGAACATTTGTTTAGTGACATTCCAACGCGAAATAACATGTTGTGCCATGATGTCGATGTTGGCGAGTCAAGCGCAGTCAAGCAACATCCTTATAGACTGAATCCAGAAAAGCAAAAGTATCTACAGGATGAGATTCAAAATTTGCTGGACAATGATTTTATTGAACATAGTAACAGTAACTGGAGTTCACCATGTATTCTTGTGCCAAAACCTGATGGAAGTTACCGTATGTGCACAGATTATCGAAAACTGAACTCTGTCAACATGACACGTTCCCGATAACGAGGATCGATGATTATATTGATAGAGCCGGTAGCTGCAGATATGTCTCCAAGTTTGACTTGCTAAAAGGATTCTGGCAAGTTCCCCTGACAGAACGAGCGAAAGAAGTGTCCGCATTTGTGACGCCGCAAGGACTGTACCAGTATAAAGTTATGCCGTTTGGTATGATAATTCGCCAGCCACGTTCCAGCGCCTCATCCATATGGTTGTCAAGGACATTCAGGGCTGCGACGCATATATTGATGACCTTATCGTGTACAGCGACACCTGGGAGAAACATATGCAAATTCTTCGCGACCTCTTCGAAAGACTCAGTGAAGCACGTCTGACCGTCAGCTTAGTAAAATCTGAGTTTTGTCATGCACAAGTAACATTTTTGGGTCATAATGTAGGGCAGGGTCAGGTAAAACCTGTTGATGCTAAAATAAGTGCTATTCCTGTATTTCCAAGACTAGAAAACGAAAAGCAAATAATTCGTTTTCTTGGTGTGGTTGGATACTACAGGAAGTTTTGTCCAAATTTTGCTGCTGTAGCTAAACCTTTGACTAAATTGTTAAAGAAGAAAGAAAAGTTTGTATGGAATGTTCAGTGTGAAAATGCATTTCAGAATTTGAAAGCAATTCTGCAAAGTTCACCAGTTTTAGCAGCTCCAGACTTTTCTGTACCTTTTAAGTTAGCTGTAGATGCTAGTGATACTGCTGCTGGTGCTGTGCTGGTACCAGAAGGCAAAGATGGCATAGATCATCCGATTTGTTATTTCTCAAGAAAGTTTAATGCAAACCAGAAAAACTACTCCACTATTGAAAAAGAATGTTTGGCTTAGATTTTGGCATTGCAACATTTTGAAGTTTATGTTACTTCATCAATCAGGCCTATCATTGTCTTCAGTGATCACAATCCCCTCACGTTCATGAACAAGTTGAAGTGTAAAAATCAAAGATTGTTGAGATGGAGGTTGTTCTTACAGGATTACAATCTTGATATCATACACATTAAAGGGAAAGACAATGTACTTGCTGATTGTTTATCGAGATGTTTATGAAATGTTGTAAACAAGATGTTTATATAATGTTGTAAATAATATGATTTTTGAGATGTTGTAAAAATTTAGTGATTGTGATCCCAAAAAGAAAGGTTTCCGAGAAAACTTTCTTTTTTCTTGCAGGAGGGGGAGTGTTACAGGTGCTCTTTTTATTGTGTGACACGGGCGTAACTCATGTTGTGGCGCTCTTGCCTGGACGCTTGTTACATTCTCGGTTTAATCCGTATTAGTTGAACTCTTGTTGTCATGCTAGCCTTGGGTTTTCTCGCCTGGTCGTGAGTCACTTGTTGACCCTGGTATGTAGAGATACACACAGCGATGTTCTTCTAGATGATTCCTGTAAAGTGTGTTTACTGTGTTGTGTAAGATCTTTTAGACTGTTCGAGAAGTGTGAAATTCTCGGCTTGGGGTGAAGAGTATATAAAGGGGCTGTGTTTTAGAGCCGAGAGCAGCAGCAGAAAAGATTCTAGCAGACGCAGAGGCGTGTCTGTCGGTTTGTGGGACTTTATCCGACGAGTGCGGCAATTATAGATTTTCTTCAGCCTTTCTCCTGGATTTTATGCATTTGGACTTCAGTTTACTTTCTGGATTATTACAAGAGCTTTACACTGGACTGTTATTCTCCGAGAGTATACATTTAAAGAACTTATTGTTGTGACTGTGGTGGTATCCAGGTAATGTGCACTTTGTGTATTTAACTGTGTGATTATATTGATTTGTTGTTATACCGCTGCTTTACTGTATAAATGTATTGATTAAGTGTATTGTAATATTAGGGTTGTTTTAAGAATAAATTATGGTTATTTGTTAACAAAAAACCACTGACTTCTTTATTTGTTCCCCTAGACATTTCACGCTGCCTAGTGTTGCAGAATCTGATTTTTTTATCTCCATTACAAAATTTGTGTTCATCACGCATACGTGATCTGTTTATATTAGGTTCCGTAACAAAGGACATATGCGAAATTTGTGCTACGTCTGACTGTCTGGGGTTAAATCAGTATACGCTTTTTACACAGCGCCTTACCTATAGACCTACTACCTATATCGTAAGCGCTGTTTGTTATGACCTCGTATCCTGAATTGCTACACCAGAGGGGAGCGCTGTACTTTTGTCCAATCAGATGAGACCTTGTGCTGGAAGACACAGCTAAGTGAGGAATACACGGAGCCAATGTTGTTCATTTTGTTTTGAGTGACAGCTCATTGCCCCGGTAACCGTCTGAACAGGCCACAGACTCAGAGAGAATGGCCCCAGACATGGTTTGCTTAGAGCCTTGGGCACATAGGATGCCCGGCCGGTGAGCTGTAGTTCAAACGTAACAACAAAGGCTGTGTGCACACCTCGCTGGCTGGTTTCAGTTCTGCAGACAACAGATACATGGCTATGCTAACACAGTTATAATGTCATAATCGAAACGGTCGATGATGCGAGAATGCAGAGGATACAATTAAAATTCGACCATAAATTGTCATCAAGCGGAGCTTGAAGCGCAGCTATGTGCGGAGCCAGGATGCCTGTTTTTTTCAGCGGACAACGAACCGCCATCAACTGAAAATGTTTAAATTGTTCAGTTGTGTCAGCAACAGTTCTGTAGAACTGGCTGGGCCAATTTTTGCATGGTAACAATTTTATGTGCAGTTTATGTACAAGATTTTAGGTTTAAGATTGAGTGAAAAGGTCTGTTTTTCAGCCCAGAACACTAACACAAGTCTGATTATCTTAGTGCTAAAAACACATAAACGCGGATAACCCAAAATATTGGTCACAAAGACCTATCTTTTGGAAGGCAAAGATATTTACCAAGGAACTACCTTGATGTCAATTTAGAATGTATAGGTCAAACGAATACGATATAGGCCTTGTTTCAGGAAAGACATACGGACGACCGCACTGACGACGGTTAATCGCTATCGGTAAATGCAGGTAGTCGTCAAATCAAAGTGCGTGAAATATGTCCAACGATGGCAGGCAGTGTACAATTGGAGTAATTATCCAATAAGCAAGAACATAATGTTATATATCTCTGTTGCTACACTTATTTTGGAAATTTAAATTGTTTTATTCTTCTCTTGAATCCTGTATGCCGGCGAACCGCCACGTCAGAAGTCTCATCTGTTCAGAGTAATTTTGACACTAAGACCTCCTTATAGATATTCGTAGAATTGTAATTTAGACTCGGTAAAGGATATCCGTTTGTTTTTTAGCTGCGGATGTATCGGTATCTCAGACACAGTCGGCTCACTCACATCGTGTCAAGGGTAAGATTGCCTTACATATACTTCTGTATCTGCTGTGCTGATTTGTATCACAGAGCAAACGAAATAAATAACCCTACAGTTATTTCCTGATGATATGTATTTCTTCCCAGGGCGATGTATTTTGTGGTATCGTTCATATTATATGTGCAAGGGTGTGAATTCCAAAAGGCTTTAAAAAGTAAATTAAAATTAAGTACTGTAGCCCGCACCTCAAATTTGTTGAATTAATTGATATTAATGATGATTCATATTGACTTAACCCACTTCAGGCGTTGCTCATCGGTTCGTTGGGATTCATAAATATGTTCCATGTTTTCATATGTTTATGTTTTCAATAATTATATTATCAAAATTATCAGTTATCAGACGAATTCATATGTAATTGACATCGAACTGTTTTAAGGGCAAACCATGTTTAGTTAAAGTTTGTCTCACCAAGTCTTGTCACAGTGGAGCTCCAAACCGTGACAGCGTCTTCAAGCCCGATGTAACTGAAACCTTGAATTGCTTCAGCAGCTGTTGTCAATTGAACCTCTTTCTTCCTGCAATACACAACCTACCTCTGGTGATAAAAATACTTTATATGAAGAAACATTTTGTAAAGATCCTTTGAAAAAATTTCTCGATTCTAAATGTAAACTTTCACAATATAAGTAATTTCATTTATACAGAGAAGAAATGAAAAGTATATTTACCTTAATAGGCGGCACAATGTGAAATTGCATAAAGAAAAGGCCTGATCTTTCTCTGTGGAATACAAGACATCGGATTTACAAAATGACATATACATCTTAATAAATTCATAATTACTGAAAATTAATAACAAAAATCGAGTACATAAATAGAAATGCATTAAAATTACACCTTATCAAAATATCCCAATTAAAGTAACAATTAAGCTTAAATCGTCTCAGTTGGCTTCGTTTAAAATGTGTTTATGTTTATAAAGATGAGGATAATTGTTTTACTTTACCTTTAGAAATTAAGAGGGTCTCTGGATCCGCTTGCTGGTCCTTTAATTTGTCACCTCTGAGTTTAAAGCGCTTTCTTATCTGATAATGTATTCTCTGCACAGTTGAGTTATTATTGGATTTTTGTTCTTGGCTAATTTGTAATGAAACAATATTTTTTTAAATATGACCCCGAACTGGGAGAGTCTTTCAAGGTTTATTTAAAAAGGTTATATCATTTTAATATATTAATATAATATAATATATATATATATTCAGGCAACAAATAAATAAACATTACTGCATTCATTTAATTTTAATATTCTTTCCAAAATGTAAAAGAATTGACTGAAAATCATCTTAGTATATCATCTTATAGAGGAAAGTGTTCCTATCATGCACAGAATCACGCATATGATATCGTGACTTTTACCAACTATTATCATCAATTATTCGCCGAGACAATTCCCATGATTCCAGTATGTGCGCATTTCGAGAATTTACACCAAGAAAGGAAAAACAAAGATTTCATATATGTACATTGATTTTTACGCATTTTCCTAATTTAATTTATGATGAATCATGGAAGTGAGAAATGCGATATTTGAGATAGTTCAGTGATAAAGGGTCACACTTACCTAAATATCTTTGTTTCATCCAAAAAGATAATATTTAAAAGACTAACTGACCAAAGAAATGTTGCAACCACGAGGGAAGGCAATAAAAATGGATGAATACCGAACAATCCTTTTTCAGAAAAAATGTGTGGATATTTATCTGCAGGTTCGGCCAGATAACCTGGTAATAAACATAAAGTTGTCATGGATTTATATCAACTGTTTTCAGAAGTATAACATAACCTAAGGTTTTTATGAATGTGGTTTATGTTGATACACAGAAGAAAGTTTTCATTTAAATTATTTGTCAGTGGTCGTATATTAAAATAAACGGTTACTCCCATAGCTCTGCCCACATATAACACGGACTCGATTTCGTGGATTTAAGTTAATATATACCTGCCAGTAGAGGTCCACAGAAAACTCCAATGCCCCCGCCTACTGACACGAGAATAGTACCAAGTCCTTGATTGCTATTGTCGCATACATCATATACCAACGAGTACTGCACAGCTTGGATGCCTGTAAAGAAATACCCGAACAAAAAATAGATTTAATTAAAAGTATATATATATATATATATATATATATATATATATATATATATTCTATGCAATCAGTCACAAGTTGGAAAAATAGCTTTTTCATGATATCAGGTACATTCTAAAATACATATGTATAGCACACTCTCTTCAAGTCTTTAAATAATATCTTTAATGTTACCTTGGCAGCGATTATTTGCGATAGAGCTTACGAAAATTTATTCTATTGTGTTCGACATTTTTCGTTTAATGTCAAATATAACTGACAATAAACAAATTATCTTACTGTTGAATATCCCACTGATCAGGCGTATTAATAAAGCAACAGGGAGTGACTTGGAGAAACCGAATGCTAAATCCATACTTCCCGCTATTGCTGGAGAAAGCCACAGGACAGGCCTTCTTCCGGCCCAGTCAGACAGCAGGCCGGCTGGGTACCTATTAATGTGCAATCTTGATTTATACGAAATATTCACATCAATTTTAAGTAGTAATGTTAGCTTCACATTCACATTTATACGATTCTGTATAAAATGTTGTTAATTAAAGCGTTTGGAATACTTAATTTATTTTAATGTTGTTAAAAAGGGCTGTTTTTAAAGTGACTTTCCTTTTCATTTTAATACGTACAAGAAAAATCAGTATCAGTAATACACAAAGCTTACCCGCCAATGCATCTGCCCAGAAATAGGCTTGATAAAACGAGACCCACATAAAAACCTTTGATTTCCTCACGGTAACCGAAACTCTGGAATTGAAAATTATTAAAGTGCCATGAAAATGCGACAAATCTAACTAAAACACAAAAATAGTATGTCTCTGGGATTACTTATGACTCTAAAATGTGATAATTTCTTAATACATGTAGTCATACTGCCGATAAACGCTCAGTCAACGTTCAATCCATTTCAAGAAGGAGTTGTGCAGGTATCTTTAAGAGACAAGAAGAATAAGAATATTGCTGATGACGAACATGCAAACCGAGGATGTTCTACTCATTTTGTTAGCTATCATCAGAATGCTTGAGAGAGTCGTAGTATGTTTATTTTTTCATTAAAACAACATTTTCTACCTCAATCCTGTTAACGCAATACCTACCAGGACCATGTCGGGCGCAAAGGGGAAAGGAAACGTAATGCTGAAACCGGCGCACACCTACAAGGGGAGAATAAATCATTTTGATAAAAGTACATTAGAAAACAATGATACACCTTGTTAATAATTTCTCATTATTTAGACGATATTGTACATGTTGCTTTTAACTTACAAAGTAGAGTACATTAGACTCCATTATTAAGGTGAACACATTATACTCTCACATAGTCACTTAAGGCTCTGTAGTGCTGACAAAAACAACTATGTGCTGCTATTGAAGTAAATCGATATTGAGAATCCAGCGCTCCATGAAAAAGGTTACATGTAGAACCCTCTATTCAGGGTTCTTCATGGAACCCTCTCCGGTTTTTATGGAAACCTAAGGGTTCTTTATGTAAACTTCATAAACGGATCTTCTGAGAAACCAACATAAGGGTTCTTCCTGGAACCGTTCATGAAAATTTCTATATATATACATGTAAGAAGGTAGTCTGGGATTTAATGTCATATCATATAGAATAAATTAATAATACGTCATATGTCCATATTGAAGGGAAACAGTTTGATTGGTAATATGATTGAATATATAACTCTAAAAGTATTACTCAAAGAAAGTTTGTAATTACAAGGACTACAACTTAGTAAATATAATAAACCCTTCTAGTTTAAATGGTTTAAGTTAACACTTTGTTTTATTTAGTACTAGTTGAAAAGATCTATTTGTTTAAAATGTGCAACAGCCGAAAAGCATCAACATATATCCACCTATATTATATAGTATGGCATCTCTCATGGCAGTCTCTCATCCGCACACACAAAAATTACGACAAAAATGAACATCAAAGGGGCCCTAGGGTGTGCTGATCATTGTATAAAGTTTGATAGTAGCTGGTGTACATCATGAATACATTTTATTAACTGTTTGAGTGTTTTTGTGTACGTGTTGTGATTCCAGATCCTTTTGTGAAGTAAATCCGTATTATATAATTAGTCCTTGTCTGTTTCACAAAACAAATTATACCAAGTCGCAGTAACATACAATCGACAAACAGCAGGTGATGCAAGGTGTCTTATACGATGTTTGCAAGGCTGGTACGTCTCAGTGAAACATACACTAATCCCATTATAATATTTTATTCATGTATAAAAGTCTTCCACCAAACAATATGTCTGCGTATAATCGATGCGCCGGTCGAAATAATCACGGTTTCCGTGTCAACATATTCCTTAATTGCGTGATGGGTAAGGAATGGTACAGAGAATTGATCTGAAAATGAGATGAGATACATAAATCAAAATTTAAAAAATATACACATACACGTATGTATACAGTGGTGCAATTTGCAGATATCATATGTGTTTGCGTGGTTTGAAGATCGTGTGATAGCAGTGGTGCCAACATTTTTCATTACACGTCTTGATAATTAATTAGCTGTCCTCCCTGGTCTGTGAACCCGCCAATTAGAACTTTCGAGAAAGTACCCTCTCTCTCTCTCTCTCTCTCTCTCTCTCTCTCTCTCTCTCTCTCTCTCTTAGAGAGAGGGGGTTGTTTAAAGGACGGACTGCAAATGTTGGAAAGCTTACAATGTTTTGCCGAAATATCATTAACAAGTAAAATGTTAAATCACGTGAACCGTAAAATTAATACATTAAAAATTATAAACATAATACACTGTATATACTTGTACTTTTTTAAAACGATACATATACATATAGACCTTGTATTCTTACCTCATTTGTCTTATAAAATTTATTACCATTCAAATTATTCATCGCCTCCTTTATACTCAGCAAAACAGAACAATCTTGGCTTTATATTGCTTTGTGATACACATTCCGTTTGCATTATTAACACTTGTTATGATTTAGAAATAAGTCTGGAGAAACCTACCATGTTATAATCGTCAGCCCTTTTCACATAAACAATCCATTCTTTTTTTACATTTACAGTTTTGCTAACCATGCAGATGTATCTGCATGGTGTATGCTAAGAAAAAAAAAAAGAATGGATAAATTAATTAAGTATGGTCAATACTTGGTAATAATTAGTAAATTATACGCCAAGTTAATTAGAGAACATCCTCAGTGAATGTATAATTAACAATGACCAAACACTGAGAGTTTTTTTTATCCCTCTACCCAAATGTTTTAAAACCCCCAATAGAAAAGTTTTAAAAAAATCAAAATACAATAAGTATAATGTATATGTGCATGTATTCGATTACAACAATATGACTTTTTGTTGAATAAGTACTATATTTCATTCTTATGATTTCTTTTTAACCTCAAAATGATCAGGTGGTATAAATAAGGACAAAACTTTCTCGGATTCTTTGCTTTGTGAATAACGATTTAATGTGCATTTTGAACACTTTCTATAATGTAGGAATAACTTTTGAATAACTTACCATATTATAATCATGAGCCCATTTCAAATAATAAACCCTTTCTTCTTTTTCATATGCACGCTTGGTGGCAAGGCAAAAAAAATGGATGGGTGACTTTCGTCTAGTTTTAGACTTGGTAATAATTAGTAAATATTACAACCAGTGAATTAGAAAACCATTTGAGTGAATGTGTAAATAAGCGTAACCGAACGACAGCCCTTCAATTTGTCGTACTTACCGGCAAGGCTAAAAATAGGGTCGGTAATAAGATATGTCTTTAACCCTTTGTATGATAAATGATTTCTCGGACATTTTCAAGGAACGACGGTCAAAGTAATAATGTTAACACTTTATAAGAGATTATTGATGTGCTCCATTTATAGTGGCCTGGTTTGTTTAGTTTCAATCGCTGAAGCCGAATTATAAATTGTTTGTTGACGGTTGTTTAAAAGCGGTCATTGTACTTTTACAATGCTGGGACTCTTTCAAGTTCTCGATGACTGGTGTTACTATGAACATGTGTAACTCATGATTGCAACGGTTTTATGCACGCAATACTGCCAATAGCGAATTTATTACCAGCCTTTCTCCATGTTTAAATAAAGTGAATGTAAATTCTTTTGCAGAGAATAGTTGGGTAAATTAAGTCGCTATATATATATATATATATATATATATATATATATATATAAACAAAGGTCTTACCTCATATTATTTCCTCTTCGAATATATTGGGGGGGGGGGGGGGGAGATCGAAACACCCGATCATGGAACCGTTGACATCAGAGTTCAAATAACGTGCGTTGCGCGTACAAATCATCGGGACTTCTTGTCACAACACGCAGGGTCGTCAAAATGGGGGGGGGGGGGGGCATTTTTGTTTTCAAGGGCAGATGGTCAATATAATTATTCCCCCTATTTTAATATAATATCTAAATACTAAAAAGAAAACATAATAATTATTACATGTTGGTTCAATTTCTGAGATTACTATGAAATATAACATTTCTTAACCTGGTTGAGAGTTAACCTATACTGGAAACAAATTTTAAAAAAGTATACTGTATGGTAATATATATGAAATGTTTCACACAGACAATAAAAGCTTAATGAAAAAATTGTCCCAACTAAGACTACCCTCACACTCCATCGAATCTTCCCCCAATCCTTGAAGAAAATTTGACGCCTTTGACAACACAGATTTCACCTGGAACCTTAATACCTCATCCAAACGGCGAGGCTTATGTTTTTGGTGGCGTTAGTTTGTCTGTTAGCAACATTACTCAAAAAGTTATCCACGGATTTTGGTGAAATTTATGATACCCAGAACAATCGATTAAATTTTCGAGGTGATCCATATGTACAGCATGGGAGCCATTTTCGTCAGAAAAAATGTTGCATTTCTGACAATTTCATATGGGGTAATGATCTGCCTTGGCGGAGGTCTGGTATTAGAACCATTGGACGATATTTTTTATTGCTGAACGCTGCATATTTATACATGTACATGTATAGAGTGAGAGTAAACCGAGAACACAGTTTCATAGAACTTGAAATAAAATAAATGCGTTTTATGCTTTATGCTTATGTACTTGAGAACGAGGACACAAGCTCTCATTGGTCTGATTTTAAGACCTATGCCAGAACGGGTGTTCTATGACTAGCGAGGGCGGGGGTTTCGTGTGTTTAAAATTTGAGTTGAATGCACAATGCGATATCAATGATTTGAAAACAATTCATTGCTTTGTGTGCACCCTGGTGTTCCTGCCCAAGAAACCTTGCCTTGGAAAGCAGCGGTTGCACGAAAAGATGTATTGGACGACTGCAGTGCGTGAGGAGCTTAATTGCAGTTATGATGATAAGTGCTTACAGTATTTACATCTTACTTGATGGCATGAAACTATTTGTTTTCCTATCACTTTAAATTTTCCTTGTTACCCGTAGCTGAACCGCTGGGTAGATATGATTTATAATGTGTTGAAAGTCATTGTGAAAAATATGTTTAATGTATTGCTGCTGATATACTGGGATATTCAATTACATATCACACCTTCTGTACTGATTGTGCCATAAGTAGTGAGCTCTGTACTCTCACCGGTGATGCGGCCAGGACGGGACGATATAATTACGTGGACCATGGGCATATGTTCATTCGGCGATGCTCTCCCCGTTCCTCAAATGTATAAACCTCATTGTGTTATTAGACATCAAAGTGTATAGTACAAAGGACTGCCAAAGAATTTGTAGCAAACTTTAAGAGTCATCGCTGTCAGACATTCAGTGATAAATACAAATTATAGTTGTAATGATAGATGCATTCCTAGGTTTATTGAATTTGGATGAAGGTACCAAATGTTACAATAAAACCTACTGGATTTCAAATTTTCAATATTTAGGCTGAGAATAAACAAAACCGATCATCAAAACAAGATTTTAAGTTTTAAAATGCCTTTAAGATACTGCCGGGGTCGGGCCCTGCACCCTCGACTAAAAGTGTCAGGCACAAAGGCCCTCCACCCACATCCCGGGCTGTACAAGTACAATAAATTCATGACAGAGTAAGCTCTTAACACACTCTCAATGGAATATCTCTATGATGCATAATGATAATGACCGGCATTAAGCGACCAAATGTTCGTTTTGTTTCTTTCCTTAAATATACATTTTTACGTATCATCCTGTCAAGTATGTATCAAGTCTGTGCATGCATGCAGACAAAAAATTCATAGACACATTATTAAGCCTTTCTAGTCAACAAAAAGCTTCAGCTTCAGCTTCTCTTTATATATATATATATATATATATATATATATATATATATATATATATATATTATTTATATCCTTATTCCTTTTTCGACAAGGCCATATTTCTTTTTACAGGGAATAGGCAGTACATTTGTAGCTGATACAAATTATGCTTTTACATTTTGTAGCCAACAAAGTAAAAATAAATTGGTTGACGTAAAAATCTTAATTATTCTAAAGTACACAAAATAATATTTGTACTAGATGCGTGTTCAAACAAAAAAAAGAGAGAGATAATATTTACCCCGTTTATTCTATTAAGCTATAGTTCCTTGTGATTTTGACAATAGGCAAGGTCTATAGAAAGAGGATGGAGGTATTTGTAATATAACGATGATTTGTTACTGTTAAGCCAACTTGACTTTTGAATGTCAGGCATTATGCACTGGGCAAGATATAATCAGAAAAGAACCTGGAGTTAATACAAAATGGTCTGATGATCTATTTCTGTGTTTAGGCCCTCCGTAAGAGATATATTTTTTTATAACATCAATGCATGAATATTAAGACACATGGTCTTGAGATGATTTTTATTAGTAAAATAGAGTCACATGTGCAATACGAACCGTCGACAAAGTGACCAACGTCAGGGACCGTCGGACGTTGTGTTGAGGTGTACCTGGTGAGGTCTTCATTTTCTCGCAGCGGCTGATATCTTCATTTGTTTGCTTGGGAATTCTGAAAATGAATGAGTTGGACTTTAATGGACATTTCAAGTGTTACAGGAAACCCACTAGTTATCTGTCACCTGATACCTTATAGGCTTATTGCCCAGACTTTATAACGTATAATGTAAAATGATATAAAGATAACACACACACTGGCTGATTAAAGAATCTTATCACTCTACTTCTTTTCATTGTCAACATTTGTCAGGATATAACATAGGAAATCAACGAAAATGTTTAACAGAAGTCTAGTGAACACAACTTAATAAAGCAATACCTATGCTTTATATGGTTAGTAATATTACAGGAACGTAAATATAAAGAGTTCATTACATTTAGCGAATTTATACAGTACTTTTACAGCCCTTCCAAAAGGATTACTAGTGTTTATTAAAGACTCTAAATCTTGGTTTAAAATACACACCGTCGGCCAGATATTATATGATTATATAGTTCCAAATGTATGATTTAAAGGTTGTCACAATCAAACTACAATAACATTATTAATGTATTCAATGTCGAAATATATGGCTGAAAAGACCGAAAGGTGATTGGTCTGTTTTCACTTACGATGACCTCGTAACTCTCAGAGGTTGCACAAATATAATTTTAATTATGATGAACGTAAATAAAATGTAAAGATTAAGATAAAAATTAAATTTACTTATAAAGAAACAAAGGTAGTTATCAGATACAAATAAGATTCATATATACTTTTAGTATTTCCTCCAGTAATGTGTATTTCAATTTAGGATACCTTAAAGCCGTCATTTTGTATTATGATCGCCATAGTGAAGCCCACAAAGCTATTACAAGCCCACATGACTTTTTTGTAAGTGGGGGGGGGGGGGGGGTGTCACGGTTTTCTTCAAATATTCAATCAGACATGTTTCTAAGCATTTGCTATTTCACTAACAGTTAAAAATTAAAATCTTTGGAAACTGACTTTATCTAAACAAATAAGTGAATCTTCCTACGGGTAAGTGCTGTTGAATTTCATAACGCATTGGTAAGACGTTATGCCGGCTTTCTATGACCTATAAAGTGTCCATTAATATGTTCAATTACATAAAGGTAAAGGTTGGGGTTTATAGTCTAATATCCCTGATCTTTACACTTTGCCCTTCTAGTCTTTCGGCCTGTTCATTCTTGTGGCTTTTCTCGATTCCCTGGGGAGTATACATCCCATGCAGCGATATCAAGCGCTAGAAGGTTATTCGTTCTACATTGGCCTGCCGTCTATGACCAGTAACCATTCACTCCTGGGTAGAGTGAGTGCACGCTTGTTGTAAAGACTTTGGCTAAGAGTCTTTACAGACGGCGCTTGGAACGGGACACGAACCCATAACCTTGCGGTCAAAAGTCCTGTGCCCTATACCCAATACGCAACCACACTCCACATGACACATGTCACCAGCGGACTAAACACATAAACAGTAAACTAATTTTTGAGATAACATACCTGATCTAGGCAGGTTCCCTCTCACGTCTAGCGTACTGATCGAGACGTGACTAAGGTGAATCACATTTTTTTTATTATTATTTTCATTGTGACAGGCCATAAGATTAATTGGGGATTCATACACTGTTGACTGTCGGCTATACAGCGGATACGATGCGTGTTAATTTATTCGTGATGAGGCCCTGAAAATATTTTTCAGTTACCTTAAAACAGTATTAACTGGCGCCGCTTGTGCTTCCGGAGATCTCCTCTGAGACCACTAGACCGATTTTTCCGAAACTTGACCCCATTATCAGGTCACATGTGAACTGGTGCCTTACCATTGTGCGTGGACCTCTGACCTTTCCTCTATGCAGTGCGTCTATCTGGGTGTTTGTCTTCACACATTAACCCACATATCTTAAGACTCATTTGACCAATCGGGATGAAAGTTTGCACGAGTGTAGCCCTTGGATAGCTTAATATCATACAAAATAACTTGTGGCAACCACCTTACCAATTTTGTACAGCGTCATCTGTTCGTATGCCTTGGGTTAAAATCACTCATATGCCGGCAGTGGTCTGACTTATCTGCTTAAAATTTTGATCTTGCACATCTTTTGATTTTGTGGCAAGTGGCGCCACCTACATATACGTTAACGCTGCTGACATCCATGCTAATATCTCAGGTGGGTAAGTCTAAACGGCCTGAAATTTTGCATGAGTATAGATCTTACATTGCTCAACAGCTTATACAAATTTGATGGCCAAATTTCAACCATTCTTGCATGGTGTCCACCCGGTCATCTGCCTAGGGTAAAAATCACTCATATCTCAGCAGTATTTTGATTTATCCGCCTGCAAATTTGCATATGTGTCACGGGGTGCGCACGATCGCCAGAACAATGGTGGCACCAGCTGGACGGAAGGGTTTGGGCGGCAGAATATGGAACACCAGAGTGGTTGACCAAAGTGATTTATTCTGTAACGCATAAAGATGTGCAATATAAGTATCACATCGACGTGCGTGACAACAGGAAACGGCAAAAATGCACAGTTTCCCGCGTCCGCTCTCGGTTATATTACGTGACCTTTGACACTAATTAAAATAACAACACTGGGGTGGGCCCTATCCGCTTTACGTGTGTCTTTCTAATAACAAGAACTCGACACGGTCAGTTGCGCGCAAAACCAAACATAAGCGGATGAACAACATGAGATACCGTAACATACAAGTCACATTAGGGCCTGTCATTCCAATCTATGACATGCTTCCCCCCATCGCGAAATGGCGGCCCCGACATAATAAGATGCTAATGCAAGAGTAATCGTCAAAACACAATCATTCACATAACATTTACACATACACTGAACGAAAGTCACACGAGAGTATTCATAATACACATTGCCAGAATTATATAGTATTCGGATGAAAGCAATAGAGAAATACTGATGTGTGTTTCAGGTAAATATTTATGAGATTAGGCAGACACACGAATGGTCCATCAGCTAAGCCTAATGGACAAGGGATAGCTCTTTCAAAATATCAATTAAACCAGCCTCGATTCCCCAGCTATGCCGATTGAATCGAGATGTTATACCTATCTACAGAAAGTGTCAAGTGCAGAGACCTTGATTCTCCAGCTGAGCCGACCAAATCCAGGTATCTAACATTACACCTACGAAATATACCTAATGAGGCCTAAAGAATACACATAGATAACATCTCTTAGACTAGATCCAATAGAAAAATACAATGTACGGAAGTTATTCGAGATCATTCAGATTATTCAAATTAGACATACACCGGTCGATAAACACTCGAGATCACCGGTTGGTTAGTCAATCGTTTTGTCTGTGTAATGTGTGTTAGCGGAGGTGCAGAAGGCGTATGTACGTAATTATATTGTAGCCTCTGGACTGGTCTACTCGTTCTGTTCGATCGCCTAGGCGCAGCCACAACTGATTCGGATGCTGATCGCGTTGATACATCTGCCGATTCTGTCGATACATCTGTTGATGGAGCCTCATCAACCAGATCGGTCACTTCAGGTGATGAGAGTTCGTGAACCGAATCAACGCGAGTGGACTCCTGTATGGACTTTTCTACTACAATGTCATCGTCGCCTGTTTAAGTTCCTGGGTCTACGGCTGCGCGGCGCCGTTCTGTCCTGTTAACCTTCACCGTCCACCAGTCGTCATCGTCACTATCCATACTAACAGAAGACCGGGTGGATTCATGAGTTCGTTTCAATATGCCTTTATTCGATCTATGCGGATTGTCCTCCTTCGGGTGAGATGGTAGCGTGTAGCGCAATAGCATGTTCCGGTGTAATGTACGTTTCGGCCCGGAACCATCCTCTAGTTGCACGATGAACACTGGTATATCAGGATTTGGCTTTTCTAGCACGACATACACATCAGAAGACCATTTATCGGCTAACTTTTGTCGACCCTTAAGTCCTACGTTCTGTACAATGACACGGTCTCCAGGCTGTACATCACTGGATCGGACTTTCCTGTCATAATTGTCTTTGTGTTTCTCACCAGCTCTTATGGCATGTTCCGATGCTGTGCGATATGCAAACAGTAGTTTCTCCTTTAATTTATTGATAAACTCAGAATGGCTGTTTGAATGTGGCTGGTCCTCGTCCATGCTCAACAATACATCAATTGCAAGCCTTGGTTGTCTACCGAACATTAAATAATATGGTGCATATCTCGTACTTTCATGTTTAGTTGCATTGTATGCATGAACTAAAGAAGGTATATACTTTTTCCAATCAGCTTTTTGTTGTTCTTCTAATGTTCTAATCATGCCAATCAAAGTTTGGTTAAATCTTTCACACATTCCATTGCCCTGAGGAAGGTAAGGTGTGGTACAGGATTTGCGGATTCCTGTTATCTCGCATAGTTCTTTCATCACCCCAGACATAAAGTTTGGACCTTGATCGCTGTGGATTCGAGTTGGAAAACCGTAATGCACAATGAAATTTTCATATAGTAGTCTAGCAGTGGTTCTAGCGGTCTGATCTTTAGATGGAATGGCTTGTGTATATCTTGTGAAATGATCTACAATGACAAGTATATTATTGAATCCTCCTTTGCAATCTTCAATCCTGGAGTAATCTAGACAGATCAGTTCCATAGGTCGGGAGGTTTTGATATTTACAAGTTCTGTTTTTGGTGGCTGTACTGGTGTTTTACTACAGATACACCGTTCACAAGTTTTAACTTTATCCTCCACATCCTTTGTCATACCTGGCCAGTAGAAACGACGTCTGACTAATTCTAGGGTCCGATCTCTGCCTTGATGTCCGGCATCATCATGTAAACCTTTCATTACTTGTTGTCTTAAGCTCTCTGGAAGTACAAACTGCTTAATCTGTTCACCGTGGATGTTAACTTTCCGACATAAAATACCATCAGATATTTCCAATTTATCCCATTGCCTGATAAGACCTCTTACCTTTGGGCTCTCCCCTCGCAGTCTTGAATATGTTGGACGAACCCCTGTTTCTACCAAAACTTTTACCTGTTTAATCAGGTCATCGCAAAACTGTGCTTCTCTCAATTCCTTATTACTGCCAATGAATCTAGGAATATCTGCCTTGTCATGTGGTGGCTGAACCATTAGTTGTTGACTTGTCTTTAAGGTAAATACCTTATCCGACGATATCTTTTCATGTTGCTCGATGTTATCTGAGAACTGATGAGGCTGATTTGATTCCCTAGGCCGTCTTGATAGGGCGTCAACATCACGGGACTTGATTCCAGATCTGTACTCAATGGTAAAGTCATATAGGGCTGGTGCTGCCACCCATCGTTGTCCTAACGCATCTAGTTTTGCAGTTGTCTGTACATAAGTTAATGGGTTGTTATCAGTCTTAACATTGAACCTGTTACCATAAAGATAATCGTGGAACTTGTTGGTTACTGCCCACTTCAATGCCAGGAATTCTAGTTTATGTGCTAGATAATTCCTTACACTTGGTTTCAACGATCTACTTGCATAAGCGATGACCCTTTGCTTTCCATTTTGTTCCTGGTATAACACAGCACCTAAACCTTCTAAGCTTGCATCCGTATGTAAGATGAAAGATTTGCTGTAGTCTGCGAATCCTAACACAGGTGGGGTTGTCAGTTTATGTACTATGGTATCAAATGCATTCTGTTCCGTTGCTGTCCATTGCCATGGTTTAACTGGTTTCCGTGACTTGCTTTTCCCACGCTTATCCCCACTGGTTAGAAGCTGATTCAAAGAATGGACAATTCTAGAGTAGTTCTCTACAAACCGACGATAATATCCAGCAAATCCAAGGAATTTTCTTAATTCTACCACATTTCGTGGAACAGGCCAGGTCTTTACAGTCTGCACTTTGTCTGGGTCTGTTTCAATACCATTAGCTGATATTATATGTCCTAGATATTTCACCTTTTGAGTGAACAGGTGACACTTTGCTGGTTTTAGCTTCAGTCCATGTTCACTTAGCCGTGCAAATACCGCTTCGAGTCGTTTCAAGTGGTCCTCAAACGTTTCTGAAAACACTATAATGTCATCAAGATAAACAAGACACTGTTTTAAGGCCATATCACCCATGCACTTTTCCATTAATCTTTGGAAGCAACTTGGTCCGAAGCACATCCGGTTGAATTCATACAATCCAAGGGGTCCAGCAGTGAAGGCTGTTTTATGTTTATCGGCTTCTTTGATTTCAACTTGCCAGTACCCTGACTGCAAATCTAATGTTGAAAACCATTTGGCACCAGACAAAACATCTAGGCTTTCGTCTATCCTGGGTAGATAATAGGCGTCTTTAATCGTACGTGAGTTGAGCTTTCTCAGATCTATGCAAACACACAGACTACCATCCTTTTTCCTTACGAGAACCAGATTTGATGCATATGGACTGCATGACTCCCTAATGACTCCACATTCTACCATTTCCTGTAGATGGTTCCTAACTTCATCAAACATAGCTGGTGGAATCCGTCTGTGAGGCTGTTTGAATGGTGTGTTATCATTTAATCTAATTTCATGAACAACTGTGTTTGTCCTACCCAATTCAGTTTTGGTGTGTGCAAACACGGAGACCCACTTTCCGAGCATTTCTTCCACTTGTAGACGTTGCTGGACGGTAAGATTTTCGTGATCGAAGTTAAAACCATACGTGTTCTCTGAGATTTTGTTTCCGTTGGAATATGTATTTCTGTGATTCTGCAGATGATTTAGCACAGACACTTCATGCAGCTCACATAGGTTAGAGTTCGGTCTAATATGTTGTGTTTTGGCAGTCATATTACAAAGCTGAACAGGAATCTTGTATGTAGTCCGTTTCCGTTCAATTTTGACAATTCTTGGGCATACAGTAATACCGCCAGGTAAAGCGTCTGAGGATTCACCTGTAATGGCCGCCTGTGTAATTGGAGCGTTGCGTGTTCTTCCCCAGACAGTCACAGTGGTATGGGATGGCACTTTGAGGGGACGTCGACTCGCCAGCTTGACGCATCCTACTTTACCATCTTTATTAGGGATGACCTTAAAAGCACAATTCCATTGTTGTGGGACATCTTTAGCAGTTTCTGCTTCTGTGTGTTCTTTTAACAATTTTATAACATTGGTTCCAATAATTATTGGTACAGCTTTGGTATATTCCGTCGGTTTTGCCACAAGTACTGGAATATCCACGCTCTGATGTAAAATCGGCACCTTAATGTCCAGTTCCACATAACCCAAAATTGGCAGGTTATGTCCACCGGCTGTATATACTTCTACACCAAAATCGTCAATGGGATGTAGTTCCACATGCGATAAATGTGTGTCATAAAACTGTTCTGATAAAGTTGTTACCATTGAGCCTGTATCCACTAATCCAGCACACTCGATGCCTTCTATGTGTACCACCACTTCATTTGCTGAACCAACCATCCTGTTCCTTACTTTTCCAATATCACTGGGGCAATCAGTTATGAAGCCTGCTCCCTGCCCCGCCGAAGAGGCCAACGTCGGTTTCCCTGGTTCGGTCTATTGAATCCACCAGCAAAACGTCTTCCCCGATACATTCCACGATTCTGTATACTACTATATCTCATCACCTCTGGTATTGGTTGGTTGACTTGTTCTTCAAATCGCACATCGCTGTGTCGCACATCCCCAATTGTTGGTTGATTGATCCGCTCTTCAATTCGTTCCAGTCGATGCAATATATTTCTCATTGCACCGGCTGATGATGTTAGCGACCTCTCATCAGTTAAACGTGTTTCCAATGCGTCGAGACGTCTGATAATTCGTTGCATATCAGACTCACAACTTTGTGATTGTGGTGCATCATGTTGTTGATGGAGCTGGGCCTTCTTTGGTCTGGCTGCATGCTGACCTCTCAATTCCTGTTCCGCCCCTCTCACTATCCGTCTCAATTCATCAAAGCTCTTGCACGTATCATACTTGTGCCTGGTGGCGTTCTTTAATCTGTCATCTCTTAACCCAGTCCAGAATCTGGTTTTGATCATATCATCAGTTAATCCTAGTCCCGGAAGGCCCTTTACTCTGGCTTGGTGTAATATATCTTCTAATCTACACCCCTATGCTGCAACGGACTCACCTTTCTCCTGGCACTGAGTGAAGAACTGCTGTAACAAGGCTTCGCCAGTAATTACAGTTCCATAAATTCCATCCAACTTCTGAATGATCTGTTCTATTGTGGCTTCCTGGCCCAGTTGGAGTAAAACTTTCGCGGTTTCGCCTCTCAGGGACCTCCTTACGGCTTGGCGTATCACTGGTTCGGGATGAATGGCATCTCTCTGTAAACACTGTATTTCATACCTCCAGACATCTATGGATACCTCGCCTTTCGGCACCGGAATTTCCCCAGAGAAAAAGGATATCCTTGGAGCTTGTGAGTATGTGTACGGCATATACGTAAAGGACTGTTCTCCCATGCGAGGTGAAGTGGCACATGGATCGAATTGTTCATACCCTACTGCTCCTTCAGTCCTACCTTCGGTGTTCACAACAGACGGTCTACTGACTACATATCTCCCAGATTTCTGAAGGTACGATGCCATCTTATCCAGCTCTGTATCTGACAGCTCACGCTCCCGCGGATCCTGAGATTCCTGTACATTTTCAGAGTCAGGTTTTGGTAGATCCTTCGTCATTTTGATGGATATGTTTTGCGAAATTAAAGTTGTGATTGTGTAACTGGCCTTACTATAACTAATCCTAGTGCGCCTAGGATTTTATCGCATGAATACCTGCTAGACGTTACACGTCTAGTTTACTGTATTCCGGCGACAATGTTATCTAAATAGATAATCAGGTTAAACTGATCACTGAACATGTAGTGTGTGATAGGAACCCGTGCTCTAGATTCCTGACATGTTTGTTAACATTCACTACGGTATTGTCAGAAATATAAACCTTGATAATAATTTCTCGACTATGAAGCTCAGTAATAAACATGCAAAATAGCCTTTTGAACATGCAAGAGAGGGCGACATCACCAATATCTCTGGTAACATGCAAAATACACAATCCAATCACTACACCGTATCAATCAATATGTTCTATACTTCCAAGGTATCCAAAAGACCAACGGTATGTAGTATATTCAACTTGGGTATTAACATTTGTTTACGAGTAGAAGGCTATGTATCAGCATAAATAGGCTAAACTGATGTATACCGTGACGAAAAATGTTAAGGAATCGTGCCTTCTCCACAGCAAGTGTAAACTCAGATGTAAACAATGGCATTAACCTATGAGTGAATTCAAGTGTACACCAGGGCATGTTAATCAACAAACTTAAACAGTCCCGTATACATGAAAGAGTAAGAGTCGCGTTTACCTGTAATCGGTTCGTAGGCCCTCGCCTCACTCACCAGCTAGGCCGACAGAATCACAGGCACCTGTCGTATAAATATTGTCTTTACGGGTATATATAGGGTTAACGGGAATATAAGGCATGGGACCCCCGGCCCTACTATACTAATAATAGAGAAAGGCACACAACTTTTCCAGGCGACCGCTGTGACCCGCCCACTTCACCAGCTGAATTTTTATGTTTACCTTAGGAAAATGCACAAGAAACACTGATCGTTACAAAGCAGAAGGATTGTTGCACCTACTGAAACCAGCAATAGGTTCATACAAGCTCGCTGTTATTAATTCTTTGTCTGGTTTGTTGACGAAATCCGTCAGATTCTGTCCAAATGAATAATCCATGCAGTGCAAACTTCCGGTTCAGGTGCACTGATGATAAAAGTTCCGGGCTCAATGGGTATGCACGTGGATATTTGTTGATGTTTTTGAGGTATACACGAAAAAACGGGATGTCGTATGTACCATGCCGGATTGTTATAATGCAAGAAGTCAAGTGAACATGGGACCCGGCATGCTACACACGACATCCCGTTTTTCGTGTATACCTCAAAAACACCAACAAATGCCCACTGAGCCCGGAACTTTTATCATCAGTGCACCTGAACCGGAAGTTTGCACTGCATGGATTATTCATTTGGACAGAATATGACGGATTTCGTCAACAAACCAGACAAGGAATTAATAACAGCGAGCTTGTATGAACCTATTGCTGGTTTCAGTAGGTGCAACAATCCTTCTGCTTTGTAACGATCAGTGTTTCTTGTGCATTTTCCTAAGGTAAACATTAAAATTCAGCTGGTGAAGTGGGCGGGTCACAGCGGTCGCCTGGAAAAGTGGTGTGCCTTTCTCTATTATTAGTATAGTAGGGCCGGGGGTCCCATGCCTTATATTCCCGTTAACCCTCTATATACCCGTAAAGACACTATTTATACGACAGGTGCCTGTGGACAGAATGAGAAGCGAGACAACACAAGCCGAAGACAAGTGTAGCAAACTGGGACTCTTGAAAAAAAACTTACTGCGATTCACCGATCATTTACATAACAATGGGCAATTTCCAAGGAAAACAAATCACCCTTCTGCTAAACACCACTGGTCCTAAAACAAAATCCAGTGTGCAAGCCCAAGCACCAAAATGCCTAAAGTCCTCCAGGGCTTCACTTTCAGAATAATAATTGAACAACAACAAACTTGGGTGCCATAAATCCTAAAGTGCGATCTTAAAGTCTCTAATCTGCTTTAAAAAAATCACCTCATATAAATATGGACAGTTACTACTGCTCCAGGCTCACAGGAATAAAACACGGGATAATGGCAATCATCATCGTATTGTGGGTAAGTCCACAAATATGTTATGTCAATACAGAGTCCATCCTAAAGAATTCAAAATGTAAACATGCATCATACTCAACTTCCTGTAGTAGTGGTCCCCGGGAAGTACTTCCGCCCAACACACAAAATGACGGACAAGTCCAAACACAATTTATAAAGTTCCTGAATAAGTCCCGAAAAGGCAAATCCTCGTGGAAAAACAAGAGTAATCCAAGCTCCTGGTCAAAAAACGAACGGACCGTGCCAACGGACCGTGCCCTTCACCCTTGGAATCTCGTCCTTGGAGAGCAGTCGTGGAATCACAATGGCGTATTGTCACTCCTGTACAGGCATCACAAAGGAAAGTCACTGGCACTGGTGTTCCGCCTCTATAGTTCCATTCATACAGTGAAGGTAGCCACTCGTCCCTTATCGGGCGCCATTTGTCACGGGGTGCGCACGATCGCCAGAACAATGGTGGCACCAGCTGGACGGAAGGGTTTGGGCGGCAGAATATGGAACACAAGAGTGGTTGACCAAAGTGATTTATTCTGTAACGTATAAAGATGTGCAATATAAGTATCACATCGACGTGCGTGACAAGAGGAAACGGCCAAAATGCACAGTTTCCCGCGTCCGCTCTCGGTTATATTACGTGACCTTTGACACTAATTAAAATAACAACACTGGGGTGGGCCCTATCCGCTTTACGTGTGTCTTTCTAATAACAAGAACTCGACACGGTCAGTTGCGCGCAAAACCAAACATAAGCGGATGAACAACATGAGATACCGTAACATACAAGTCACATTAGGGCCTGTCATTCCAATCTATGACATATGTATACAACTTGGATAGCTTTCTCTTTCAAATAACAGGTGGCGTCACCTACAATCATGGTAACGGTGCACTATTTCAATACTAATATGCAATCTGACTCTATTTCCCCTTGACACTCTATCTATGCCTCACTTTTCGATACATTTTACACACATCATTCATTTATATGCTAATGTTCGATATATTCTGAATATATATAAAAACTAGTGGCCAATGGGCCATGACGCTCAACTGAATTCAATGAATGTTGTACAATGAGCAAAATGACTGCCAGAGTGCAAGAAAGTCAGGAAATTTGTGAAGAGTCCTTAAAAATGTATGGTTTACGAGAAAACTCTCCAAGACAGATTGACATGCAAAATTTCAAATCAATACCTTAACCACTTTGTATCAAATTTCATGTTTCCACAGAGACTTTTACTGACTTACCTTGATTCCAAGTTAGAAGATTCCAGATCCAGGGATTACGATTTGTGCCCTGTTTACAGATGACTGCTTCTTTGAAGGTATCAAAAATAGAGAAAAAATCGTAAAATTAGAAAAAAATACAGATGGCGCCACCAGTTCGCAGGAACTGATGGAACACTCTATGATCAATATTCATGCAAAGAATCATGGTGATCAAGGCAGTAGTTATTAAGATACTGAAGCTTTTGTATTTTTTTTTATGATTCTGGGGGTTCTTATGAGACCCATAGCTGGGAGAGTATCGGTAACAGATATCTTATTTCAGCTTTTCAAGGAGATTTTACATGGACCTCCCTGGAAGTCCGGTACATGTACTGAATGTTGGAGTAATGTTACAGTCCGGTACATATACTGAATGTTAGAGTAATGTTACAGTCCGGTACACATATAAATGTTACAGTCGGGTACATATGCTGAATGTAACAGTATATTCACAGCCCTGTACATATACTGAATGTTACAGTAATGTAACAGATCTGTAGGTATACTGAATACTGCAGTAATGACACAGCGCTGTACATAGCATGAATGTTAAAGTATTGTTATGGCCTTCCCATAACAGTTATTAATATTGCATTTTAAAAGACTATTAGTTGACTGGATAAGTACAGCCTATATATATTTACTTTCAAATTTGTGATTAAAAGTCAAGCAAAGACTGAACGCAGTTTGTCACATCTAGATTTAAGACACAATAACCACCATGAAATTATAAATGGAATTAATGCAGACGTATGTATACGGCTTAAATGGCCCATAAGAGGAATAATCTGTTTTCAAATATCATAATCCCGTAACACAGGTTGCACAGACATGATGAATGTCAATCAAATAAAAAGTTAAGGATTTAAATTTTCATTACAAGAAACAAAGGTTGCTATAGTTTAGTAAGATTCGCCCACCATTATAATTCTCCCTACAATAATGTTTATTTCAATATGCTTTACCTCAAAGCCGTTATATTGGATTGTGATGGCTATTTTGAATACGACATAGATGTCACAAGCCTACATGACTGTTTTGTAGGGAGATTTAAGATTTTCTTAAGATATTCAGTCAGACACATTTCTAATTATTTTGTTATTCCACAAACAGTTAATCATGATTCCTCTTGACACCGGCGTTTTTTTCACCAAATATGTGAATCTTCGCAATCTTACTTGTTAATTCTATCGGATTTAATAATGTATTGGTGGGATAAGAAGGATATAGTATGCCAATTTCTTATGACCAATAAGGTGTTCAGTTACATGTTCAATCATATGCCGGCAGCGGACTAGAAGCATATAGCAGTTTTTAATTTATAAATCTACATACCTGATCTTGGTGTGCAGGCTCCCTCGCACGTCTGGCGAACTGATCTCGTCGTGGTTCAGGTGAATCTAATATATTTCTATTTTCATTGTTATAAGCGACAAGCTGTAACCTGGTATCCAACACTTTGACTGTTCGCGGATGCGATGCGTGTAAATATATACGTGATTCACATTCAACTGCCTATCATCTAACATACGACCATTTGCCGAACAAAATGAAAAGGATAGACGAATGAAATAATTTCTATTATGCCGCAAGGGAACAACTGACGCACATAACCAATGACCTTGATCCTGATCACGCTCGGTCAATTCTATTAACAGCATTTAGAAAACTAGAATACGGGTAGTCGACAAGCGACTACGTGTATCCGCCTAAATCAGAGTGGAACGGGTGAAGTGAGGCATGGATTAAGTGGCAAGGGGAAATAGAGTGAAGTGTTGCATATTAGCATGGATGTCTGCAACCAAATTGTGTATGAAGGCTGCCCCCCCCCCCCCCTCACCACAAAATCCAGAAAGCCGTCCCAGTTGTATACATATGCAAAATTTAAGGCAGATAAGTCAAACCACTACATGTATATGAGTGATTTTAGCCCGTGGCAGACAATCAGATGGACGCTGAGCAAAAATGGTTGCAGGTGACGGCACCAGTTTTGCGTATGATAAAGAGCTATGCGAGAACTATACACATGCAAAACTTTGGCCCAATCGGTCAAATGGTTCCCAAGATATGAGCTTGGATGTCTGCTGCATAAACTAGAATGCAGGTGGCTCCACCTGTCATAAAATCAAGAGAGCTGTCGGGGATGTATAAACCTGCAAAATTTTAGCCAGATATGTCAAACCACTGCCGAGATATGAGTGATTTTATCCCATGGCAGACAAACAGACAGGAGCTGTGCAAAAATGGCTGCAGGTGGCGCCACCAGTTTTGCGTATGTTATAAAGCTCTCCAAGGGCTACATTTGTGCAAAAAAATTTCCTGATCGGTCAAACGGTTCCCGAGATATGAGCTTGGATGTCTGCAGCGTAAACGTGAATGTAGGTGGCGCCACCTGTCACAAAATCAGAAAAGCTATCCAGGATGTATACGCATGCCAAATTTTAGGTGAATTAGTCAAGTCACTGCAGAGATATGAGTGATTTTAACCCAAGGCAGACGAACAGATGGACACTGTGCAAACATGGTTGCAGGTGACGCCACCATTTTTTGTGTATGTTATAAAGCTCTCCAAGGGCTACATTTGTGCAAAAATTTTTCCTGATCCATCAAACGGTTCCCGAGATATGTGGGTTTATGTGTGGAAACAGACGCACAAACGGACGCAGAGCGCAGAGGAAAGGTCAAAGGTCAAAACAAAATCAGGGCGCAGCAGTTCACATGTGACCCGAACATAATCCCGGGTTTCGTAAATTCCGCCCAGCGGTTACGGAGGAGTTCTCCGGAAACCTACGCGGCGGCGGCGGCGGCGTGCAGCTGAAAACATAGTATCCGCAAAACTCTGTTTTGGCGGATACAAAGATGAACTGTCTCCCACATGGTGGGTACTTGAGACGGTCGAAAACAGGAGCAGGTCTCATGTGAACACACTGTGTATGTGAGAGAGAGAGAGAGATCATAAAAAATACGAGAATTGCACTCATGATATACGATAAAAAGCTATAAAGACAGGGGATCTGTTACAAGCCCGCGCTGATATTTCACGATGAGCCATGGTTGATTCTGTAATATTCTGTTTGACGAATCTGCGATAGAGTAGCCCTGATAACATGAGTCTGTAGCCGTTTTAACTGGACCGATAGGGTTTACTTTAAACGTCCTTATTATCTTTCGTTTGAAATGTAAAACAACATCTATTTATAGTTATGTTAGGTCTCCTATATATGCTGTTATTTTTGTCTTAAACAATGTATATATTTGATGATATTAAACAAATAATAAAATATCACTGAAGTATCTTCATAATCGCATTCAGATGAATAAATTATATAGATAGCTCTAGCCCGATCCGGGGGGACGTGAACGGTCGAGGTCCGATTCTTTTTCTGCCGACTTCAGAATTATGCACGAGATATTTGATCGGATTTCCCTAAATTAAGTATTGACATACTATTTGACACTATTTGATACCAATCATTATAAATCCTAGAGTAGCTGACCAGCGGCCACGGCTTTTAAATGGCCCGTGATTCTCTGGCCTGTTTGTCATTATTAAATGTGCGGTTGATTTGTTTTTACTTTCTTGAAAAGTTAACTGAGCTTCATTAAAACTCACATGTAACAATTTTAATAACTTGATCAAAGCATGCAGAAAAAAGAGATAACTTTATCGACTGTTATATTTAAATTCTGCAATTTCAATTATTTTATTTTTTTAGGAGATGGACATTAACGACATTTTATATGGGGAGGGCCCCTGAACACTCCCCCCTCCACGCCAACATACACATACTGCTTACCATCAGTGTACTAATGGCCATATTATAATATTATATACATTTTATATATATTTATATAAATTTTTATATATTTTACACACACAAATCATTCATGAATTTGTTTTGGAGCAAGTATTCTGAATATATATCAGTGTAATCTACATACCGGGCCGGCTTATAAGTTATGCTAATGAACGCGTACACATCCCTGTGCTTCTGTAGCAAAATTCGTTGCTGGGCTGTTTATAATCTTTGCATGACCTCCCGTGTCAAGAGTTTGGATACATGTGGAAGCTTGCTTTGCAACAAAATGTTCAAAAAGTTATATTTATGGCATTTTGAGGGGATAACGGCTTATCGGCATTAGAATAAGGAAAATCTGTTTGATTAGATATGCTAAAATGAAGATCGGGGAGGAGTCATCAAGTGCATATCATATCAACCCACCCACCCCCTCCCGTTGTCAAGTACCTGTATGTCATACGGTCAATAGCAGGTCAACTTGGACAAAACGCGAACACAATCTGTAACTAGTCATAACACCAAAACTTAGGCCAATATCTGCATTTATTGCGAAAAACGTCCGTACATGTGCACTTGTCATTAAAATTTCTATTTTTCATGAAATTTTCTATGTTCCGGAGCTGTCATACAGTCAAAAGTAGGTCATTCAGGACAAAATGCGAACTCAATCTGTAAGTGGTCATTATGCACCCACACACCAAAAATTAGGCTAATATCTGCAAGCATTACAAAAAAAGTCCGTACATGTGCATTTGTCACGAAAATTTATATTTTTCATGAAATTTTCTGTTTCAGAGCCATCACACTGTCAAAAGAAGGGTCAACCGGGACGAAACGCGAACTCAATCTGTAACTGAACATTATCTGCCCCTACACAAAAAAAAAAAAAAAAACAGGCCAATAACTGCAGGCATTGCGAAAAAAGTCCGTACAACTGTTTCATTTCGGAATGACGGAATGACGGAAGGATGGAAGGACGGAAGGACGGAATGACGGACATGGGTAAAACAACCACATACACCAGAGAAACAGGTTCTTTATTAAAGGATTTGCCAGTGGTGTTCTAACTATGTAGCTAATGGCAGAACAGATATGGCCACAGATCATTCGTTAATACTCTGACACCACAATTTCTTAAACCAATGCGACACATGAACATATTTTTTTTTCAGATAAACGGATGTAAACAAAATAACAAAATTTATCCATTAACTACCATTCTAACTGAAAGCCAATCAGAATGGTTTGTGCTTGTGGCATCGTGTTTGCGTGCGTACCGGGGTGAAAAGCCAACGACTTCTACAGGACTTTATAAACATATGGAATGCTCCAGCTCTGTAATATCTTCTTCTTCTTCTTTACCATATCACATGCACCTGCACCTGAAGGTACGGATCTTACAGCAATGACAGGTTATGTTTTTTAAACGAACCTCGGGTATTAGACCAGTTTGGATACAAGATAATCCAAACTGATAAATCGAGCGACACAAGCCCTCTTACTTTCACTGTATCTTCTCCCCCCCCCCCCCCCGCCCCACTTGCTTTTTTTTCATTAATACTACAGCCGGTAATGCTTTTAAATCGCAGTGCTATGCAGACCGCGGACAATAAAACAACAACGTGTCGCTTTAATGTGTGCATGGGATAAATGGGAGCTGGGTCGTACTACATTTATTAACATAAAATAAGAAAAAGAGACAGTGGAGTCTTCGGTGAGTTAGGCGCAGGTTTCCATGCCAAATATACGTATTCCCTATTTTGGGCAAGTGTTCTTATTATTTTTCGAAATGTTGAGAGTCAGTCCTCTACATGTCTGTATTTAGAAAAGTACATCAGTCTAGTACAATATTATACTTCCAATTTACCCGTTCTTAAGTAGTTCAAAAAGTTCATCATAAATAGCGCTACTATAACCCATCGCGGAAAAGTCAAAATTCCCCGGGTTTATGGAAAATATAAGAATTTGCTCCTTAGGACACACTTTACATCGTTCCCGACAGTTCAAGCTTAGAAACGGTGGTGCCTCCCTGAATTATAATATTTATGTATGGTTTTTTTTCTCGGAGTGATCGTTGAATCAGGTTATGTTTATAAAGTTTATTACATGTCTTTATATATGACTGTAATTTGATCAATCTGATAGGTTATCCGTTAAAAAAACAACAAAATTATCCAAAAAGAGACTTTCATGAATCATATATTATATTATACATAAATTTATGTTTTTAATACCACAGTGTATATACAAGAGAAATATTAATTTACCTATGCTTAACCCAGTTCCTGCATGGTCTTGGCCAGTTTTTCTTATTTATCAGGGCCCCCATTGAAAAGCGGTGCCCCATAGTGATCACCGTGTCCGTCCGTCCGTTTTTCAGTACGTTCGTATTTCCGTCCGACCACATGTGATTTGTCCTGAAAATGTTATCACGATATATAAATGTCATGTGAAAATGCCCCCGCTGTCCGTACTTATTTGATGCCAAAACCTTTGTGTAGTTGCATGGCGACTTTTCAAATATGGCAAAGAACTGGTGCGTAGCCAAAAAAAATGACACGCCCAAAGGTCGCCTTCCATGTGACACAAGCCTCACAAACCTCACGGCTTGCATTACATTTCATTGGGCTATAACTTATACTTGTCTTTTAAGGATTGATCTCTTATTAGGTTAATAGAGTTAATAGAGGATATTGTGTACTGCCTTTACTGAATCATCGTAAGTTCTAGCCTGGTTTGATGAATAAACAAATTTAAATGATAAAAACAAGCAAGTTCACTTTCATATATATATATTTATATATATATATATATATATATATATATATATATATATATATATATATATAACTAACACCATAACTACTGCATGGATAATGACAGAGACTGATCGTTATGACCAGTCCTGTACATTTTCTTGTTATTAATAACAGTCTTGTATCATCCTTTAGGACCATAATTCCAAACTGAACCCACATCCGGACTTCCTTTTATTTCTTTAATGTTAATAGTCAGTTATAAAAGAGATATCTCGTTTTAGGCTTATTATAATAAAAAACTAAAACAATATTGTGGCCTCATTTACTCTTATTCAAGAGTTAATTAATTAGCTGTTTCCACATGTGTATATATGTGTGTGAAAAATCGTTGATACGATTTTGTTACCGGAGCGTTTCAATGTGTCCGTCTGCTTATAAGCGTGAATTCGGACCGGGAGCGATTTTCACCCATTGGGTCAGCGTGAACTCTCACTCTTTTTTGTAGAAGTCCAGCTAGATCCACTGTGTTATTACATACGCCTGTCAATTCACACATAAACGCATATACGCGTACATCGAAACACGCTCGGTTTTTTTCATATATATATATATATATATATATATATATGTACGCTTTCATGGAAACAGCTATATATATATATATATATATATATATATATATATATATATATATATACAGTGGAACCGCGCCTTGCGACCTCCCCACAATTGCGTTCACCCCACAATTACGACCACTTTGCTTGGTCCCGAATTTTCATTAGTTTATTTATGTTTAAAAATGACTCAAAATTACGACCACCCCTAAATTCAGAATTACGACCAGAAATCCTGGCCCCAGCGCTAATGCGACCCCGCTAATGCGACCACCGCCGAGAAGTACTGAAACAACTTTTGTCACGAGTCAATGGCTGCGCCTTGTCACAGGCGCCTTAACGAAAGATCAAAGAGGGTAACAAGGGTTCTAAACCCTAGTGTAACCCTTCCTGACTCGATGTCCGCGCTGGGACTCGTTGAGGCGTAAGTTGTAGATCAAAGAGGGTAACTATCGGCCTGATTACTTAATAAGCCAGTCTGCCTGGCTAACTGCCCTGGGGTCTTGGGCTAGCGATGCTAATTGCCCCTCAGTGATCACCTGTATTACAGCTACTAAAAGATCGGGGGTGAGAGCTTAATATTTTTACTCATCACATGTTCGATCCTCATTGGTCAAATTAATGATCTAGTTAATCCTAAATGTGCTCATACCTTACTCACACTGAGTATTGAGCAGTCAGTCAAAAGTATAAATACAAAGCTTGCATGGGGCAAATCCGTTGTCTTGCCTTATCAGATAAATCGCTGTCAGTTTATTTCTCTACTGGTTCAGTTTGCGTTTAAATGGCTTGCTGTTGTGCGACCATGCCTCGGAAAGAGCGCTTCTTGAAGGAGAAAGTGGTGTTAATCAAGGCGGAAACACCAGGATGCAGTCAGCGCCAATTGGCTCAGCAGTTAAGCGTCGGTAAACCTCAAGTGCACGCAATATATACTCAGGCGGAGGGCTAAATATATGACAACCACGTATTATTTCAGTATGTTCAAATAGATTATCTTCGTATTGTCTCTAGTGTAATTATGTGTTAATCATCTGTGTATATATATTTATATATATGCATTTATATATGCATATATATTTTTATCATGAATAATTATATAAAACAATTTTGTTTTCTTTTCAGCTACACAAAATAAAACATTCATAATAAGGGTTCTCCGCTTAGTAAAATATTTTGTTATAATTCACATTAAAGATATGCAATATATACAAACTGATACACATTAAACATCGCCGTGATATATGCGACCAAGGTAAGATTTTCACATATACGACCGCCCCCAAATAACATATATATATATATATATATAAAACGCAGGTTTTAGGGATTCATATAAAAACTGAAGTATTATTGGTCTTCTACTTACTTGTTGTAGAAATCGGTTGTAACATTATGATCAATAAATAAAAGAAGTAAAACGAATGATGATCGATTTTTAATCGATTATTTTATGTACCTGCTATATTTTGTGACTTCTATATTAAATTTGTTGTATAAATAATGCTTAATATAATGAAAAATTAAATTTAGTCTAACATGTACATCACGCTTGAAGATCAAGGTAACGGCCGGGTTGTTGAAGATCAAGGTAACGGCCGTCATGTTGAAGATCGAGGGAACAGCCGGGGTGTCAAAGATCAAGGTAACGGCCGGGGTGTTGAAGATCAAGGTAACGGCCGGGGTGTTGAAGATCAAGGTAATGGCCAGGGTGTTGAAAATCAAGGTAACGGCCGGGTTTTCGAAGATCAAGGTAACGGCCGGGATTTTGAAGATCAAGGTAACGGCCGGGTTGTAGAAGATCAAGGGAACGGCCTTGTTGTTGAAGATCAAGGAAACGGCCGGGTTGTTAAAGATCAAGGTAACGGCCGGGGTGTTGTAGATCAAGATATGGGTCGGGTTGTTTAAGATCAAAGTCAAGGCCGTGTTGATGAAGATCAAGGTAACGGCCGTGTTGAAGGTCAAGGTAATGGCAGGGGTGTTGAAGATCAAGGTAACGGCCGTATTGTTGAAGATAAAGGTAACGGCCGGGATGTTGAAAATCAAGGTAACGGCCGGGTTGTTTAAGATCAAGGTAACGGCCGGGTAGTTGAAGATCAAGGTAACGGCCGTGTTGTCAAAGATCAAGGTAACGGCCGGGTTGTTGAAGATCATGGTAAAGGCCGTGTTGATGAAAATCAAGGCAACGGCCGTGTTTTTTAAGATCAAGGTAACGGCCGGGGTGTTGAAGATCAAGGTTACAGACCTATTGTTGAAAATCAAGGTAACGGCCGTGTTGTTGAAGATTAGGTAACGGACGGGGTGTTGAAGATCAAGGTAACGGGCGGGATGTTAAAGATCAAGGTAACGGGCGGGATGTTGAAGATTAAGGTAACGGGCGGGATGTTGAAGGTTAAAGTAACGGCCGGGGTGTTGAAGATTAAGGTAACGGCCGTGTTGTCAAAGATCAAGGTAACGGCCGGGTTGTTGAAGATCAAGGTAACGGACGGGTTGATGAAGGTCAAGGTAACGGCCGTGTTGTTGAAGATCAAGGTAACGGCCGTGGTGTTGAAGATCAAGGTAACGGGCGGGATGTTGAAGATTAAGGTAACGGGCGGGATGTTGAAGGTTAAGGTAACGGCCGGGGTGTTGAAGATTAAGGTAACGGCCGTGTTGTCAAAGATCAAGGGAACGGCCGGGTTGTTGAAGATCAAGTTAACGGTCGGGTTGTTGAAGATCAAGGTAACGGCAGTGTTGCTGATCATCAAGGTAACGGCCGGGGTGTTGAAAATAAAGGCAACGGCCGGTTTTTGAAGATCAAGGTAACGGCCGGGTTAATGAAGATTAAGGTAACGGCCTTGTTGTCAAAGATCAAGGGAACGGCCGGGTTGTTGAAGATCAAGTTAACGGCAGTGTTGTTGATCATCAAGGTAACGGCCGGGGTGTTGAAAATAAGGGAACGGCCGGTTTTTGAAGATCAAGGTAACGGCCGTGTTGTTGAAGATCAAGGTAACGGCCGTGGTGTTGAAGATCAAGGTAACGGGCGGGATGTTGAAGATTAAGGTAACGGGCGGGATGTTGAAGGTTAAGGTAACGGCCGGGGTGTTGAAGATTAAGGTAACGGCCGTGTTGTCAAAGATCAAGGGAACGGCCGGGTTGTTGAAGATCAAGTTAACGGTCGGGTTGTTGATGATCAAGGTAACGGCAGTGTTGCTGATCATCAAGGTAACGGCCGGGGTGTTGAAAATAAAGGCAACGGCCGGTTTTTGAAGATCAAGGTAACGGCCGGGTTAATGAAGATTAAGGTAACGGCCTTGTTGTCAAAGATCAAGGGAACGGCCGGGTTGTTGAAGATCAAGTTAACGGCAGTGTTGTTGATCATCAAGGTAACGGCCGGGGTGTTGAAAATAAGGGAACGGCCGGTTTTTGAAGATCAAGGTAACGGCCGGGTTGATGAAGATCAAGGTAACGGCCGTAGGGTCAAAGATCAAGGTAACGGCCGGGGTGTTGAAGTTCAAGGTAACGGCCGTGTTGTTGAAGATCAAGGTAACGGCCGGGATGTTGAAAATCAAGGTAACGGCCGGGGTGTTGAAGATCAATGTAATGAACAGGGTGTTGAAAATCAAGGTAACGGCCGGGTTTTTAAGATCAAGGTAACGGCCGGGATTTTGAAGATCAAGGTAACGGCCGTGTTGTCAAAGATCAAGGGAACGGCCGGGTTGTTGAAGATCAATTTAACGGCCGGGTTGTTGAAGATCAAGCTAACGGCTGTAGGGTCAAAGATCAAGGTAACGACCGGGGTGTTGAAGATTAAGGTAACGGGCGGGATGTTGAAGATTACGGTAACGGCCGGGGTGTTGAAGATTAA
The DNA here is from genome assembly GCA_026874595.1 of Sipunculus nudus. Taxonomy (NCBI): domain Eukaryota; kingdom Metazoa; phylum Annelida; class Sipuncula; order Golfingiida; family Sipunculidae; genus Sipunculus; species Sipunculus nudus. Next base: position 40,423,529 of record CM049308.1, on the reverse strand, counting down.
GGTAACGGCCGTGTTGTCAAAGATCAAGGTAACGGCTGGGATGTTGAAAATCAAGGTAACGACCGGGGTGTTGAAAATCAAGGTAATGGCCAGGGTGTTGAAAATCAAGGTAACGGCCGGGTTTTTTAAGATCAAAGTAACGGCCGGGATTTTGAAGATCAAGGTAACGGCCGTGTTGTCAAAGATCAAGGGAACGGCCGGGTTGTCGAAGATTAAGTTAACGGGCGGGTTGTTGAAGATCAAGGTAACGTCCGTGTTGTTGAACATCAAGGTAATGGCCGGGTTGTTGAAGATCAAGGTAACGGCCGGTTTGTTGACTCATGTTCGCTTCACAAGGTTTTTGTCCCGTCTTGTTTTATATATCTTTGAAAGGATTTTAATACTTTTTACTGGATAATATGGCCATTTTGCATTTGTATACATAATTATTTGTGATCGATTATTGAAAAATGCATTCGATTATGAATGAAAACGACCAATCATCGATTAAATTGATAAACTGGGACACTACTACTGTTTACTTACCGTTGGGGATAAATGGTGTAAATCTCTCCTGTTAAAAAAAAAAGTTAGGGGGAGGGGGGCAAGCCAATACCACTCCGTCCCGCACGAACTTACGCAATATGATTGCAATTATCAGATGAACCCGAGGCCGAGTACAACGTATACACTACAGTCATTCCAGATCTCCTTCGCTTTAACCGCTGCTTTGTATAACAAGTTTTCGGGGTTCTGTTACCAAGGTCAGAATCAGACAAGCGAGACATGGATGGATGTCTTGAGTCGAAAATTGGAGTTGAATTCAATGCGACACCACACTCTCATGGGTCTGAATGCAATTCTTTGACCTATGCCAGCCCTAGTGGTGAAAGCAGGGATATTTTGCTATACAAAGCAGCGGTTAAAGTTAAGAAGATGCAGAAAACCCGGGCGTGGACCCGAATGTATAGAAAGGCACCCTCAATCACTTATTGAAGACTTGGGGTTGCTGTAAACACAAAAGCATGTTGCATCTTGAACAAACGTATATATGTGATTCATTACAACAAAATAATATGGAATTCATCTTGAACTTACATGTATTTGTAATTCATCATGACGAAATCATCTGTATATGTAATCCATTGTGACGAAATCATCTGTATATGTGATCCATTGTGACGAAATCATCTGTATATGTGATCCATTGTGACGAAATTATCTGTATATGTGATCCATTATGACGAAATCATGCATTTAAGAGTTTATTTGCTATATATGCGTTATAAACGTATTACATACAATAGAATATGTCCTGACTTGCTTGTTGTTAAAGAATAAAAAAAAAATAAATTCATAAAATAGAATGTAAAGATAATTATCTATAGATAAGTTTTTTTTCGCAAGGAGCGGTTTGGTTCACGAACTGCTGAAACAGTATAAAGAGTGCTGAAAAGGTAATGGGGGAGGGTTATCACAGTGCATCTTTGTAGCAGGGTTTCAGCCTGATGGTGACGTGCCTAAAATTTCAGCTTTGCTCGTAGACTCGGGTCCTCTGTTAAATTAGCAGACCTATACTTGACTCTGTGAGGAACGATTGCCTTTATTCGATGCCACAAATGCCTGAGATCATTCGTGGCTTGCAAGTCAGAATATAAACTTTGAGCACTCAGTTTGTGAGCCATTAAATCGAAATCATCTGGATTGTTTTCTTGAACACACACACACACACACATGCATATATATATATATATATATATATATATATATATATATATATATATATATATATATGTATGTGTGTGCGTGAGTGATCGATTAGAACGAAGTCACAATAATCTGGATTTCTTGATCATACATGCATAAGTGATTCAATTTAACGAAAACATCTGTATATGGTCTTGAACACACATGTATATGTGTTATAAAGAAATCATATCCGTATTTCTTCTTGAACATACGTGCTTATGTAATCCATGACTTCGAAGTCATCTGTATTTTCATGAACACACATGTATGTGTGATTCATAATCAAGATATCATCTTTTATACAACATTTTATAGTCATCCGGATTTCGTTTTGAATTTACATGTATATGTGATCCTTTATAACGAAGACATCTGTATTACAACTTGAACATACATGTATATATGTTTCATAATAACGAAGTCATCTCGATTTCGTTTCATGGAAACTGTTATATATACGTGGGTATGTATGTATATATATTGTCACAGAACCTAATAACAACAGATCACGTAATCGTGAGGAGCACAAATTTTGGTACGGAGATAAAAAAATCACATTCTGTAATAATAGGCAGCGTGAATTGTCTAGGGATATGAATAAAAAAGGCAGCGGTTTTTTTGTTAACAAATAATTATAATTTATTCTTAGTACAATACTAGCATTACAATACACTAAATCAATACAATTACACAGTATAACAATAAAAATGTAGAGAACCAGAGTGTCCGGATTCTAGGCTTTGATTTCTGGATACCACCACTCGCACAGCTCAACAAGAGTCCTTTAACATCAATAATCCACGTTAATAGCAATAATCCAAAGGCAAACTGTAGACAGTCCTTATTAAATCTGTATTAAGTCCTTTAAATATCTGACACCACTGCAACTATCGGTAAGGTCCCAAAACAGACGAGAAAATAACAGTCTTAATTAGTGCTCGCTGGTAATTTCCTTTCTGCCGACGATAAAAACAGCCCCTTATTTATAGGTTCTGACCCGAAAATTCTGGAAATGGAAAATTCAAAAGAACAATAAACACGCACATGAACAAACCCGAAACATCTAGAAAAAAGAACGCTGTGTCTCTACGCTTCAGACCCCACACGCGAGCCAGCGCCCAACAAGAGAGGTTCCCATAGCAACGTACTATGCCTGCGCTACACGAATTAGAATGTCAACAGGCACATATAACACTCCGACAAAACAGACACCTGTAAGAATATATTATTATACTTATAACTACTATACGTTATATATTTTAGTGTATGAAAATATAAATTTTGTTTATATTTAATTATGAATAATGGTTTCATTAAGGTTAGTTACAGGTACATTGGGAGTGTATGGGATGGGGTATCCCCCCCCCCCCCCCATATTGAGAAATTGTTTGAATATGCAATGTAAAGAAGACATTTTAAGGCAATTTTCACAAAAAATGAGGATTTTCTGTTCCTGAAAAAAAACTGCTCCCTTATGTTATGCGTTATGCAGACAAACTGTAGAGAGGTTCGATATTTTATATATTTTTATTTCTTCAAAATAAGGATATGAAATTTCAATCGTTTTTAAACAAGTAAATAGCGCAAAGGCGCATTTACTTCTTTTGTTACACGAAAATATTATCTTTTAATTGAAATGCTCGGGGTTAAATTACTGATTTGTTTAAGTCTCATGTTAAACTCTGCATTTAACGGGTTCCGTGGTCTCGACAGCACATAAGACCACAGATCGCGATTTCGAGCACCGGTATCACCAGAGGAGCCGTGAGACTGTTCACGGTCGACCCCAACAAGGGCCTGGTGCTCTGCAGTTGTTCTGCAGCTGTTCATAATTATCGTTATACTCAACTAATAAAATCTAATTGCTAATTAATAAAAAGAAATATAAAAAACACGAAAATATGATATGGGAAATATGATAAATGCGAGATGTTGCAGCTCAACAGCGGGCCGCGCGTCGAAGACGCCCCCTCTTGGTCCGCTACTGATAGAAAAGGCAATTTTATGTATGAATATACAAAAACATGAAATTCATGTTCCTGCTGGCTGAAACATCACGTGTTGCGGCTTATAATCGGACCTCCGGTCATGCCAGATTATGTTGGTAAACAAAGACACGTGCACTGTGTTTATCAACACGCAGAGCCATAACAAGGTGTTAAACCGCCGTATGCGAGGTACTGAGCCTGTGTGCTGGGATGTTTTTGCTTGTAAACTTTTGTATAAAGCAAAACTGAACTGTTAGTGTGGCAAAGTAGGCAAAATACTTGCTCCTGATTATACCCGTTAATATGTGTTTATAGATCTATAAATTGTTACCTGTGTCTCCGCCGCATGTAGCTAGAGCTGACTTACACTTTGTAACATAATTTAGCTGATTATACTTGTAAAGTCAGCTGGTCTGTCTGTTTCTGTTAAATTAATCACTGACTAAATTAATACTGAATAAACGTGACTGAACACGTAACATTTATTATAAACTAATACCTTACGCTTATCTCTGCTAAGATAAAATGTATAATAGAAAGATATATTAAAATAAACATTTCTTCCAATTGTCCTGCCAGCAAACAAGCTTGATAAAACGAGGCCAACGTAAAATTCTTTAATATTCTCACGGTACCCAAAGCTCTGGAAATCAATCATTTAATGTGGATCATTTTCTTATTTTCTTTTTCAATTACCAGTTATTTAAAAAATATTGTTTTGGAAAGTTTTACCATGGTTGCCAATTAACACTTGTTTGTCTTTTAATATACATTTTATTTATGGAAATAATATTGTTTTACTACGTAAAAATAGCATTATGAGAACAACAAATAATGGTAAGAGAAAGGACTCGGGGTTAAAAATTGTCCAGCCTTTCCTTAAGATTAACTCCGGATAATATATATGATTTACAAAATGGGAGCAAAAGTTCCTTGCTTCCTTTCTTTTTTTTCCTTGCCAAAAGTTTTGTTCTAGTTGAATATAACACCAAATTATTAGCAACTTTCTGTTCACGTATCCAGAATATATATTACTGATTCGCCAGGGTTCTCGAGATGACCAAAAATATTACAAGAAACAAATGTCACTCATCTTTCACTCTACTTAAATAATAAAAACATGATTAAGAATATATCTTTACCCATATTATACTTACAAGAACCATCTAAATAACAGAAGCAGAGAACGTTAGGAGAAGAACGTACTTTAAATGATAATCCAATAGAAAAAGCTTCGCAATAGGAAATTAGACATTACATATTGTAACAAATAAAAAACTCATATATTATTATAAAAAAATATTTGTTGAGCATAATGGCGAATTGGTTGAGGTCCTTTAGCTGTGACCGCAAGGCTGTTCCCGTTCTGGATTCCGTCTGCGCTCAGACTCCTAGCCAAAGTCTATACCACAAGGGGTGCGCTCTCTCCATCCAGTAGTGAATGGTCAATGGTAATGGGCGGCAGGCAAATGTACAACGAATAACCTTCTAGCGTCCATTACGGATGCTTTGGCTGTATATGCTCACCTATATGCAAACTTTATTTGACAAAATGAAATGTGCACTTTACTTAAAAAGAAATTAATTTATTTTCATTTTCATATTATAAAAATAATATTCAGACATATAAAAATGAATATGTATCAACATCACTATTGCAATTATGCAATAGATATTACATAATCTTAAACAGTCTACATTGACAGCGAAAGTGTGTTTCCCTAACCTAGTCACGCCTGAACGTCGATTGTCTGCGACCGCGAGACGAGCCCGAATACATTTGGACGTTTCGACTGAAGAAACGTAGCGGTAACATTATCTATTTATATTAGCTCACGAACATCGTGTTGCAATAAATTGGTCCAGTTTTTTTAAATAATAGCGAATCTTGTTGGTCACATTATCTGTAAGAATAGCACAGGAACATCGCGTTGATCACATTATAGTGGAGCGTGGGGGCGTAATTGTTTAGGGCGCTGGAATTGTACCGCATTGTTGTGTGTTGAATCCCTTTCTGACCGCCGTCTGCGCATAATTAGACTCCAAGCCACAGTCTTAACAAAAAGGATGCGCTCTCTCGATCCAGGAGTGAATGAGTACTGGTCATTGGCGGCAGGCAAATGTACAACGAGAAACCTTCTAGCGCATGATATGACCATTTGGGTTGTTAACTTCAAAAGGAGTCGAGAAAGCTAAAAAATGAACAGGCCGGAAAGACTCGGAAGGCAAAGTATAAAGTCGGATTACACTGACATCGTCAGTGATATCAGACTATAAACTTCCTTATTTTTATTGATAAAAAGAGCACACAAATATCATATTGGTCACAATTTATAAGAGAACAGCGTACAAACATTGTTTTGGTCAAATTTTTAATAAGAACAGCGCACGAACTTCATGTTTGTCACATTATTTATAAGAACTGGACACGAACATCGTGTTATCATATTATTTATAATAACTGGGCAAGAACATCGTGTTGGTCACATAATTGTTACACGAGTATCACGAATGACACATGAATTATATTAGTTTTATAATTTGTAAGAATAGCGCACGAACCTCGTGACTTTCACATTATATGAGAGAATAGCACAAAGATATCGTATTGGTAATATTGTTCATAAGAAAAGCGCACGAATATCCTGTTGATTACATTATTTACAAAAATAACACACGAACATAGTGTTAATCCTATCATATATATATATATATATATATAAGAATGGTACAAGAACATCGTGTTATCCACATTTCTTAAAAGAACAGGGCCTGGAAATTGTGTTGTTAATTAAATTTGTAAGAATATCACACGATCATCGTGTTGATCACATTATTTACAAGAATAACACGAACATCGTGTCGGCCACATTATTTACAAGAATAACACGAACATCGTGTTGGTCACATTTTTTATAAGAATAGCGCACAAACATTGTGTTGGTCACATTTTTTATAAGAATAGCGCATATTATTGTGCTGGTCACACAATTTATAAGAATAGGGCATAAACATTGTGTTGGTCACATTCTGTATAAGAATAGCGCACAAACATCGTGTTGGTCAAATTCTTTATAAGAATAGCGCATAAACATTGTGTTGGTCACATTCTTTATTAGAATATAGCGCACAAACATTCTCGGTCACATTCTTTATAAGAATGGCGCATAAACATGGTGTTGGTCACATTCTTTATAAGAATAGCGCAAAAATATTGTGTTGGTCACTTTTTTTTTATAAAAATAGCGCACAAAATTGTGTTAGTCACATTCTTTTTAAGAATAGCGCACAAACATTGTGTTGGTCACAATTGTGTTGTTATTCGAGTAGCTATCGAACATCGTATTAGAAATATAATTTGTACGAATAGCGCAGGAACATTGTGTTGGTCACAATACTAATAATAATGTCGCAGGAACATCGTGTCAATCACATTATTTATAAGAGCAGGGCACGAACATTGTGTTTGTCAAATTATTTTTAAGAATAGCACACTGAAAACGTGTTGGTTACCTTGTAAGATAGCATACGAACATCATTTTAGGAAAATAATTAATAAGATTAGCGCAGGAAATTCGGGTTGATCACATTTTGCATAAGAATAGCGCTTGGACATCATATGAGTAACATAATTTGTAAGAATAGCACATGAACACTATTTTGGTCACATTATTAACAATAATAGTGTAATAGTGATTGCATATTCTTATACATTTATAATAGAACTCTGATACATTTTTAAGCAGTTCATGAACATCAAGTTGGTCACATTATTTATTAGAGTAGCACATGAACATCACATTAGTAATATCATTTGTAAGAATATCGCACGAACATCGTGTAGGTCACATTATTTATAAGAATAGCACACGGACAACGTGTTTGTTACATTGTAAGATAAGCGCTAGAACATCGTGTTGGTCACATTATTTTAAAGAACAGACACGAACATCGTGTTGGTCACATTATTAACAAGAATAGCGCACGAACATCGTGTTGGTCACATTATTTAAAAGAACAGGATACGAACACCGTGTTGGTCACATTATTATAAAGAAAAGATACGAATATCGTGTTGGTCACATTGTTTATTAGAATAAAACACGAACATTGTGTTTGTCAAATTATTTATAAGAACAGTCCACGATTATTGTGTTGGTCACATTATTAACAAGAATAGCGCACGAACACCGTGTTGGTCACATTATTAACAAGAATAGCGCACGAACACCGTGTTGGTCACATTATTTAAAAGAACAGGATACGAACACCGTGTTGGTCACATTGTTATAAAGAAAAGATACGAATATCGTGTTGGTCACATTGTTTATTAGAATAAAACCCGAACATTGTGTTTGTCAAATTATTTATAAGAACAGTCCACGATTATTGTGTTGGTCACATTATTAACAAGAATAGCGCACGAACACCGTGTTGGTCACATTATTTAAAAGAACAGGATACGAACACCGTGTTGGTCACATTATTTAAAAGAACAGGATACGAACACCGTGTTGGTTGCATTATTTTAAAGAACAGATATGAACATGGTGTTGGTCACATTATTTAAAAAAAACAGATACGAACATCGTGTTGGTCACATTGTTTATTAGAATAACACACGAACATCGTGTTTGTCACATTATTTATAAGAACAGTGCACGAACATCGTGTGGGTCACATTATTAACTAGAATAGCGCACGAGCACCGTGTTGGTCACATTATATAAACGGACAGGATACGAACACCGTGTTGGTCACATTATTTTAAAGAACAGATACGAACATCGTGTTGGTCACATTGTTTATTAGAATAACACACGAACATCGTGTTTGTCAAATTATTTATAAGAACAGTGCACGAACATCGTGTTGGTCACATTATTAACAAGAATAGCGCAGGAGCACCGTGTTGGTCACATTATTCAAAAGAACAGGATACGAACACCGTGTTGGTTGCATTATTTTAAAGAACAGATACGAACATGGTGTTGGTCACATTATTTAAAAAAAAAACAGATACAAACATCGTGTTGGTCACATTGTTTATTAGAATAACACACGAACATTGTGTTTGTCACATTATTTATAAGAACAGTGCACGAACATCGTGTGGGTCACATTATTAACTAGAATAGCGCACGAGCACCGTGTTGGTCACATTATTTTAAAGGACAGGATACGAACACCGTGTTGGTCACATTATTTTAAAGAACATATACGAACATCGTGTTGGTCACATTGTTTATTAAATAACACACGAACATCGTGTTAGTCACATTATTTATTAGAACAGACACGAACATCGTGTGGGTCACATTATTAACAAGAATAGCGCACGAACACCGTGTTGGTCATATTATCTAAAATTTAAAAGAACAGGATACGAACACCGTGTTGGTCACATTATTAACAAGAATAGCGCACGAACACCGTGTTGGTCACATTATTTAAAAGAACAGGATACGAACACCGTGTTGGTCACATTATTTAAAAGAAAAGATACGAATATCGTGTTGGTCACATTGTTTATTAGAATAAAACACGAACATTGTGTTTGTCAAATTATTTATAAGAACAGTCCACGATTATTGTGTTGGTCACATTATTAACAAGAATAGCGCACGAGCACCGTGTTGGTCACATTATTTAAAAGAACAGGATACGAACACCGTGTTGGTCACATTATTTAAAAGAACAGGATACGAACACCGTGTTGGTTGCATTATTTTAAAGAACAGATACGAACATGGTGTTGGTCACATTATTTAAAAAAAACAGATACGAACATCGTGTTGGTCACATTATTTATAAGAACAGTGCACGAACATCGTGTGGGTCACATTATTAACTAGAATAGCGCACGAGCACCGTGTTGGTCACATTATTTTAAAGGACAGGATACGAACACCGTGTTGGTCACATTATTTTAAAGAACAGATACGAACATCGTGTTGGTCACATTATTTTAAAGAACAGATACGAACATCGTGTTGGTCACATTGTTTATTAGAATAACACACGAACATCGTGTTTGTCAAATTATTTATAAGAACAGTGCACGAACATCGTGTTGGTCACATTATTAACAAGAATAGCGCAGGAGCACCGTGTTGGTCACATTATTCAAAAGAACAGGATACGAACACCGTGTTGGTTGCATTGGTTTAAAGAACAGATACGAACATGGTGTTGGTCACATTATTTAAAAAAAAACAGATACAAACATCGTGTTGGTCACATTGTTTATTAGAATAACACACGAACATCGTGTTTGTCACATTATTTATAAGAACAGTGCACGAACATCGTGTGGGTCACATTATTAACTAGAATAGCGCACGAGCACCGTGTTGGTCACGTTATTTATAAGAACAGTGCACGAACATCGTGTTAGTCACATTATTTAAAGGAACAGGATATGAACATCGTGTTTGTCACATTATTTATAAGAGTGGCACACGAAAAACGTGTTGGTCATATTGTTTATAAGAGTGGCACACGAACAACGTGTTGGTCACATTGCTTATTAGAATAACACACGAACATCGAGATTGTCAAAAATCTAATGGTTTTTCGCCTGATATTCGAGCTCACGAACTGTGCTTTGCTGTGTCCTGTACGTGGCCAACGCGCCGAGGCCGGTAAAAAACAAGTGTCACACAAGACCTGAACACATCAATCATTTTACCACAAGGATTACATTTAAAGATGGTATTTTGCAAGTTATAAAGGTAGATGAACATTTTCACCGTTGACATAAACATGTTACAAACGGTTGAATGTTAGGATCTTCAAGTTTATATCCTGAATTTAAAGAAATATAAATATTAAAACAAGCCACACGTTAACATTATGCAAAGACATTTAAGAGAATAGTAGCCGGGGAACAGAAAAGACTAATAATGTTTGTAAAAGGTGCCTCAAATTTTCCTCTTTACGTTTATAAATATTTTTCTCAGTATGGGAGGGGGACACCCCATCCCCTATCCTCCCCTTTATATCTGTACTTAAATTTAATAAAACATGTGTACAGTTTATTTGCCAATGAAAAAAAAACTAATACTTATACTGTACAGATTAATAATATAAATACATATATAATATATATATATACATTATAAATATATTTGGGCCATATAATATTACATGTTGATATACTAAGTAGACACAATATATATATATATATATATATATATATATATATATATATATAAAATTTACAAAACAAAAAGTTCAATCCAAAATTAAAGAACTTAGCTCTCTTAATACCCGTCAACCGCCAACCCAGTATTAGCGCCCCTTTTTCTTTAATATCTTGATCTGCCATTGATACGTTTGAACCATATGTTGAAGGTGAATTTTTACAGTCAACTCGGCAGCATGGCTCAGTGCACATTTAGTTCGTGCATTCAAAACGCGACGCGCAAATATTTTATTAGCCACAAACTGATGGATGGGCTGCCTGCATACCCGGCATGTGACCGGAACGTCAACAGAGAGAACGTACACGGATAACAAGTACTGCATATTTTCAGAAATCCCATGGCATGAGACGGTAAGTTTATCAAGAAAAAGTCACACGAATGTTTGGATATATCTAAATTAAAATTGCATTTGAGATTAAGACCGAAGAAATATTTGTTTTGCCACCCATTATCAATTATGACACCCATTCCAACATATCAAAAGTTAATGATTTGATTTTCAATTTGAATTTTCGACGATTCTTAGCTCCAATCGCTCGTACATATACTGTGTATTTGAAAAAAGTACAGTTATAAAATTTCGATAAAACTAACCTACTATCGGATTTATGTGATTTCTGGCTCACTCTGGGTAATTTATGTTCAGGAAAGTTCTGTTAATGCCTCCTTGACGGATGTATGAGCTTGTTTATCTTCAAGTTATCAGAAACACGGTACCTACGCCAATGTTGACAAAGAGAAAAAAACCTAAGGTGATTTGCTGTATATGTGCGAAAGTTGAAAGCTCAATAGTTGCAAAACACCCTTTGCAAAACTCCCTACCTCGTTGTTTATGACAAATGCCTCTGAACATTACCTTTTAAAATATCCAACACACCTATATATATATATATATATATATATATATATATATATATATATATATATATATATATATATGTACAGCGACACCTGGGAGGAACATCTGAAAATTCTTCGCGACCTCTTCGAAAGACTCAGTGAAGCACGTCTGACCGTCAACTTAGTGAAATCTGAGTTTTGTCATGCACAAGTAATATTTTTGGGTCATATTGTAGGGCAGGGTCAGGTAAAACCTGTTGATGGTATGATGCTATTTCTGCTTTTCCTAGACCAGAAAACAAAAAGCAAATATACCGTCCTGCTATACGACAGTGTGACAAACACAGTAATAAAGAAAACACAAATATACCGTCCTGCTATACGACAGTGTGACAAACACAGTAATAAAGAAAACACAAATATACCGTCCTGCTGAACGGCAGTGTGACAAACACAGTAATAAAGAAAACACAAATATACCGTCCTGCTATACGACAGTGTGACAAACACAGTAATAAAGAAAACACAAATATACCATCCTGCTATACGGCAGTGAGACAAACACAGTAATAAAGAAAACGCAAGTATACGGTCCTGCTATAAAACAGTGTGACAAACACAGTAATAAAGAAAACACAAATATACCATCCTGCTATAAAACAGTGTGACAAACACAGTAATAAAGAAAACACAAATATACCGTCCTGCTATACGGTAGTGAGACAAACACAGTAATAAAGAAAACGCAAGTATACCGTCCTGCTATAAAACAGTGTGACAAACACAGTAATAATAAAAACACACATATATTTCCCTGCTATACGGCAGTGTGACAAACACAGTGATAAAGAAAACGCAAGTATACCGTCCTGCTATACGGCAGTGAGACAAACACAGTAATAAAAACACAAATTTATTTTCCTGCTATACGGCAGTTAGACAAACACAGTAATAAAGAAAACACAAATATACCGTCCTGCTGAACGGCAGTGTGACAAACACAGTAATAAAGAAAACACAAATATACCGTCCTGCTATAAAACAGTGTGACAAACACAGTAATAATAAAAACACACATATATTTCCCTGCTATACGGCAGTGTGACAAACACAGTGATAAAGAAAACGCAAGTATACCGTCCTGCTATACGGCAGTGAGACAAACACAGTAATAATAAAAACACAAATATATTTTCCTGCTATACGGCAGTTAGACAAACACAGTATTAAGAAAACACAAATATACCGTCCTCCTATACGTCAGTGAGACAAACATGGTAATAAAGAAAACACGAATATACCATCCTGCTATACCTCAGAGTTATAAACACAGTAATATAGAAAAAAATATCAAAGTACTATATACGAAAGAAAATCAAAATGCTTTACACATTTCATGTTTATACAATATTCGTTTTCCAGAGTTTTGGGTATCGTAAAGAAATCAAAGGATTTTACGTTGGTTTCGTTTTATCAAGTTTTTTTGCCGGCAGAACCATTGCAGGGTACGTGGAATTTTAATGATTCTTTTGAATTTATGATCCAAGGCAAAAGTATGTTGTCATATAATGACGATAAATGCTTATTAATTAAAAGAATCAGTATATGAGTTATATGCCAGTTACATACATCATTTCAACTTTTATATTCAAGTAACATATTTCTGCAAAGTTTATAAGTCGGTTAAAAAATATTGAGAATCTGAAAATAAAATCATCATGTTTCAACAGATACCCAAACGGTTTGTTGTCTGATATGATCGGGAGGAGACCAATCATGATTTATTCCACAGCGGTAGCCGGGTGTATGGATCTGGCATTTGGTTTCTCCAGATCGCTTCCGATTGCATTATTTACTCGGATGGTCAGCGGAATGGCCAATAGTGAGTCAACGGTTGATTTTATCCATACCTGGAAAGCTGCAGTGTTTATTACTTGACAAATGTTTTGATGGTTCGGCTCATTCGCTCCATTGAATACAGGCAGAATTATATCATGTTCTGTATATTGCCCTCCAAACGGATTTAATAAAAATATCCTAAAAATTTAAATGTGTTGGACACTTACCTTTGATAAAGATAGATGTTCACTTTTTTTTGTGACAGGTATTCCTTTATGTTACAGGAAGTATATATTATACAAATTTTTTTTTATAATTATACATGGATAATGCTAAGAAGTATTTTAACTAATCATCGTTCCATGGTTCACGTGGTGACGATCGGTTATGTCTAGAGGTCGAGAAAACCGGAGAACCACCGGCATAGGATGAGCCACTAGAACCCACTCTCATAGCCACGTCGGGGATCAAACCCGGGTCGCTAGCGGAAAGATATCTTTTCAATGTTTCATTAACAAATCCGGTAAAAGCAATTAGGTAACACCAGTATATTAACAAAATTACAATATATACCACCTTAGATATATTAGAGCAAAGGTTGTGGTATTTTCTTTACAAGGTATACAAGCGGCGTGGTATGCCATGGTGTATGACGTTTGCGACAACAATAATCAAGGACTTGGTACAATTCTTATATCGGCAGGATGGGGCTTCGGAATATTCTGTGGACCTCTATTGTCGGGTATGTATTGGTTTCAAGTTACAAATGTCACACCTGCGTATACAAATTGTGCCATTCTGTACATGCAGTTGTGGATTTTATTTGGAACCGATAAATATTGAATTCCGGGTGCATTTTTATAACGATTCAGCTGCATCACACATGTTGAATTATCCCCCACCCCAAGAATTATTTGGTGGACTGCTTAAAATATGTCATTATATATAATGGAAAAAGGTTTCCCAAATATATGGATTGCAGTATTTACGATAATGCGTGTATGGCTGCATAAAGATTCTTCCCCAAAGAAGTCACATGTTCAATGTGTATATTTTTGCACTATTGGGTGCTACTTTACTCGGAATTATTTCCAAATCGATATGGATGCCGGACATGAATGTAGTTGACTGAAAATTTGCCTTTCAGAATAATAATAAAATAGTTTTTCAATTATTTCTTTATTAGGTTACCTTGCTGAACCTGCAGACAAATATCCCTGGATGTTTTCTCGGGAAGGACTGTTCGGGATTTATCCATTTTTGTTGCCATGCCTCCTAACAGCTATTCTCCTGTGGTCAGCAACTCTTTTAATTATTTTCTTGTTAGAGGAAACAAAAAGGTGAGCATGACGTTTCATATTGAGTATAAGTATTCACCAAATCTTATTTTTGTATCTTTATTACCGTACTAAAACTATTTGTCACTATTATTTTATCATTATATTTATATTCCATAACAACTGAGGTCTTTCGAAATTATACCGAAGTCGTGTTAAATATATAGTAAAATGACAAACCAATAAAGGATACCCCGAGAGCACTTACTTTTATTTTAATATGGCGGCATTCTCAGGACGAAATACAATGAGGGCTCTCCGCTAAAGCGACTGCTTCATTCCACGAAAACGGTATTAATCAGAAAGAACGACAACAGGCCAAAAGAGGAAGACTTCAGATCAGAGGCGTTGCTTCCAAAAGGTACGTTCATTCAACATACCATATAAATTAACAACTTCTATGCAGCAACAGTTTTATATGTAACTAAGATCGCCTGCTGTAGGAACTGCAGGCATATTTCTGTTTGATATTTTAATGTTCATAAAAAATGCGGAAGAAGACAAAAATATCTTCTCTTTATGTCTTATTATTATAAGACAAAAAAGTATAATTGTAATCGACTTCCAAACTATTCTGCTCAGTGCCAACCCCCAAAAAATAGTGCCGTGGAAATAGGTGTGAGCTTATCATAAATTCCATCATTTTTTAATTACTTGAAGATAACATTATACAATCAAGCCAACTTTCCTCTGTGTTGCGATTAATTTAACACCATAATATATAAGACATTCTGTTTCCATAAAAGACATTGATATTGAAGCCAGCAAAATTACACATCACGGTTATTGTCGTAATTAATGACAATAAGCGGGCTTGACTGTACCTTTTGTTTACTATTGCTGTTAGTCCGAGAAATAAAAAAGATAATCAATTTTTATACTTTACACAGAAAAAGAACAAGATGACTATTGCTGTAAAGGAAAGTTGTGGCGTCTTCTAAGGTACAAATCACTCTTTTCCATGTTTAGAATTTACTATTTTTAGTCTCGAAACATTTTCTCTTGTTGGAAATGTCTTATGTATTCAAAATTATTCATGAGGTGTCTGTTTCGTGGATTACCAATTTCCACGTACTAAGAATATTTGTAAAAATATATGCAGATTGAAAAGACCCTTCAGTAATAATTCTATTTATATATATGTGTGTGTGTATGTGTATGTGTGTAGGTTTGTGCATAAGTACACTCCACACAAAACACAAATCAGAAGACACCATCAAGAAATAATAAGCATCCATCAGATTATTCATCATGGTATATCCCACTATACTGAGTGCTAATAAATTCTTTTTTTTTCTTTTTCTTTTCACAAAAATAATCTGCTGTTCATTTGTCGCAATCAAAGTTATATCTAAGAAATTTAAACAATTGAATGCGAAAATAAAACAACCGAACCTTGAGCCCTGGATATTTCTAAAATCATGCAGGCGATTTTCATGTTAATGTGCGTCTAGAATACTTTCGTTTGCAAATTTCACTTTTTTAAACATGGACTTCACATTATATATCCATACCAAAAGATATTATTTTAAGCTAAATAGTATGGTCGGAACCTAAAAACCACCGCCTTTTATGTGAATACACTTTGTCACGCTTCTGTAACACGGGTTCACGTACAAATGCTGACCGTAATTACTATAAATGGGCGGCTTCGAATCGGGACAAAGGAATCGCCCTGGGTGACAAGGGAATATGATCCTTGTATGGATTTTTATGGATTTTGAATGGATTGTAACCTCTACTAACCCTCCACAAAGTTTTGTCAAAATCCGTTCAACAGTTTTTGCGAAAAATTAGTAACAGAAAAACAAACCAACAAATTAAGGTAAAAACAAAATTCATTTGCCTCCCGACTGAGGTATAATTATGCCTTTCTTGTGTTTTTTTAAGAATAAAGGGGCTTATTTTATGCACAGCAGCTGAGACTCTTCACGGCTACTGCACCATCGGACTGGAGGACGGTGTGACAATATGGAGTGCCACTGTTACCAGACTTGGTGAGATAAACTTATATTTGTGGTGCATTCTTAATGTTACTGTGGAATCAGTCTAGCAATAACCAGAGGGGGAAAATCGGCTTCTGTGGCTCAGGGGCACAGGACTCAAAGCCGGGAGATCGTGAGTTCGAATCTCAGCCGAGGCGGTGAGATTTTCACGGTCTGCCCCAACCCAGGGTGAGCACAATGCAGGCTTAATGGGAAGGCGGTGCCAAATGACCGTGTTTCTCTCACAAACGAGTGCGCCTTTCGGGGGCTCCTCGGTGGTATGACCCAGCAATGGGGATGATTACGCACCAAGGGCCAACAGGTGTATTAGTCATCCGGGCCTGGTTGACGCAAGGATATAAAAAATATAAGTGGAAACGTGTGATACTGCCCTGTCGCGTAGTCCGAATTCTGCCGATTTACAAACACGTAGATAAGTTAGCATTAAAAAATGGAGGCGGTTACCTCCACATTTTAAGTATATATACAGTGAATTACTTGTATTTTAAATCACTGGCTTCTTTGACATTGACATTACAGCACTATAATAATCTACAAATGTGTTATATTAAAGGTAAAAGGAAATAAGTCCCACATATGGAGTAAGTGGCCAATGGGCCATGGCTCAGCTGAATTCAAGGGGCCTTAAAAAATGGATAAAATGACTCAAAATGAGTGCTCAAAAGCCCATCTTACTAAAAGTGTGTTAAAATCATGTCACACAGCTTGCAGAAAATAGGTCACAGTGACATTATTTCAGGTATCCAAGGAGATTTTCAATGGACCTCCCTGAAAGACATGTATGAGGATTTTAGGCAAAATTAATACAACCTGTTCCCCATCTGACTCAATCGGTGCCTAAAAATCATGTTTCTCCCCTAATTCACAAAATATAGGTCACCATGATCTAATTTCAGGTTTCTAGGGAGATTTGCCTAAGACGTACCTGGACGTAAACTTAGAAACTTCTGATTCTAAAGTCTACAGTCTGCTAGACCATTCCATTTAAAGGTCTAAAAATAGGGAGGAAAATGGGTAAAAATACAGGTCGTGCCACAATTCTGCAGGAACTGATGAAACACTCCATGATCAACATACATGGAAAGTATCATGGCAATCAATAAATTAGTTTTTTTTCAGATCCTGGAGATTTTGTATCCAATTTTTGAAAAAAATTTTCTGGGGGTACTTACGAGCCCCATAGCTTGGAGGGTATGGCTAACAGAGACCTAATTTCAGGTTTCAAAGGGGATTTTCTATGGAAAATCTGACTCACTGAGTGCTGAATAATTTGCAAAATATAGGTTACCATGACCATTTTTAGGTCTCCAAGGAGATTTGCTGAGGAATTCCCTGGATCTACAGTAAGAAGATTCTAGGTCCAACAGTGACATTATGTGCCCTGTTAATAGATGACCGCTTCCCTTGAAGATCTCAAAAATAGAGAACAAAATCTTTAAATTTAAAAAAAAAATACAGGTGGCGCCACCAATCTACAGGACCTAGTGAAACTGTCCATGATCAATATGCATACAAAGAATCATGGTGATCAATGTATTAGATATTCAGATACTGGAGCTTTTGTTTTAAATTTTAATTTTTCTTGGGGGGGGGGGGGGGGCGGTACTTACGAGCCCCATAGCTCGGAGGGTATGGGTAACAGAGACTTATTTCAGGTTTTCAAGGAGAATTTGTACTGGCCTCCCTGGCTGTACTGTTAGAAGTTTTTAGGTCTAACCGTTACGATTTGTGCCGTGCTAACGGCCGGAGGACCGGAAAACCGGACGGACGACGGACAAAGGATGATCGCTATAGCTCAGATGACTTACGGCTTAGCTAAAAAAATATATAATATCGATCTAAAGTTATCTGAGTTTTTAAATTCGTAACCGACATAAACGATCTTTATCCAAACGTTCCTTTGTAGGTGGCTTATCCTACACAACTGATAAGATCGGTGACGTGATAGGACTGGCTTCACTTCCGGTTATTGGTATTGCTCCACTTATTTTCCCGCCAGTTGAGAAAAGGTTTGGCGCCAATAAGGTAAATCGCTCTTTTTATTCAATGGGTTTGACCATTTATCTAAAAAAATCAAATAAATTCTTAAATAGCGGGAATTTCGCACAACGAATCGACTTATGTAAGAAAGCTGTCCAGAATGTTCATAAGCATGTTCGTTGGTACAAATATACGCACGGATAAAATAAATATGTGCTTTATTAATAGATTTGAGATTACAAATATGAAAAACATGAGAAGGGAGAAGTTATAAGTGCCTTCCAATCTTTTACTTTCAGGTGACCAAGTATTCATTAATGATTCATATTTTTATCATCCCTATAATTCCAGCCCTACGGTGCCTTCATACAAGGTAACAATTCTATATATTAGTAATTTAATACTACAACTGTCACCCTCTTTCATTTGCCTAAATTTACTATAAGATAAAAGATTAATCAATTGATAATCCAGTCAAGCCTCTTCCCTTGTTATTCATGAATCTTTTTATAAAGAATATATCACATTCCAAAATAATATTGCATTGAAAAACAAGAACGAGGTTGCGCTCGTAACGCAAAAACAGATATTTGTCTCCCCACAAAGTTATGGGCTCACAAGAATCCTAGAATTCAGAAGATTTTGACTTTGAAGATGGTCAAGGTCACTTTTCAAACTCATCTGAGATTTCAGTGGAAACAATTCATGTATAAAATTTCCTTAAAAAATATACTGAGTGGTCCAAACGTTCACAAATAGTATTTCGGCTGATTTGACCTTGAACATGAAAGTTTACGTCATAGGTTTTCGAATAAATCTGAGAGTTTGGTAAAAACAATTCGCGTATCATAATTCATGAAAATATACTGAGTGATTCAAAAGTTATAGTGTTAAAAAAATAAATTTCGGTTGACGTGACCTTGAAAATGAAGGTCAAGGAAACCAGTTTTCCAACTTGGCTAAAAACAACTTGTGGATTAAATTTGAGGAATATAAATATGTAGTGCTTCAAAAGTTACCCCTCTCACAAGAAATCTTAGAAACGAGCAAAACTACTGCTGATTTGACCTTGAAGATCCAGGTCAAGGTCACCAGTTTTCAAACTCATCCGAGCACTTGGTTAAAACAGCTCGTGTATCAAATGTGAATAAAAAAATATGCAACACTTCAAAAGTAATGGGGTTCGCAATTCTTTTTATTTCAGCTATTTGACCTTGAAAATAAAGGTCAAGGTAACAAGTATTCAAACACGTCCGAGATATTGGAAGAATCAATTAAAAATTGTTAATTTCATGCATATATATTAAGTGGTTCAAACGATGTCGCGTTAACAAGAAATTACACAGTATTTATATTTTTTAAACATTTAGGCCAACAGTTCAGCTTATTTTATTGTCGCTGCTGATGGGCACACAGGCGCTAGTTTCCACAACAGCTGTTTCAGCTAAAATCCTGATGGGGATCAACTCCGTGTGTAGAGCCGACTCGGGTTCAGCCAACGGTTTAAGGGGCGCGGTGGCTTCACTGGGAAAGTACGTACTGGTTTCGTGTATTTCCCTGTTTCTATGACAGGTACTAGGTGTCAAAATCATTTGTATTTGTAAAACTGAAAGTGTACCACATGAGTTGGAACGCTTTCAAATAAGATGAGCCGGTTCTGTGGGTTTTGTGAAATAAGTTTCAAAATAGTCTTCTATCAAGACATCTTATGAGTTTTTTTTAAAGATTTGTTTGGTGAAGTTAACCGCCTCCATATTTCAATGCTTGCTAAAATTAATTAATAGTTACATCTGCAGAATTCCATTCAGGTTTCAGACTACCCGACAGGGGCTTATACTCGATTAACCTGATGACAAGGAGGCTCGGTGTACCACTCCAGCGTGTCCTGGGTATGTGACGTCCCCATTGCTGGGTCATAACACAGAGGAATCCCCGAAAGGGGCACTCGTTTGTGTGTGAAACGTGACTGATGGGCACAGTCTCTCCATGTAGCCTGCAGAGCGCTCACCCTAGGTGGGCCGACCGTTAAAACTCTCACCGCCTCGGCTGAGATTCGAACTCACGATATCCCGGCTCTGAGCCGTGTCCTCTTCTGCTGAGCCACATAAACCGGTCAAAGAAAGAATAAGAGTTTTCTTTGTAAATTATGGCCAATATAAAGCTGATATGCTACTCGAAGTTATATCATGTGATTTCTCTCTCGTTCGGTTAGTTAGGTAGAACTTTAATTGATGTAGGCTTTTCTTGTTTTTTTATACAGGGGTGTTACTCCAACTATTGGGGGCGCAATCTTTGCCTGGTCAATCAACAGCGGCACCAAAATCGGATTTCCTTTCGACTTCCACCTGATTTTCATTATGTTTCATTATGGTTTCTGCTTCTTGTGACGAATGTTGTTGTCTCTTTTATACCAGCGTCTCTCAATAAGCAACAAATGTGTTGACCATGACGAGTAAACCTATAATGTAGGTGGATTTATTTTATAAGGTACGATCTAATGAATGACTACGGACGAGGTTCAATAAAGCCCGGCGGAGCCACCATCATGCGCCGCCGTCAGCCGAATTAAGGTCAAGTGGAACCGAGTGTATGAGAGGATATTTCATTAAGCCGAAGTGAGCCGATTTTCTGCAGCAAAGTTTGGCTTGAGAAAAATTAATACAGAAAGATAAATCTTTTACTATTAAAAATGCCCGAAACAAATCTTTATGTTTGTTACTTTATTGTTGCTGACAGGTAATAAATAGTGTGGATGTTAATATATGACAGTGTTGACATTTGAAATCCAAGATTAAACTATACTCGATATTTAATCACAAACTAGTTTAATGTAAAAGGATGCAATATGTCACACTTAATATAGATAAACTGTTTAAATAAAATCCTCCGGGCACTAGGTTTCAATACCGGGCACTAGGTTTCAATATACCTATTCTTGACTTGAGTCTTGAAGTGTGGCCTCAAGCCTTGAAGCGGTCTCCGGTTAGACAACTGCCAAGACCGTTTGGATATCGCGGTTTAACTCAAGACTGCCTAATCTTTATCGTAAATAACGAAAACGAAATTAATAGGAAGCTCGCGTGGCATAATTGAACGTGTCACTTTTCTAATATTTAGATCTTACATCAAAACATTTAAGATTATCTTTGCTTACAACATTTTTCATGTTCATTATGGAGTGTTACGAACCACTGTTCGTCCAGCCTATAGCTGAGTGTTTTTTTGTGATTAAGATGTTCAACAAACCACCTGCACTCAGTGGTTGACTAAAGCCAAGTACTTTATTATCTCAACTCACCCCCTCACACCGGGTGTGGGTATCACTAAACGCCACATTAAATCCATAACATTGAGCCAGTTCCAAAGTATAAAATTGCAAATGATAAAATAAGGATCAAATTTTACCCCGAGTGTTTCCCCCTAAAAAAACCGATCGCTGGATTTTTTATATATATATATTTTTGCTTATCAGTTGCAAGGCGCGTGTAGGTTCGAATGCAGCTCACTTCGCAGCTATCATACTTCTGTAACCAAGGCCTAAATTACGAATATTTTTTTTTATTTGAATATAATTTAATAAATCATTATAAACTGATTCAATCGCGGTTTTTTAGACCTGCCATTGGCTATCGGGAGAGTATCGAAAATATATCAATATAACATGGATATATATTATGAAAAGAGCGCCGTTTGAATGAATCTGCGGTTTTTATTTAATAGAGGACATATTTTATTACGATCTTGACCGGGTTATTTTGAAAACTATCAAGTGTCATTTATATTATAGTTTATTTTCATTCATATGAAAACCGGTTTAAAGTTATTAATGTTGAGTCATAGAGAGTTATACCCGTCTATACTTGCATGCCATACAAACTTATGTAGAATATGTATATTTTTCATAATCCTTCTGTCCTGTTCTTAACCACAGCATGTTGATCTTGTCCTGTATATTCCAAGATCGAACCAACTGGCCCGATGTTTAATGATAAAATTGTCCTTTTAGTGCAATTACTTTGTAACACTGTGTATGTCATATAAACATTTATATTAATGCGACCATCATTGGCATTGATGATGTATGTACGACTTGATTAATTAGAGCGAAAATCTAACCTAGGAGCACTGTCCCCCGGATATTAGATTTTGAGGTCAGCTGCACTGTCTGTCTGTGAACTACTAATGGGACAAGAACTGGACTGATGATACAAGTCTTGACACCTAACAGACGCACGTACTCATTTATCTTCAGGCTGTCTCACGAATGACAAACCTATAGAAATCGGGTCAGAATATTTATTGATATTAGACCCAGACAAGGACATATAAGAAAATGTTTCTTTGTGAAATAAGCCAGAAAGGGACGGAATCAAGACATACGTTACCAGGGTATATTTTAGTAAATTTTAGAACTGCACAAAAATGTGATGAAGCGTTTCCTTTCGGTATAAAATAAAACCTACAGATATAGAATACGGAGCTTCGATGGGGACACGAGATAAAAATATATTAAGTTGTATATATAAATGAAGAAAAATATTAAGGCGTGCCCACGACTTATTATTTTGTGCGCACGAATTACTAGCGTCATATCGACCCTCTGACATTACGATTAGATTACCGGACTGCCAGAGTGTCTTAACATCTAGGTCTGAGGAACGCAATATGAGGCCCCATGAGGATGCAGGTGGCCTACAGGTACACTGTCAATTAAGACCGATCGTTAGCATTTTTTGTGTACTTTCTCATAACACCAAACATGGGAGAGAAAAGTTCCGTTTTAACTCAGGATAAAGGTAAACCCCTCGACATGTTTGTTGAATTTATGACCTAATGAGCACAATCATAGCTCGCAGGACGGGTCTAGTACGCAGACAACTTGCAGGCGATGAAGGAAATGACTCGTTACCATAGAGACTGGGTTTCAGTTTGGGTTGTGAAATGACATGTATTCTTTTGTGTTAAATAATCATCCAAAGCATTATGTTAGGATTATAGGTGGTTTTACCACAATATGAATGCAACATGATGGAAACCACTGCGATGCATTCCTCGTTATTGCTTTTATCACGACTCAAGTAGGCTTACTAGTCCAATTCATCTTGCTTACATACCCAGAGTCATTAACAAGGGAGCAGTTTAATTTCCAAAACGAAAGACCACGGTTCTAATCTGTCAAACTCTTTGTAAAAGGCTCCACAGCTGAATGATCATAGCCTACACTAGTTTTAATATTACATTCTGAAATAACTGGTTGTAAAGCAGAGAATACCAAGAAAAAGTCTAATCGTCGTTGTGTTAGTGGAGCCAATCTTCTCCATGTAAACCTGCTTAATTGTGGATTACGAATCCTCCAAACATCACACAGATCTAAGGCTTCCATTAAATTCTTAGTCGTCTCAATTGTCATGTACTTTTAACTAAGATTACCTCCATATGCATCTCCTTTAGCAAAGCAAACGTTGAAATCCCCTCCCCAAATTATATGTGTGTTTTCCACAAGTTCAAAATATTCAACAACCATGTTGTAGATTCCCTTATAACATAAAATTTGTTCTGTTTCAGTATTTGGTCCATATACATTAATCAGTAAAATTGCGATCCTTAGATAGTATAATGCAGCATGACATATCTTCCATCTGGGTCAATTTTACTTTTTTATTAAGGAGAATTCAAGTATAGAGCCAACTAAAGTGAGTGTACCCATTGATTTATTTGTCCCATGAGAAAAGTAACAGTGACACCTCCATTGATGTCTCCATCGCTGTTCACTCGTAGCATCCGAATGTGACTCTTGTATGAAACAAATACCTTTATCCATGTCATGTTTATAACACCAGTTAACTAGTTTTCTTCTTTTCACCTAATTCCTAATTCAATTGGCATTAATACTGATAACTTTAAAATCTAAATATGTATCTTTTTCCGAAGTTTCAACGTTCACTTTACTACAAAATGTGTGATTATATATAACGTCAATTAATCCATATCCAAAAGAATAGACTGACGTTTGCACGTACTCGTGCAATTATATATTTATAAATTCTGCTGCAGGTGGAATGCAGATGTTACACACATATAAAATATTTGGCAAAGCCAAAGTTCTACATATTTTAATTACGACCAAATATTGTTAGATTCATGCTAGACCAGATATTGAGCACCACTTTCAGTTTTCTTCCACTGACTTGAAATTAGGTTTTTTTTATTTAAATAGTTATTGTATGTACACCATATACCAAGTATTTTCATGGTTGTAACAGTAAGGTTGCCCTTTATGGAACGTCATATATAAAATAACCAATGCGTTAACTTGTTTAGTACTATATGCGTCTGTTGTAGATATAATGTATAGGACACGGATATCTAAATAAAGATGTTTGAAAAATAAACACTGATTTAAGAGACACAAATTCCTAAAATAAAACAATTAGACAAAATATAGAAAACCAAAGTGATATATAAGACATAGTAGTTCCTTACCAAAGACCTAAATAAGACCTGGACCAGTTCACATGAATTATCTAAAAAATCTAAAGTTTTTCTTCATCCCCCTCTCGGTATCACATCATAAAATATTTAACTGAAAATAATTCTGTCTGATCTACTTCGTTTTCTTTACATCATCCAGCTGTTGACCATTCTTTACAGTGAAAATCTTATCTTTATGATCTTTGAAAAATACCTTTCCATCAAATGTCCATGCATCTTTTATCGTTTATCATTTTCACTCTGTTATAGAGTTTTTGCATTTCCATACACATGTCATCCATCATTTTGACTCGAGTAAGTTTTAGTCTATTTCTGACTTTCATTACCTTTATTTTATCTTCTGTTGAGATGAATTTAGCAATGAAAGCTCTATTAAAGTATTTCCTGAGAGACCCTACCCTGTGTGCCACATCAATGGTATCTGGTTTTACTGTCACATTCAACTTGCTTTGAAAAAGGGAGAGAGCAACATGTTTGGTATCTTCTTGTTTTCCCAGGTCAGTGACACCTACTATTCTTATGTTTGACCTTCTTGAATATTGTTCATTTTCTTCAGCATGAACCCTGGCCTCTAATGCTTGATGGTAAGCCATTTCACATTCACTAATTTGAACACTTTTAGCCTCCATCAAGCTATGTATTTCTTTCTCTAGCTCACTGTTTTTCTTTCCAGAGGCTTAACAAATGTTTCTCTGATTGAATCTTCTATCTCTGCTAGAATAGAGTTCCTGAAATCTATTATCAGATCTTTCTTGAAACCTTCTAATATTTCTAGTAACCTATTCTCTGTTAAACTGCCCTGGCTCTCTTTGGTCCAGAATCACGAGACTCAGCTCACAGCACCTAACTTTCGACACTGAAGACTTCAAAGGCCAAAAACGTATTTATTTTGCTTTTTCCCCAGGCTTTGACCTATTGAGGCATGTCCATTTTAATATTCGTGTAAGTAATGACAGTTGGAATAATAGTGGTTGATGGTTGGCCAGAAGACGGTCTGAACTTGTGACGTCAGCAAGCACTTATAAACCGTGGTTGAGAATATCGCTTCATTTGTTTGTTCAGCGCGCTAGATTGGTGTAGTCTGACGACTGTCTGAAGTCTCGTGGCAGGTCTGCGTTCATCATAGTCTAGACAATTTAGAGACGATGTCTGTAAGCGTATCTGAGAAGGGCCACGCTGATACCTCTGTAACAGATAATGCGGACACCGCAATTGCCGATGGAGTGGTAATCCGGCGATTTGTTTCTGTTGTGAGCGCTTCCAGTAACAGGCTAAGGACACTTTTTACCACAAAAAGTTACAGGTACTTAATATAGTTGAGTTGAGACATATTCAGTTACCAAATGATGGATGAATCCATGAGACATCAGCTATGAAAGACATGACTTAAAGTTCATGTAGAATAGGCTGTGTGCCTATTAGTCAGTTCTGTGTGGACTTTGCCTTGAGTGGCGACCGTATAATCCGGCGAGGAACATTATATTGTTGGCGCCCTGTGAGCGAGCGGACTGAGTGAGCGGCTTCACATTCGGATGTCACATGTGCGAGATGATCAAGTGATCAGGAGTCGTATAAACCGAGAGTCTCCATATGCAGAGGACATAACGGACTCGTTGATTTTGTTTTGCTTATGTAGACGCTTGTGATCATCAAAATCTGGGTATATATAATATATGTGGAACGTCTCATCAGAGAAATGTATGTGTATTTTTCTGAATATATTGTTTTGATTTGTTAACTCATGTCTTTTCTATTTTTTAGAGTGTATGTACGAGTTTCATCCAGTTTTGTCTACCATATAAAAGAACTTGGTCGTTCATACTTTAAGGGGTATGACTATGATTTCCCCTCATAAAAGGTTATCCATCATGTAGCATTAAAAATCGATTAACTTATATTTTTCAATCCAGAAATTTTCATCTTTCAAATAGAGAATTCAAGGAGTCAACAATAGCTCTATGGATTTAGGTCAATGTCCAACTGTAATAAATCGTTCAAAAATATGTCTGATATGATGCTCAGATCATGTTCTTTCACATTTCTGGCAGATTTTAGGTCACCTAACCTTTGTTTCAGATGTCCAAGATGTCCAAGGGTTTTTGCAATGACCTCTCTTACACTGAGGAAGACATTTCTAGATCGAACTCTTAGGATTTATGCCCTGTCTAATTTTCTGGGTGCTCAAAAATAGGTTTTCCCGTACTAGCTCAAAGAACATGGCCCACCATAACTTAATCTTATGTGTTAAAGGATATTTACATAATTCGAGGAATCTTAAGTGAGATAGGTAGATTGTCCAACCGTAGTGATTTGTGCCTTTCATGTTTTTCCCTATAGTTCATAACATAAAGGTCATAGGGACTTCCAGGATTCATAGGAGATTTGCTAAGGACCATCTTGGATATCATTTTATCGCATTAAGGTTATGTGCCCTGTCTAACTGTCTGGATGCGCAAAATCATGTTTTTGGCCAGTTTCTCGCAGAATGTGGGTCACCATGACCTTGTTTCAGGTTTGCAAGGAAATTTAACCAGGAACCCCCTGAAACTCACGTTAGAAAAACTAAATTGATCAAATTTGTGCCCTGTCTTACTGTCTGACTTTCAGTCAGCTGAGCTAAATCGTACAATTTATTTTATACAATATACATTGTTTCATATCGGGCATATTAATAAAAGTCTGATGCAAGTAATCACGACCATCAAAGTTCTCACGAAATATATTTTTAGCTCAGCTTACTGAAAGTTACATTGCAGTATTTTGCAATATCACTTTTTTTCGTTACCCGGTTGTGCACAGAGTGAAAGTAAGACTCTTGGGGGTTTTGTTGTGTATGACAGGCTACAGCTATCAGTATGATACTTAGAAGGGCATAAACGGTGTAACCATAAGTACTAGGGCGTGAATTATTTAGCTGAGCGTCGACCATAGGTTATGGGTCACATGTACATATGACGTGCCAGAATTGATTTGCACATTTCAATTAGTGTACAGCGCCTTCATATACAATTCCCGTCCTGTTCAAATCTTTTGTAGGCGTTCAATTCTAAAATGCAAAAAAAAAATAATTACAAAACATTACGCCCGTTTATCATTGACGTGTTTAGCATATGATCTATATCGTGTATAACTTATATTATACATGTTTCCACGTTAGTATTATTTATTTTGGATCTGCATTATGGGTGCATACTTAGTCAGGCGATACTGCATATCTACAGGTAAACATATGACAGCTGGATGTGTTACACTCACTGTGGATACAATGTAATTTATTAAGTACACAATAGGAAGCAGTCAAATAAAAGGATTACTTATAATAAATGACTAATAACATAACCGTTTTATTCAAAGAAAAAATTTAGTGGACTGTATATAATAGACATATATTTAGACCAAAGTAGTCATCTAGATATCAAAAATAGGTCATATTTTAAACCCTTATCTAAATATGCAATGTAAGGTATACCCTTGTTCTTTATTCTCAATTAACTAAAAAAACTGCATGGAAACAGATTGGTGTTTCGGTGTTTCGTATTTACCTAACACATCGGTAATAAATAAAATTTCCATCTCGCATAAAAAATCATTATATGGATTCCAAAAGGTTTAATCATGTAATTACAAATAATTCGTGTGATTCATAAAATCACCAGAAACGATTTTTATCATTTAAATTTAATGAAACGTGAAACAAAACAAAAATAAATAAAAGCTGCATATGAGCGGTGTGGATTCATTGTTTATTTAACTGCTCTGGTATGACGGTGAAACAAATATTGCACAGTAGAAAGAACAAGCTGTACACAATTAACATCAGTATGACATCAAAAGGGAAATCCGGATTCAGCGCCGCTGTAAAAATGGCAACGCCAAGTGTTGGCGCAACCCCCTGCAATACGGCGAAATATAGTATTTATAGATGTGGCGAGGACCAGGGTAGAAAATAATAAAAGTGTGAAAGATCGTTAAAGTACATCCGATTCTACATTTTACAGTTAACTCTACTCACGCAACGTTTCAGGTTTGTTATAAAATGAATTGCGATGTTTTGAGTAGTTGCAACGAACGAAAAGCCTCCTATTTTGGCATAATGCATGCATGTACACTTACCTTGAGATGGCTGACATAGTGGCTCTTATTCCATTGGCTGCGCCCGAGTCCTGTCGACCAACAGAATTTATTCCAAGTATAATATTTGCTGAATAGGTGATCATGGATGCCATCACCTCAAGGCCCATGACAATGGAAAGGAGCGTGATCCGTGATGTGGTGCTTCATGTAGAGAAAATATACATTAATTGTTTTTAAGTGAATATATTGTTGGAAGAAACAAAGAAAATTTTATTCATCTTATTTCATGCAAAAATGTCTATGCTTCGAATAACTTGGCAATGTATACACACTACTCTCTCAGAAAAAGAGACCTGTATATTAACCAAGGATAAGGCTAACACTGTGCTGATATATGAAAAACACTTGCTAAGATTTAAAACTGAAATTATGTAGCTTTGAATGGTTACATGCACAAATCACTATCCAATAACAAGACCTCAATACTGAAAAATTATTATTTAAAAACATACTTCTAGTGATATATATATACACATTTATTTATTGTATGTTTCCTACATTTATAATGTAGTAGATTTGCTTTACAAATCTGCTACCTATTTTCGGCTGTTATATAATAATCCTGGAGTCTCATGTTTCTTATTTACTTCATAAGTGGTTAGAGATAAATGGAGTTGATACACTTGTCTCATTATAGATGGCAGCACTTACATTACCTAGTAGTTTCAGGGTGTGTTGATAAAATGTCATATGTCATTGTAAAGAGTTCATTAATTGTTTTCACTACGCGTAACAATGTTTTTTCATTTACTGGTGTATTGTATGTCTTACACACAGATATACGAACTGTTGGAATTTCTTATTTTTTTTATTCGTTTTGTGACAATCTGTTATTTAAAATTGTAATATTAGTTGATTTATGATGCATGTGTATCACCAAAATTAAGATAAAGTCTAGTTGATACACTTACTTGATGGTAGATGGCAGCACTTACACTGCCTTGCGATTTCAGCGTCTTTGTTTGTATTCCGCCCTGTACATGTGTGCTAGAGTTCATTGTTATCCAGGACACGTTATAATGTTGTTCATTTATTCATAAATGTAAGCCTTACATACATATTTGCAAACTGTTGGAATATTTTTTTAAAACTATTTTTATTTAATACCTTTTTGTACCAATTTATTTCAGTTGATTTTTAACACATGTGCATCGCCAAGGTTAAGTACCACAAATTATCATGTAAAGTGATGTTATGTTGATTATATGGTTCTATGGGCCGGTCGCCTTTATACTTGAATAAACTATTTATTATTATTATTATGAATTCATTTTTCATTACAAAGCATCTGTTTAAATATCAAAACATTTGTACGGCATTTAAAACATAAATATTTGAATACGAGTTTTTTTTTGCAGGGCTATCTATTGCGGATTTAACCTGGATGTTATTTTTCTATGGTTGTTATTCTATGGTTATCAAATTTGTATAGTT
The DNA here is from genome assembly GCA_026874595.1 of Sipunculus nudus. Lineage (NCBI taxonomy): Eukaryota > Metazoa > Annelida > Sipuncula > Golfingiida > Sipunculidae > Sipunculus > Sipunculus nudus. Next base: position 40,392,543 of record CM049308.1, on the reverse strand, counting down.
TAATTTATAAGACGTTTGGATCTAAAATTTTCACTTAGTTGATAAGGCCTACACATGATGTAAACATCTCAAGGTTGGCAGTAAAGGGATAAAAAATACGGACCATAATTACACACTTGGCGACCTGAAATTAAAAGTATAAATTGCTTATTTTTATGTATTTATAATGGAAATTATAAGAAGTATGAGATAGTTCTAGTTGGCGTCATGCTCTGTTCATCATAAAAGCGGCTTTCACATAAATGTTGTCATCAGCATTAACAAGAGGTTCATATTGTGTTGCATGTTCAGATAATGTACCACGCTTAAATATTTCAAAGACAGTATCTGCTTATGTTTACCTTCTTGGGTCCTAGCCATTTTTCTAAAGCCTAGAAGAGTACTGGATGCAAAGCAAACATCGGATGTACCTCAAGCCCTATCACAGTCCCGATCTGGTCAGTTGTAAAGGACAAGCCACCTGAAGCAGAAGGTGAAACCAAGACCAGGCTTCAGCATTTTTACCCATTTTTTTCATTGTATTGATACGCTGTCAGTCAATGGAATATAAAAACTAGTGGCCCATGGGCCATGACGCTCAGCTGAATTCAAGGAATGTTGAACAATGAGCAAAATGACTACCAGAGTGCAAACAAATCATGAATTTTGTGAAGAGTCCTTAAAAATGGGATCAGGGGGCTTTTGAACAGATGACAACTTCATTTGAAGGTTTGGTTTATGAGAAAACTCTCCAAGACGGATTGCCATGCCAAATTTCAGACCAATACCTTGAACCATTCTTAAGATATGAACATTTTTCACCCAAAGCAAATGTACAGATGGACACCACAGGAAAACAATTGCAGATGGCGCCTTAAATTTTTTTGTACAACATAGAGGAGTCCAAGATATATAGACATGCACAATTTCAGGCCAATATGGCACACCACTCCTAAGAAAAGAGCAGTAATTTATTCTAGGAAAATGGGACGGTATGTGGCGCCACCTGTCTAGTTTACGAGAAACTTTCCAAGACGGATGGATATGCCAAATTTCAGACCAATACCTTGAACCACTTCTGAGATATGAGCAATTTCAACCCAAAGCACACGTACTGATAGACACCACCAGAAAATCATTGCAGATGGCACCACCAGTCTTGAGTACAAAATGGAGGAGTCCAAGATCTATGGGTATGCACCATTTCAGGCCAATACGACCAATCACTCATGAGAAAAGAGCAGTAATTTATTCTACGGAATCGGGAAGGTAAGTGGCGCCACCTATATGGTTTAGGAGAACATTTTCCAAGATGGATGGATATGCCAAGTTTCAGACCAATACCTTGAACCACTTCGGAGATATGAGCAATTTCCACAAAAAGCATACCACCGGAAAATGATTGCAGATGGCACCACCAGTATTGAGTACAAGATGGAGGAGTCCATGATGTATGGATATGCACAATTCCAGGCCAATACGGCAAATCACTCCTTAGAAAATGGCATTAATTTATTCTACAAAAACGGGAAAGTAGGTGGCGCCACCTGTCTGGTTTACGAGAAACCTTTCTAAGATGAATGGACATGCCAAATTTCAGACAATACCTTAAACGACTCCTGAGATGTGAGCAATTTTCACCAAAAGCAAATATACGGATGGACACCATGTGAAAATTATTGCTGATGGCACCACAAGTATTGTTTATGAGATGGAGGTGTCGAGGATCTATGAACATGCACAATTTCAATCCAATACATTGAAGAACCACTAAGAAGAACAGATGGCAAATGCACAGACAGATGCTACGCAAAAAATATTATAGGTGGCGCCAACAGTCGCAATTACAATATGGAGAGATTCAAGATCAATGGACATGCAAACTTTCAGCTCAATACATTGAGCCACTCCTGAGATATCGGCTGTTCTCTAAACGACACCCAGATTCAGACTGCAAAGAAAGGATTGCAGGTGGTACCACCTGTCTTTGTAATGCACAACTACATAGTTGAGGGAATAACTATGCCGGGTTACGGAAAGATCGTTCCAAGGGTCTCAGAGGAGTTCTCCGGAAACCAACACAGTTTTTGTATCACATTTTAATTATTTCGGGGGTACTTACGAGCCCAATAGCTCAGAGGATATGGGTAACAGAGACCTAATTTCATATTTCTATGAAGACTTTTCATGGACCTCCCTAGATTTCAAGTATGAAGATTCTAGGTCAAGTGGTTACGATTTATGCCCTGTAACAAGATGAGGCTTTATTTGAAAGTCTCAAAAAGAGAACAAAAAAATGCGTACTAATATAAAAAAAAATAAAGGTGGCGCCACCAGTCTTCAAAAACTGATGAAACACTGCATGATCAATATGCATGCAAAAAAATCATGGCCATCAGTAAATTTGTTATACAGATACTGCAGCCTTTTGTATCAAATTTTTAATTATTCTATGGGATACTTATGAGCCCCGTAGCTCGGAGGATATGGGTAACAGAGACCTAATTTCAGGTTTCCACAGAGACTTTTCATGGACCTGCCTTGATGTCAGGTTAGAAGATTCCAGGTCCAGCGGTTACGATTTGTACCCTGTTAACATATGAAAGCTTCTTTGAAGGTCTCAAAATAAAGAAACAAATTCGTAAAAATTGGAAGTATACAATTGGCGCCACCAGTTTGCAGGAACTGATGGAACACTTTATGTTCAATATGCCTGCAAAGAATCATGAAGATCAATGCATTCGTTATTCAGATACTGGAGCTTTTGTATCAACTTTTAATTATTCTGAGGGGTACTTACTAGGACGGATATGGGTAACAGAGACCTAATTTCATGTTTTCACAGAGACTTTTCATGGCGCTCGCTTAATGTAAAGTTAGAAGAATCCAGGTCCAGCGGTTACGACTTTTGCCCTGTTAACAGATGACAGTTTCATTGCAGGTCTAAAAAAAAGAAAAAAATGTAAAAATTTGAAAAAATACAGCTTTTGTATCAAATCTTGCATTTAGGGGGGGAGGGGTACTTTGGAGCCCCATAGCTGAAAGAATATGGGTAACAGAAACCTAACTTCAGGTTTTCAAGGAGATTTGCCATGGATCTCCCTGGATATTAAGTTTGAGAATTCCAGGTCCAATGATTACGATTTGCGCCCTGTTAACAGATGATAGTTTCATTGCAGGTCTAAAAAAAAGAAACAAAATTGTAAAAATTTGAAAAAAAATACAGGTGGCACCACTAGTCTGCAGGAAGTCATGGGACATCCCATGATCAATATTCATGCAAAGAATCATGGTGATCAATGCAGTAGTTATTCAGATACTTAAGCTTTTGTATCATATATTGCATTATTTGGGGGGGGGGGGGGGGCTACTTCGGAGCCCCATAGCTTGAAGGATATGGGTAACAGAGACCTAATTCAGGTGTTCAAGGTGATTTTTCATGGACCTCCCTGGATATTAAGTTTGAAGATTCCATGTCCAGCGGTTACGATTTTTGCCCTGTTATAAGATGACAGTTTCATTACAGGTCGAAAAAAAAAGAAAAAAAAAATTAGTAAAAATTGGAAAAATTATAGGTGGCGCCACCACTCTGCAGGAAGTGATGGAACATTCCATGATCAATAATCATGCAAAGAATCATGGCGATCAATGCTGTAGTTATTCAAATACGTGAGCTTTTGTATCAAATTTTGCAATATTCTGGGAGGTACTTCGGAGCCCCATAGCTTAAAGGATATGGGTAACAGAGACCTAATATCAAGTATTCAAGGAGATTTATCATGGATTTCCCTAGATATTAAGTTTGAAGATTCCAGGTGCAGTTGTTATATTTTGTGCTCTGTTAACAGATAACAGTTTCATTGCAGGTCTGGAATAAAAAGGAGAAAAAAATCGTAATATTAGAAAAATTATAGATGGCGCCACCAGTCTGTAGGAAGTGATGGAACATCCTATGTTCAATATTCATGCAAATTATCATGGTGATCAATGCAGTAGTTATTCAAATACTTGAGCTTTTGTATCAAATTTTGCATGATTCTGGGGGGGTACTTCGGAGCCCGATAGTTCAAACGATATTGCTAAAAGAGACCTAATTTCAGGTTTTCGAGGAGATTTTCCATAGACCTCCCTGGATTTCAAGTGGGAAGATTCAAGGTCCAGCGGATACGATTTGTGCCCTGTTAACGGACGGCCGGACGAGCGGACGGCTAGACGGACGCCGGACAAATTGTGATCCCTATAGCTCAGATGACTTTCAGTCAGCTGAGCTAAAAAAATAAGACAAGTTAATTTGACATTGAGATGTCTTCCAATAAGATGGAAACGGAAAAAATATATCATAATTTTAGTTAATGTTTTTCATATATTTTCGTGTCAATGACATGCATAATAAGACCACTGAGTATTTCACAACAATTAGTTAACACGCACATTCATACCTAACAAAGACATTATATAAACAAGTCAAACTTGTGCATTTAGTTTCTCTCACAAAGTCTTGTTACAGCAAAGCTCCATATTGTGACCGGGTCTTCCAACCCAACGTCACTGAACCCCATTATTGCTTCGCCAGCTGTGGTTAGTCTTATGTCTTTCATCCTGAAATACATACAATACCTCTGCCGAGAAAATTAATATTTGAAATGATACTCTATGTGAAATTTGCTACATCCTATAGACATATTTCTTTTAATAAAGACATAAACGGCCATGCGTCTATGATAACGCACGGAAAAGATATGATTCCCAGTTACCTTAACAGGCGGTACAATGTGGAACTTGAATAGGCTTGATTCTTCTCTGTGGACACGGTATACACAAAACGACAGGTATATACATGTTGGTAAATATACACTGTGACCGTTCAACCCTTAGGGTGGTGCGTGTGTTTTGTGGTAGTAGATAGGGTGAGCACATGCAATGATTATTTCATGTTCCACTTATAGGCTATAGGGCATTTGACTAAATTATTGTAAATGTATAACAATAAGCCAGTATTTAATTCGTGAAGGCATTATCATTAGACTTAAACATTTTTTATCGTATTGAATAAAAAATATATCAATTATTTCCTTTAATTTTGATTATACCTAGTGGTTTAGGCGTTGGACTTCTGAGCTGAAGGTCCCAGGTTTGAACCTCGCCGGTGCCTAAAAGGCATATTCTCGTTGAACCTCAGAGATTGGCTCTAATGTCTGAACGACAGTTTATGACTCTAGGGTAATTCCTAACCCGTTCATATAAAACCTGAAATCCAGAAAGCTTAATGATGACACATCATCCTTATTGTATGGAAACCTTCTTCCTTATTCCATTAAAAATATATTATGATTACCTTTTTTAAGTTTAAAGCGCCATCTTTTTTTTTAAAGGTATCCTCTGCACAGTTGTTTCCTTTTTTGGTGTTTTGGTTTGGTTAATTGTTATATATATATATACCCGACATTTATATATATATATATATGTGTGTGTGTGTGTTTGTGTGTGTGTCGGGGGTTGTGTAATTATTTATAACATTTTAATTTCTTTTTTATTTACTACATGTTATTAATTATATATATATATATATGTATATTCATTTTATGGTGCAGATTGTCGTTGAAAAAAGTCAGAGGGAGAACCCTGGTATTTTTTTATTATTTATTATTATTTTATTCTGTTACACCCTTAGTGGCTTGAAGGTGAAGTTCAACAGCTGAGTGCACCATCAGTCTGTGTGTTATGTTGTCAGAAAGTTCGGGGCTACGTTCTTTAACATATAATTTAATCAGAATTCCAGAACCCTTAGTGTGGTGCGTGTGCTGTGTGGTAGTAGATAAGGTGAGCACATAGCTATGATTAAATTCATATTCCACGTATAGGTTATAGGGCATTTAATTATTGTAACTTCAATACATGATTAGTATTGGAAGGCATGTTTTTATCGAGCAGTTGCAGAAATGTGCATGGGCATTGAAGTAGTTTAACTACTGTAACTGTAAGCAAAGACTACTTGTTAGAATCTGCCTATAGTATTGCCTTGCCCTTTGGCATGAAGCACTCTGTATTCTATTCATATATAGTTGGTAAATTATGCGATGCTTTGCTGTATTTTCGATTTGGTTCCATTAACTGTTATTAAAGTTTAGCTACATGGTTTACAGCAGCATTGTAAAGGATAATGACTGTTTTGCTTTTCACCTTCGATAACAATGCAACAAATTCTTAGTTTGAAGTATACAGGGTAGTCTTTCTATACTTTCATACTTAATTGGAACACATGTGTATAACACTATAGTAGCAGATTGTGATTTATATTATATTTCTTCTTGTCTTTTCTGTACTTCCATATCGTTCCGATGTGAAGTAGGTTCCTTTCATTTACACTATTTCTTTATGGATTTCTATAGTCTCACAAAAGGTTATTTAATTGGGTATATTTGACTAGTATTTAAATATGTAAACTGCTAACGTGGAATTACAGTCAGTATACAGAATTTAATTACTAGTTTTTGAATACAATTTATGAATATTTTAAATAAATATTTCTTCATTAGACAGCATATGTAGATTGAGGCAACATATTTCTACTTGTGTTTATATAATCGGTCAATATCCGTGAGATGTTTTTATTTTGTTGTCATACGCAGGAAGCCGGCCAAAGATGGGCTGCATTTCTTCTTCTCACCTGCCAAAATTTCTTATTTTTCTTATTTTTCTTATTTCGCCTACTTTCGCTACTGGCTATTTGGTTGGATTAACATTGTATGCTGCAGTGACTTTCATCTCTCTCTCTCTCTCTCTCTCTCTCTCTATATATATATATATATATATATATATATATATATGAATCAGAATAAATCAACGAACATATAATTTTATTCATTGGACTTCTTCTTCTGTGGTGTGCGAGCAGTGGGGATAGCATGTAATTGAACCCATGATCCCGACATATATATATATATATATAAATATATATATATATATATATATATATATATTCCCATTGCTATTAATTGGAAGAGCTGTCTATTTATATTCTTTTCTGATTCACGAGAAAATTCACGAGAAAATTTGATTCGCCTAGAAAATTCAAGAAAAATTAGTTTGTCTGCCTTTTAACAATAATTCAAATAAAATACATTTTATCTGTTATGTACATAAGCAAAAACTATTTCATAGTCTAAATATGCTTTTTTTATTATGTATCAATAACCATAACATCCAAATTTTACACTTATAATATGACAGATATTAGTTATTTCGGTTAATATATACCTCCCAGTAGAGGTCCAGAGAAAACTCCAATGCCCCACCCTACTGAAACGAGAATAGTACCAAGTCCTTGATTGCTATTGTCGCATACATCATATACCAACGAGTACTGCATAGCTTGGATGCCTGTAAATAAATATCCAAACAAAAATTCATTTAACAAAACGGTATTTATATTACACGATTTTGCTTGTTCTCATACTGCTAAAACTTTGATAAACTGTGGAGTCTGTGAAAAAAAAATTGCATGAGAAATTCTGTATAGGCCTCTGCTGATCTTTTTTTTCAAGTCTTTAAATTATATTTCTAATGTTACATATGCCGGTAGTATTGGCGATAGAACTATCAATTGCATGGCATTTGGTCTTGTGCTCGACATTTCCGTTTAATAACAAATTTAACGGACAATAAACAAATTTTTCCTACTGTTGACGATTCCGCTAATCATGTGTGTCAATAAAGCAACAGGAAGCGACTTGGTGAAACCGAATGCAAAATCCATACTTCCGGCTATCGCTTGGGAAAGAAACAGTAACCTTCTTCCGGCCCAATCCAATATCAAGCTGCTCGGGTTGATATATATTGATTCATAGGAAAAATTTACATCAATTTAAAAGTAATTACGTAAGTTTCAGATACAAGTTTACGCGATTCAGACGTAGAAAGGTTTGTTGAATAAAACATTTTGGAATCACTAATTTACTTAAATATTAATTAGAGAAATATAATTCAAATTTTAAATCCGGGGCCTTTACGTTATACATAAAGTTGCTCTTCACCTATCTAAATCAGATTACGTTTTAACTGTCATGTACTGTCCCTAATAACTGTACTTGAAACGAGAAATGTAATCAGTCAAAAACATGTGCAAACGCCAAGATACCCTCCAATGGCTCTGCCCAGGAACAGGCTTGATAAAACGATGCCCACATAAAAACCTTTTGCTTCCTCACGGTAACCGAAGCTCTGGAATTAAAATCATTTTTGCGTAAGTTACGTATAAGTTACGTGACACCCATATGCGACATATAAAACTAAAAATATATATATTTAAAGTGCTATCGGATAACCGTCCATTATTCATGTCGAGGAAAACGCGTTTTATACTATTTCAAGATTGGTTTATTCAGATTTGTGAAGAGAGAGCTACAAGAATATTAAAAACTTCTGATTTTGTGAGGCTTATTATATATGATCTGCTTATTTATGTCTTGTATAATTAAAGTTGAAGTTTGACGAACGGTTGTACAGTTATAAGGATAGAATATAGTGTAAAGTAGAACCATAAATCGTTTTATTTGCAAAGTTTTGAGTCGTTGTACTTTTAAAATGTGTTTTCCTCAAGTCATTTCAATGTTATACTACTCCGACCATGTCGGGCGCAAAGGAAAACGGGAATGTAACGCTGAAACCATAGCACATATAAAAAGGAAAACATATTTCAGTAGGAGAACATTATAAAAATAGTTGTATAAAAATAACAGGAATATTAAAATGGATATTGACCTATCTGTGGGTGGATTTTCTTCTAAAAGTATATCAGTTAAAGTGGGATTATTTTACTGCAGCTTTGTATGTACATAGGTACACTGACCTAAACGATAAAAACTATAGTTTGGTATATTGATATTAAGAACCGTGGTCAGTTAAATACAACATAAAATATCTGAGACTTTAGTAAACTAAAGACAGGACATATCCATGAGAACCAATTTGAGAGGGTTTTATTTTTTAACTGATATTCTAGTAATAATCAAAGAGATAAATTTGCACTTGATATTTATTTTGTACCTAAACCTAATTTTCAAGTTTAATAGACTATTAATGCTGTCCCTAATACTGCTCACCTGAGGTAACATGGGCAGGCTTACCTTACGATGCAAACATCTAGTTTGCCCCCCCCCCCCCCGGGATAATGAGAATATTTCTTAAGACGATATTTGAATAAAACCTCTGACCCAAGGGGGGGAGATGCATATCATTGATGACAATATTTCTGGTTTTTTTTCTGCTTGTGTTTGTGTAAGATCTCCAATTGTGCTTACTAAAAATGACCTTTTGGCAGAGTGATAGTCGTACGTGTTAGATTTGAAGCATACATTTATTTTTGATTCAGGTAGATGGCTACCCTAGCGATCTCTCGGTGTTTGCTGACATTGAGTATAATATACGTGTTACCTTATAATTAAAGCTTATTCATGCTAGAGAATTTTATCAAATTCTTCTGTATACGCTTATGCTAAAGACCTGCATCATAGTTTGTTATATTCATTGCGTATAATTATGTATCTTCCCATCTGTTGGTCACAATAAATGAAAAGCTGTGCATATTATCATGTTGGTATAATGAAAACGTGTTTCTGTATTGTGCTACAAAGCCAGCTGTGATAATAACAATATACTCTACATTTGTTTTTCGGCCAAACCACATGATTTGCGTCAATAAGCTTGGTCTTCATACTGGATAATCCTTAGTCACCGATCGATAAACTAAAAACTAACAATATATTAATTATATATGGTGACCCTAATCATGCTTATATCGCTTGTAGTTTGCTTATTAATCTATTGTATGTACACCCGAGAAACTTAAATAAATATAACGTTTACTTCTTGTGTATGTATATATATATATATATATATATATATATATATATATTTATATATATATATACCAAATGTAATAGAATATAGCTTTGCAACAGATTGTTTTCAATTATTGTGTCTTAGCCTGGACGGCAGTTTTACTTAGGCTGAAAGTCAGATGATTTACTCGGAATTATTAAATCTTTCAATGACACTTTGTTCGTATTTAGTATTATATCTTTAGATGAAACATAATTAATATTTTCTGAAAACAAAACTGGATATACTTATCTTTCATTACGAATACAATCATGCCACCTCTGTAGAATTGTATATGTATTAAGGACAACCAGTGTACAAAGTACACCTTCTATTAATTGCTGCCTGGAGATACTATTTCATTGTCTTTATTTTTTCGGAATGATGTTATAAAGATTAAGTAATATTTCGCACAGTTTGCGTCAGAATGTTTATCTTAAAACCGATTACGACTGCTCCTCACGCGGCCTCCTTTAAGACAAGAGAAATACAAGCTTCTGATTTGATTAAGATATTGGGAGTTTCTCGTAAAAAAATCTTGGAAATCCGAAATAATGTTACTGTGACGTATATTCTGCGAGCTATGTAACAGAACATGATTTAAGCACACTATTATTCAGGTGGGCACAAATTGTAGCATAGTGACGTGGAAACTTCTTACTTAGCATATGAAGAGTTTTCAGTAAAATCTTCTTGGAAACCTTAAATAAGGTCCTTGTAAACTATTTACTGAAGATCCTAGGAAATATTATGATTTTCAGCATTCTGGAAGTTATTCTGCAGATTATTCAAGGTTCTTTAACAAAACATACATTAATGCATGCACTCCATTATGTAAATTCAGCTTAGCGTCATGACCCATGGGCCACTTGTTCATGTCGAATTTAAAAGGCATTTGGCAAACACACCGATGCGACCTGCTGTGGACTATTTCCTACATCTACTCCTCTTTCATATACGTATATTCTTCATTTCTCAGATAGCTCAAAGCTTGACCTTGGTTCATTACTTTTATTCATAACATTCATAATTTTAATTTGATCGACAATCGGATTAATGCTTTACGATATGTTATTACCTCTGCTTTGAACTGGAAAGCATTCGGTTATATTTCTGACAGTCCCTAAAGTCAAATATTTTTGTATGCATTTGCCCTACTTAAAGGGGAGTTTGATGAGATCACTGGATTCTGGATATATCTAATTGGTAATCTGTAGCTTATTTTAACAACGCTTTTGTAAGATTATATGTCTATGTCAAGGGGAAGTGTATAAAAAGCTGACTTTGCATGAGCTTTGATGGTCAGTAAATTGTTTTATTTACATGCCTCTATCGGACTTAATACAATATAACAGAAATTAAATCTATACGAACACATATCATATACTGGTTCGTAGTTTCCCTCGCACATCTAACTTACTTACTTGCTGAGGTTTAGGTCTGCATGATGTTATTTCATACTCTCACATACCAAATATATAAATATTGGTTGAAAATACTTCTGATTGTCCGCTTGCAACCGCCGATGCAATATGTTTGAATTTATACGTGATAGGCCCTATAGATGCAACCTGCCCATGTTCTATGATATGACATTTTGCTAATTCAAGTGGCAAGGATAGTATGATTGAATTAAAAACTTTCAAAGTACGTATGAATATTTATGATCTACATGAGTGTCGTCCAATGTGTTATTATTAGTACAATATATTTCAACAGAATAGCTCATTCAGCAAGTGCCATTTTCAATGAGGCTCTGCTACAATTGAAATACAAGATACAGAAGTTAAAATTGACAAACTGACATGAGTGCTATATAGAAACAGATAATATATTTGTGTCTACGTAGGCTACCGCAAAAAGCTAAAGTTATAACATGGCCAAAAATGTTTTCTAAATATATGAACTCACATTAAGAGTATGCGTTTATAAATTTAAATAATACATTTCAACATCCGTTAGACAAGAGATTTGGTATCGCTGATTTGAATAGCGAGTCTGTTACAGCGTAAAGCTCCTCAGTGTGAAAATAAGGTTCCGTATTTTCTGTTTTTAGGAGTGCAAAATTACCGTGTAGACATTTCTCACTACAATCTTTTGTTTGGTATGTTCTGGTTTTAGGAGTGTAAAATTTCCGTGCAAACGTGTCTCGCTGCACATCATTTGTTAGGTATTAAGAGTGTAAAATTACTGAGCAGACATCCATAGCTACACATCTTTTGTTTGGTTTTAGGAGTTTATAATTACTGTGCAGGCATCTCTCGCTACACATTTTTTGTTTGGTTTTAGGAGTGTTAAATTACCATGCAGACGTCTCTGGCTACACATCATTTGTTTGGTTTTATAATAGTGTAAAATTGACGTGCAGACATCCCTCGCTACACATTCTTTTGCCATACCCCTTCAAATCCAGAGAATTTTTTTAAAGAGAGCATTTGACTAGTAGTTACAGAAAGAAATGATTACGTATTTCAACAACTATTAACGAGAGCATTTGATAACATTTGAATCCAAGTAGTTACAGAAAGAAAGCATCATGTATATCCACCATCGTTCGGTTGAATTGTGTTATTAGCTCAACTGAGAAAATCTTTTCCCTTTTCATATATTTTTGGTAGCAATTCTGGCCGCACGCTTTTGCATTTTTGCCCTTTTGCAAAGTCAACTAAAACGGTCAATGTTATTCTTTGCATGACTTTATGTTAAAGGATTGCATATTTTACGTGAAGTCGTCAGAGACATGCTTAAGCGGCATTATAGTCCTCACTCAGCTCTTCGCAGTTTTTATCTCTTTTCCAAACTTTATCTTTTATAGCATCAAATTTTTTGACCGTTTTCTGGCCTGGCATGGTATAACCTGGACATTCAATCTTTAACTGGTCTTGACATCACAGGGTGTCCTTTTAATGTCAAGAGTAGGGCATTGTTCTTCTCAGGTTTAATCAATGTTCTCGGTAAACTAATCATTGGCCTGACTGAATACTTTGGACCGCTTTGTTGACATACTTAAAACTACAGTATCATCGGTACACCGTATAGCTTTACAGGTATCAAACGCAGAGATATCATGTACATATATAGGACATAATAGGTCATAAGATTGTTCCTGGTGGGCCCTAATGCTCAGCGGTTTTGGTGTAGAGGGCATGTTTTTACTTTTGACATCGTGAATCATGTTATTCAAATAAGACTGGAACACGATCAAATTACCAGATTCTTTAGTATTACTTCCCCAAGTTCACTACTTAATTGCTGTTGCCCTCTATTGGAAATCAAAATCAACGGATGTCTTGAAAACATCTGTTCAGGGTAATTTTATTTAATTGTGTTCAGCAGCCATATATAGTATTGAGGGTCACCTAAAGTTAAATGACAAACTGACTTGAGGTAATAAATCTAAAGGCATTCAGGCAGTTCTGGTAAATGCCCAGTCAATTAGAAACAAAGATATGCTATTAATGGACTTTTTAACTGAGATCAATGCGGATATATGTGTAGTGACTGAAACATGGCTTGGAAATGAAGATGACGACGCATGGCTAGGAACAAGTGAACTTACAAAAAACGGCTATCGTGTTGACTTCGTAAACCGTGAACACAGGGGTGGGGGACTTGCTATTATTTACGATTCCGCCCTGGCTGTTCAGAGACAAACAAACCGTCAGCTACAATCCATGCATCTTGTTAAATGGAAAGTAACAACATCAAGCAAGGTATCATTTATGATATATGCAGTGTATCATCCACCTTATTCTGTTAGAAATCCAATAACAAACGCAGTTTTCTTAGATGAATTCACAGATATACTCACAGACTCTATCACAACAGACTCGAACAACATTTTCATGGGAGATTTAAACATACGTTTAAATGATGAATATGATCATGATGCTGAAATTCTAAGGGATACACTGTGTGCCCTAGGCCTCACACAGCACGTGGATTTCTATACTCATACAGCTGGCAACATATTAGATGTGGTAATCACTGAGGCGGGCAGTAATATCAGAGTGACCAAATGTGTACCTGGACCTTTTATTTCCGATCATCGTGCTGTAGTCTGAGAACTTACAACTCCAAAAGATGACATCACATCACAGGTGTGTTACTATAAAAAGTTAAATGAAATAAACACAACAGAGATGGAAAAGGATCTAAATGAAATCACATTGTCTGATAAAAACAGTGACATTGACATATTAGTAAACAAGTTAGAAAGTGATTTCCGTGTAATTCTGGACAAACATGCCCCACTTAAAGCTAAGAAATTAACCAACAGAAAGAAGTATCCATGGTATAATGAGGACATTAAAGAACAAAAAAGAAAACTAAGACGCAGGGAGAGGTTGTGGAAAAATACAGGACAGATTTTACATTGAAAGCTCTAAAATTAGAACGGGCGAAATATAACAACATGCTTAAATTATCAAAAATAAATACACTAACTGAAAAGATACAAGAATGCGGAGATAACACAAAGAAACTATACAAGCTTGTCACTGAGATTACAGGTGTTAATAAAGACAATCCACTGCCAAAGGGGCTATGTGATGAGGACCTAACCAACCAATTTGCCGACTTTTTCCTGAGTAAAATAAACAAAATAAGATCAAGTCTGGACAAATTTCCATATTATCAGCCTACAATAAAAGATGTAAAATCTTTAAATAATTTCAGGCCTCTGTCTCAGAGAGAAGTTACAGCCATTATCAATAGTTTGCCAAGTAAGAGCTGTGAAACAGATGCATTTGCCTGCCAACTATTCTTTTGAAGAAAATGCTTCCAGCAGTGATCAGAAAAATAACAGACATTATTAACATTTCACTGGTTGAAGGGAGATTTCCCAGAAGTTGGAAGGAGGCTATAGTACGTCCCCTTCTGAAAAAAAACTGGTCTTGAATTAAAATCTTCAAATTACAGACCTGTGAGTAATTTACCATTTTTATCAAAAGTACTCGAGAAAGCAGCCTTGTCTGAATTTAATCAACATACTAAGAGTCAAGAATTAATGCCAGATTATCAGTCAGCATACAGAGCTAATTACTCGTGTGAAACTGCACTAATCAAACTGACTAACGACATATTATGGGCGATGGAACGTCAGGAAATTACAGCAATGATGGCAATAGATTTGTCAGCCGCTTTTGACACGGTTGATCACTCAATTTTATTAGAAGTGCTATACAATAAATTCGGTATAAATGGAAAAGTTCTGGAATGGTTTGACAGTTACCTAAGACCCAGATCATATAAAGTGAAAATAGGTGAGAAGTTTTCAAGGAATATGGACCTAACTTTTTCGGTTCCTCAAGGAAGCTGTGCAGGGCCAATCCTTTATCTGGCGTATGCCAGTACAATACAGGAAGTTATTCCAGGAGACATCCAACTTCATGGATATGCAGATGACCATGCAATTAAGTGTTCATTCAGTGCTAACAATCGTCAAGCAGAGAACGCCACCATCCGAAAACTGGAAACTTGTGCGAAAGACATTAAAACGTGGATGGACTCAAACATACTGAAAATGAATAATTCCAAGACAGAATTCATTATGTTTGGTAACAATGGACAGTTATCAAAATGCACATCATCTCAGTTAAATGTAAACGGAGAACACGTTGAACTTTCAGATAATATTAAATACTTGGGACCTTGGCTGGAAAAGCAGCTAAATTTCAAACGTCACATTTCATTGAAATGTAGAACTGCAATGCATAATATTCATAGAATTAAGCAGATCAGATCCATACTCACGATGGAAGCAACCCACACATTAGTTCGTGGACTAGTCATGGCTCACCTTGACTATTGCAATGGAATTTTATTTGGTCTACCAGAAAGATCAATTTAAAAGCTACAACGTGTGCAAAACATTGCAGCAAAATTAGTATTAAACAAGGAAAAATATGAAAGTGCAACGGAAGCTCGTAAGGCATTACACTGGTTACCTATTCGTGCTCGCATAGAACATAAAGTCTTGACCGTTGTCTTCAAATGCCTAGAAGGAACTGCACCAGATTACCTTAAGAAATTGATAGAGGTACAGAAACCAGGCAGATTAGGGCTTAGATCTGATAGGGGTGTAAGAAGGCTCGTAGTATCCCCTACAAAACGGAAAACTTTTGCTTCGCGATCTTTCAGTGTTTGTGGTCCAGGGCTATGGAATAGCATTCCAGAAGAACTGAAAGCAGTATCACGTATTGAAAAATTTAAGAAGGACGTTAAAACTTACCTTTTTAGAAAATACCATGCCTAAATATTTTTATATTTTTACCTATATAACTATTTTAACTTTTTAGTGTCATTGATAATTTAGTAAATATGTGGTTCTATTTTTAAGTATGATGTTTTAGTTGTAAAGCGCATTTGAAACATACGTGTAAAAATGGCGCTATACGAAATAAAAATAGTTATAGTTATAGTTATAGTATTGAGGTTCACCTAAAGGAAAACCTGGCTTTAACTTTTTTTTAACAGTGTGTGTATTTGTAAAACTCCTTATATGGTGTTAAACATATCATGTACGGAGTATCTCCCGACATTGCGCACTATGCCAGGAAAAATAAGGTTATTTAAATTCAACCTTAGCGTGTTTACTTTTTAAAATATTGTTCTTTGTATTGTGGTTCACCTGAAGGTAAAAGGGGAGAGAGAGGGAAATACATATGAAAATACGAGACCTGAACTCGTGGTAATCAATATAACTGGTTCAGCAATGGTCGAATCGGTAGCTTTCTATGTGTGCTTGTGCTTGTGATTGATACGCCGTGAAAACATTAGTAGGCAGTTTAACTGTACCGATAGTGCTTACTTATAACGTCCTTGCTGTGATATGAAATATATCAAACAAGTAACTGCTGAATTAAGTTCAAGATCACTTCCAGCTTTTCATATGAACAAATAAAATAAATTAACACGTGATATAAGATATGCGCATTTCAGTGTATCAAAAGAAAGAGATGGAAGTGAAAGTTTTGCCAAGCAGAATTGCGATATATATATATATATATCATCCTAAGAAGGTTCCAGTGCTTGCATATATATGTAAATATATATATATATATATATATTAAGGTTATTTTGTGGAGATAACCGCCTCCATTTTTAAATTTCTAAGTTTATGTTCATCTACAGAGTTCCATTCCGGTTTCGGACTACATGACAGGGGCTTATATCCGATTTTTCCTGGTGTCAACCTGGTACGGTTTACCACTCCTGCGAGCCCTGGGTTTGTGTCATTCCCATAACTTGGTCATAACACCGAGGAACCCTCGAAAGGCGCACTCATCTGTTAGTGAAACACGACTGATGGGCACAGTCTCCCCATCAAGCCTTTAGAGCGCTCACCCTGAGTGGGCGCGGACCGTAAAAAATCTCACAGCCTCGGCTGTCTCACAATCTCCCCGCTTTGAGTCCTGCGCTCTACACCTGAGCAGCAGAAGCCGGCGTTTTATGTATAATAGTGTGTGTGTGTAAATATATATATATATATATATATATGTATATATATACAATCTTAATAACATGCATTAACCGCTAGCCCAGTATAAGCGGCCCCTTGTTCTCGAAATTTTTGGATCCACCACTGCTAAGAGCAAGTAAGTGATATGTTTGTATGTTAGGTGAAGGGATAACATTGAAACATCCAGATAAGCACTAAAGCTCATGAAAGAGGCAAAATACCTCTATGAACACTTCTACATAGCAATATCATCGTGGTTTAGGGGTTGAACTAAGATGATTTTCGTAAGCAAAACCCCTCACCTATATCCTGAGACCAAAATGAACAGAGCGGCAATTCACCCAATACATGCATGTTTTGTCAGCAAGGGACTAGAATCAGTTTATTTTACTGTAAAAACAGGTATGTCTCCCCTTCCCATGGGCCTTCGTTTTCATATCTGATGGGGGAAATATGCACTTTTTCCAAATTTATACTGTTAACAGTATTCATATACTTCCACAGATTTGACCTCACAGATCAACTTTAAGGTAATACATTTTTAAACTGCTTGGTTTTCAAGAAGACTCCCAATTTATTTTAAGCCTTTGTTTAATAATTTGAGAATAAATAAGAAGTACTTCAAAGTTTATGGTGTTAATAAAATCATAGAATTCTGAAGATTAAACTAAAATGATGCTGGTCAAAGCCACCAATTTTCCGAAATTTCGGTTGGAAACGACTTTTAGCTCAAATATTTAAGACTCAGTCAATTATGTGCAAAACAAATCAATTCAGGGAATCAGTAGTAATGGATAAATATAGATTTTCTTATAGTGTAAAAATATGTTTCTTATAATAATATAAAATCATAATTCTTCTAAATTCTAATAATAAATGTATTTTATGTCAATAATCTGAATAAAATATTACCAAAAATGGAACATCAGAACCAAAAACAATTGAAAACAATGTCGATCTCGACCACAATATGTATGTATGAATATATGTGTGTGTGAGTGAGTGTGTGTATGTATAATAATTGATGGCATAGCCATGTTTGTCTGTATTCGATGCGATGAAAAGAGAAAGAATGACGGCTTTTAGATAGACTAACTTGTTTATATAAGAGCGCCTCGTTTTCAATTTTGAGTGACAACATGGGTCGTGTCATTTTGCTTTCTCTTCATTTCCCAGGGTTAGCTGTACCAGATTAGTTGTACATTTGTATTTGTTGAATGAAAATTGACGCGCCGGTCAGTGTGTTGCGTTCTTAAAAGACAATGGCTATTGAAATGGTGCTCGCTTTTGGGTTTAGTGTGTTTGGTCCACAGCCTAGTAGTATTCAGCGTGTTCATAAATATAGATCGGCCGTAGCATATATAGCAGGCCAGGCTTTGTAATAATCTTATTAATATAAATGAGCCTCCAGGGTAGAAGAGTATTTAACTATAAGCACACGCCTACTGAGGGAGACAGTCTACCAAGTTTCCAGAGACGTGCTGCTGCCAAGTGTCCAGAGAGGTGCCGCTGCCCAGTGTACAGAGAGGTGCTGCTACCCAGTGTCCAGAGAGGTGCTGAAGCCCAGTGTCCAGAGAGGTGCTACTGCCCTGTGTCCAGATTGGTGCTGCCGCCCAGCGTCCAGAGAGATGCGACGAGAAGTGCTGCAAGCTGGTGTAAAGTGAGGAGGTGCTGCCAGCCAGGGTCCAGTGAGGTGACGCCAGCCGGGGTTCAGAGAGGTGCTTTCAGCCGGAGTCCGGTATCACTTGTCCAGGAGATCTAGAAACTGTTTAACTGGCTAATGGAATATATATAATCACACTGAATGAACCCTTATATCAATACTTTAGTTGAGAAAATATGTCGAAGCAGACTTGTTAGACAAGGTTAGTTATTCATATAACACATTTACAATTTTTATACAGTATAGTAAGGAACACTCCTGTTGATAACAAATATTGAGATAAAATTGAGGCATAATAAATTAAATATATTTGAGCACTTTCCTTATTAGTTTCTAATATATAGTTAGAAATATGCTTTCATTTTGATAATCTTATCGTGAAAAAATATTTAGACAAATCATATTAAGCTGTATTTACATGAAATATTTACAATTTCTTGTAATCGTTTGGAAATATACCATATTAGATATCTATACTCATGTTGAGAAATAAAATATTGAAACTGATAGCTTAAAATATATTTGTATATAACATATTTAAACTGTTTTGTAAGTTGTAGAAACTGAAAATGAGCTTCTTGGGAAAAAAAAAAACAGAAAGGCTTATGATATGTTCCACTCTACAAGAAATGCATAAAGTCTTAAACTTCTCCAGGATTTTCTTTCAGTGATTCATTTAAACTGTTTTAAGCTTGTGATGTGAGTGGTGTAAAAAAATAATACAGCTTTGAGAGCTTTGATGGTCTCAGTGAGCTCCACTATATGCACCACTATACACTGCGTGACACATTCAAGGCACGCCTTTTATGGCTACCTAATATTGAGCGAATTATGTACAACATATTTATAAAACTTTTTTCGACTCAGAAACTGAGTAAAATGAGCTTTGGGCCAAAATAAGCCATTGGCTTTAACTTTAACCATAGGATAAATGAATCTTACTCATAAGTAGCATCCAGTTTTGTGACATGACTCTTACAAAAATCAAATTTTATTCAGACAATGTGGATATCATAAAATTATAAACAAACAAACAATGTATAACAAAATGTTTTATTACATAATTGCATTTATTTATGTGGTTTGTAAAACTGAAACTAAAACTCCTGTTGTCAAAAGCTCCCTACGCGGTGCGGTTACGAGACCCTTTGCTTATTTAACTCCTCTGGTATAAAGGTGACTGTAATGATAGAGAGTAGAAAGAAAAAGCTGTACATAATAAACACCAGGTTGATATCAAAAGGAAATCCGATTTCAGCGCCGCTGTTGATTGACCAGGCAAAAATGGCACCGCCAAGTGTTGGCGCAACCCCCCTACAATATGGTCAAATATATTATTTATAAGTATTTTAAGGACTCGGACTAACTTAATAAACTGCTAGATTTAAACTTGCGCAGTTAATGCATGTAAGTGTCTCGGATTCTGTATTCACTGACTGGCGATTCTTTTTGATATATTTTATATCACCACAAGGTCATTTTAATAAATTTCATTCCAAATCACCAAATGAACATAAATGGCCCCATGCGGCATAAATTCAGACCTCTAAATGTGCATTTCCTGCATTAAAGAGTAACGAAAATGCTTACAATCCGTGATTGCCAGTTTTTCAATTGCTAATATTCCATAAATTAAAAAGGAACAAAAGAGTTCCAATTTTGATATTATTCATGCACTTACCTTGACAACGCTGACATTGTAGCTCTTATTCCATTTGCCGCTCCCGAGTCCTCTCGACCAACAGAATTGATTCCAAGTAATATAATTGCTGAAGCGGTGATAATGGAAAGCATCACCTCAAAGCCCATAAGAATGGTAAGGATCGTCATCCGTGCTGTCGTACTTTAAGTAATTAAAATATGTATTCATTTTAACAATACAAGTTATCATCAAAACGTAATTACTTGTACAATCACAGTTTTTTTTACAGGTGGAAGTAATGCACATTTAAACTGCCTTCTGTTATTCAATGGTCGTTCTTCTATGGGTCCTATTTTATGATTGCAGTTTAACGCTAGTTGTTCTATGGTTGTTATTCTAAGGTTGCTAATCTATGCATGCTGTTCTATGGTTGCTCTTCTATGACAGTTAGTCTAAGGTTGCTTTTCTATGGCTGTTATTCTATAGTTGTTCTTCAATGGCTGTTAATATATGCTTGTTAACATATGGCTGTTAATTTTACGGTATTCTTCTATGGCTGTTATTCTATGCTTGTTAATTTATGGCTGTTAATCTATATCTGTTATTCTATGAGTGTTATTCTAGGTTGTTATTCCATGCTTTTATCCTATGCTTGTTAATCTATGGCTGTTATTCTGTAGTTGTTCTTCTATTGCTGTTATTCTATGCTTGTTAATCTATGGCTGTTATTCTATGCTTGTTAACCAATGGCTGTTATTCTATAATTGTTCTTCTATGGCTGTTATTCTATGCTTGTTAATCAATGATTGTTATTGTATGGTCGTTCTTCTATGGCTGTTATTCTATGCTTTTCAATCAATGGCTGTTATACTATGGTCGTTCTTCTATGGCTGTTATTTTGATGGTTTTAAATAAAGCCTGACACGCAAGGCAACAATTTCCATCGACGTAAGGCTTATCAAAATCTGTAACGGTATGGATTTTAATTATCTGGGATGTTAATACCTTGAATGCAGGCATCTTAATGTTGGCAATAGTGGGATCAGAAAAATATGCACCATAATTGCATACTCGGCGACCTGAAATTTAAATAGTAAAATTACATATAAGGAAGTATATTTTACATTGCAAACTGGAATGCTAAGTTTTTGTAACGTATATTAAGTATTTCTATCAAGAAAGTGGCAATCACATACACGTCAAAATCAACAGAAACAAGTTTTTTATACTGTCCTGGTGTAGCAAGATTAAATATTTCAAAGACAGCATCAGAACCTTCTTAGCTCCCAGTCTTTTCTCTAAAGCTGGGAAGAGGACTGGAGTCAACGCAAACATCGGAAGTGCCGCCAGCCCTATCACGGTCCCGATCTTGTCAGTTGTAAAGGACAAGCCACCTGTAACGGAAGGTCAAACCAAGACGAGGCTTCAACATTTGAGCCAATTTTTCATTGTAGTAACATTTAATAAATTGAATATTCGAAATATATATTAACCAATGGCCCATGACGCTCAGCTGAGCTAGACACACAGGTGATGCATGTATTAATTATTAATGTTATGATCTGATGAAAAAAAAAGTTGTTAAGGAAGCTTGAAGAATGGATAGAATGAATTCCAGAGTGCCCAAAATCAATCAGGCGTTTTGTCCATAGGCCTTAGAAAAAAGGATACAGCGACCTTATTTGAGGATTCCAAAATATTTTTCCTAGAACTCCCTACGTGCTAAGTTCTATCTAACTTATCTGGTGCAAAATGCCCACAGAAAATGGGTCACAGTGAGTAGAGTTTCTAAGAAGATTTTACAGGGCCCTCCCTAGATCTTAAATTAAAAGTTTCCATGTCCAACTGCTATCATTTTTGCCCGTCTGACTAATAGGGTGCAAAAGTCACGTTTTGTCATATAGCTGACAGCATCAAGTCCCAATGACCTTATTTAGGTTGTCCAAAGCGACATTAAAATCAAGTTTCTTGATCCAGCATTTAAGATTATAGCCACGTCTAATTTTTGGCGGTTCACAATTACGTTTTCAGCTCGTACCTCACAGAATATAGGGCATCATAAGCTAATCTCATGTGTTGAAGGAAATTTGTCCAAGACCTCCTTCAATTTAAAGACAGAAGGTTCTAGAACCAACCATTATGTTTTGCGAGCCTCTTACATTCGCCGAACTTAAACCATATTTGCCTATAGCCCACAGAATATGTCAAATCAGGTGACCTTATTTCGAGATTCAAAGGATACTCACCTTGGACCTCCCTGGATTTTTTAAAAGAAGGTACTAGATCCAACAGTGAAGTTTTGTGCCCTGTGTGACTGTCTGGGTGTTCAGTATCAAGTTTTGCCAATAGCTCGTAGAGTATATGTAACGATGACCTAATCTAGGTTTCCCAGGAGACTTGCTCGAAGACTTCCTAGGATGATATGTTAGAAGATTCCAAGGAAAATGGATATAATTTGTACCCTTTCTGTCTAGGACTTAAAAATCATGTTTTTATTCCGTAGCTCAAATTATATGTCACCATAACCAACCAGGTTTTCAAGGCGATTGCCAAAAACCTACCTGGATGTTGCGTTAGAATATTCTTGGCCTAGCAGATACAAGTTGTGCCCTTATGACAGTCAGGGTGCACATAAGACATTTTTCCTATAGGCCGTAGAATATAGGTCACGGTGATCTAATTTCATGGGACATTTCCCAGGATCTAGTAAAATATTAAGTTAGAAGCTTCTAGACCTATAAGATACAATTTGTGTTTCGTAAGAATGTCTGGTAGCTCAAAATCATGTATTCAGCCATAAGGTCGCAGAATATAGGTCACCATGACCTACTTTCAGGTTTCGAAGATGATTTGCACAGAACATCCCTGGGTGTTAAAAAATTCTAGGCCTAACAAATACGTTTTTTGTCCATCTGATATTCAGGGTGCTCATACGACATTTCTTCCAATAGGTCGCAGAATATAGGTCACGTTGATCTAATTTCATGTTTCCAAGGACATATTCGCAATTTGTGCTACGTCTGACTGTCTGGGTGTTAAAATCAATATACGCTCTTTACACAGCGCTTTACCTATAGACCTACTACCAATTACGTAAGCGCTGTTTGTTATGACCACGTATCCTGAATTGCTAAACCAGAGGGGAGCACAATCTTTTTGTCCAATCAGAGGAGACCTTGTGCTTGAAGACACAACCAAGCGAGGAATGCACGGAGCCAATGTTGTTCATTTCGTTTTGAGTTACAGCGCTCATCGCCCCGGTAACCGTCTGAACAGGCCACAGGCTCAGAGAGAATGGCCCCAGACATGGTTTGCTTAGGGCCTTGGGCACATAGGATGCCCAGCCGGTGAGCTGTAATTCAAACGAAACGTAACAACAAAGGCTGCGTGCAGACTTCGCTGGCTGGTTTCAGTTCTGCAGACAGCAGATACATGGCTAAGCTAACATAAAATATTGGTCACAAAGACCTATTTTTTTGGAAGGCAAAGATATTTACCAGGGAACTACCTTGATGTCAATTTAGAATGTCTAGGTCAAACGAATACGATTTGGGTCTTGTTTCAGGAAAGACAGACGGACGACCGCACAGACTAAGGTTGATCGCTATCGGTAAATGCAGGTAGTCGTCAAATCTAAGTGAATGAAATATGTCCAACGATGGCAGCAGTGTCTGGGCGACAATTGGAGTAATTATCCAATTAACAAGAATGTAATGTTATATTTCTCTGTTGCTACACTTAACTTGGAAATTTAAATTGTTTTATTCTTCTCTTGAATCCTGTATGCTGGCGAAACGCCACGTGAAAAGTTTCATCTGTTCTGAGTAATTTTGACACTAAGACCTCCTTATAGGTATTCGTAGAATTTTAATTAAGACTCGGTAAAGGATATCCGTTTGTTTTTTAACTGCGGATGTATCGGTATCTCATACACAGTCGGCTCACTCACATCGTGTCAAGGGTAAGATTGCCTTACATATACTTCTGTATCTGCTGTGCTGATTTGTATCACAGAGCAAACGAAATAAATAACCCTACAGTTATTTCCTAATGATATGTATTTCTTCCCAGGGCGATGTATTTGAAGTTATCTTGGCTCTTAAAACAAAGTAACATTGTGGTATCGTTCATATTGTAGTGCAAGGGTTGAATTCCAAAAGGCTTTAAAAAGTAAATGAAAATTAAGTACTGTAGCCCGCACCTCAAATTTGTTGAATTAATTTATATTAATGATGATTCATATTGACTTAACCCACTTCGGGCGTTGCTCATCGGTTCGTTGGGATTCATAAATATGTTCCATGTTTTCAATTATTAAATAATCAAAATTATCAGTTATTAGACGAAATCATATGTAATTGACATCGAACTGTTTTAAGGGCAAACCATTTTATAATTAAAGTTTGTCTCACCAAGTCTTGTCACAGTGGAGCTCCAAACCGTGACAGCGTCTTCAAGCCCGATGTAACTGAAACCTTGAATTGATTCGGCAGCTGTTGTGAATTGAACCTCTTTCTTCCTGCAATACACAACCTACCTCTTGTGAGAAAAAATACTTTATATGAAGAAACATTTTGTAAAGATCCTTTGAAAAATTTTCTCGATTCTTTAAATGTAAACTTTCACAATATAAGTAATTTCATTTATACAGAGAAGAAATGAAATAATATTTACCTTAATAGGCGGCACAATGTGAAATTGCATAAAGAAAAGGCCTGATCTTTCTCTGTGGAATACAAGACATCGGATTTACAGAATGATATATACACTTTATTAAATTTATAACTACTGAAAATTACTAACAATAATCGAGTACATAAAGAGAAATGTATTAAAATTACACCTTATCAAAATATCCCAATTAAAGTAACAATTAAGCTTAAATCGTCTCAGTTGGCTTCGTTTAAAATGTGTTTATGTTTATAAAAATGCGGATAATTGTTTTACTTTACCTTTAGAAATTAAGAGGGTCTCTGGATCCGCTTGCTGATCCTTTAATTTGTCACCTCTGTGTTTAAAGCGCTTTCTTATCTGATAATGTATTCTCTTCACAGTTGAGTCATTATTAGATTTTTGTTCTTGGCTAATTTGTAATGAAACAATATTTTTTTAAATATGACCCCGAACTGGTAGTCTTTCAAGGTTTATTTAAAAGGGTTATATCATTTTAATATATTAATATGATATATATATATATATATATATATATATATATATATATATTCAAACAACAAATAAATAAACATTACTGCATTCATTTAATTTTAATATTCTTTCCAAAATACAAAATAATTGACTTAAAATCATCTTAGTATAATCATCTTATAGAGGAAATGTTCCTATCATGCACAGAACGATCGCATATGATATCGTGACATTTACCAACTATCATCAGTTATTCGCCAAAAAAAATCCCATAATTTCAGTGTGTGCGCATTTCGAGATTTTACACCAGGAAAGAAAAAACAAAGATTTAATATATGTACATTGATTATTACGCATTTCCTGTTTTTTTTAATGAATTATTAAAGTGAGAAATGCGATATTTGAGATAGTTCAGTGATAAAGGGTCAAACTTACCTAAATATCTTTGTTTCATCCAAAAAGATTATATTTGAAAGACTAACTGACCAAAGCAATGTTGCAACCACGAGGGAAGGCAATAAAAATGGATGAATACCGAACAATCCTTTTTCAGAAAAGATATGTGGATATTTATCTGCAGGTTCGGCCAGATAACCTGGTAATAAACAAAAAGGTGTCATGGATTTATATCCACTTTATTTCAGAAGTATAACATAACCTAAGGAATTTATGACTGTGGTTTATGTTGACACACAGAAAAAAGTTTTCATTTAAATCATTTGTCAGTGGTGGCATATTAAAATAAACGGTTACTCCCATAGCTCTGCCCACATATAACATGGACACGATTTCGTGGATTTAAGTTAATAAATACCTGCCAGTAGAGGTCCAGAGAAAACTCCAATGCCCCACCCTACTGACACGAGAATAGTACCAAGTCCTTGATTGCTATTGTCGCATACATCATATACCAACGAGTACTGCACAGCTTGGATGCCTGTAAAGAAATATCCGAACAAAAAATAGATTTAATTAAAACACACACACACACATATATATATATATATATATATATATATATATTCTGAAATGTGCAATCAGTCACAAGTTGGAAAAAATAGCTTTTTCATGATATCAGGTACATTCTAAAATACATATGTATAGCACACTCTCTTCAAGTCTTTAAATTATATCTTTGATGTTACCTTGGCAGCTATTATTTGCGATAGACCTAACGAAAATTTATTCTATTGTGCTCGACATTTTTCATTTAATGTCAAATAATTGACAATAAATTATCTTACTGTTGAATATCCCACTGATCAGGCGTGTTAATAAAGCAACAGGAAGTGACTTGGAGAAACCGAATGCTAAATCCATACTTCCCGCTATTGCTGGAGAAAGCCACAGGACAGGCCTTCTTCCGGCCCAGT
The DNA here is from genome assembly GCA_026874595.1 of Sipunculus nudus. Classification (NCBI taxonomy): domain Eukaryota; kingdom Metazoa; phylum Annelida; class Sipuncula; order Golfingiida; family Sipunculidae; genus Sipunculus; species Sipunculus nudus. The sequence continues at coordinate 40,365,400 of CM049308.1, read as the reverse complement.
CAGACAGCAGGCCGGCCGGGTACCTATTAATGTGCAATCTTGATTTATACGAAATATTCACATCAATTTTAAATAGTAATGTTAGCTTCACATTCACATTTATTCGATTCTGAAGTAACAAAATATTGTTAATTAAAGCGTTTGGAATAACTAATGTATTTTAATATTGTTAAAAAGGGCTGTTTTTTAAGTGACTTTCTTTTTCATTTTAATACGTACAAGAAAAATAAGTATCAGTAATACTTAAAGCTTACCCTCCAATGAATCTGCCCAGAAACAGGCTTGATAAAACGAGGCCCACATAAAAACCTTTGATTTCCTCACGGTAACCGAAACTCTGGAATTGAATATTATTAAAGTGCCATTAAAATGCGACAAATCAATCTAAAACTCAAAAATAGTATGTCTTCTGGGATTACTAATGACTCTAAAATATGATAACTTCTAAATACATGTAGTCATAATGCCGATAGACGCTCAGTCAACGTTCAATCCATTTCAAGGAGTTGTGCAGGTATCCTTAAGAGACAAGACGAATAAGAGTATTGCTGATGACGAACATGCAAACCGAGGATGTTCTACTTATTTTGTGAGCTATCATCAGAATGCTTGAGAGAGTCGTAGTATGTTTATTTTTTCATTAAAGCAACATTTTCTACTTAAATCCTGTTAACGCAATACTTACCAGCACCATGTCGGGCGCAAAGGGGAAAGGAAACGTAATGCTGAAACCGGAGCACATCTACAAGGGGAGATTTAATCATTTTGATAAAAGTACATTAGAAAAATTATTGTTCACAGGAAGCATGCACTGACGAATTTTGAACGTGAACAATGATACACTGTGTTAATAATTTCTCATTATTTAGACGATATTTTACATGTCGCTTTTACCTTACAAACTAGACTACATTAGACTTCATTATTAAGGTGAACACATTATACTCTCTCACAGTCACTTAAGGCTCTGTAGTGCTGACAAAAACAAACTATGTACTGCTATTGAAGTCATTCGATATTGAGAATCATGCGCTCCATGAAAAAGGTTACATGTAGAACCCTCTACTCAGGGTTCTTCATGGAACCCTCTCCGGTTTTTTAGGAAATCTAAGGGTTCTTTATGTAAACCTGATAAAGGGATCTTCTGAGAAACCAACATAAGGGTTCTTTCTGGAACCGTTTGTTCATGAAAGTTTCTATATACATATAAGAAGGTAGTCTGGGATTAAATAGCATATCATATAGTATAAATTAATAATACGTCATATGTCCATATTGAAGGGAAACAGTTTGATTGGTAATATGATTGAATATATAACTCTAAAATTATTACTCAAAGAAAGTTTGTAATTACAAGGACTACAACTTAGTTATGTCCTGTAAATTTAGAAAAACCCTTCTAGATGAAATGGTTAAGTTAACACATTTTTTTATTTAGTACTAGTTGAAAAGATCTATTTGTTTAAAATGTGCAACAGCCAAAAGCATTAACATACATATCCACCTATATAATATAGTATGGCGTCTCTCATGGCAGTTGTCTCTCATCCGCACACACAAAAATTACGACAAGAATGAAAATCAAAGGGGCCCTAGGATGTGCTGATCATTGTATAACGTTTTGATAGTAGCTGGTGTACATCTTTGCTTTGTGAATTACAATTTCATGTGCATTTTGAATACTTTCTATAATAGGAATAACTATTGAATAACTGATCATATTATAATCATGAGCCCATTTCAAATAATAAACGCTTTCTTCTTTTTCATTTGCACGTTTGGTGGCAAGGCAAAAGAATGGATGGTTGACTTTCGTCTAGTTTATACACTTGGTAATATTTAGTCAACATAACAACCAGTTAATTAGAAAACCCCTTGAGTGAATTTGTAATTAAGCGTGACCAAACGACAGCCCTCCAATCTGTCGTACTTACCGGCTAGGCTTAAATTAGGGTCGGTAATAAGATATGTCTTTACAACCTTTGTATGATAAATGATTTCTTGGACATTTTCAAGGAACGACAAAGGACAAAGAAATAATGTTAACACTTTATTAGAGATTATTGATGTATTCCATTTATAGTGGCCTGGTTTGTTTAGTTTCAATCGCTGAAGCCGAATTATAAATTGTTTGGTGACGGTTGTTTAAAAGCGATCATTGTACTTGTACAACGCTGGGACTCTTTCAAGTTCTCAATGACTGGTTTTACTGTGAACATATGTTACTCATGATTGCAACGATTTTATGCACGCAATACTGCCAATAGCGAATTTATTACTAGCCTTTCTCCATGTTTAATTGAAGTGAATGCAAATTCTCTTGCAGAGACTAGTTGGGTACATTAAGTCGCTGGGCAGTTATTCTCTAAACAGATGACTTCGACATTCTTCACATTATATATATATATATATGTATATATATATATATATATATATATATATATGTATATATATATATATATATATATATATATATATATATAGATAGATAGAAAGTAGTGTTACCCTCCTATGTAAAGTGCTCTATGGCCTACAGACTAGGCCAGAGCGGTATAACTCTGGAGAAAAACAACACTGTAAATTCACTACAGTCTGTTTCACGGGATGCGACCCTATCATCAGGTGAATGTTGTTAGATTCTAACAACATTCACCTGATGATTGGGTCGCATCCCGTGAAACAGACTGTAGTGAATAGGGTAACAATCTGCCTGGGCGGAGGTCTGGTATGAGAACCAGTGGAAGATTTTTTTTTCATTGCTGAACGCTGCATATTTTTACATGTACATGTGTAGAGTGAGAGTCAACCGAAAACACAGTTTCATGGAACTTGAAATAAAATAAATGCGTTTTTACGCTTGATATGTGACTATCTGCTTTATGCTCAGGTACTTTGGAACAATGACACAAGCTCTCATTGGTCTTATTCTAAGACCTATGCCAGAACGGGTGTTTTATGACTAGCGAGCGAGAGACTTTCCTTGGAAAGCAGCGGTTGCACGAAACAATGTATTGGACGACTGCAGTGCGTGAGGAGCTTAATTGCAGTTATGATGATTGCTTACAGTATTGACATCTTACTTGATGGCATGAAACTATTTGTTTTCCTATCAATTTAAATTTTCCTTGTTACCCTTAGCTGGACCGCTGGGTAGATATGATTTATAATGTGTTGAAAGTCATTGTGAAAAATATTTTAAATGTATTGCTGCTGATATACTGGGATATACAACTACATACCGCACCGTCTGTACTGATTGTGCTAATAGTTGTGACCTACGCAGTCTTACCGGTGATGCGGCCATTATGACTGGTACATATGATAAATTATGTGTTGAAAGTCATTGTGAAAAATATTTTAAATGTATTGCTGCTGATATGCTGGTTTTTACATTTACATGTCGTACTGTGTACTGATTGTGCCATAAGCAGTGAGCTAAGCACTCTCACCGGTGATGCGGCCATTATGACTGGTACCTATGATTAATTATGTGTTGAAAGTCATTATGATGTATGTTTTTTAATGTATTGCAGCTGATATGCTGGTTTTTACATTAACATGTCGTACTGTGTACTGATTGTGCCATAAGCAGTGAGCTGAGCACTCTCACCGGTGATGCGGCCATTATGACTGGTACCTATGATTAATTATGTGTTGAAAGTCATTATGATGTATGTTTTTTAATGTATTGCTGCTGATATGCTGGTTTTTACATTAACATGTCGCACTGTGTACTGATTGTGCCATAAGCAGTGAGCTAAGCACTCTCACCGGTGATGCGGCCATTATGACTGGTACCTATGATTAATTATGTGTTGAAAGTCATTATGATGTATGTTTTTTAATGTATTGCTGCTGATATGCTGGTTTTTACATTTACATGTCGTACAGTGTACTGATTGTGCCATAAGCAGTGAGCTAAGCACTCTCACCGGTGATGTGGCCATTATGACTGGTACCTATGATTAATTATGTGTTAAAAGTCATTATGATGTATGTTTTTTTAATGTATTGCTGCTGATATGCTGGTTTTTACGTTAACATGTCGTACTGTGTACTGATTGTGCCATAAGCAGTGAGTTAAGCACTCTCACCGGTGATGCGGCCATTATGACTGGTACCTATGATTAATTATGTGTTGAAAGTCATTATGATGTATGTTTATTAATGTATTGCTGCTGATATGCTGGTTTTTACATTTACATGTCGTACTGTGTACTGATTGTGCCATAAGCAGTGAGCTAAGCACTCTCACCGGTGATGCGGCCATTATGACTGGTACCTATGATTAATTATGTGTTGAAAGTCATTATGATATATGTTTTTTAATGTATTGCTGCTGATATGCTGGTTTTTACATTAACATGTCGTACTGTGTACTGATTGTGCCATAAGCAGTGAGCTGAGCTCTCTCACCGGTGATGCGCCCATTATGACTGGTACCTATGATTAAATATGTGTTGAAAGTCATTATGATGTATGTTTTAATGTATTGCTGCTGATATGCTGGTTTTTACATTAACATGTCGTACTGTGTACTGATTGTGCCATAAGCAGTGAGCTAAGCACTCTCACCGGTGATGCGGCCATTATGACTGGTACCTATGATTAATTATGTGTTAAAAGTCATTATGATGTACGTTTATTAATGTATTGCTGCTGATATGCTGGTTTTTACATTTACATGTCGTACTGTGTACTGATTGTGCCATAAGCAGTGAGCTAAGCACTCTCACCGGTGATGCGGCCATTATGACTGGTACCTATGATTAATTATGTGTTGAAAGTCATTATGATGTATGTTTTTTAATGTATTGCTGCTGATATGCTGGTTTTTACATTAACATGTCGTACTGTGTACTGATTGTGCCATAAGCAGTGAGCTAAGCTCTCTCACCGGTGATGCGCCCATTATGACTGGTACCTATGATTAAATATGTGTTGAAAGTCATTATGATGTATGTTTTAATGTATTGCTGGGATATGCTGGTTTTTACATTAACATGTCGTACTGTGTACTGATTGTGCCATAAGCAGTGAGCTAAGCACTCTCACCGGTGATGCGGCGATTATGACTGGTACCTATGATTAAGTATATGTGTTGTAAGTCATTATGATGTATGTCTTTTAATGTATTGCTGCTGATATGCTGGTTTTTACATTTACATGTCGTACCGTGTACTGATTGTGCCATAAGCAGTGAGCTGAGCTCTCTCACCGGTGATGCGCCCATTATGACTGGTACCTATGATTAAATATGTGTTGAAAGTCATTATGATGTATGTTTTAATGTATTGCTGCTGATATGCTGGTTTTTACATTAACATGTCGTACTGTGTACTGATTGTGCCATAAGCAGTGAGCTAAGCACTCTCACCGGTGATGCGGCCATTATGACTGGTACCTATGATTAATTATGTGTTGAAAGTCATTATGATGTATGTTTTTTTAATGTATTGCTGCTGATATGCTGGTTTTTACGTTAACATGTCGTACTGTGTACTGATTGTGCCATAAGCAGTGAGTTAAGCACTCTCACCGGTGATGCGGCAATAATGACTGGTACCTATGATTAATTATGTGTTGAAAGTCATTATGATGTATGTTTATTAATGTATTGCTGCTGATATGCTGGTTTTTACATTTACATGTCGTACTGTGTACTGATTGTGCCATAAGCAGTGAGCTAAGCACTCTCACCGGTGATGCGGCCATTATGACTGGTACCTATGATTAATTATGTGTTGAAAGTCATTATGATGTATGTTTTTTAATGTTTTGCTGCTGATATGCTGGTTTTTACATTAACATGTCGTACTGTGTACTGATTGTGCCATAAGCAGTGAGCTGAGCTCTCTCACCGGTGATGCGCCCATTATGACTGGTACCTATGATTAATTATGTGTTGAAAGTCATTATGATGTATGTTTTAATGTATTGCTGCTGATATGCTGGTTTTTACATTAACATGTCGTACTGTGTACTGATTGTGCCATAAGCAGTGAGCTAAGCACTCTCACCGGTGATGCGGCGATTATGACTGGTACCTATGATTAAGTATATGTGTTGTAAGTCATTATGATGTATGTTTTTTACTGTATTGCTGCTGATATGCTGGTTTTTACATTTACATGTCGTACCGTGTACTGATTGTGCCATAACCAGTGAGCTAAGCACTCTCACCGGTGATGCGGCCATTATGACTGGTACCTATGTTTAATTATGTGTTGAAAGTCATTATGATGTATGTTTTTTAATGTATTGCTGCTGATATGCTGGTTTTTACATTTACATGTCGTACTCTGTACTGATTGTGCCATAAGCAGTGAGCTGAGCACTCTCACCGGTGATGCGGCCATTATGACTGGTACCTATGATTTACTATGTGTTGAAAGTCATTATGATGTATGTTTTTTAATGTATTGCTGCTGATATGCTGGTTTTTACATTAACATGTCGTACTGTGTACTGATTGTGCCATAAGCAGTGAGCTAAGCACTCTCACCGGTGATGCGGCCATTATGACTGGTACCTATGATTAATTATGTGTTGAAAGTCATTATGATGTATGTTTTTTAATGTATTCCTGCTGATATGCTGGTTTTTACATTAACATGTCGTACTGTGTGTTGATTGTGCCATAAGCAGTGAGCTAAGCACTCTCACCGGTGATGCGGCCATTATGACTGGTACCTATGATTAATTATGTGTTGAAAGTCATTATGATGTATGTTTTTTAATGTATTGCTGCTGATATGCTGGTTTTTACATTAACATGTCGTACTGTGTACTGATTGTGCCATAAGCAGTGAGCTGAGCACTCTCACCGGTGATGCGGCCATTATGACTGGTACCTATGATTAATTATATGTTGAAAGTCATTATGATGTATGTTTTTTAATGTATTGCTGCTGATATGCTGGTTTTTACATTAACATGTCGCACTGTGTACTGATTGTGCCATAAGCAGTGAGCTAAGCACTCTCACCGGTGATGCGGCCATTATGACTGGTACCTATGATTAATTATGTGTTGAAAGTCATTATGATGTATGTTTTTTAATGTATTGCTGCTGATATGCTGGTTTTTACATTTACATGTCGTACAGTGTACTGATTGTGCCATAAGCAGTGAGCTAAGCACTCTCACCGGTGATGCGGCCATTATGACTGGTACCTATGATTAATTATGTGTTGAAAGTCATTATGATGTATGTTTTTTTAATGTATTGCTGCTGATATGCTGGTTTTTACGTTAACATGTCGTACTGTGTACTGATTGTGCCATAAGCAGTGAGTTAAGCACTCTCACCGGTGATGCGGCCATTATGACTGGTACCTTTGATTAATTATGTGTTGAAAGTCATTATGATGTATGTTTTTTAATGTACTGCTGCTGATATGCTGGTTTTTACATTAACATGTCGCACTGTGTACTGATTGTGCCATAAGCAGTGAGCTAAGCACTCTCACCGGTGATGCGACCATTATGACTGGTACCTATGATTAATTATGTGTTGAAAGTCATTATGATGTATGTTTTTTAATGTATTGCTCCTGATATGCTGGTTTTTACATTTACATGTCGTACAGTGTACTGATTGTGCCATAAGCAGTGAGCTAAGCACTCTCACCGGTGATGCGGCCATTATGACTGGTACCTATGATTAATTATGTGTTGAAAGTCATTATGATGTATGTTTTTTTAATGTATTGCTGCTGATATGCTGGTTTTTACGTTAACATGTCGTACTGTGTACTGATTGTGCCATAAGCAGTGAGTTAAGCACTCTCACCGGTGATGCGGCCATTATGACTGGTACCTATGATTAATTATGTGTTGAAAGTCATTATGATGTTTGTTTATTAATGTATTGCTGCTGATATGCTGGTTTTTACATTTACATGTCGTACTGTGTACTGATTGTGCCATAAGCAGTGAGCTAAGCACTCTCACCGGTGATGCGGCCATTATGACTGGTACCTATGATTAATTATGTGTTGAAAGTCATTATGATGTATTTTTTTTAATGTATTGCTGCTGAAATGCTGGTTTTTACATTTACATGTCGTACTGTGTACTGATTGTGCCATAAGCAGTGAGCTAAGCACTCTCACCGGTGATGCGGCCATTATGACTGGTACCTATGATTAATTATGTGTTAAAAGTCATTATGATGTATGTTTTTTTTAATGTATTGCTGCTGATATGCTGGTTTTTACATTAACATGTCGTACTGTGTACTGATTGTGCCATAAGCAGTGAGCTAAGCACTCTCACCGGTGATGCGGCCATTATGACTGGTACCTATGATTAATTATGTGTTGAAAGTCATTATGATGTATGTTTTTTAATGTATTGCTGTTGATATGCTGGTTTTTACATTTACATGTCGTACTGTGTACTGATTGTGCCATAAGCAGAGAGCTGAGCACTCTCACCGGTGATGCGGCCATTATGACTGGTACCTATGATTAATTATGTGTTGAAAGTCATTATGATGTATGTTTTTTAATGTATTGCTGCTGATATGCTGGTTTTTACATTTACATGTCGTACTGTGTACTGATTGTGCCATAAGCAGTGAGCTAAGCACTCTCACCGGTGATGCGGCGATTATGACTGGTACCTATGATTAATTATGTGTTGAAAGTTATATGATGTATGTTTTTTTAATGTATTGCTGCTGATATGCTGGTTTTTACGTTAACATGTCGTACTGTGTACTGATTGTGCCATAAGCAGTGAGTTAAGCACTCTCACCGGTGATGCGGCAATAATGACTGGTACCTATGATTAATTATGTGTTGAAAGTCATTATGATGTATGTTTATTAATGTATTGCTGCTGATATGCTGGTTTTTACATTTACATGTCGTACTGTGTACTGATTGTGCCATAAGCAGTGAGCTAAGCACTCTCACCGGTGATGCGGCCATTATGACTGGTACCTATGATTAATTATGTGTTGAAAGTCATTATGATGTATGTTTTTTAATGTTTTGCTGCTGATATGCTGGTTTTTACATTAACATGTCGTACTGTGTACTGATTGTGCCATAAGCAGTGAGCTGAGCTCTCTCACCGGTGATGCGCCCATTATGACTGGTACCTATGATTAATTATGTGTTGAAAGTCATTATGATGTATGTTTTAATGTATTGCTGCTGATATGCTGGTTTTTACATTAACATGTCGTACTGTGTACTGATTGTGCCATAAGCAGTGAGCTAAGCACTCTCACCGGTGATGCGGCGATTATGACTGGTACCTATGATTAAGTATATGTGTTGTAAGTCATTATGATGTATGTTTTTTACTGTATTGCTGCTGATATGCTGGTTTTTACATTTACATGTCGTACCGTGTACTGATTGTGCCATAACCAGTGAGCTAAGCACTCTCACCGGTGATGCGGCCATTATGACTGGTACCTATGTTTAATTATGTGTTGAAAGTCATTATGATGTATGTTTTTTAATGTATTGCTGCTGATATGCTGGTTTTTACATTTACATGTCGTACTCTGTACTGATTGTGCCATAAGCAGTGAGCTGAGCACTCTCACCGGTGATGCGGCCATTATGACTGGTACCTATGATTTACTATGTGTTGAAAGTCATTATGATGTATGTTTTTTAATGTATTGCTGCTGATATGCTGGTTTTTACATTAACATGTCGTACTGTGTACTGATTGTGCCATAAGCAGTGAGCTAAGCACTCTCACCGGTGATGCGGCCATTATGACTGGTACCTATGATTAATTATGTGTTGAAAGTCATTATGATGTATGTTTTTTAATGTATTCCTGCTGATATGCTGGTTTTTACATTAACATGTCGTACTGTGTGTTGATTGTGCCATAAGCAGTGAGCTAAGCACTCTCACCGGTGATGCGGCCATTATGACTGGTACCTATGATTAATTATGTGTTGAAAGTCATTATGATGTATGTTTTTTAATGTATTGCTGCTGATATGCTGGTTTTTACATTAACATGTCGTACTGTGTACTGATTGTGCCATAAGCAGTGAGCTGAGCACTCTCACCGGTGATGCGGCCATTATGACTGGTACCTATGATTAATTATGTGTTGAAAGTCATTATGATGTATGTTTTTTAATGTATTGCTGCTGATATGCTGGTTTTTACATTTACATGTCGTACAGTGTACTGATTGTGCCATAAGCAGTGAGCTAAGCACTCTCACCGGTGATGCGGCCATTATGACTGGTACCTATGATTAATTATGTGTTGAAAGTCATTATGATGTATGTTTTTTTAATGTATTGCTGCTGATATGCTGGTTTTTACGTTAACATGTCGTACTGTGTACTGATTGTGCCATAAGCAGTGAGTTAAGCACTCTCACCGGTGATGCGGCCATTATGACTGGTACCTATGATTCATTATGTGTTGAAAGTCATTATGATGTATGTTTTTTAATGTATTGCTGCTGATATGCTGGTTTTTACATTAACATGTCGCACTGTGTACTGATTGTGCCATAAGCAGTGAGCTAAGCACTCTCACCGGTGATGCGGCCATTATGACTGGTACCTATGATTAATTATGTGTTGAAAGTCATTATGATGTATGTTTTTTAATGTATTGCTGCTGATATGCTGGTTTTTACATTTACATGTCGTACAGTGTACTGATTGTGCCATAAGCAGTGAGCTAAGCACTCTCACCGGTGATGCGGCCATTATGACTGGTACCTATGATTAATTATGTGTTGAAAGTCATTATGATGTATGTTTTTTTAATGTATTGCTGCTGATATGCTGGTTTTTACGTTAACATGTCGTACTGTGTACTGATTGTGCCATAAGCAGTGAGTTAAGCACTCTCACCGGTGATGCGGCCATTATGACTGGTACCTATGATTAATTATGTGTTGAAAGTCATTATGATGTATGTTTATTAATGTATTGCTGCTGATATGCTGGTTTTTACATTTACATGTCGTACTGTGTACTGATTGTGCCATAAGCAGTGAGCTAAGCACTCTCACCGGTGATGCGGCCATTATGACTGGTACCTATGATTAATTATGTGTTGAAAGTCATTATGATATATGTTTTTTAATGTATTGCTGCTGATATGCTGGTTTTTACATTAACATGTCGTACTGTGTACTGATTGTGCCATAAGCAGTGAGCTGAGCTCTCTCACCGGTGATGCGCCCATTATGACTGGTACCTATGATTAAATATGTGTTGAAAGTCATTATGATGTATGTTTTAATGTATTGCTGCTGATATGCTGGTTTTTACATTAACATGTCGTACTGTGTACTGATTGTGCCATAAGCAGTAAGCTAAGCACTCTCACCGGTGATGCGGCCATTATGACTGGTACCTATGATTAATTATGTGTTAAAAGTCATTATGATGTATGTTTATTAATGTATTGCTGCTGATATGCTGGTTTTTACATTTACATGTCGTACTGTGTACTGATTGTGCCATAAGCAGTGAGCTAAGCACTCTCACCGGTGATGCGGCCATTATGACTGGTACCTATGATTAATTATGTGTTGAAAGTCATTATGATGTATGTTTTTTAATGTATTGCTGCTGATATGCTGGTTTTTACATTAACATGTCGTACTGTGTACTGATTGTGCCATAAGCAGTGAGCTGAGCTCTCTCACCGGTGATGCGCCCATTATGACTGGTACCTATGATTAAATATGTGTTGAAAGTCATTATGATGTATGTTTTAATGTATTGCTGCTGATATGCTGGTTTTTACATTAACATGTCGTACTGTGTACTGATTGTGCCATAAGCAGTGAGCTAAGCACTCTCACCGGTGATGCGGCGATTATGACTGGTACCTATGATTAAGTATATGTGTTGTAAGTCATTATGATGTATGTCCTTTAATGTATTGCTGCTGATATGCTGGTTTTTACATTTACATGTCGTACCGTGTACTGATTGTGCCATAAGCAGTGAGCTGAGCTCTCTCACCGGTGATGTGCCCATTATGACTGGTACCTATGATTAAATATGTGTTGAAAGTCATTATGATGTATGTTTTAATGTATTGCTGCTGATATGCTGGTTTTTACATTAACATGTCGTACTGTGTACTGATTGTGCCATAAGCAGTGAGCTGAGCTCTCTCACCGGTGATGCGCCCATTATGACTGTTACCTATGATTAAATATGTGTTGAAAGTCATTATGATGTATGTTTTAATGTATTGCTGCTGATATGCTGGTTTTTACATTAACATGTCGTACTGTGTACTGATTGTGCCATAAGCAGTGAGCTAAGCACTCTCACCGGTGATGCGGCGATTATGACTGGTACCTATGATTAAGTATATGTGTTGAAAGTCATTATGATGTATGTCTTTTAATGTATTGCTGCTGATATGCTGGTTTTTACATTTACATGTCGTACCGTGTACTGATTGTGCCATAAGCAGTGAGCTAAGCACTCTCACCGGTGATGCGGCCATTATGACTGGTACCTATGATTAATTATGTGTTGAAAGTCATTATGATGTATTTTTTTTAATGTATTGCTGCTGAAATGCTGGTTTTTACATTTACATGTCGTACTGTGTACTGATTGTGCCATAAGCAGTGAGCTAAGCACTCTCACCGGTGATGCGGCCATTATGACTGGTACCTATGATTAATTATGTGTTGAAAGTCATTATGATGTATGTTTTTTAATGTATTGCTGCTGATATGCTGGTTTTTACATTAACATGTCGTACTGTGTACTGATTGTGCCATAAGCAGTGAGCTAAGCACTCTCACCGGTGATGCGGCCATTATGACTGGTACCTATGATTAATTATGTGTTGAAAGTCATTATGATGTATGTTTTTTAATGTATTGCTGCTGATATGCTGGTTTTTACATTTACATGTCGTACTGTGTACTGATTGTGCCATAAGCAGAGAGCTGATCACTCTCACCGGTGATGCGGCCATTATGACTGGTACCTATGATTAATTATGTGTTGAAAGTCATTATGATGTATGTTTTTTAATGTATTGCTGCTGATATGCTGGTTTTTACATTTACATGTCGTACTGTGTACTGATTGTGCCATAAGCAGTGAGCTAAGCACTCTCACCGGTGATGCGGCCATTATGACTGGTACCTATGATTAATTATGTGTTGAAAGTCATTATGATGTATGTTTTTTTAATGTATTGCTGCTGATATGCTGGTTTTTACGTTAACATGTCGTACTGTGTACTGATTGTGCCATAAGCAGTGAGTTAAGCACTCTCACCGGTGATGCGGCTAGGACGGGACAATATAATTACGTGGACCATGGGCATATATTCATTCAGCGATGCTCTCCCCGTTTCTTAGATGTATACACCTCATTGTGTTATTAGACATCAAAGTGTATAGTACAAAGGACTGCCTAAGAATTGTAGCAAACTTTAAGAGTCATCGCTGTCAGACATTCAGTGATAAATACAAATTATAGTTGTAATGATAGGTGCATTCCTAGGTTTGAATTTGGATGAAGGTACCAAATGATACAATAAAACCTACTGGATTTTAAATTTTCAATATTTAGGCTGAGAATAAACATAACCGATCATCAAAACACAAGTACACAAAATAATATCTGTACTAGATGCGTGTGCAAACAAAAAAAAGAGAGAGAGATAATATTTACCCCGTTTATTCTATTAAGCTATAGTTCCTTGTGATTTTCACAATAGGCAAGGTCTATAGAAAGAGGATGGAGGTATTTGTAATATAACGATGATTTGTTACTGTTAAGCTGTTACTGAATGTCAGGCATTATGCACTGGGTTAGGTATAATCAGAAAAGAACCAGGAGTTAATACAAAATGGTCTGATGATCTATTTCTCTGTTCAGGCACTCCGTAAAAGATATATTTTAATGAAACCAATGCTTGAATATTAAGACACATGGTCTGGAGATGATTTTTATTAGTATAATAGAGTCACATGTGCTATACGAACCGTCGACAAAGTGACCAACGTCAGGGACCGTCGGACGTTGTGTTGAGGTGTACCTGGTGAGGTCTTCATTTTCTCGCAGCTGTTGATATCTTCATTTGTTTGCTCGGAATTCTGAAAATGAATGAGGTGGACATTAGTGGACATTTCAAGTGTTACAGGAAAACCACTAGGTACCTGTCACCTGACACCTTATAGGCTTATTGCCCAGACCTTATAACGTATAATATAAAATGATATAAAGATAAAACACACACTGGCTGATTAAAGAATCTTATCACTTCTACTTCTTTTCATTGTCAACATTTGTCAGGATATATCATAAGGAATCAACAAAAACGTTTAACAGAAGTCTAGTGAACACAAATTAATAAAGCAATACCTATGCTTCACATGGTTAGTAATATTACAGCAATGCAAATATAATGAGTCCATAACATATAGCGAATTTATACAGTATTTTACAGCCCTTCCAAAAGGATTACTACTGTTTATTAAAGACTGTAAATCTTGGTTTAAAATACAAACCTTCGTCGGCCAGATATTATATAGTTTCAAATGTATGATTTAAAAGATGTCACAATTAACACAATAAACAAACAATAAACTACAATAACATTTTTAATGTATTCAATGCAGAAGTATATAGCTAAAAAGACCGAAAGGTGATTGGTCTGTTTTCACATACGATGACCTCGTAACTCTCAGAGGTTGCTCAAATATAATTTTAATTATGATGAACGTAAATCAAATTTTAAGATTAAGATAAGAATTAAATTTACATATAAAGAAACAAAGGTAGTTTTCAGATACAATTAAGATTCATATATACTTTGAGGTTTTCCTCCAGTAATGTGCATTTCAACTTGGAATACCTTAAAGCCGTCATTTTGTATTATGATCGCAATATTGAATCCCACATAGCTATTTCAGGCCCACATGACTTTTTTGTAAGTGGGGGGTGTCACGGTTTTCTTCAAATATTCAATCAGACATGTTCCTAAACATTTGCTATTTCACTAACAGTTAAAAATTAAAATCTTTGGAAACTGACTTTATCTAAACAAATAAGTGAATCTTCCTACGGGTAAGTGCTGTTGAATTTCATAACGCATTGGTAAGACGCCATGCCGGCTTTCTATGACCTATAAAGTGTTCAATAATATGTTCAATTACATAAAGGTAAAGGTAGGGGTTTATAGTCTAATATCCCTGACGATGTCAGTCTTCACCGACTTTACACTTTGGCTTCCTGGTCTTTCGGGTCTGTTCATTCTTGTGGCTTTTCTCGATTCCCTGGGGAGTATACAACCCATAAAGCGATATCAGGCGCTAGAAGGTTATTCGTTCTACATTGGCCTGCCGTCTATGACCAGTAACCATTCACTCCTGGATCGAGAGAGTGCACGCTTGTTGTAAAGACTTTGGCCAGGAGTCTTAACGCAGACGGCGATTGGAACGGACACGAACCCAAAAACCTTGCGGTCAAAAGTCCTGTGCACTAT
The DNA here is from genome assembly GCA_026874595.1 of Sipunculus nudus. Lineage (NCBI taxonomy): Eukaryota > Metazoa > Annelida > Sipuncula > Golfingiida > Sipunculidae > Sipunculus > Sipunculus nudus. Next base: position 40,349,915 of record CM049308.1, on the reverse strand, counting down.
ACCCAAAAAGCAACCACTCTCCACATGTCACATGTCGCCAGCAGACTAAACACATAAAGCAGTAAACTAATTTTTGTGACAACATACCTGATCTAGGCAGGTTACCTCTCACGTCTGGCGTACTGATCGCGACATGATTAAGGTGAATCTCATTTCTTTTTATTATTTTCATTGTGACAGGCCATAAGATTAATTGGTGATTCATATACTGTTGACTGTCGGCTATACAGCGGATACGATGCGTGTTAATTTATTCGTGATGAGGCCCGGAAATTTTTTCTCAGTACCCTTAATACAGTATTAACATAGTTTTTGACACTATTTGATAATTAGCATTATAAATCTCAGTGTAGCTGACCCGCGGCCTCGGCTATAAATTGGCTCATAAAATTGTATGCCCGTGATTCTCTCGCCTGCCTGTCAGTATTGTATCCGTTTTGCGGATACTATGTTTTTGACAAGGTTCCGCCGCCGCCACCACCTCCGCCGCTGGCGCTTTCGGAGATCTCCTCTGAGACAACTAGACCGGTTTTTCCGAAACTTGACCCCATTATCAGGTCAACTGTGAACTGGTGCCTTACCATTGTGCATGGACCTCTGACCTTTACTCTATGCAGTGCGTCTATCTGGGTGTTTGTCTTCACACATTAACCCACATATCTTAGGACTCATTTGACCAATCTGGCTGACAGTTTGCACGAGTGTAGCCCTTGGATAGCTTAATATCATTCAATATAACTGGTGGCAACCACATTACCAATTTTGTACAGCGTCCATCTATTCGTCTGCCTTGGGTTAAAATCACTCATATCCCGGCAGTGGTTTGACTTATCTGCTTACGATTTGTGCCCTGTTAAAAGATGACAACTTCTTTGAAGGTATCAAAAATAGAGAAAAAATTGTAAAATTAGAAAAAAATACAGATGGCGCAACCAGTTTGCAGGAACTGATGGAAAACTCTATGAGCAATATTCATGCAAAGAATCATGGTGATCAAAGCAGAAGTTATTAAGATACTGAAGCTTTTGTATTTTTTATGATTCTGGGGGTTCTTATGAGACCCATAGCTGGGAGAGTATCGGTAACAGAGATCGTATTTCAGGTTTTCAAGGAGATTTTACATGGACCTCCCTGGAAGTCCTGTACATATACTGAATGTTAGAGGAATGTTACAGTCCGGTACATATATAAATGTTACAGTCGGGTACATATGCTGAATGTAACAGTAATGTCACAGCAATGTACATATACTGAATGTTACAGTAATGTAACAGATCTGTAGGTATACTGAATTCTGCAGTAATGACACAGCGCTGTACATAGCATGAATGTTAAACTATTGCTATAGCCTTTCAATAACAGTTATTAATATTGCATTTTAAAAGACTATCAGTTGACTGGATAAGTACAGCCTATATATATTTAATTTCAAATTTGTGATTAAAAGTCAAGCAAAGACTGAACGCAGTTTGTCACATCTAGATTAAAGACACAATAACTACCATGAAATTATAAATGGAATTAATGCAGCAGTATTTATACGGCTTAAATGGCCCATAAGTGGATTAATCTGTTTTCAAATATCATAATCCCGTAACACAGGTTGCACAGACATGATGAATGTCAATCAAATAAAAAGGTTAGGATTTAAATTTTCATCACAAGAAACAAAGGCTGCTATAGTTTAGTAAGATTCGCCCACACTTATAATTATCCCTACAATAATGTTTATTTCAATAGGCTTTACCTCAAAGCCGTTATATTGGATTGTGATGGCTATTTTGAATACGATATAGATGTCGCAAGCCTACATGACTGTTATGTAAGGAGTATCAAGATTTTCTTAAGATATTCAGTCAGACATATTTCTAATTATTTTGTTATTCCACAAACAGTTAATCATGATTCCTCTTGACACCGGCGTTATTTTTCACCAAATATGTGAATATTCGCAATCTTACTTGTTAATTCTATCGGATTTAATAATGTATTGGAGGGATAAGAAGGATATAGTATGCCAATTTCTTATGACCTACAAGGTGTTCAGTTACATGTTCAATTATATGCCGGCAGCGGACTAGAGGCATATAGCAGTTTTTTTATTCATAAATCTACATACCTGATCTTGGTGTGCAGGCTCCCTCGCACGTCTGGCGAACTGATCTCGTCGTGGTTCAGGTGAATCTAATATGTTTTTATTTTCATTGTGATAGGCGACAAGCTGTAACCTAGGATTCCACACATTTGACTGGACGCTTTGCAGAGGATGCGGTGCGTGTAAATATATACGTGATTCAAATACAACTGCCAATAATCTAATATACCACCAGGTGCCGAACAAAATGAAAAGGATGGACGAATGAAATAATTTCTTTTATGCCGCAAGGGAACAACTGACGCAAACAACCAATGACCTTTTTCCTGATCACGCTTGGTTAATTCTATTAACAGCATTTAGAAAAAGATGAACTGGCTCCCACATGGTGGGTACTTGAGACGGTCGAAGACAGGAGCAGGTCTCATGTGAACACACTGTGTATGTGAGAGAGATCGAGAGATCATAAAAAAATACGAGAATTGCACTACCATAAAAGGCTATAAAGACAGGGGAATCTGTAACAAGCCCGCGCCTATATTACACGATCAGCCATGGTTGATTCGGTAAAATTCTGTTTGACAAAACTGCGAAAGAGTAGCCCTGATAAAACGAGTCTGTAGACGTTTTAAAGGGACCGATAGGGCTTACTTTAAACGTCCTTATTCTCTTTCGTTTTAAATAGGAAACTACATCTATTGATGGATATGTTAGGTCTCCTATAAATTTATATGAATATATTGTATAAAACTAGTGGCCCATGGGCCATGACGCTCAGCTGAATTCAAGGAATGTTGAATGATGAGCAAAATGACAGCCAGAGTGCAAAAAAATCATGAATTTTGTGAAGAGTCGTTAGAAATGGGTTTCATTGAGCTTTTCGACAGATAACCATTTCATTAGAAGGTCTCATAAATAAGAAAAAAACGTGTAAAAATTTGAAAAAAATACAGGTAGTGCCACCAGTCTGCAGGAACTGATGAACACTCCATGATCAATATATATCCAACGAATCATGGCTATCAATGCATTAGTTATTCATATACTGGAGCTTTTGTATTACATTTTTGATTATTGGGGAGGGGGATTATGAGCTGAACAGTTCAGAGGATAAGAGTAACAGAGACCTTATTTCAGATTTCTAGGTCATAGGGTTACGATTTGAACCTGTTACAAGATTAGGCTTAAAAAAAATAAAGAAAAAAATTCGTAAAAAGTGAAAAAAATACAGATGGCGCCACAAGGTTACAGGAACTGATGGAACACTCCATGATCAATATTCATGCAAAGAAACATGGTAATCCATGCAGTAGTTATTCAGATAATTGAGCTTTTGTATCAATTTTTTTATTATTGTGGGGGGTACTTACGAGATCTCTAGCTCAAAGTATATGGGTAACAGAGACCTAATTTCAAGTATTCACAGAGACTTTAAATGAACCTCCCTTGATGTAAAATTAGAAGAGGCCAGGTCCAGCGGTTACGATTTGTGCCCTGTTAACAGATGACAGCTTCTTTGAAGGTCTCATAAACAGAGAACAAAAATTGGAAACAAATACAGGTGGCGCCACTAGGTTACAGGAACTGATGGAACACTCCATGATCAATATTCATGCAAAGAATCATGGTGATCAATGCATTAGTTATTTTGATGATTGAGCTTTTGTATCAATTTTTTTTATTATTCTGGGGGGTACTTACGAGACCCATAGCTCAAAGAATATGGGTAACGGAGACCTATTTTTAGGTTTCTACAGAGATTTTCAATGGCCCTCCCTTAAAGTTAGAAGATCCCAGGTTCAGTGGTTAAGATTTGTGTCTTGTTAACAGATGACAGCTTCTTTGATGGTTTGAAAAATAGAGAAAAATTTCATAAAAGAAATTGAGAAAAAAAACAGGTATCGCCACTAGGTTACAGGAACTGATGGAACATTCCATGATCAATATTCATGCAAAGAAACATGATAATCAATGCAATAGTTATTCAGATAATTGAGCTTTTGTATCAAATTGTTGATTATTCTTGGGGGTACTTGCGAGTTCCATAGCTCAAAGAATATGGGTAACAGAGATCTAATTTCAGGTTTCCTTAGAGTCTTTCAATGGACCTCCCTTGATATAAAGTTAGAAGATTCCAGGTCCAGCGGTTCCGATTTGTTCCGTGTTAACGGACGGCCGGACGACCGGACGGCGAGACGGACGACGGACGAAGGGTAAATTTGATTAAATAAAACACATATTAAAAAAAATGAAGTAGCTGTACAATCACATTCAGATGAATAAATTATATAGATTGTTGAAACCCCAAATAATTTTTTCAGCCGACCCATGAATTATGCAACATAAATTTGCTCAGATTACCCTAACTATAATATTAATATACTATTTGACACTATTTGATACAAGACATTTTAAGTCCTAGTATATACCTGACCGCGGCCTCTTCTTTTGAATGGTTCGTGATTCTTTCGCCGCCTGGCTGCCATTATTAACGTTAATGTGTAAAGACATCATGATGTGAGCATCACTGAAAATAATGTTACGATTTTTATGTCTTAATCAAAGTATGCAGGATACTGAAACAGCTTGCACAGTCCATGTATTAATTACTATATATCTACTGTTTAATTTTAATTCTGCATATCGAGAGCTTTCTATTAGTGTACCCATGGCCATATTATACTATATATATATTTGACATTTATATTATATATTTTTACATATTATACACACAAATCATTCGTGAATATGTTTTGGCCCGTGCGTATTCTGAATATGAATCATTGTAATCTACATACCGGGCAGGCTTAAAGTTATGTTAATCTACACATCCCTGTGCTTTTGCAGCCATATTCATTGCTTGGCCGAGTTTCATGATATTTTAATATTCATTTACATTCAAATCAAAGTCTTTGCATGACCTCTTGTGTCAAGAGTTTGGGTACCATGCAGTGGAAGTTTGAAATGCTACTAAATATTTGAAAGGTTATATTTATGGCGGTCTGGGAAGTCATAATAAGGAAAGCCAGTTTGATTAAAGATTTAATATGCTAAAATGACGGTGGGGGAAGAGTCCTTCATTGCTTATCATATAAACACCCCCCCCCCCCCCCTCCCCCATACAAGTGCCTGCATGTGCATCTCTGTACGGAGCTCTTTCAGGCTGATCGGCGGAGCACGACGGGAGAATTCTCGAGCAAACCGGGGCGCGAATGGTACAAAACTGTCACGGAAATTGGAATTACTAGCAGAATAGCTCTTTGTTCATTCAGACGCTATTTTGCTCTTTATAATATATGGGGGGGGGGGACATGTTCACATGCATGAAAGACCGCAGTTGCTCAATTCCCCTGTAACTAGAAGCGCTACCTTGTGATTACCTTTTGTTACCGTCACAGTACAAAAAGATTTTAAACCCAAAAGGCTTCTTTGGAGGTCTTGTGGCCGGGGCACTCTTTTCTGTTGCTGTCGGGAAGGAGCTTCCATTTTAACATTTTAACCTGGTTTCATCTGTATTGTAGATTTTCCAGGCCTTTATGTATGACGTGGAGTTTGAATATTGCTTGTTGATTATTGTAGAATATATACTACTTTCTCAGTCAGTATATATAGTCCCTGATATAGATGATCCATTATCGCAGACAGTAAAAATTATCCCAGTTTGGATGCCTGTTTTGTCATTGTAGCATAACTTATCTTTAATCAAACTGGTCTTCCTTAATCTAAGTGCCTATAAGCCGTTATCCCTTCAAAACGCCATAAATAAAACTTTAAAACATTTTGTAGTATATCAAGCTTCCACTGGTACCCAAACTCTTGACACGGGAGGTCATTCAAAGATTCGTTTTGAATGTAGATGAATTATTCAAATACTATAAACACTCGGTCCAGCAATGAATTTGGCTACAGACGCACAGGGATCTGTACGTTCATTAGCATTACTTAAAAGCCAACCCGGATGCAGCTTACAATGATTTATATTTAGAATACTTACGTATACACGAATGATTTGTACGGTATATTTTATAATATAGCCATGGGTGCACTGATTAATGAAAGCAGTAGGGGGGGGGGTGGTGTTCAGGGGCCCTCCCCTAGAAAATGTTTGTAATCTAAATAAATAATATAGAAAATGTTGGTAATCTATTACATATTGAAATTGCAGAATTTAAGTAAAATAGTAGAAATATAGTAATACATGGAATGTGCAAGCTGCTTCTTTATCCCGTAAGACATAAAAATCGGTACCTATGATTTGAAGTGATGCTCAGTCATAATGTGTTTGCATAATAGGATAAACAGATAAACCGCTTAATTAATAATGACAGGCAGGCGAGAGAATCAGGGCAAGGGTGTTCAGGGGCCCTTTTCTAGAACATTTTGGAAATCTACATCTATTTTTTTTTTTTAATATTGAAATTGCAGAATTTTTTTAACAGTAGCTATGTTGTATTACATGCGAGAAAATCACAGGCCATTTTAAAGTCGAGGTCGCTGGTCAGTTTCACTAGGATTTATAATGCCTCGTATGAAATAGTGTCAAATAGTATGTTAATACTGCATTTAGGTTAATCTGAGCGAATATTTGTTGCATAATTCATAACTCGGCTAATAAAATCGTTTGAAACTCGACCACACACCCCCCCCCCCCTTCCGGATCGGTCCTGAGCAATATAATTTATTCATCTCAATGTGATCATGTAGCTACTTCAGTTTTACTTTATTATTTGTTTTATTTGATCAAATTTGTACATTGTTTTATAAAAAAAAATCACAGCATAAATGAGACTTAACATATCCATCAATAGATTTAGTTTCATAATTCAAAGGAAAGAGAATGAGTACGTTTAAAGTAAGCCCTATCGGTCCCGTTAAAACGGCAACAGACTCGTGCTATCAGGGCTACTCTATCGCAGTTTCGTCAAACAGAATTTTAACTAATCAACCATGGCTCATCGTGTAATATCAGCGCCGGATGATAATGGAATAAACATAGCGAGGTCAGGCATAAAGCTCATGGTTATGTTAGCCGGTTGTCCTCATGCGGCATAATAGAAATCATTTCATTCTCCTCTCTTTATTTATTTAATTCGGCACATGTTCGTATATTAGATCGTGGGCAGTTGTATGTGAACCACGTATTAATAAACACATTGTATCCACTGAAAAGCCAACAGTCAAATGTGTGGGTTCCAGGTAACAGCTTGTCGCCTATTACAATTAAAATGGTAAATTACCCGATCCACGTCGAGATCAGTACGCTAGACGTGCGAGGGAGCCTGCACATAAAAATCAGGTATGTTAATTTTTAAATTAAATTACTGCTATATGCTTTTAGTCAGCTGTCGGCATATAAATAAACATGTTACTGAACACCCTTATAGGTCATAAGAAGCTGGCATACTCTCCTTCAAGTCTCACAACAACATTTACAAGTTAGATTTCAAAGATTAACATATAGGGTGATATAACGCCGGTATACAGGGATTTCATGTTTAACTGTTAGTGGAATAACAAAATATTTAGAAATGTGTCTGACTGAATTTCCTTACTCTCCCTACGAAACAAGTCATGTAGACTTTTGATAGTTATGTCGGATTCAATACGGCGATCCCCATCAAACATAAATGCTTTGAGGTGTAGATTTTGAAATAAACATTATTGGAGGGAGAAATTGTAAGGATGCGCAAATCTAACTATCTAATTGCTACCTTTCTTGCTTGTGATGAAAATTTAATTCTTTACCTTTACATTTGATTTATATGCATCATTCCTGTGTAACTTGTGTTACGGGATTATCATATGGGTATATGCGATTATACTATGAAAGGCAGGGGTAAAATTTTGTTAGATTTTATTTGGTTGTGTTCACTAGATATCTGATGATTTTTTTTTTTAAATTTATATTCAGAATACCTACGAATCAAAGAATATTAATGAATCATGTGTGTAAAATATATCAAATTATATATATATATGTATATTAAATTATATAATATTATAATATAGCCATTGGTACACTGATAGACGGCAGTGGGGGGGGGGGGTGTTCAGTCGTCCTCCATAAGAAAATGTTGGTAACCTCCATCTCCATTAAAAATTAATTAAACTCGATATGCATGATTTAAATAAAACAGTTGCTATATATAATAAAACATGCAAGTTGTTTCTTCATCCTGCATGCTTTGATCAAGACATAAAAATCATAACTTATGATTTTTTGTGATACTCGGTCATGATCTCTGTACATATTAGTATAAACAGATAAACTGCACATTTAACGAGAATGGATTGAGTGTCAATTGGAAATAAGGAGAGATTTGTTGTATATTAGCATGGATGTCTGCCACGTCAACATGATTGTAGGTGGAGCCAGCAGTTATTTGAAAGAGAAAGCTATCTAAGATTTATACCTAGGCAAATTTGCAGATGGATAAGTCAATGTTGAGATATTAGTGATGTTTTACCCTAGGTCGATGAACAAATGGACACCATGCAAAAATGGTTGTAAGTTTCGCCACGAAATTTGTATAAGCTGTAGAGCTATGTAGGTACTGTATACTCATGCCAAATTTTAGGCCGTTACATCTTACCAGTCCAGATATATTAGAGTGGATGTCTGCAAGGTGGCGCCATTAGTCATAAAATCAAGAAAGCAATCCATGACGTATACAATCGCAAAATTTAAGTAGGATAAGTTCAACCACTGCAGAGATATGAGTGATTTTCATCCAAGGCAGATGAACAGATGGACCCTGTACAATAACGGTTGGAGGTAGTGACACCAGTTTAGCTGTATGGTATAAAACTTTCTAAGAGCTACACTCGTGCCAATTTCAGACCGAATGGTAAAATGAGTCCGAAGATATGTTGGTTAATGTGTGAAGACAGCGGCAAAGATGGACGCACTGCAGAGGGGAAAGGTCAGCGCTCAACGCAAAATGGTTAGGCACCAGTTCACATGTGACCTGACAATGGGGTCAAGTTTCGGAAAAATCAATCGAGTGCATGGTCTCAGAGGAGTTCTCCGGTAACGAGGCGGCCACACAGGCGGCGGAGATGGCGGAACCAAGTAAAAAACATAGTATCCGTAAAACTTTGTTTCGGCGTTTACAATAATGACAGGAAGGCGAGAGAATCACGGGGATACAATGTTAGGAGCCATTTTAAAGCCGAGCCTCCGGGTCAGCTATACTAGTGTCAAATAGTATGCTAATACTGTATTTAATAAATCGGCTGATAAAAAATGTTCGGGCCTCAACACGCATAAATTTACACGCATCGTATCCGCTGTATAACTGACAGTCAAAAATGTTGGAATTCCCATTCAATCTTGACGCCCGTCACAATGAAAATAAAAAAGAAAAACAAGATTCAACTGAACCACGTTGAGATCTGTATACACTAGACGTGTAAGGGAACCTTCACACCAAGATCATGATTTTTTTTTAATAATAAGTTACTGCTACATGTTTTAAGTCCCCTGGTGACATGTGACATCTAGAGCGTGGTACGCTCTTTACACAGCACTTTACCTATAGGCCTACTACCTATATCGTATCAGTTGCTTCTTTAGAAGCGCAAAATTTCCGCTGCCTCGGGAGCGTAGAGCGTGGTGGCGTAATGGACATAGGACGCTAAATTTTTTTTACCGCAAGGTTGTGGTTTCATGTCCCGTTCTGACCACCGTCTGCGCTAGGACTCCTTGCGAAAGTCTTTTCTACAGGCCAAGGGTGCGCTCTCTTGACTCAGGAATGAATGGGTACTGGTCATGGGCGGCAGGCAAATGTAGAACGAATAACCTTCTAGCGCTTGTTATCGTTGCTTGGGTTGTATGCTCCCCAGGGAGCCGAGAAAAGCTACAAGAATAAAAAAGGCCTGAAAGACCAGGAAGGAAAAGTGTATTGTATAGGATGAGAATCAAATCGTCGGTGATATCAGACTATAAACCCCCGTCTTTACCTTTTATAAATGAACATTTTAATTACCACTTAATGGGTTATAGGGAGCCGGCATTCTATCCCCATCTAGCCTTCCCAATGCGCGCACACAGCAATTACCCTTAAGAAGATTCACTTATTTGGTGAAAAAAAAAACAGTTTCCAAAGATTTTACTTTTTAACTGTTAGTGAAATAGCAAATGCTTAGAAACATGTATAAATTTATTTGAAGAAAACCGTGACATCCCCCCCCCCCCCCACCCCGCTTACAAAAAAGTCATGTTGGCATGTAAAAGCTATGTCGGATTCAATATGGCGATCCTAATACAATATGACGGCTTTCAGGTATCCCAAATTGAAATCCACATTACTGAAGGAAGAAGACTTAAAAGGATATATGGATCTTATTATTTTCTGATAACTACCTCTGTTTCTTGATATGTAAATTTAATTCTTATCTTAATCTTAAAATTTGTTTTACGTTCATCATAATTAAAATTTATTTGTGTTCACAAGACATCTGTTTAATGTTTTCGTTGATTCCCTATGATATATCCTGAAAAAGTTGATAATGAAAAGAAGTAGAAGTGATAAGATTCTTTAATCAGCCAATGTGAGGTTTTTTCTTTATATCAATACTAGCTTTTTTGGGGAGGTATGGAATGTTGCTTCATTTTTTATTTCTAAATGTCTTGATAAGATATGTTCAAATATTTTTTACATTTATTTTGTGGGGCTGTGCTCGTGGCAAGAAAGTCATACCCTAGTATGTTTACCTTGAATAACTGGTCAGTGATGATGTTTACGTTACGAACCGGAATAAGACGCGGGAGCATTCAGGTTTTCGATAATATTTGACTGGTTTCTATCGTTGGATGTATAAAGAATAGGCTGATTTGAGGAACACATGAAGAATTAATTTAATCTCTGTTGCAAGGAAACTGTTCCTAAATTAAGGAAACAAAAATATGCATACCTCATAAGTATCTGAAGCGGACCCATTGCATGGGACTCTAAGCAGAGGGTCTGTATTTCTTTCATCGTATCAGACCAATTTTGAGATTTCCCAAGCAAACAAATGAAGATATCAGCCGCTGCGAGAAAATGAAGACCTCACCAGGTACACCTCAACACAACGTCCGACGGTCCCTGAGGGTTGGTCACTTTGTGGACGGTTCGTATAGCACATGTGACTTTATTTTACTAAAAAAAATAATTTTCAGACCATCTGTCTTAATATTCAAGCATTGATGTCATTAAAATATATCCTAGGTAAGTACTTCAGAAATCGAGATGCAGAGAACGACCTTGTGGCGACTTTATTTGCAGAAGGTAGATTAGTTATGTGACCTGGAATTATTTCCAGCCAATCGTGCATGATAATTTATTACTTAATATTGATAGAAATTTATAATCCTCCAGTACAGTATTAAACTAGAGGAAAGGTCATTGCTTAGCTATAGTTTGCTGCTGAGCTTCATGGGTCCGTTTCACGGCCCGAGTGCCTCAACGGAGAATTAGACCATCAGACCATTTTGTATTAAGTCCAGGTTACTTCCTGATGATACCTTACCCGTGCATAATGACTGACATTCAAAAGTTAAGTGGGCTTAACAGTAACATATCATTGTTATATTACGAATACCTCCATCCACATTCTAAAGACCTATAGCTTGATAGAATAAACGGAAAAAAATAAGAAAAAATCTCTCTTTTCTTTTTTTGTTTGCACACGCATCTTAAGTACAGATGTTTATTTTGTGTACTTTTGAAGAGTTAAGATTTATTACGCTAACCCATTTATTTTGACTTTGTTGGCGTCTATCAGAAAAGCGTCCCTCTGAGATAATCCCTCAGTAAGCAACGCAAATTTTCAGACAATCCATGGACAAACTGTTAATAAACGAAAAATTTCAATAACTTTGTCTAAACAGTACAATAAATTGTATAAAATAAATAAAATAAAAAAGTAGGTGTGTGACCAGTTTTTTCGTTTGATAAAAAATGACCATGATCAAGAAGCAACACTAGATTTAGGACACTCGTTGAACAGGTCTCCACCGCCGTTGAGAAACTGATTCAACTGCCGTAATCTGACAGTTTAAAATACAAGTATATTTCCATTAAAATAAAGTGGTGCCACCTGCCTTATCGACTGATTAAAGTTCAACTTTCCATAGTACCCACGTTTTAAGAAAATCATATGTACATGCTAATTATTAATTAATCCAGTATAAACTAATTCCAATCCGTGATAATTAATCTCATCTCTCTCTCTTTCAACGCAAGCAAAACATGCATGTATCGACAAACCAACAGAGTTCGTCGTCGTACAAATTCAGGAAAGTTAGCCTTTTGCCTTAGGAGTTTAATATTGTCACAGGAACCTGACGTGAATTTTGTCGACATCTTGTTTTGTCTGGAAGTATTGCTTCCCTCTGTCCCTCATACATGAATTTTTGCAGCGTCCCATGATGATGTGACGTGAACTTGCCTGTAAACTATAGTGATCTAATGTTGTTTGAACATTTTCCAGATAATTTATAGTTAAAGGCATTGCTCAAATTGTTCCAATTACAGATAAAATCAGATTTACGTCAGGGACAAGGACAGTTTCCCTGCGCAGCAAACATCGTATTGACAGGATATCATCTACAACGACAGAAACTGTACCATGGAGTTGGTAATTGGCATGATCATCATATTTGTGTACTCACTAATTAGTGTCGTTAGGCCAAGACAAATCAAGAGAGATAACTCTGAGTAAGTCTGTTAGCTCTTTCTTTGACTGTAAGCGCTTCATTGCTACACATCTTTTAGTCACGGGAGGGTGTGGCGAGGTCTGCCCTGTCATACAGACTGCCACTGTTAGAACAGAACCTCCATGGATGTGTGTTGTTTAGGTATTTTATTCATTAAGTTAAAGTTGAAAATTCACCGGATTCACCTTTCCCTGGTAAATCGTTTCATTTGAAAATAAATGATATAATTTGTAACCCAGTTTAATAAAAAAATTAGGGTTAGATGACGACGGTGCAACATAAAAACAACTGCTAAAAATTATATTAATGTTGCCACACACAAAAAGTAAAAATGTATAACATGAAGAAGAAAATAAAGATTTTACAATTGGCTTTTCAACTGATTAGACAAACCATGATCAAAAAGAATTTAATAACAGCATACGGATCCACTTCTGGGAAGCTAAAAGGATAATTTTGTAATTTGTCAGTTTAAAACATACAAGAATGTTAATAAAATTTTTCTGGCATGCATCAGCTTTCTATAATACAGACCCACAGCTTGGTCTATATATTCCCCAACTGGCCTATACTTGCCTAGGTGAATATACGTGCTTTTTTTTACAACACAATGTTTGGCTGTCGCTGGCGCTGGTCACCTTATCAACGGTTCGTATATCACTTGTTACTTTTCTTTTTCGTTTCACGAGTTTCATACCGCGTTCGTTTTCAATTTTCACGCAGGGTGCTTATGTATATATAGCTTAACAAAGTAGCCTTTATACAAGGGTTTTTCGGTATCTCCTGCCATGTGCACAGCCGCAACATACAAAGTTGGGACACTTTTTTTAAAACACACACATATATACCTTTTATTATCTGTGTGACACATTTCAAATATATTACAATTAAGTATAAGGTATTAAATATAATGTTTCCAATATAGGTTCATTTTAACCAGGTTTAGAGATATTATAATTCATAGTAAACTGAGAAATTAATTCTAATTATGAATATATTTCATTTCGTGTTTATAAATATCATTCTCTGAATATCAGGGGTCGACTACATTGACCATCACCCCTTGCTTGAAATTGAGGGGGGGGGGGGGGAGTGATATATATCCCGACCCCTGTACTGACGCCCTTGAATAGCGGTCATGACTGGTAAATACAGGTTTTAAAGGGGGAAAATACTTAAAATGTTTCAAATTACCCTCCCAACATGGTTTAAAATTAAGCTTGTGCAAACATATTCCTTAGACCCAGTTGAGGCTCTGTATATAATACAGACCGACAGCTTGGTCTATATATTCCCCAACTGGCCTATACTTGCCTAGGTGAATATACGTGCTTTTTTTTAGAATTAGCGTAGACGTAGTTGACCATAGTTGACGTAGTTGCCTGTGTCTAAAAACAAGACAAAAAGCAGCAAATCAGTAGATTGACTGTCTGCGACAGTTCTGCAAAACTGTTCGGCCAATATTTTGCAAATGTTGAATGATGAAAGGGTCATATGTGGCGATGATGCACCTTCGTCATTTTTGGGGGGGTTTGATACACCATGATTACATAATAGGCGCAATGGTAATAAAGGCAGTGCCGGATCCAGAGGCCCCCTCTCTCCCCCTCCCCTCCTCCTTTCAGCCAGGAGCGTCAATATAGGGGGATGGGGGTATATATCCTCCCCCCCCCCCCCCCCACTTTTGAGCAAGGGGGTATGGTCAATGTAATAAACTCCCTGCTATTCAGAGAATAATATTTATATATTGGAAATAAAATATATCAATAATTAGTATGATAGATTTGCTTCAATTTTTTAGTTTACTATGAACATTATATATCTAAACCTGATTTAGAATTAACCTATGTTTTAAAACCTTATACTCAATTGTAATATATTTGAAATGTGCAACACAGACAAAAAAAGGTAAACACACACACATATATAAGTTGTCCAAACTTTAATTATACTTTCCCATCCCTGGGAGTAACCCCCCCCCCCCCCCCCCCACCCTACAGATAAATGGACGCCACTGCATTCAGCTGTTACATATCTCATTAAATCTCGTGATAAATTTTCATATTTCTTTTTTTTTTATTCCTTAGCAATAAAATTATAAAGTTAAATCACATTTTATAACATTCTAATTCGTGAGTTGAGGATATTAATCAATAATTGTGTGACCTGCACCCTTAAGATGGCATCCAAATATTTATATATATTGAGAGAGGGTGTTTCCGTTATTACCTTCTGCATGGTCATAACAAATAATTACTCCCCCAAAGCGCACTCACGGCCTTCCAACTAGCCTGTCAGTTGGGACCGACCTAGCCGCCTGCAAGCATGCATGAAACGTCTTGTACAGTGAACCGGACGAAAATGTACTCTCAGATATATTCATAAATTTAGTCACCGTTGTTGGCTAGTACAACCGTGAAAGATCTCGCAGCTCCTCGGCTGATATTCGAACGTTCTTGAACCTAGTTTTGCGAGTTGATAAGTCTTTGCCAGTTGGAAGTAAGGTGCGACGGACAAGGCGTTTCGACAACGCATATGGTTGGCGCTGTGTGATAATTCATAAATTCTCGGCTCTGTTTTGGAACTCGTACTGTAGTACTGATATAATTTCACAGTCTCGCATAGTTAAGAAGCCGCATTTTGTGTTTGAGAGTTTAAAAGGCCATATTTAATATCAGAATACACAGGAATGCTCAATCAAGCTCGGCCAGGAATCGAACCCCGGTCCTTCCCACTTCGTGGCCTTGGAATATATATTTAGTGTGTGTGTCTCAGAATATGTTTAAGAGGGTTGTGATGGACATTCAAGAAGTTATAAAGGAATATATATATATATATATATATATATATATATATATACATATATATATATATATATATAAGTCCAAATCATATTTTTCTTTAACCAGAAAATGGAGGAATCACCTAGCAGACCTCAACACAATGTTTGGCTGTCGCTGGCGCTGGTCACCTTATCAACGGTTCGTATATCACTTGTTACTTTTCTTTTTCGTTTCACGAGTTTCATACCGCGTTCGTTTTCAATTTTCACGCCGGGTTCTTATGTATATATAGCTTAACAAAGTAGCCTTTATACAAGGGTTTTTCGGTATCTCCTGCCATGTGCACAGCCGCAACATACTTGACGTATTATTCTCAACTGCGACATGGTGTTGTGATACTGCTTTTCATCAGCTGGTACACGAGGGTTATCCTGTGCGAAGGTCACCTAGCTATTAGAAATCTAACCCATCTATTGTTAGCAGTTGGAGCGTTCCCTGCTTTGAACATGTCTGACCCTGTCTCGCCGTGTGACCTGTGAAACCTTTCATATGATGAGGACGATAACATGCACGTCACTGTTTGTAAATCTGTACATTCTGTGGTCTGTTCAATCCCCTCATATCCATCTAGTTTTTTTATTCTATAGAAATTTGTATTTGTTACATTTCAAGGGGAAAATGGGAATGTAGGGAAAATTAAAGAGTCTAATATTTTACAAGGTAGATAAATACCTAACACATTAATTTAGAAACAGAATTATCTAAATATATGATAAATGAGTCTACATTTTACAACATATCAGTCCCACATATGGCAGTAAAGGTCACTGGTCACATGCAAAAGCAGCCTTTATTGACAGCTGCTGATTGGATGATATTATGTGAATACTCTAAAAATATAACCAGCATAAACAAATATGACTTCTCATGGAGAGATGCATCTGATCTGTCAGGTCATCGTAAAGAGTTCAAAAGGTTGTGAAACTTAAACTGGAGATCTATTATAAATTCATAATTGCCTTATTAGACCGTCACTTCCATATGCAGCTTTCTGAGAAATTAATGAAAATAAAAACTTTTAAGAAAATTATTTCCATAAAAACGATGGACACAGGTTGGTGAAACTGAGTGTAACGTAAAACGTGTCAGGTGTAGACTGGTCAGTGGTGGGGTGCCCATTGAAATTTGGCAGGTTTTTTTCATACACTTGCTGATCAATTCAAAATGGTATGCTGCAATGAAATTAAAATCATAACATGCAAAGTATTTAAGATATTCCATAAAATCAATATCTGAGTTGGCAGTCTATTTTTAACATTTCAACCCCATTTTTTGAAAGTCAAGATCACATGCTCAAACAAATACACTTTAAAAATCTCCTGTTTGGATCATAAATAGCATAAGTAAATGTAATTGTCAAAGTGATAAACCCAACCCATGACAAACGCTTTATCACTAAACATGCAGAAGAACAAGGTTGCAAAGTATACATGTTGGTTTTCTTATAACGTTTTTTATCTCATATAAGGCCTTAGTTCCTCATAAGGTTTAGGGTCAAAGAGTGGAATAATATTTCAGTTTAAGAGAATAATCAATTAATATCGACCGACACTGACTGGTGGAACAGACTATAATATATGTCTTATTTATGTCATGTCTTATATATATATATATATATATATATATATATATATATAAGAGGTAAAATAAGGTATGGTTCTCAGGGCACTTTTTTCAGAAATCAGTGCGGGCGGGCCGCCAATATTTTATTTTTACATTTTTTGGGTATGTTTCGATAAAAATGTCGTATGATCAGGAAAAAGCATGAAAATTACAGAATTTTTTTCCTGAACAGGTAAAAGCACTACATAAAAAAGGAAATCTTATCAAAATTGTATTATTTTATCTTCTTGATAGATGAAAATCAAAATATTTTTGTTTTCGATGCGGGGATTAAAATTGACGCGGGCGGTGCCTGAGAACCATGCCTGTTATTTATTTATTAATTTATTTTTGCTTAAGATATGTTATATAAAATTAAACCAAACGAACGTCTGTGGCCAAATGCGGGTCGTAAGGATAAGCATACAATCGTGTGTATTATATTCCGGTTGACTAGACTTTGTCCTATTGACTACACTATGTACTGTTGACTACACTGTGTGCTGTCGGTGTTATTGTACAAAACGATTGGAATATGTAACATCCTCAATACAAATTCATCACATGGGCGTTTACGGAACCGTTCCTTTTTAACGAATTCAGAAGTGTAAGACTGTATACTGTAATCAAATGAGCTTTATTTTCGATATCGATGCTTATTAAAGGAATCAATAACTTTGCTCGGTCGGAGACTTTTCCAGTTAAAAGGTACTTCTCCGCTCAAAAGGTGTACTCCTGCATTTACCTTAATTTAAGTACCGGTAGTCAATAAGTAAATAAATAGCTCTTTCCAACGCCCTATAGGAATTCAATACACCCGAGTTTTTTTTTTAAACTGGTATGTAAAATTCAATACGCCCTAACCAAGTTCTCAGGCAAATCTTTAAGGACAAAGTACACATGTTCTTGTTATATTTCTTGCATTACTCAGATTCCCTTCGCAACATGCAGTGGTGATTCTCTTATATAAATCATTGCCTCCGCCAGGAGCGTATGCGTTCATCCACGTTCGTCTGTTAATGTGTGTTTGTTCATAACAGAGCTCACGCTTCATAAACGGAATCTAATTAAATTTTCAAGACATTTCTGGATGGGCCAAGAAAGAACCGATTGATTTTGGCGTAGGTCCGGCCAATCCTCCGGATCCAGGAACGTCATCAAGGAATATTCACTAATGTACATTCATTTAATGCACGAATCTGGGAATTTTGACCGGATAAATGAGTGGCGGAGGCTTGCATTCATTAGAACGCATATTTCTAGTTTTTCAAGTTTCATGTTTAAAATTGTTTACATTCCCTTTTAGATGTGCGCCGGTTTCAGCATTACCTTTCCGTTCCCCTTTGCGCCCGACATGGTTCTGGTGAGTATTGCTTTTGATATGGATAGTGATATATACGGACAATATATGGATGTTCCAAGGAGAATTAAAAAAGGCATGTGGCATAAAACGGTACCTACAAATTTCAAGATGCGTCATAAAAAAGGAGAGAGAGAGAGAGAGAGAGAGAGAGAGAGAGAGAGAGAGTGAAGATCTATGGATAACATATTTGGATAACATTCGATTGTTCCATGGGGAATAAAAACGTTTAGATCAGAGAGAGTGATGAGAGAGAGAGACAGACAGACAGACAGACAGACGGGCAGAGACACAGAAGGAGAGGATATATGGATACTATATATGGATAATATTTGATTTTTTTATGGGAAATTGAAAAAAAAAAACGCCTACAGCGTTATAAACTCACCATTAAGGCAATTTGCGCTCAGAGAGAGAGAGAGAGAGAGAGAGAGAGAGAGAGAGAGAGAGTGAGTAAGTATTTGCGTTTCAGTAGCCTAGTCTATTGCACATTAACCAAAGGGCAGTGTTCATGTTATTCATACCGATGCATAAATAGCATAATATCTCATGAATATTCATTTCCAGAGCTTCGGTTACCGTGAAGAAATCAAAGGTTTTTATGTGGGCCTAGTTTTATCAAGCCTGTTTTTGGGCAGAGCTTTTGGAGGGTACGCATGTTTTTTAAGTGTTCGTTGATTAAATAAATTCCTCATAAATGAAAATATTGTCTCCTGGATCCTGATTGCATAAAATTAAAATCTCCTCACAGGGCAACATATCCTCCGATTGTGAATAGGTTACAAGGGGAATACACTTTACACAGATTAAAAAATTCCCCTTTTTAAAAATTTTAAAGTTAAAAGCGTTGATATAGGAAAAGGTGAATCACTTCTCTAAGAGAGTTGACCTGAGGTATACCTGATTATAGGATACATCTAAGACAGGCTTCTGTTAATTAGTTTATGGGTAACAAAGTGACGTCATTTAAGCATTTTCTATATATTTTTTTAGTTTTTCTGTTGCGAAATAATTATGAAATAAGGAGAAACGAGTTAAGTCCCTATTAATTTAATATTTTGATGCTGAACTAAACGTTTCATTTTCATTAATATTTACTTTTATAGCTACCCCATGGGCTTGCTGTCGGACTATATTGGAAGAAGACCAATCATGATTCTTTCCCCAGCAATAGTTGGAAGCTTGGATTTTGCATTCGGTTTCGCTAAGTCACTTCCAGTTGCTTTATTAACACGGCTGGTCAGCGGAACTGCCAACAGTAGGTTCAATAGTTACCAATTATTTAAAGCGATGAGGAAAATGTAGCGCACGAGAACACTGTGCACCTTTCTGTATATTTACATGGCGTCAATCTATCACCGAAAAGAAAAAATTAATGTAAAATATACTTAAGAAATCACCATATTTTATGATAAGTAATATGTCTCAATATTTTATTTTGAAAGGCATCCAGGGCGTGCAGAACGCGTTGATATATGATGTATGTGACGACACCAATCAAGGACTTGGCATGGTGCTTTCAGTGGTAGGGTGGGGCATGGGAGTCTTCTGTGGACCTCTATTAGCAGGTATGTATTTGGACGGTCATAGAAAATCTTGCCAATATTATAACATATAAATATATATATAGGGGAGTCTCGCCTGACGACTACCTCCGCAAAGACAAAAACTTTCTTTTATTTTTGTTCCGTCATAAATACATAAAAATATGTTTAAAGGTATTCTTCTGATAAGACCTGTTCTGTATGGTTATAATGTAGCACATTCGTAGTTCCAGCCGTAGGTAGTAATTCAGGGTGGAGAATGATAAAGTTAATTAAGCTGGGCACCTATCTAATGCATCTGTCTGATTTCCTTAACAGGTTACCTGGCCGAACCTGCGGACAAATATCCACATGTGTTCTCTCAGAAAGGGTTGTTTGGAATCCATCCGTTTTTGCTGCCTTCGCTTCTAACGGCAATATTCCTTTGGTCTTCTAGTCTTTTAAATCTAATCTTTTTGAATGAAACCAAAGCATTCAGGTAAGTCTGCCTTAAATTAATGACATCATGCAGCAGCACTTTAAATAATTGCGACTTCTGAGATCTGTAAAGCATCATGCCCAAAGTATGTGTACATGGTGGATGAGCAGCTAAGGAATTGGTTGCTTTTTAAAGAAAAATAATAATTTCTTCACAGATGATATATCCCTACCAAATCCACCATTTTTTTTACCTCCGCCTGGAGGTTAGGCATTCATCCTCGTTCCTTTGTGTGTTTGTGTGTGTTTGTTTACAACATAACTCACCCAGTCATGAACGGAATGTCATAAAGTTTTCAGGGCATTTTGGGAAGGGCCAAGGAAGAACCAATTAGATTTTGGTGTGGACCCGGCACATCGTGAGGATTAAGGAATGTCATCAAAGAACATTCATAATTGTAAAGTAACTTATGCACGAATGAAAGAGGGAACATGGGCCGAATAAATGAAAACAAGCACGGTTTTCGGAGCATCCCACAATAAGAACCCCATCATGGCGGATGCTTGCATGTATGTGTATTTGTACTTTCTTATATACTAGTATATATATATATATAAATAAGTATATAAATATATATATATATATATATATATATATATATATATATATATAAACTCTTAAGAACAACAATACTGTTAATTCACTACAGTCTGTTTCACGGAATAAGACCTGATCATCAGGTGAATGTGGTTAGAAATCAATCCATTTCTAGCCACATTCACCTGATGATCGGCTCGCATATATATATATATATATATATATATATATATATATATATATATATATATATAATTATACCTTGAAAGGGTAGCCTTGATTGAGCAGCTTTATAATCTATAATTACTATATAATTCTATAATCATTATCATATTATTAGCCCAAAACGGCAATCGGAGCAAGAGTCCATTATGCAGAGAATGTTTAACTATACAAGAAAGCACTCAACGCCCAATATGAAAAAACACAAATTGGATGGCACAGACGGTCAACCATTCAGCTCAAAGACGACATTGATCTCTAAAGGTACATACTGTATTATTTATATCCATTTCTCACAGTCAAGATCCTTAAATGGTAAACAGAATGTGAAATACAACATTTTAAAGGATAGGTCTTATGGTTATTAGTGACCCTGTCTGTCAAGTGAAGATGACGGTGGTCATACATTTTATTTGACATTATTGACAGTACCGAGCATTTTTTATATTAAGATTTAAGGATTTTATCATGGG
The DNA here is from genome assembly GCA_026874595.1 of Sipunculus nudus. Taxonomy (NCBI): domain Eukaryota; kingdom Metazoa; phylum Annelida; class Sipuncula; order Golfingiida; family Sipunculidae; genus Sipunculus; species Sipunculus nudus. Next base: position 40,328,059 of record CM049308.1, on the reverse strand, counting down.
GCTAAGGATAAATCAGAAATCATATTATTTATAGTTTAGCCATTCCAGCAGAATCTGAGGTTATGTTGAAATTTTGACATTTGAGACAATATGGCTGAGGGCGAACTAGGGAACTTCAGCACCAAAGTCCAACACTTTAGCGAATATAGACTGCGTACGGGATGGTGCATTTGACTTTTAATCATGGCAGTGGGTTATAGTGGCTCATCCAAGGTCGGTGGTTCTCTCCGGGTTCTCCGGCTTCCTCTGCCTCTCTCACTGCTATCTTCAACTCTATCAGTATCTTCTATTTTCCCCTTAAATAAATAAAGGTATGCCGACTCAATCTGTCGACCTCTGTCGTTGCTGAGGGAGCCAGTGCGCTCCGGATATTCCGGAGACCTGTTACTGGCTCGAGCCCGACTTCACTTTCAACCAGTCAGACGGGATGGTGCATTTGACTTTTAATCTGCTTTGAAAACCGAGTACTGAACACCGTTATTTAAACGAAGTCAAGTAAGATGTATAATAGATTATTAACAACATTTTGTCCGCCGAAACGAATTTTTCTCCACCTACGAAGAACTCCTCTGAAGCCGCTAGACAGGTCTTCCCAATACACTCTTATTGCGTCAAATGGGAACTGGTGCCTGAGAAAGACTGCTGCCGCCAAATAGTCTTTTTTGTGTGGTGCGTCTATGCGTCTGTTTACATATATCTGGAGTGGTTTGATGTATTGGTCAAATATTTTGCATGACCATAGATCTTATATACCTTTACCTCCTACCTATGACTAGTGGCGCCATCTAAAATCGTTTTCATCCCTGCAATAGACCTTATCCGGAACTCCCTGCAAGCTGACCACAGGCCTGCAGATGGTACAAACAGTGTCTGGTTGCCGGAGACTGTGACCCACAGCAGTAGGCTGGACATAGGGCTGTGTTTATAATCTAGGGTCCCTATCACTTAGATTTATCTCTAAATGACCATGGATGATTAGAATCAAATGCTACCAGATGGATAACATAGGCAACTAACGCCTAATCCGTGAGATTTAATAAAATCCCAAATTGATATCACAGGAGAAATAGATCAGACTGTATACATGAGCTTATCACCTCATGAATGTAAACAAGACAGAGACAGTGTATATCATGCCTATTTTTTGACTAGATGTTTTTATCTATCAATTAGGGAATTATTGGATTAATGACAGTACTTTGGAAAATATCAATTACATCTTTCAAACATAATGACTTTTAAAGATTAATTACCTAACACCTGCTAAACTTTTAACACTAGATCCTTAACCGCTCGTTGTAAAAGTATAGCAAACTATTAACATATTTAGAGAATAAGATCAGCTATAAGCATAAATTAAGATAAAAAATAATAGTCAATATTATGAAGTTATATTAATAATTTGATCAAGTCATAGTGAAAAAAAAATTTAACATTTACTGAAGATTTCATCATTTATGAAACAACTAAGTTCCATTTCCCACTGACTGACATTACCAAAGAATTAATAAAGATTATACACCGGTGATTACTTAGGGTCATATGATGGCACCAAGTAGACACAACACAGACAAATCAAATGTATTATATATTTCATATGTATAATATTCGAATGTGACTCAGTTTCTGATGGGGTGGTTGCTAATGTTTTGGTTCCTCTCACCCTGAGGTTTATGACCTCACCTTGAGGTTGATGATATATCTGGTTTAAATCAACCTGATTGGCAGATTTAAAATATAAATTGTAATTTTAAGTGATTTCAACATGGTTCAGACAAGTGTTTGTAACTTAAGGTATCGAGCCATTAAAACACGAGTCATAGGCCTTTTTTAATAACAGGAAGTAGCTGACTTTTATTAACAGGATAAATGCTATATAATATGACCAGGGCGTGCTGTAGCAAGCTCTTTTTGTACTACAAGCAGGCTTAACCTACCAGATGGCCCTCATCAGTGGACAGTTCCGGAGTAGATCTATTGTTTAAGTCGCACACACTTCAGGAGTGATTAGATGTAATTGGCCCGGAATGTTGAAGGTTCATCCATCTTTTAGAACTTTCTCGTACATAAAACATGCAGCGCCACCTACAATCACGTATTCTTATGATACAGCCATGCACTTATATCACTGAAGTTCTGACGTATCGACCTGAAATTTTGCATATATATAGATAGCTTTTCCCATATCCATGACAAGTGACCTTACCTGCAACTGCTTTTGCGTGATGTCCAAACGTGCATCTATTTTCGGTGAAAATCACAGATATCCAAGGAGTGGTGTAACACTCTCTCAATCTCGGTTCATTGATTAAATGCATAGACAACATCAATGCATTTATCCTAGGAGTGGTTTCACGTATCCACCTGAGATATAGCAAATCCATGCTATCTTGAGTAGCTTTCTCTCATGCAAGACTGGTGGCGCCCCATGCAACCGTTCATGCATTTTGTTCTTCCGTGCTTTTATTGTTTTGTGATAATCGCATATCTCATGATCAAAGCTCGTGTATATCTTTGAATCATACAAAGGCGGATACAAAGATCTACAAAAAAATGTTTTGATGTCTGTCTGTGCATCTTGGGATACTTTAGCATATTTGAAGCCAGAAATCTAGAGTGCTCTCACGGCAGGAATCAATTTTATGCCTCAATTTACGATTGATTGTGATTCTTTGGATACACGTAGTCATTTGCCAACTACCCATATTCTAATTTACAATAAGCCGTGAATACACGACACAGTAGGCACTTGTATTGGGCTGGTAAGTCTCACTAGATTCGTAATTAAAGCCATACGGAGGAATGCATTGCAATTGCCTTTAATCATGATGTATTCATATCGTGGTAAACAGCCCATATTCTTACAGTTTATCTATGAATGATGAATTAACACAAAATAAATCACGTGAACTCAAAAACCAGATTGAAACTCCCTGAGTATGGTGATGAGTCATTTCCGGTATCGCGTGCAAGTAAGTGAGTTATCATCCAATATTAAGTGCGAGCCATGCTTGTATTCACGCGGTCAGAAATTCAACAAACAACTAGAGGGATTTACCAATTTGCTGAGTTAAACCGATTTTTTCCCACTCATGCTAGATGTTGTTAGAAAGTATACTAAACAAGTCTGCTTTATGTCAAGTGGCAGCGTACTTTTAAGCCATGACGCGTTGTCAAAAATGACGAAAATATATTGTTACGAACTCAAATAAATGAGGGGAAATCCTGGGCCGATCCGGGAGTCGAACCCAGGTAGGTGGCGCTAAAATAGCAGCTTCATTACCGAGACAGTTCGGTCCGTTTTTATGTCACCCCGTAACACACCCCCTTAAGAGCGTTCTGCTATCAGAACAAGACAAATTATCCCAGGAGTCACACTTTGGTGAGCTTATTCCCTGGGCCACAAAGTTTTACTGCATCCCGGACGAACCCCCATTTTGTTACGAAGACAAATAAATGAGGGGAAAATCCTGGGCCGATCCGGGAGTCGAACCCAGTCGCACAAGTCCGGCGTGGCAACCGCTTCGCTAGAAAAGCAAGCTTCATTACCGAGACAGTTCGGTCCGCTTTTATGTCACCCCGTAACAATATGCATCCTCATAGAGCCTTAAAGTGTGTTCCTCATTGAAGGATTTAAGGCACTCTTATGTCAGAGGGCCGAGTTAAAAATATAAAAAGTCATGACCTTGACCTTGTTTATTGAACTTTATCTTACAAAACAAAATGTGGCAGCATACGTTTGTAGACAGATAAGGGTAGAGCTTTAAAATCATGTATGTTGTCAGTTATTTTCATGAAATTCCAAACGCATTACAACTAACTATGGAAAAATTAAATAAATATCAAAACCCGTAATCTTGACCTTGTTTGGTGACCTTGAAGCTGTTAAGAGAAAACTGCAACGTAGATTTTCAGATTAATAATGTTAAAATCTTAAAAATTATTTATGTTGCCAGTTATTTTCATGAAATTACAGATGGAATGACAACTGACACTGGTAAAATTCAAAATATATTATAAGCCATGACCTTGACCTTGTTTGGTGACCTTGAAAGTTTAGGAAAGACTGGCAACATGGATTTTCAGATTGCTGAGGTTATAAGCTTTAAAATGATGTATGTTGCCAGCTTTCTTCATGAAATTCCCACGGAATGACAACTGATCCTGGACTTATATAAGGGATCTTATTCGTTGTGAACGTTTAAGCAAGCTGTTTATAGTTTGTTCTCCTCTCAACAGAAAAGAAGAAAACTGGATGTGTCTCGAATTCGAAATTGTGTCGTCTGTTAAGGTACATGTCAATCATATTTCTTTTTTAATCATCAGTATTTTAATTCAGCGTTTATATTTCTCGAACCGATTTTACTTTACTCAAAACCACGTTCATGTTAAATGATGTAGTTCAAACTTAAAAAATTATGTCTGATGAATTTCTTAACAGTTGTATTCATCAACGACTTGCTTTTGCAGAATAAAAGAAGTTAGATTAACAATAGGTGCCGAATCAATACAAGGGTTCAGCTACGTTGGACTTGAAGACGCTGTCACGATATGGAGCTCCACCGTGACGAGACTCGGTGAGAAAAGTGTCGTATATTTTACGCATAAGTAACAATCATTTTTAAATAGGAAGCGTACCACATGAACATATTGATTCACTTGTCAATCTGAATTCAGCTGTTTAGAAATTTTTTTATCGGCTCTTTTGCATTAAAGTAAAAGTAAATTATTTTAGTAGGTTAACGAGTAAAGCATTAACGTTTGGAACAAAAATAAAACGTCAGTCTGTTTTTCGTAATACAAACACACAAAATCATTCTTTAATCTCCCAGTTCATTTAAGTTAAACCCTGCATGTAAACACTGTTTTTTTTCGCACTGTATGGTCCATCTAATATCAAATATTAGGTAAATAATGAAGAGATGGACCATATAGTGTGAAAAAAGCTAGGAAAATGTCAGATAAGTGATAGTTATAGGGAAAGGACCAATAAAAGTAACAAATTAAACCGAAATCTACACTAATAGCAATTCAAACGCCTGTGGCTTAAGCGTGTAAAGCAGATTTTGTTCTGTTACTGGTGTTTTTCAGTATAAGACTGAATAATAAAGCAGAAGTTCCGAATGTTTATTCAGTGTTTTTTTATCAACTTTATTCAGTCCAGTCCATATGATATCTACCAAAACACAAACTAAACGGCAAAGATCAGTTACGTGAGGTGAGAGTCACCGATCCATTCGCACGAGTTTCGCTTTGCCTTTTCTTTTGTGTTCCGGTACGAGATATGAAACGGTATACATAAACTCCTAGTGAAGTTATGAATAAAGTATATTATAATACATCGCAAAAACAACATATACAACGTGCGCAGAAAACTAATTGTTATTGTTCTCAACAATTTTAGGATTGAGAGGCCTTGTGGCTATAAATAAGAATCATTCATATAAAATTCAAAGCTACAATATGAATCCAATGAAACATATTACCCTCTCGTAACAAGTTATGGGCATACTGATAGAAATTTGTTTCCATATACACTATCGTTATTATAAAAGAGCATGTTTGGAAATTTGTCTCAATGTGTAAATAGTGCTTTTTATATAACAAATTCATTGCTGCAGATGTTTTGTCGCATCCTTCTATGTCACATGGTGGTTAATTTACTTTATTACAAATATTATTGGTCCGTTTGCTTCAGGTGGATTGCACTTTAGAACTGATCAAATCGGGAGAGTGATAGGACTGGCGTCACTTCCGATGTTTGTGTTGACTCCATTATTCTTTCCGCCTTTAGAGAAGTGGCTGGGAGCTAAAAAGGTAATATCTCTAGGGTAACATTTCTAATATTGCCGAAGATGGAGTATAATTTATTATATAAATACAGAGTCTATAGGCCAAAGTTTACAAAGTATTTACCTATAGTGAGAACTGTTTCCCACGTTTTCGTCTTTATAGCTTTGTTAAAGAAAGAAAGAAATGTTTTCTCTTTTTTAATTTCAGGTCGCTCAGTATACAATAATGGTTCATATCTTTCTCATTCCAATACTACCAACCTTAAGATGTCTGCATTCAAGGTAATTAAAAGTGTTATATCCAATTCAATGTTTATTTCTTAGATCGCTCGATGGTTTTATGACTGTTTCACAAACCTTTTATGAGAACTTGTAAATAATTAACAGGATTTTCAAATTCAGTTTATATAACTAGGTAATCCAGTTCAGCATCCACAACCAGCAATGAGTTCGCGTTTATGAAAAAATAAACTTTTTTTTATTTTTCTACATTGATTGTACAATTAGATCTAATAATAAATGCCAGGCACTCTTCATGCATGTCTCGGGTGTTGGCATTTGGTAGTATTTGCTGGCGTACGTACCTACCTGTCCATGTCACTTTGAAATAATCTTAACGTTGTATAAAATTACAGCGAATGGAACAAATATATACTAATGACACATTTCTGTTTTTTTCCGAAATAAAGATTTTCCAAAATAATTTTTATACTGAAGCTCGACAGCTCAGATCGCCATCGTTGCAACTCTGATGGGCATTGAGTCTATGCTTTCCATGACAACTGTCTCAGCCATTAATATACTCGCTATAAACGCTGTTAGACGGGAAGATACAGGCGCGGCCAATGGTATAAGAGCTACTTTGTCGGCCTTTTTCAGGTGGATTTATGAAATACCGTCTTTGGGATATTCTAGCGCGGTTTCTATATTGGTGGATTACCAAAAGCAGGCGCGGATCCAGGATATTTTTCTAGCGGGGGGATGGGGTGGGTCATATGTCTCGGGCACACACCATTTATATGTAAAATGTTATAATAAATAAATAATTTACATAAAATATGTTAAAAATACATAAATAATATATATTATATATATACACACATTTGAGTAGATGTGTAGTATAACATGAAATCTGCAAGCTTTTTTTTATTTTACATGCTTTGATGAAACCATAAAAAAGTTTCAGTGATTTTAAGTTATATCCAGTCATCATCATTTAAAATAGTAGTACTTAAATGAATAGATAAACCGCATATTTATTAAAGACAGATAGAGAATCTCATCTCCCAACCTTAATTAGTATACAGTGACTGTGTGGCAGCAAACGAAAATATATTCTTTAGTATATTAGTGGAACCCGCTATAATGATCTTTTGGCATTTCATTTCACAAGGAACTGAATATTGTTTTCAGGACCGCAAGGACCTCTCCTTGTGGTATTTTAAGGTGATGTAATTAATTCAGAAGCAATTAACTGCATACAGATAATAAACCATGCATTTACAGTAATTAATAGATTTTTCAATGTTTCAGGGGAACTGCACCAACAATTGGCGGTGCCATTTTTGCCTGGTCAATCAACACCGGCGCTGAAATCGGATTTCCTTTCGATGTTAACCTGGTGTTTGTTATGTATAGCTTTTTCTTTCTACTATCCAACATTTGTGTCACATTTATTCCAAATCAGTTAAACAAACAAAGGTTTTCGTGAGCAAGTCACTTATGCATCTGTTAAAAAAAAACATTTTTTGTATCATGTTGTACGGTCTTTAGAATTATAAGAAAAGTGTCCGGTCCATTTTTAGACACACACAAATTATATATCATTATGCGATAAAAGCCTCATATTGGCCATTATGTTTTGTTAAATTACAACCGTCCTGTTAATGCAAATAAATATATATACCACATTTCCAATGCATGGATGTTTGCAGTTTTAACTGTTGCAACAAAATGTATGCCTAGTTTCTAAAGAAACTTCATTATTGATACATTGTTATCTTTTCTTCTTCTAATACTTATGAAAGGAATTCAGTCTACCTTTTCATTCAAATTTCTCTGAAATTGCGTTGCGTATGACTCTGTACCATACCTCATTTTTAGAGTTATCAATCCTGCAGTGACCGCGCCGATATGTGAACATATTTTTTTTAATGTACACATAATTTTTGCCTGTTTTATGAATTGCGTGATGGTTACCACCGAAAACAGCCGAACTGCCTTATGCAAAGACAGAATGTCTGTGTGGTTAAGCGTAGGTTTAAGGACTATTATAAATATGTATAACCTCTGCTGTCAGTGACGGTTTTAAGCATGTTTGGCCTGACATTTGCCTTAACACGTACATTTAATTCATCTTTCATATCTTCCTCCTATCAACCTGTTCTGTATACGTCTAACAACAAGGGCACCACAAACCGAAGCATTCCCTCGCACAAGAGCATAACTATAGTGGGTGTATTTCACAATTTTTAACATGGGCAGCTGTGACCTCGAACTTAATAGGGTTCTTCATCCGTGGACGGGGATGCCATATGTGAAAGATGATAGGATTTGGTCTTTTAATGCTTCCAAAAGCTTTTTCAAGAGGTGGGTGATGTGGCCTTGGCCTTTGACATTGTGACCTCAAAAAAGGGTTCTCCATCTGTGGGTGGTGAGCCATATGTGAAGGATGAAAGATTTGGTCTTACGGTAAGGCTTAAAACGGGTCCACAATTTTTATCAAGAAGTGGGTCCTGTGGCCTTGACCATCAAAATCGATAGGGTTCTTCATCTGTTGGTGGTTGAGCCATATGTGCAAGATGAAAGGTCTTGGTCGAACGGTTTGGCTTGAAATGGGTCCACAAGCTTTTTCAAGAAGTGGTCCTCGTGGCCTTGACCTTTGACTCCGCGACCTGAAAGTCGTAAGGATTATCCATCCATAGGTGAGTGAGTCATATGTCAAAGATGAAAGGTTTTGGTCAAACGGTTCGGTTTAAAATGGGTCAACAAGCTTTTTTATCAAGAAGTTGGTCCCGTGGCCTTGACCTTTGAACCCGGGACCTCAAAATTGATAAGGTTATTTATCCTTTTGTGGGTGAGCGACAAGTGCAAAATGAAAGATTTTGGTGAAACGGTTGGCTTAATATGGGTCCTCAAGTCAATTTCGGACGGAAGGACCGACGGACAGACCGACGCACAAAGGGATGCGTTACTATATCCTCTCCGGAGAGTAGATAATAATAACCAGTCAGAGATAATCGAAAATGTGAATGCCCCAGCGACCCATTCTGGTTTGAAAATGTAAACATCATCACTGACCAGGTCTTCTAGGTAAACATACCGGCGTATGAGTTCCTGCCACGAGCACAGTGCCACAAAATAAATGTAAAGATAATTGTACATATCTTATTGAGACAGTATCTCACTTAAAATCTCTCTTTCTTATTTTAACTTTTAGAACAAAACTAGATTGAACAAACCTTCCTCATCTCCTTTAAAACATCCCCAACCGATAAAGGCCCGGTTTCCGGGTTTATTAACTAGTATAATATATAATATATTGTTCAAATAATTGACAAAAGATGTTGATCATCAAATTATAGATACTATGAATTGATAATCAAAAGTGAAAGATATTTCCAGATTTTTGGCTAAGCTGCCTGAAAGTAAAGCAGGTAATGCAATGACGCTTTGTCCGTTGTCCGTCCATTAGCAAGGCACAAATCGGAACAGCTGGTACTAGAACGTCCATTTAGGGAGTACAATTTAAAAACTCCTTAATTGGAAATCTGAAATTTGTTCACTGCGACCTTTATTTCACGCTCATCTGAGGTAAAGATTGGATCAATTTTAGTGTCAAATATGAGGGTCAAATATGCAGTTCTTCAAACATTAAAAGTACAGGTGCGGACCAAACTGGTCGTGTCAACTGGTTGTGCCCTGACAAACTCATCCTTGGACCGGATCAGTCTGGATCACCCCTTCTTAACTTATTTAATTGCTTTTTCAATAGGCGAATTTTGGAATTTGAAAAGTTTCATCTGATAATATAACCTTTATTATCGACAACATGTTTGTGTTTTTAAGTTTCTCCAAGAAATACTCCTTGAACACAAATGCAATTAAATAAATAGGAGAAATTATGTTTTAAGCTGTCAGCTTGGAGTTTTCCTAGCGCCCAGTAAAATACTTAAAATGAGAAAGACACAATCTGTGTATGTAAGCTATTATAGTGTGTAATTATTAATCAGTGACATGGAAGGCCTGAGACTATTGTGTCGGAGAGATCATATGCATGAGAATGTACATGGTCTTGAATGCATTTATTGTTTAATTATTTTAAAAAAACTGTATTTAACATTGACAGTAATGAAAGCATAGTAGTCATTTTATTATATTTAGGCAATTCATTGAAACATATATGACTAAATTACTAATTGATGTTATTTATTCACATTTTGGTATGAGTGTTACACTGATCTGACTGTTTAAACAGATATACGAATATTCTATGAATATAATACAAAAGGCACAACCAGCCTTTAGGAACTGATAGAACATTAAATTTGTTGTGATTTGAAGGTAGCAATTACAGAAAAAATCGTAAAATTTTGAAAAAATATATGTGGCGTTAGGGGTGAACTTAAGCACAATATACGTTTATGGCTGGCTACCTTGTTACGCATCCTGAAGGTATGTGAAAGCCATAATTGTTACACTTCTATTCGATCCTATATCTAGCACAGTTTTTTAAAGGGGACAGTTTTTAGGTCAAAATCAGGTTGTAAATACCACGTATACAATTGCACGCATCGTTGAAGACACATTAATTAATCTAATTGCCTGCCCATACGTCATCTTTTGTGATCTCACATGTAAAGAAATCAGCTTTCTCTAGGAGTTTGCCGGCAGAGGGGATAGAAAACTTTCTCTTAAGATTTCCTATAACTAAGATCACGTAAGTAGTCTGAAAAATACATACCATATAACCATGTAAGTAATCTAATACATACCATATAACCATGTAAATAATATCTAATACATACCATATAACCACGTGAGTAGTCTAAAATACACGCCCTATATAACCATGTTAGTAATCTAAAATATATACCAGTTATCTAAAGTACCATATAAGCACGTAACTTGTGACGTAAGTAATCTAAAATGCATACCCTATAACCACATAATACAACTACCGATGTATTTCAGGTCCACTGATGGTAGATTTTATTAAAACCTTCCAGTAAATAATAAAACTCATAAAATGCTGGAAAATACCTCCACCAACCATCACCACCCAATACACATACAATCAAGTGGGGTGGGGGTGGGGGGGGGGCTTAATACGAATGTATCTTCGGCAGCTGGCCAAAATTTACAATAACATGCTTTTATTATTACATTTAAACAGGAAAATAAATGACATATTTTGTTTCTGTTGGACCATACAGTTATAGATTACGTTATAATAAACATATTTATCAGCATACATATAAAGTAATACATTTATTTTCAGAATATTGGAAATTGTGCAGGGGCGCAGTTTCCATTCGAAAATGTACTTTGCATTGCATGTTTTTAGGAAAATAGCGACTGTCGTGTGTGTTCACGGGCTGCGGGGGTTGGGCGTTGGAGGATTTCCCCTTTTTTAAATTTTAATAACAATTTGAGATATATATATATATATATATATATATATATATATATATATATATATATGAGAATAAAATAATAAGTTAGTGCATGTATCGTTTCAAAGTTCAACAAAGAGTAAAATTGCTTTCCTTAAAATTCTTAAATGAAACCGGCATGATTTTTTTATTAATTAAGCGCATAATGGTTGACAACAAGAGTGACGTGGATACGGAGGAAATCGTATCATATTATCAGTCATACTGCAATTTTCTTCATTTGTGAAAAATGTTTTTTTTTATTGATATATGAGGGAAATTTTTACTTATTACAGTCAGAGCCGATATTAAATGATAAAATCAAACTCATTTAATCAGCAAAACGTGTATGTGTGTGTGTGTGGGGGGGGGGGGGGGTTATATATATAAAGGGTAGTCCTTTAAAAGTGGATAGGCAGCAGTTGCTCCCACTCTTCAGCAGGATGTTAAGGTATAGGACGATTAGCTTGGGGGTAAAGGGTTCCTGGCTAATTGGCGTCTTATCTGCTTGGGATATATGAACCAAACTAGGCCTCAGTGAACATTATTTTATTATAAATGCTCCCACATGGTACTAGGATGTAATGAATTTATGATATATGAGAAAATATAGATTATAGATTTATTTATATCTATATTTACATCTGAGAGAGAGAGAGAGAGAGAGAGAGAGAGAGAGAGAGAGAGAGAGAGAGAGAGAGACTGCATGTAACTGCATGTGCGTGTACGTGTCTGAGGTAAGGACTGGGGATACATGTGTATATATATATGTGTGTGTTATCTCATATCATTTAACGTATGTATCATATACTGTTAATAATAATAATAATAATAATAATAATTATAATTATTAAATAAATAATATTTTTCTAAAACAGAATATGACGACATCATCCGGTATACCTCAACACAATGTGAGGCGGTCCCTGGCGTTGGTCACGATATCAGCGGTCTGTATAGAATCTATATGTCTGCTTTATCTTACTGCATCCGTTTTAAATTTCCACTCTGGGCTGCAAATTATTTATGCCCGATTTATGCTATTTTATCCGTATACATTCAGTGGTCGCTTATCGTATGACAATTTGTGTATTATAGCTTACTCCCAAAGTGTTTGCCTGAACATGGACACAGTGACTTTAATGTGGGTCTCAAGATTTCAGGAGAGCCGGCGTGCATGGCATGTTGAACGTCCATGGTCTCCAGGATACAGTTCGCGCCCTTAGGTTCAATATTAAACATGTATAATCTTATTCTAAACAAATACAATAAAATAAATTTGTCTGAGAATATATGTCACAAATCAATAATTTGACGTTCCAAGGATATTTTCCAGAACCTGATTGTTTGTCAAGTTTGAACTGAATGATTAAAGTATATGTTAATGTTTAGATTAATAGCTGTAATTTTCCTGTTAAAATTACAAATAAATAAATAAATGAACTTGATTATAAGGGCACAGGTCACCGTGGCCTGATTATAATATATCAAAAGGAACCTATCGAAAAGTCAGGATTAGACCTTGTTTTATACTTTCAGTGACGTACGGAAGCTGATTGAGGTAGGTTTAACCGAATAACTCAGTACATCTCAGCTAAACTCAGTATATCTCACGGATTCTGTTTAGGTATTGGGCTATATTACAGGACAGTAGCACACTTTATATCCCGGTGTCCATTGCACCTACGGGACTGAGGTTTGTGTTAGTCTTCAATTTTTTTTATCACACCGAAAACTTTCAAAAGAGTACCCATTCGTTTGGCCAAACAATAAACCATAGGTGGAAGCGAATCATGAAAAAGCTGATTGCTGTTCGGTCGGGATATAAACTATTTATCTCCTATCACTCAGACCTGTGCTCTCTCCCTGCACTCAGACCTGTGCTCTATCTCTAGAATACAGAATCCGAAAGAAAGTTGAGCTTGAAGTATACACTGACTGAAGCGTTCAAACCACGTCTGAGCTGCACAGATGAATGGAGTAGGCATATATATTTGGCAAATGCGATCATTCCCGTTCGTGTGTGTGTGTGTGTTTGTGTTTGTTTACAACATAACCCAAGCAATCATGAACGGAATCACTTGAAATGTTCAGAGCATTTCAGGAATGGGCCAATAAACAATCGATTAGATTTTGTTGTGGATCTAGGGCATGCTTCGAATCCAGGATGGTCATCAAGGAATACTCACAAATGTAGAGTCACTTATGCACGAATGAACCTGGGAATATGGGCCGAACAAGTGAATGGCGGAGTCTTGCGTTCATTCATTGGGACACAGATATCCAGTTCATTCTCATGTTTCAAAATGACCTAGTTATAAGAAACAGTCGCCTAAAATCATTCATCCGTGACCCATGGACGTTTGACCCTGTTACACATGATGAAACCTTTAAAATCTTTTGCTGGGACCGTCAATAAGGACATCCACGTGTAAGCCTCAAAAGCCTACAACACTCTTGACAGGATGACCTTTATAGCACGTACAGTTTTTCGCCCCCAAATAGTGGTGGCTAAAGACAGGTCATAAATTTAAAGGGTACGTACCTGTTACCAAACAAAGGTTAAATATAAATGAAGTAAAATTTTCTCCTCAAAGTATTATTGTATATGTCAATACATTTTTGTCAAACAGTTTGCTTTCTCCACGTCACGTGGTTGCCGTATTTTCACAAATCAAGATTTTTTTCAAGCTGCCAAATGGTGTTTCATCATTTTTTTTTACCCTCATGCATGATTCCTTTCTTTCAAGGGGATGCATGTGTAAGCGCAGGATCGGACCTTTGGTCATAGTCTTATACACCATGTGCACACACAAAAACCATTACAACATATAAACTTGGAGATCGATAGTAAGTCCTTCTGCCGACTTCTGGGGTAGAGTACAGGACACAAAGCCGGGTGATCGTGGATTCAAATCTCTACCAAGGCGGTGAAATTTTTTACGATCGGCCCCCACCCATGCAGGCGATCGCTCTTCAGGCTTAACAGAGGGCCGTGCCCAGCGGTCGTGTTTCGCTCACAAACGAGTGCGCCTTTCTGGGGTTCCTTGTTGGTATAACCCAGCAATGGGAATGATTAGACACCCAGGGCCCGCAGGTGCAGTGGTCACCGGGCCTGGATACCGCCAGGATATAAAATAAGAGATACTGGTGATACTGCCATGTCACCCAGTTCGAAACTGGAATGCAATTCTGCAGATGTACATGAAATTAGAGTTAAGTTAGCATTAAAAAATTGAAGCGGTTAAAAAAAAATGTTTAAAAAAAATTAATTTTTTTTTTTTAATTTTGGTGGGAAATGTTTGTATTCATTCAAATTGAGCTGTACGTAGGAGACAATACACGTATTATTTTAAATGTTTATTTATCTTCAAACATGAACCAGAGTGTTATAAAGCATGCTCTAGCATAATAACGTTAACATTCCTGTGATATATACATATACATGTATATACTAACAAAAAGTATGCGTGGATTTCAGTCAGAAAGAACCTGAATAAGATTTTTCCGTTTGACACTATTGTTTCTTTTTAAAGCCTTTTTCATTTAAAAAAGATATGATCTGCAAAATTCCACCCATAGGGTCTCAGAGAATTGACTTCCTTAAAATATCTGTGAGCCCTAATACTCTGTATATATTGTATATAAAAGGTCATATCTTGTATTTGTATATTTGCAATGCACCTGTAACATTGGTTCATGTTCTGTTTCATTCAATACAACTCATGAAGACTTTACCAAGCATTTTTATAAAATTTAAAATCATTACTTTCCTCTTGTAGATGTGCGCCGGGTTCAGCATCACGTTTGTGTTTCCCTTTTCCCCCGACATGGTGCGGGTAAGTATTTAGTATAATATATGTGTTATGCGATATTGATACATGTATATGCATCATTTGAAAAACAGATATTACGAACAATTACATACTGCTACATACAAATACCTATAAATACGACATACATACATAAACATATATATATATATATATATATATATATATATATATATATATATATCTGTGTGCGTGTGTTCATGCGTGCGAGAGAGACAATATTTTTGTTTCATGCACGTACACCAGAGGGCAGTGCTCATGTTATTTATGTTGATGAATAATTTAAGCGTATCAGCAAATGAATTATTAATTTCCAGAGCTTCGGTTACCGTGAGGAAATCAAAGGATTTTATGTGGGCCTAGTTTTATCAAGTCTATTTCTGGGCAGGAGTATTGGAGGGTACGTGACATTTTACGTTCTTTATCACTTCTGAAAATGCAATGAAGTAAAAAAGAATATAATTCAAGAAATAATACTACATACAGTTCAATAAAAAGAGGTTTAGTCAAAAGGTAATATATTTCTCAATTTACTTTATATAAAGAAGGAAAAATTAACGGGGTTTCCTACCTGACTGTGGAGACATTGTTCTTTAATTAAACAATTTTTAGGTATTATATTTAGATTAAAGTGAAAAAAAGTAGATCCATAAAGGTTCCAGGCTTCTCCCTTTGAGTTTAAGTGAAAACAGGCGTTTCTTTAAAATCCACAATTTTCTGTTATTTAGACCGAGACAAACGGAAGCATTTCTTCCAGTCTGTGGTGGTTTAACTTGAGAAAGGTTTATGGATTTAATGTATGATACTTTGGTAATGAGCTTAAATCTTCATATTTACCTATATTCAATTCATTAGCTACCCCATGGGTTTGCTGTCGGACTCTATTGGAAGAAGACCAATCATGATTCTCTCACCAGCGATAGTTGGAAGCTTGGATTTGGCATTCGGTTTCGCTAAGTCACTTCCAATTGCTTATTTCACAAGACTTGTCAGCGGAATCGCTAACAGTAGGTTGAATAGTTTGCTTAGCACTTTTTTGTATTCAGAAAAATACGTCGAGTACAGGATCAAATTGTGCCAAATCTTTATTTTGACAAATATGACTTTTCAGGGTTCGAAGGACCATTAAAGTATTCATTTAGCACCACACATGCATACAAGGTTTCTCATGTATAACTTATATAGTTAGTGATCTATCATATACAGAAGGTGGAGAGATAACAGATTCTGATTGGTTATCAATTTATCACACATTGTTAGTACTCCACTGCGCATGCGCAGAATTCGTAGTCAGGGTTCCACATGGGATAACCAGTCTTTTCTCTTGCGCCATGCCACTGAACAGCACGTCGCAAGGATTTTTACTTTTTCCACCAACTCCTCATCCTCCAACCTTTGTCAAATTGTTTTTGTATGGGTTCTTTATTTGTTAAAAAATTACCTCAGCTATGGCTCTTTCTTTTGAGCTCCGTGTTACATACGCTCCCGAGGCAGCGGAAATCTTGCGCTTCTAAAGAAGCAACTGATTTTCACGCTGCCAGCTTTGACCGTTTATGATATATTTAGACACCAGATGGCGGTTGGTTGTCCACTGATATAAACGTGCGTACGATGTGACAAGCAGCCAATCAGATGCCAATAAACAAACACTCAACAAGCATCCTGTCTCCGCCCATTGCCGCGCTTCAAGCGCCGTTTGATGAGTTTCCGGTCGAAATTAAATTGCTCCCTGTGCATTCTCGCATCATCGACCGATTCGATTATGACATTATGACTGTGTTAGCGTAGCCATGTATCTGTTGTCTGCAGAACTGAAACCAGCCAGCGAGGTGTGCACGCAGCCTTTGTTGTTACGTTTCGTTTGAATTACAGCTCACCGGCCGAGCATCCTATGTGCCCAAGGCCCTAAGCAAACCACGTCAGGGGCAATTCTCTCTGAGCCTGTGGCCTGTTCAGACGGTTACGCTGGGGGATGAGCTGTCACTCAAAAAGAAATTAATATGATTGGCTCCGTGTATTCCTCGCTTGGCTTTGTCTTCCAGCACAAAGTTTCATCTGATTGGACAAAAATACAGTGCTTCCCTCTGGTGTTGCAAAGCAGGATACGAGGTCATAACAAACAGCGCCTTACGATATAGGAAGTAGCCCTATAGGTAAAGCGCTGTGTAAAGAGCGTACGTGTTACACCACATTTACATATTCGATGCTTGAGTTCTATGCCTTTGTGTTTAAGCAGGGAAGGCCTTTTTTTGGTTCCCCCAGCATTATGTGTTGTGTTAATAATTATAATTGTGTCACTTTGTGTTTGATTTTACCAGGCAGTGTCCCTTGAGAAGCTATGATTGACATTTAATTTGTGCACTGTCAGCTGAATTATTGAGTCATTTTAATAAATGACATAAATGGCAGACATTGTTTTCTATCTTTGGTTGATCGAATGCATGGGTGTGTAGCTGGATGAAAGCAATATCATCTAAAGATCTGAAGATTATATCCTATGGGAGTTTAACAGAGTGTACTAAATACAGAAAAATACGTCGAGTACAAGATCAAATTGCTGTCAATCTTTATTGTGACATAAGAAAGATCATTTTTAAAGATTTGAAGACCATGGGCGTATCCTATGGGCATTTGACAGAGTGTAATAAAAAATCATGACTTATAAAATACACAATTATCACAAAATATAAAGGGCTTAGGACAAAGGAAAATAAAGTAGAATAAGTCCAAACATTCGCCATTTCATGACATTAACTTGTTTATTTATATTTGTTGAAAGGCATCCAGGGTGTCCAGTACGCGATGATATATGATGTTTGTGACAACAGCAGTCAAGGACTTGGGACTATTCTTTCAGTCGTAGGGTGGGGTATGGGGGTCTTCTGTGGACCCTTA
This sequence comes from Sipunculus nudus, assembly GCA_026874595.1. Classification (NCBI taxonomy): domain Eukaryota; kingdom Metazoa; phylum Annelida; class Sipuncula; order Golfingiida; family Sipunculidae; genus Sipunculus; species Sipunculus nudus. Next base: position 40,309,885 of record CM049308.1, on the reverse strand, counting down.
ATAGCAGGTATGAGTTTATGGCAATAAAAGAATTTCCAGTATTATCTATGTTTAAAGTTTAAGAAAGAAATCAATCCTACGTTCATTCATATAACATGATTAATCAAATGATAAGATAATGTATAGCACTTTTTGTAATTGCAGTTCGAGGCAGTGCCTGCTAAGAAAATTTATGTAACCATCAATGTAATGTATCTTTATGGTTTCCTTGCAGGTTACTTGGCGGAACCTGCCGACAAATATCCACATGTGTTCTCTCAGATAGGGTTGTTCGGAATCTATCCGTTTTTGTTGCCGTCACTGGCAACGGCAATATTACTTTGGTCTTCTAGTCTTCTAAATATAATCTTTTTGGATGAAACCAAGAGATTCAGGTATATATATATATATATATATATATATATATATATATATATATATATATATATATATTTATATATATATATATAGTGGTTGGCTTCATATTCGCGAGGTTAAATATTCGCGATTTTTTAATTCTGGGGGGGGGGGGGTCATTTTCGCGATTTACCATGCAACAACTTCCAACGTACATTATAATTAAATATTATGTACGCAAAATCTTAACATTTGCATCTAAGTGAACATCGAACAGATGAAAATTTTCATGCAAGAGTGACAGGTATACAAAAGTATTGATTAGCTCAGCTGACTGTAAGTCATCTGAGCTATAGCGATCAACCTTTGTCCGTCGTCCGTCTGTCTGTCCGCCTGTCCGTCCGTCCGTTAACCTGGCACAAATCATAACCGCTGGACCTAGAAACTTATAACTTGACATTCTGAGAGGTCCATGAAAAATCTCCTAACCAGAAATTAGGTCTCTGTTGCCCATATCCTTCGAGCTATGGGGCCCCAAAGTACCCCCCCCCCCCCCCCCCAGAATAGTCAAAAATTTCATACAAAAACTTCAATATCTCATTAAATACATCACTGATGGTCATGATTTTTTGCATCAATATTAATCATGAGATGTTCCATCAGTTCCTGCAGACTGGTGGCGCCACCTGTATTTTTCGATTTTTTACGCATTTTTGTCTCTATTTTTGAGACCTTTAAAAATGTGAACATCTGTTATCAAGGCACAAATCGTTAAAACTGGACCTAGAATCTTCATTCTTTACACACTGAGAGACCTAAGAAAAGTCTCCGAGAAAACCAGAAATTAGGTCTCTCTTATCCATATCCTTTGAGCTAAGGCACTCCAAAGTACAGCTGAGAATAATAGAAAATTTGATACAAACCCTGAAGTATCTGAACAACTAATGCAGAGATCACCATAATTGTTTGCATGGATATTGATTATGGACTGTTACATCAGTTTCTGCAGACTGGTGGCACCACCTGTATTTGTTCAGGTTTTTTTACGAATTTTTTTCTCTATTTTTGAGACCTTTAAAGATATGAACTTCTGTTAACAGGGCACAAATCATAACAACTGGACCTAGAATCTTCATTCTTGACACACAGGGAGACCCATGAAAAGTCTCCATAGAAACCTGAAATTAGGTCTCTGTTTCCCACATCCTTTAAGCTGTATGCTCCAAAATTACCCACAGAATAATGAAAAATTTGATACAAAACCTGCAGTATCTCAATAACTACATCCCTGATGGTCATGATTTTTCGCATACATATTGATCATGAGGTGTTTCATCAGTTTCTGCAGACTGGGTGCGCCACCTCTATTTTTTTTTCAAATTTTTACGATTTTTTTTCTCTATTTTTGAGACCTTTTAAGATGTGGTTATCTGTCAACAGGGTACAAATAGTAACAACTGGACCTAGAATCTTCATTCTTGTCATGCAAGGAGGCCCATGAAAAGTGTCTGTGGAAACCTGAAATAAGTTCTCTGTTTCCCATATCCTTCAAGCTATAGGACTCCGAAGTATCCCTCAGAATAATGGAAAATTTGATACAAAAGCTGAAGTATCTGAACAACTAATGCAGAGATCACCATGATTCTTTGCATGTATATTGACCATTAAGTGATTTTATTAGTTTCTGCAGACTGGTGAAGCCACCTGTATTTTTTTAAAGTTTACGCTTTTTTTATCTATTTTTGAAATATATATAAATGCAGACACAATCTTGGCCTGTTGATTAATCTGTTTGATGCTTCAGTTGAATGGGTATATACTACTATTCAGATGATAAAATTTTATTATGCGAATCTCTTCCCAGTCAGCTGAGCGTCATGACCCATGGGTCACTTGTATAATATGTTAACAATCTTCGAATTAGGGGTAACAAATTTTGCGCAGATATTGAATCTACAATATACGTAAGATGCCTACGAAGCTATAAAAAAAATTACTGTTCATCTGTCCAGATGTGGCATCTTATTCAAGGTTTAATTTTCGCGATAATTGCCCCCCCCCCCCCTCGCGAATGTCGTGAATTTAAAACCCTCGCGAATAAAAGGCCAACCACAGTATGTAGTCACTAATATCGTGCACCTAATTAGGAAAGCTGCATTTGCGACTTCAATAATCTGTAGGTCAAAGTTATGACGAAAAACTGCACGTTATATATAATGCATGTGCATGTATTAAAATATAGATATTTATTGTAAAATAAGATATTGGAATTTTCTTCCTAAATATATTTCGACAAACTCCTTAATTGAACAGCAACATAAAAATGAGTTCTTGGTACAAACGCGGCAACGACCATTTAGTGCAATAGAGTAATGGAAACTGGTAATAAGGTATTACAATTAAACCTAATCGTACCTCTGTCATACTGACCAAAATCATTTTGCAGACAATGCATTCTTTATTATCTTTTTCAATTATATTTTGAAAGAAGATCCTTCATTTGAACAATATGTTTCCATATAACAAGGATAAAAAAGAAGCAAGAATCACCTGTGCAGAGAATGCTTAAATATATAAGAACCTACTTAACAGTGAAAATGAAAAACGACAGATCGCAGGGCACCGACTCAGCGATCGACTCAGAGACGTCATTGATCCCTAAAGGTAAACAATAGTATTAATAAAATTATAATTACATGTATTATTAATACAATTATGCATAGTTTCTACAGTTGAGATACATACGTTTAACGATAAATGGATTGCGTAGTGAAATTTCGAACTTTTTTTTATTAAAGCCATGGTGTTTGAGCTGTTCGTGGCAATAAACGAGCATGAAATAATCCACACATATTATATATGACACATTATAAATAAGTCTTCTGGGTTTCAGTTTTATATGCTCTGGGAGTAACTCAACTGTCATTCCATGTAATTAAGACATTGGAGGTCCTATTTAAATTCCTCCTATTGCCATTGAGGTACTGGCAGCGTTTTAAAGAAGCTACGTCATATCCCGCAACCTAATCTTGAGTCTGCTTCAGAACGAAGTATTGAACGCTTTTATAACACAGTTATTAATACTTATTAATGTACTGAATAATATAGAGTACTCATACCTAATTAGTAAAATAAAATGTGTCCAGTGTTTAGTTTTTTGCGTGTCTTACTTTCCATAGAAAAGAAGGATTCCAGAGATTTTACGAATTCGAAGTTGTTTCGTCTGTTAAGGTGAATATGAATCATATCATTTTTTGATAGGGAAGAACATGAACAAAGATTGAAACTTTTAACCTTTTTTTTATTTAAAAAAATAATTGATAATGATTTGCTTTAAAAAACGGAATTCATATAAGTCGTGTTGTTTATATTCTAAGAATTCTCTTTGTTGTATCTTTCAAACATTTGTCTTCATCAATAGTGTTTCCTTTCTTTTCTTTTATTTGCAGAGTGAAAGAGGTAAGACTAACAACGGCTGCCGAATCAATTCAGGGGTTCAGTTACGTAGGGTTAGAAGACGCGGTCACTATATGGAGCTCTACTGTAACGAGACTTGGTTAGACAAACGTTTAATAACATTAATGATATCTTTCAAATGGCAGTTGATCATTATGATCTCAATTTGTATAAGTACAAGCTATAAAAAAAGAATGTTTGGTTAAATCTACATTTGTGTAAAACAAATCCATCGCCATTACTCTATTCTGTCTTTGTATATTTCTTGTTTTTGGCTTACTCTCGTAGGTGGTTTGTCCTTTAGAACTGACCAGATCGGGAGAGTGATAGGGCTGGCGGCACTTCCGATGTTTGTTTTAACTCCAGTTCTCTTCCCGGCTATAGAAAAACGGCTAGGAGCCAAGAAGGTAAACACGAATAAATTTATGCTTCAGTTGGTACATTTTCGATGAAAAGGGAGAATAACTCTTATAAAAAAATGTAACGTTTATAATCCATATATTTCTGTTGACTGTGAACAACACTTGTATCATTATTTATCCGGGATGGATTTATTAAGGGTAATCTTCGTCTATTGATAAAGAGAGATAAACGCCGTTCAAAAATGCAATTCTGATTGTTCATTTCAGGTCGCCCAGTATTCAATAATGGCTCATATTTTTCTTATACCACTGCTGCCAACCTTAAGATGTCTCCATTCAAGGTAATGAACTAATTGAAAACAAATCCATAAATTGTCGATCGTTTTGTGGTATTTTTAAGGTTTACAAAAGGTTAAAGAAAGCTTTCGTGGGCTTTTTTACCAGGTCCGGTAAAAACTTAAGACATGTTTAGTTAATATATTCATAGCTTAATAGCTGAATAATAATGATAAGTAATGTTCATCAACAGGAACTTCCATGGCAAATCAGCTTCCGGTCCATTAAAAAAATATGATTATTTAAAAGGATACAAGAAATGAAACAATTATAAACAGATGACACGCTTCTATTCTTTGTTGTAAGATTAACATACTTTTCTTGCTTGAAGCTCGACAGCACAGATCGTCATCCTCTCCATTATGATGGGTATGGAGTCGATGTTTTCCTTAATTACGGTCTCCGCCATTACTATACTCGGTATGAACGCAGTAAGACGGGAAGATACAGGCGCGGCCAATGGTATAAGAGCTACAGCATCAGCCATACTTAGGTACGAGTTAAAAAGATTCTGGTGACGATACTAAAAATATGGGTGTATATGGCTGGATGGTAATTCAATGCACCTGGTATTGCTTCAGTTAAGTAGAATTCTGGTTGTGATTAGTTTAGCCAGAATCATGCCCTTTCAGTAATTATGTGAAGCAGGAATTCATGGAGTATTTTAATTTAGCAGTAATTCTGTAAGCTCTTGTGCTGAATCACTGTATTAGAAATTCCATCGTCTATAGCGGTTATTCAGTTTACCAGGAATTATGTAATCCCTGTTGATTTTTTTTGTTGTATCAGGAATTCTGTAAACCCTGGTGGTTTCTATGTTTATCAGGAATTCTGTAAGCACTGATGGTTTCTATGTTTATCAGGATTTCTGTAAGCCCTGGTGGTTATTCAATTTATCAGGAATTCTGTAAGCCCTGGTGGTTTCTGTTTATCAGGAATTCTGTAAGCCCTGGTGGTTATTCAGTTAATCAGGAATTCTGAAAGCCCTGGTGGTTATTCAGTTTATCAGGAATTCTGTAAGCCCTGTGGTAATTCGATTTATTAAGAATTCTTTAAGCCAGAGTCATGTTATAAATTAAGAAGAGTGACCATTATTGCACAGAGAGCCTTATTTCCTTCATGACAATCCTTAACTATTACATTAAATGCTTTATTGTTCTGTAGGGGAGCTGCACCAACAATAGGCGGTGTCATCTTTGCCTGGTCAATCAACAGCGGCGATGAAATTGGATTTCCTTTCGATGTTAACCTGGTGTTTATAATTTATAGCTTTTCCTTTTTACTATCAAACATTTGTGTTACTCTAATACCAGAAAAGTTAAATAAGGAAAGGTTTTCATAAACACGCCACTTGTCAGCTTCTAAAACGGGTATTTTTGTCATGTGCTGTGAACTTTATGTGGTATATTAACTTTATGTGGTATATTGTGGTTTTGTAATATTGCAAGTTGTTACTGTCTATTGTCAGCTGAATTGTGAGAATAAGTTGTTTAGATTCTAGAATTACTCAGTCAAGTACTACCGGTCGTCGACTGCGTTCTACGCATTTTAGAAAACCATCAGAGAAATTGAACTTATAGTTCTTGTGCATATCCATAATTGAATATTTTATAGTTTTCTGACCAGGCATTTGCTGGTTCATTTGCCTATTTTGGACTTGTACACTTTTAAAGGGGGAGATATGAGTTATATATATATATATATATATATATATATATATATATATATATATATATATATATATATATATATATATATATATAAAATATTACATGTTGTGGGGCCTACCATAAACCATGCACTGTCTATCAGCGATATTTGTAACTACCAATATATTTGGACATTTATGGTTTACATCCCAATAGTTGTCATTCTGGCATGAATAGTACACCTGGTATTAAAACTAATGAAAAACTACCTGATAGACCCGGTATACCGGGCTTATTATACCGGGGTTTGGGAGATTTATTAACTGAGATGTGAAATATTGTCTCATTTTTTTTATTCTAAAAGAAAATCTAGGTTTTCAGTGGAAAACTGTCTCCATAAGATATGTATAAACATTTTGGCACGACTGCAGAATAACTCACGCACCTCTCTGAGGCACAACACTTCTGTGAACAGAAAACGTTTCTATGTATATACAGCTGCTTGTATCTTAATTTTGCCACTTACTTTAAAATTACATGAATACTCAACATCATACCGTCCGTCCGTATTAACTCATAATCTGGTGGAGGCAGTGCGTGAGTGATCCTGCAGTCGATCCAATATTGTTAACATTTATTTTTGTGGTTCTGTCCTCGTGGCATGAAATTTATACCCCGGTATGTTTACCTTGATGACCTGGCCAGTGATGGCGTTGACATTGCGAACCGGAATGAGGCGCGGGGGCATTCAGGTTTTCGATGATATTTGACTGGATTCTAACAGTGGACGTATAAAGATTGGGTTGATGTGAGGAACACATGAAAGATTTATTAAATGTACGTTGCAAGGAAACTGTTCCTGAAGAAAGAAACAGAAATATGCATGCCTCGTAAGTAGCAGAAGCAGACCCAACGGAACTCCATGCAGATGGTCCGTATTCATTTTCAACCGCCGCAATGTTTTTTTTTTCATCGTATCAGACAAATTTTGAGGCCTGAAACACCAGACACCAACCCACCCAACCCCACGCCTGTTCCTGAAATTGGTACCTTGAATTAGGTTTTGTAATTAATCCTCCTAGGTTGAACTCTCCATTTCATAAAGCGAGAAACATGTGTTTTTTCTCTTTTACTGGCCACGCACGTGAGTCAAATCCCTCATTGAAAGCAAGCGTTATTTCATATGAACAATAGTCCTTAGTGTTAGAGGTTAAGTGACCACGATGCAAGCATTCCGGTGATTGCCGAAGGCAGTTCGGCTGTGCTCGGTAAAAAAAAACCCCGGAAAAATCACTCATAATTATATGTAAATTAAAAATTATTTATTTTCATATCGCCTTTGTCACTGCGGGGATAATAACCTTTAAAATGATGTATGGCACAATATTGTACACAGCGAGGTTCTAGAGAACATTGCGAACAAACGTGTACTGAATTCCTTTTATAAGTATTTGATAGATGAGCTGTCTCAAGTTCTTTATTGATGGTGATACATGACATCATCATTATAAAATCTACTTCTGATTAGTTTTAACACTATCATAGTTATATGTGTAATAAAAGCATTATACAAAACCTATTTGGCTGAATCCTACCCATCCACTTAATGCAGGCTCATTATGTATAGGCCTACAACCAAAGCTGCATGTAAGCAAATTCAATTTTGTGACCAGATTACTCGCGCTGCATGTAAAATATTAAGTATTATCTTAGAAGCCCAGCCTCTGGAGAAACTTCATCAGTGTTATGTTACAAGTGTAAGGTGTAAATGTGTGGTGAATTTAGTATCCAATTTGATGGATATTTCCAATTTCTACTGAACATTACCATATTAAAATATGATTTACATAAAATTACACTACAATCTGAGATTATTACAAATCTGTTTTAGGGTAATAAACTCTAAAGGAAAGTACTGAAATAATATAAATGTGTCCATAAAAGATTAACCCCTCAGCCAAAGGCCTATAATACTGTGCTGTACGCATATCAACAATTCACAATTTATTATCTATCCCTATTTAATGCATAACTCAAGTAAGTATGGAGCATACTCAGATATACCTTGAGATATTTTCTATATGCCAAGCAAATGAATGGTTGTATTCAAACAATCCTTTCCAACTGATATTTGCCTCCACCAGGAGGGTATGGGTTCATTTGCATTTGTGTGTGTTTGTTTGTTCACAACATAACTCATGAAATGTTTAAGCCTTTTAAAGGAATGGGCATGTGAAGAACCAATTAGATTTTGGTGTGGATCCAGCACATGATCCAGATCCTGCTTGGTTGCATTTGTGTGGAAATTGAACGGTCACTTTTGCGAAATGCCTTTTGTAAAACTCTGGTTTGTCTTACTTGCCACAAGATGTCCTTGTTGAATGTGTTTGGATTAGTTTGGCTTGCCCCTCACACGGTATTAACACATGTAGATAAACAAAACAAACAGCAAAGTGTGAAGTGGGATTGGTGTAACTGGCCTATTTTTGTAAAAGGTTCAAAGGATTCTTTTATCAGCTCTCATAGGTCTGATTCTTGGCCCTGTAATCAGACCAATGAGAATGGGTGTCACATGTTCAAAATTTGAAGCTGGATATGCAATGGGATACCATACTCTCACTGGTCTGTGCGAGGTGCATATCATGAAAACAGCCTGATTTCTAGGGGCTTGGGTAGAGTATAATTAGCAGCCTCTAAGGACTATATCACCAAAATATCACCACAACAAGCAATCAAGGAACATTACGTCATTAGGCCTAATTTTCATAGATGAAGCTAAAAAAAATTAGTTTAATCATTCTTGCAATTTTATGATGTGTAAGATTAAATAATTTAAAAGATACATAAAACAATATATCAATTAAAAAAAACAAAGCTAAAACTAAGGTTAAATGAAGTATATATCACTTTTTTTAATTTAAATGCATGTTGTGACATGTATCTGTTTGTTATGCACCTAGCTTTCTGATTTGTGTTAGGCTCAAGCCCTGGGCATTGCTATGGGAACCGTACTGGTTGAACCCTGGCTCGTTGAGACACAGTGGTCTTTGTAGTCAAGATTTTTTGGGTCTATTCATGCGCTATGTGCGCGTGTATTGTTGTGTTCTTTGAAATGTTTGTGAAAAATGGAAGTTATGGGCTTCAGGTGAAAAAGCTTATAATAGTGGCTGTGTTTAGAGCCGGGAGGGAGGAAAATACCAGCAGACATGGAAAAGTGTGACTCTCTCGTCAGTTTTTGGGACCTTTCTGATAATTGCAGAACTTACAGATATTCTACAGACTTTATACAGACTTTGTATATTGTATTGTAATGTTAGGATTGTTCTTAGAATAAATTATAATTATTTGTTAACAAAAAAAAACACTTCTTTATCCATCCCCTAGACATTTTCGTGCTGACTAGTGTTATGCTCGTCAAGATTATGTGATCTGTTATTATAAGGTTCTGTAACAATGTGACCATTTGTACAGATGCTTCTGATGGAAACTAAATATTTGCACACTTAATTTTTAAGTTTAATATCTTGACAATCATTATATAAAGAACAAATATCTGCTCTAGTTTGACCTAGTCCTCCCAAAGTCTAATTAACATGGAACCAGCAAAATATGGATTCCATCAAGCCTGGCTTTTGCCTGTAGTGTATTAGAGAGATGCTCACTGCCTCCACCATGTGTTCATCCCTGTTTGTGTGTTTGTGATTTTGTGTGTGTTTGTTCACAACATGACTTACACAATCATGAATGGAATGTCATTAAATTTCAGGGCATATCAGGAATAGACCAAGGAAGAATGGATGAGGTTTTGGTGTAGATCTGGCACATGATTCAGATTCAGGAACATCACCTAGGAATATTCATAAATGTAGAGTCACTTATGTATGAGTGAACCTTTGGAATATAGGCTAAATAAGTGAATGCAAACACATGTTGGAGGCTTGCACCCCTAAGAATGCAGAATCCTATTATTAGAGATGTTAAGCACTGTCCACAGGAACACCTCAAGTGTCAGTTATTAACAGGTTCCTGTAACAGAGAGATGCACGTGGTCATAGGTTTCCCTGTATGACTCTGTTTCCAAAATGACAGCTCTCTTGATCTCAAAAATTTATTTATGCTCATTTAATGAACTTTTGATTTCTTTTACATGACAGTTACATATCTAGATAACAAAAAAAATAGCAAGTTACTATATAATCATGGTGTGAAAGTCAAAGTCTTTGGAGTAAGTGCCGTAACATTTCTGGATCGATGTGGAAGCAAAAGTCCTTGATCTGCCCCAGCCACTGAGGTGGTGCTGTCATCTAGCTGCATTTCCTCTCCCTCATTACCAAGACTTCTCAGCTGAGATATCTGTTTGAGCAGAGCCTTACCCTCCTCACGAGACTGAAAATAAAAGTACAATCATGGAGTTAGAATTAGATGGAGAGAGCACTGGAATAGATGTCTAGCATTAAAGGGACCCGCATCCCAGTCCTAAAGGTTTAACTGCTGCTGCCTGTTGTTCTGATGGGGATGTGCATCATACTTGTAGTTCATCATTTTTGCAACACCTCATAAAAGCCAGGCAGACAGTGCAATAGGTGCGTCCTATGCTGCCTTCTGCCACAGAGGATCGTTGACATGAAATTCAGGGAATATAACATAAGCAGATTGAAACTTAATGTCAACACATAGTTTATATGAAGAATCTAAATCTAACTCCATGGTGCAATGCAGTAGCATAGATTAATGTATATGAAAGGAGCAAAATGATATGCAAAACTACATTCATTATTAAGTACTCCATGTATCATCTTTATAACATTTTAAAGCAATAAAATACAATATGTTTGCAAATTAAAACTTCAAAGACAATCCCTTAAAACGGCTTTCTGAGACACCATATAGGTGCTAGCTCAGATTTGATAATGAAAACACACAGAAATAGGATCTGACAGCCTAGAATACTGTCAACATAGGGTTGCTATAGTCCGTTTCATCCCCTCATGTCCACCTGAAAATTTTTATTAGGTACATTTCAAGGGAAACATTTATTGTGTAGAGGAGAGGATTACAGAACCTAATTTTCAACTAGGTAACTAAATTCCTACATTATGCCATATTTGAGTAACAGAATTTTCTGAAAATATGAGAAATCAGTCTACATTTTACAACATATCAGACCCACTTATGGCGGTCAAGGTCATTGGTCACATGCAAAAACAGCCTCAACTGACAGCTGCTGATTGGATGATCTCATGTAAACACTCTAAAAAATATAACCAGCTAAAACAAAGATGGCTACTTATGGAGGGACACACCATATCTGTCAGATCATGATAAAGAGACTAAAATGTTGTGAAACATAAATGGGGGATTTATTGTAAAATTCTTAACTACCATATTAGGTTGTCACTTCCATATGTTATTTACTTGGAAAATATTGAAAAATATAAACTTTAAAGTAAATCATCTACAAAAAACAGGTGGACAGCAGGTGGTGAAATGGACTATAGGAGAGGAACCCCAGGTGGCAAAGGGAGGGGGGGGGGGATGCTGTTGCAATTTTTTATATGTGTCGGGGAAACACCAAAGGTGAAGTTTATAGCTTGGTCAGAAGTGACCTTTGTTAGTCCATGTAATAAGGCGGCAGGTTAAAATTTGACTTGTGAAACACTGTGCATGTACCTTTAATCTATATTCTGCTTTCCCTCCCACAGGTGAAATTTAATATTTATAGACTGATAAAATCCTGAAGATAAATTGTAATGAGATTGTTAAATGCACCTGGCTTTTGTCTTCTTGAGCTGAACATGATGTTTTAATTCAAGATAACACAAACACCTTCCTGATTAAACAATAACTAATACAGATGATGGAGAAGTAAAACTTATTTTCTGTGCACCAAGAAGCTTGACTGCTGCACACAGTGAATAACAGTGAAAAAAATACAACTGTGCAAACAAAGGTCTGTATCAACAGTGAGAACTATATACACATTGAAACTGCAAAATTATGACTACCAACAGGCCCTTGATGAAGTTATCATATTTTCAAAGTGGTCGTCCAGAGGTCTGAACAAAAATATATAATATAATTGTCATTCTTTTGAGGTGGTCACTAAACTGAGGTGGTTGTTAGGGGACGTTTTTTTTCACAGCCAAATCCCTGTCAATCTGAATTGTGTCAGATCTTTGTGAGGGTGGACTGTTTAGGCCTGTGATATAGATTGTGCATCATCTGGTTTATTCACATACCTCTGTGAACTCTGTACACTTCCTGGCAGCAACATATGCGTCGTCCAGTCGACCAACTTTCAGATGGTAATTTGCCAGATACTTGTACGCCATCCACAGGTCTTCATAGTTAAAATTCTATATCAAACAGAATAAATAACTTCATTGTTGTAAGTAATAATGTGCATGTATAGACAAATCATGATACCATTTAACACATTCACTGCCAAGCCCATGTTTAACCCAAGTGCCAGGGCCATACACATTGACCCCAGCAGCCCCGAGAGCTGCAGTGGTACCAAGACTAGGTGCTAATTACTTGATAAGAAGGTGTGACTTCGGATAACACAGGGGCAATAAAACTTGGGGGGGGGGGGGGGGAGGTGTGAAGTTGGGCACTGAGCCAAATGACCGCAATAATAGTCAAAGCATGGCCCCAGAGGACTGGTCTCATAGCATCTACATTGACACCAGCATAAAGCTAACAACTGATTCAAATAAAGATCTATATTTATTGTAAATGATGAACTAAATGAAAATGTGTATGTTGGCGCGAATGCTGAATTGGGAAGAGTCAAATGACTGAGAGGCACTGACAAATATAGGCCTATATACATTTATGTTACCATAAACAAACAGTTCAGTAGCAGATCCGGAACTGGTTAGAACAGGTGGTCTGTTTGTGAAACATAACCAACCGCATATGTTCGAACCTGCGTGGTATGAATGTTTTTTTTACAAACATGTAGTTTAGCTCAAACATACATTTTTACACCTTATAACGAACACAGCGATTCTACCAATCAATATAATTAAAAAAAAATAAATATATATAATTTTACATTTTACATATATTTTCAAACATAGTCATAGACTGTTTATATATACCGACATGCTTGAGCCTTGACACGCAACTGACCTCGTCATTGTAACAGTCATTGTAACTTGTTTGTGAAGTTACTAATATATGCATATATCTATATAAAAGTAAATAAGGAACAAGAAATAAGCCGACAGAATCATTTACAGCCACGTTCTGATTACACTGCTGATCTGTGTGGCAATCATGTGGCATGCGCCCTTTGTTGTCGATTGCGCAATACCCTGTCCTCGCAGGGCAATAAACCTGAACGACCTAACACCTCGCTGTCTTGAGTTCACGCCTAAGGCGCGATCTATAACACCTTGCCCTCCCAACCAGGTCTGTCTTAAATGAGTGGCCAAAACATGTTCTAATATAAAACTAGCTACATATTTTTACGATCCTCCTTTTCATTTGATTCAAAGTAGTATTCTTACAAGGAATCGACTTCAAACTGAAGCGCGTCATAAAGATATTTCACGGCAATGGACCGGAGCCATGGATTTTGTCACCATCTACACATCTTTCCTGCTTTAGAATGATGCAGCGCACTGTTGAATAACAAATAAATTATTTTCATACTGCGAGACTATTTTATAAATGGTCTACTAATCATCTGCAAAGAATTTATTGATTACTTTATGAGAATTCCTGCTGAAAATGGCTTATAAATAAATGACATGTATACACTTGCTTGGCACTGGGGGAATCATAATTAATGACGAGTATTCACGTCATTGGCAGCGAATGTGTTAATACTTTTAAATCACATGATGAAACTTATATTTACATGATGAAATCTGTATCTTCAGCATGTCTGACAGGTTCATCGCCTCCACCTGGAGGGTATGTGATCATCCCTGTTCAACCCCGTGTGTGTTTTTTTCACAACATTACCCACGCAATCATGAATGCAATCTCGTGAGTTTTCAGGTCATTCAGGAATAGGTTAATGAAGAACCAATTAAAATTTTTATGTGTATCCAGCACATGATCTGGATTCAGGAACATCAGCAAGGAATATTCACCAATTTACAATCACTTAAGCATGAATTAAATTGGGAATATGGGTGGAACAAGTGAATACAAGTCCAAGTTGAGGAGTATCCAAAAATAGGGACCCCCCACATTAGAATGCAGTTATCTAGTTTATATAATTTCTTTGTTAGACCATGAAGTGTGAGACTAAAGTCATGGTCATACAAAATCCTTTTTTACTGTACACAGCATAAAAACCAAAATACCAATTTACTGGCTCCAGACTCATATTCTGTTAACAATCCATGCATATTTATTCAAATTTTCTTAGTAGTCTACACCCGAGGAGTTGGTTTTGGTGAGTATTTGTGCAAGTGCAATAAAAGTGGTGTGTGTCAAGTGAATTCTCTGTGATGCATTCTGGGATATATGATATCTGTCTGTGTCACATTTTCTTCATATGCATGCAAGCATCATACCACCATAAGCACCAAAAGAAACAATATTTTATACCTTATTCAACAGATTTTTCAACACATCTTATCTTTAAAATTTGGAGAGTATACAGCCATAGAACAAGAAAGTGTATAAACTGCCATAACAAGCTGAGTAATCAAGGTTTCATTGTAAACAAGAAAAGATCAGAATGTTAAACACTAAATACCCCTTTAAATGATATAAAATATGATATATCTGACAATAATCTTGTCACTCTACTTTGGTGTCTAACAAATCAAAACACAGAAACACTGCCCGACCTGAGATTTTTCTGATTCATTGATGTATTCTGTGTACGCCGCTGCTGCTTGTTCTTCTTCATTCAATTTCTCATATAACCTGTGACAAGTAGAACAAAAACTTACTCTAAACAATCTCATTTTTTGTATATTCTATTCCAATCCATCATGTACACCTCTTTCCTGCTGGGAAAATTGTTATTATAGCTTATTCTACCAGTGGGGTCCATTGAAATTTGGTGATTACTGTATCCGCAAAAACAGAGTTTTGCATGTGTATACATCTTGGATAGTTTCTCGTTCAAATAACAGGTGGTGCCACCTACAATCATGTTTTACGTGGCAGACATCCATGCCAATATGTAATACATCTAACTCTTTTTCCCCTTGCCACTCAATCTATGCCTCACTGCACCCATCATACTCTGATTTTGGCGGACACATGTAGTCGCTTGTGGACTACCCGTATTCTAGTTTTTTTTTTAAACTCAGATATTATCACACAATTTGACACAAAAGCTGCTGAAGGAGCAAATGACTAACATGAGATTTAAAACTTCATTATATAAACCAACATCAATATTTTGCAACCTTCTGGTTCTTCTGAATCTTTACATGGCCAAGTTACATGGCCTCTCTCAAGGGTTTGCAGCCTCACTTTAACAATTACATTTTTTTTAATATTTATGACACTCAGCAACCAATCAGCAGCTTTGAAATGTAGTTGTTTGCTCATGTGACCAGTGACCTTCATCAGTTTGGTTAAGATGCTGTAAAAATACTTTTCTCATATATTAAATTTGATAAATTACCAATGAATTACCAAATGATATTTTACAAGGTATGGTTTTGGTTTCATTCTAGTAAATTATAGGCCTATGCCTCAATCCTCAATTGCAGCTTACTTTCTGGATTTGGTCTATGAGTTTAAGAAAAGATATACAAATTTCAATGGGCACTCCAACATGGAACAGAATATAGTTGCATTTTGAGGGAGAAAATGGTAAAATAGGGTAGAAGATTAATGGATGCTATTTTCAACGTGTTCAAAGTTAAACATGTTAAAAGTTAAACATGTTTGAAGTATTTTACCCAGGTTCACCCTGGGTTTTTGCCCATAATTTCACCCAAGCTTTTCCCCCATGTTTGTTTGATTTTATCAAATAGGACCTCAACTCAATTTCTTCCTCACTGGTCAGCAGAAGTTACAAACATATTTTGTGAATATTGAAAAGCAAGCAAAGCTAAGTGATCACATCATCCCTGTCTAAATGAAGCCATTTACCACTCAAACTTGAACCTATGTGTGGCTCTGCAGAGCACATCCCTTTAATCAATAAGAATAGGAGCAAAACTCAGGAATCCTGGGTTTATATTGACAATTACACATGTTGGGTATATGGAGAGCTTTACTAACTATAAAAGCCAAAATAAAATCAGTATAAAAGAGCGCTGATGACAGACTGGATCGGGCTAAAAGATAAATATCATTGAGACGTCATAAATATCACACAAATATCATAATTATCGAGATGCGTAAAATGCTGCGCAATAATAAAGTCAAGTGACTGTAGTTACTTGTCTAGTCTGGCTGAACAATAATAAAGTTCTCAGTACAAAACTGGGACGGGACTGGGTGGGAAAGCAGTTGACAAGCGCAAAGCGCTAAATGCTAGCAAAGAATGAAGACGTGGCCTAGGTAACTGGAGGTGCGTGCGCAACTGCCAGCGAGTAACGCAGGTGTGTTATGCCCAAGTGCACACAAACAGTATAAACACAATTTAAACCAAGTCTAAATTATCCTTATACTAACAATAACACGTTGGGTATATGGAGAGCTTTACTAACTATAAAAGCCATAATAAAATCAGTATAAAAGCGTGCTGATGACACACTGGATTGCCCTAAAAGATAAATATCATTGAGACATCATAAATATCATACAAATATCATAATTATCGAGATGCGTATAATGCTGCACAATAATAAAGTCAAGTGTCTGTAGTTACTTGTCTAGTCCCAAATCCAAACGTAGAACGGTAGGTAGAGAGAGAGAGTGAGTAGCTAGAAATATATAAAAGTCACAAATCTTGCACCATCAAATGCATTGCAGATAAGATAACCGGTTGTGAAGTACCAATATATGCAGTATATGCCGAAGATTTCCAGTCTCCAATAATTCTAATTACATCAGCACTTACACCAGAGGCGAAAGCCCACGAGGCACCACCTCGACGAAAGCTGTGTCCAGCGTAGTCAGGGGGTTGTAACAAAGCTTTGCCATTACTTGGCGGATTCTCGACACAAATTTTGCTGCAGACTGCCGTTTGTTGTAATTTCAAGAAAAGCCGGTCCCTCCCTCTGTGCCGGCCGTCTTAGAGAAAGCGTTGAACAGTGCCTGCACTGGACAGAGGGGATTTCCCTGTAATCGCGGTAAGGGGATTTCCAAAACTCTGCTCCTGAACTGTATTGTTTTTGTCCACTGAATACGAACAGCAAACCATACGGATGAAAAGTGATGTCCTGTTTGGTGAGGTGTTTGTGCTTATTAAACATATAACTGGTTGTCAGCATGTTACCTCGATGAAGCATCGAGAAAAACATAAGTAAAGCAGCAGCCCACACATTGGCATCAGTAATGGTTGATATGTCCAGAAGAGATAACATACGGTGCAAGATATATAGATCAACAGGTAATTTCCTGCACGGAGTATCACCGTGGCATCAGCGCAAGCCTTTAAGTAGCGACGAGAGCTGAAAATTGTTTTCTAGGGGATTAGGTAAATTAATTTCCAGATGCATGATTTGTATAGCATTCAAATACTGACAGACAGTTGTGTACTTCTGTGTTCTAGCAGTTGACAAGAGCAAAGCGCTAAATGCTAGCAAAGAATGAAGACGTGGCCTAGGTAACTGGAGGTGCATGCGCAACTGCCCGCGGGTAACACAGGTGCGTTACGCCCGAGTGCACAGAAACAGTAAAAACACAATTTAAACCAAGTCTAAATTATCCAATACCTTGGTAAAAGCCCATTTTACCCAGACCAGGTTTTACCTGAGTACAACCCTGGTTTTACCCAGGTGTTTGGTAAAACTGGAAAACTGCAGGGGGAAACTCTCAAATTTACCTTGCCATCTTGATCAGAGCCAGACCATCAACATCTCCCAGACAGTGACCTTTCCAGTAACACTTTTTGGCTTCTTGCAGCCTGTCCAACTTCTCATATCCCTCTCCTAGGGCTACTGCCATGCGGCTGTCATTAGGTCTAAAGCAAGAAAGAAATTAAGCTTTCAATAAAAATGAACTAAGAAAATTTTGTATAATTCTTAGAAAAGGCTTTAAAATTTCATACACAGTGTACTGCAGTTGGCTTCATATTTGCAAATTTTACTTTTCCAATGTTTCGCAGGGGTTTCATTTTCATGATTTATTATGTAATTTATACTGTAACCTACACAATATACATAATCATACATATATCAGTCACTTAATATGTAGAAAAATCATACATATGTACACCCAAGACGCTAATGGAACATCAAACAGGTGAAAATTCTTCATGCTACTGTGCCAGATTTGCAAAGTATCAATATTATTCAAATTATCAAACTTTGAATTAATGGTCACTTACTATTCACCTGTGTAGGTGTGGCGTCTTATTTACAAAGGTTTTATATTTGTTATAATTGCCCCATAGTGAATACTGCAAATTTTAAACCCTAGCAAACAAAATGCCAAAGACAGTCAATCTGATTTTATCCAATGACAGAGGAGTCACCATATAAGAGATGTTACATATTATATATGTGCTTATCAAGATCCACCCTAAAATAATCTGTATTAGAGAGGTGCCTGTAATATGGAAGTGTCTGTAAAGGGATTTCCCTGTATAAAACTAAATAAAATATAATTCAGTGGTGAAAACCCTGAGGTTTCTTCTTCTGCATGATACATACAAAATCAAATCTTAGAAATTATTAATGGAATTGTTTGGGGATGTTTTCTCTAAATACCTGAAAAAAAATTCTTTTATTTTTTCAAAATGTTCCCTCAGAATCATATATTTTATGTTCTGATACATTACTGAACAGTGTGAAAACATGTAAATAAGAGCACCACAAATGTACCTAATATGCCTGTCCTAGGTCTTGAGACCTTTGACCTCATTAAATATGTGTGAATTTTGCTGAGAATTAAATTCAGGTGGGAAACTATATGTTAATATATAATGAATCTTGAATATCCATTAGATTTCTGGTAAGTCATCATGGCACCACTTAAGTCTGGTGACCTCTGACCTCATTAAATATGCACTGAATTTGCTGGGAATCGAACTTAGGTGAGACATTATATTGGTTGATATTTCCATTGAGTTTCATTAAAACCCATAATATTCCTGATAAATTATCCCTGTGACACCGTAAAGTAGCCTTGTGACCTCTTGACCTCATTAAATATGCATCAATTTTGCCTATAACTGAACTGGGGCTCTATAATCTATTGGTTAGTAGTTATGGTGGGTATGTGAAAATCCATCTAAGCTCTGGTAAGTTATCTCAGGGAAAATAACAGTTAATGGAAGGACTGACAGACGGACCATGGGTATACCATAATAAGTCCATTCATAGACTGGAGTATAAAAATATTTGGATATTGGTGACAGGAGAGACCAAATATCTGACCTGAGCATCTGAGCTTGTCTGTAGTAGTAGAGGGAGTAAAATGGCATCTTCAGTATCTCGTAAGTCTGGCCAAGTCCATACCATGCCCTGTAGTCTCTCTTGTTCACCTCTGTTATTAATACAATGGTTCATTGTAATACAAAAGCAGGATAAACAAATGCACAAACAGTAACACTGGCACAAATAAAGTATACTTCACCATCACCTGCTTATTTTCAGGTTTTGAGTTGGCACTTTTTAAGCCTGTCCACCGGTAATACACCAGAGAGATTTCTTATAAATGGCACTGTTATAGGCTGCTAGTATTTCACCAACTTATATAAATTTTCTTATGATTTAAATAAATCCTTTACATATCTTGGCATTGGTCTTAACTGATCACAGAAAAAAAAGAGTATATAACAGGAAAGACAATGGAGGAGCAAGAAAAAGGTTCAGGGCCATGGTCAAGCACAGCTAGTGCACACTACCAAACACACTACTGGTAACATGATATTTTTTTTGTTTCCCAGTTTTAAAGCCAGTTATTCACCTAAAGTATAGATTTAAGCAATTTCTGGCATTCTCCATACATAAAAATGAACTAGATAATTTCTATTACCGGGTAAGAAGTTCTTACAACACCCCTGTGATAGTTTTATGAGCTTGTATATTTACAAGTTGTAGTAAACACCGAGTGATGTTGACTAACTGTAAAACCATGTAACCTAAGGTGGTTGGTTGTATTGTTACATGGCATCTTATGCAAAACTCTGGTTCATCTAACATGCCAACAGGTGTCCTTACTGAATGTTTTATTTTGGCCCCCACCTGTTATAAACATGTAGATATAAACAAAATGAACAGCCTGTGTATGGTGTTGTTACCCATTTCTGGCATATTTTTATAAAAGGTTCAAGGGAATATCTTAAGTTAATAATAAATCAGATATCAGAATAGGCCCCTTAAATGAACTTCTAAGTTTAATATTAAATTTAATATTAAATATTAAACATCAACAATTCCTTACAATACATAGTTACATCTTTTACATTCTGTGAATTATAGATTATACCATCATAGTTAATATTAAGTGATGATAATCAGACATTATGTGAAAAAAACTAGGCCAAAAAAGGTTGGTTTCTCAGGCATTTTTATATCAGAAATCAGTGTAGGAGGCCACATTTTTTTAACCTATTAATTATAAAAAATTCAAATGATAAGTAAGATAATGACAAAATAGTCTTGCTAAACAGGTAAAAGCACATGATAACAAAACAACATTTTATCAAAATTTTAGTATTTTACTTTATTGAAAGATATGTGGCTGGAGCTCAAAATCAGCAAATTTTTACTAAAATCCAAACAAAACTTTATGATGTGGGCTGATCAAAGTGGATGTAAGCCATGCCTGGGAAACCAATTTTTTAGCCTCACAAAGTTACCTATAGCCTGTCTGTAAGCCTGTATGGCAGCCGACGTGTTCTTGATTTCCATAAATTCATGTCCCATGAGCGTCCAAGCAGAGAGGTAGTTGGGATTCAGTTTTAGTGCTCTTTGGAAGTACAGGATTGCTTTCTCATGCTGAGCTCGACGACTGTAGTAATTTCCTAAATTCAGAGAAAACAGTAAAGCATTGTTTATCTTAAAAGGTGGGGGACAGGGATTTTGTTCAGATAACTGATCATTCTGATAAATGTTTCTCCATGATTGTAATCCTGCCACCAAGCACCAGACTTCAGCTGAGATTGGCAGACATGAATTAATGAAGCTAGTCCAAAATAAATATTTACAACTGCATTTTGTTAGGTTTTCCATGAATTCAATCAATTTGTAATGTAAAATACATTGGCCTTGGAAAATCAAAACTCAATTCACTATTGAATATTTTGTCTTTGTTTGGATTTTGGATAAATGGTCAAATTTTGGTCCTTAGTTTTCAATTTTGGATATACAAATTTTCAGATAAATGATGTTCGGATAAACAATGCTCTACTATACCAAGTTTACTTCCTGTTATTTAAAAGTATTACAGGCTACAGAAGTGAATGTATGATTTACACAAATGACATATTTAAGTCTTTTCTGCTCATAAACAAATTGCAAAGCCTAGAATCTGAGCAAATGATGAATGTCAAAATGTCTTTACCAAAACACAATTTATTTACTGCAGAAATATGGTAGATGTATCTTCATGTCAAACTGCAACTTTAATGAATTGCCGTTTAAAATATGAATGACGATCATGAAAGATCATGAAAGCTTAGTGAAAATCTTGTATTGTGACAAATTCTTTCCTACCATTCTCCATTGTGTAAATGAACAAACTGATAAACATGGTTGGCACATTTTCTTTTTTAACTATCGATGCAATCATGAATTTCTTTTATTTTCATTTATTCAGTTCTCATGGACAAAAAGTTCTCACATTCCTTCAGCGAGTGACAGCATAACATTATTAAGGATTCGACTGACCTATGACACAGCATGTTTCCACCCTGTACTTGTCAATCTCACAACACTTATGGGCAAGACTTGCCAGCTCTGGTATCTTCTCCTGTACAAAGAGGCCATTATATGTAAACTTGCGGGCCACGTGAGGAACAAAAATTAAAGGTACATACACATGTACATTAATATTTGTATTATCTTAAGCTATTGCTTAGTTGTGGCTAAATTCAAATGTTTCTCAGCAAAATCATTAAGTGGATGTAATATCCCCAGTTAAAATGTTTTAAAAGTTGTTATGGTCATGTGTGTTAGTACACATCAGATTCCTATCTTGCACCTGTGAAACATTTCCAAAAAAGGAGAAGAGTCTTTAAAAGTAGAAACAAAAAAGGAAAAACTGGTAGGAAGCTTGAAAAATCTTGTTTTGAAAGTTGCATGGTAAGGCTACCAGGTCTAGCCCATGCAGTCCATTGATTGCACCCAATGCTACATTTTCCCCCTGTGTACAGGAGTAAGCAAACAGTTTTAGAACAAAATATTGGCAGATACCATAATATTTTAATGGGAAAGTACTACACTTCAAGTATATTTAACATGCCTGGTATGTGAATAGGTCTCCTTGACCAAATCTGCATTAGCTGCCCAGCTCTATGTTTGATACCACTATGCACTTCATTAAGTAAGGCTTTTTTAATACTATGTACATCTGCAGAATTCCATTCCTGTTTCAGACTACTTGACATAGGCTTACATGCGATATTCCTGGTGCTAACCAGGCTCGGTGTACCACTCTAGTGTGTCCTGGATGTGTGTCATCCCCACTGCTGGGTCATAACACTGAGGAACCTCAAAAGGTGCACTCGTTTGTGAGTGATTCACAACTGTTGGGCAGTCTCCACATGAAGCATGCAGAACACTATCCCTGGACGGGGGACAACCGTGAAAATCTCACTGTCTCAGCTGATATTTGAACTCATGAGCTCCCAGCTTTGAGCTCTACCTCTAAACCACAGAAGCTGGTTTTATAACACCTGATTTCCGTATTGGTAACTATTCTACCGGTAATTGGTCATTAAAAGACCGAGCAAACATTTATTGTACATCCTTGAGCGAGTAGATTCAGCAAGACATCTATTCAGTACACTGGATAGAGTCATTGGAAATATATGAACAGTTTTCCATATATGGGTGATAATATCTGATGTATAATTATTAAAATGCTAGATGTGGTTGAACAATGGTCCTCAGAGGGGTAAAGCTGGACTAGTTTACATATGGGTATAAAAAGTTTATAGTCATAGTTAAAATCTGAAATCTGGCAGTTAAATTTGATTTTGGACAGGTCTGTAATAAGATATAAGTGTGAAGCCCTCATAGGTACCAATCAACCCTGTGAATATGAGAAAGATCAAGCATGTTCTTCTTGAGATACTGCGCACGAAAGAATATCACAGATTGTGGTCTGGCAGCCATATAGAATTCCAACAGGTTGGTAATTCAAAAGGTCTGGTGCCTTCAGAGGTACCAGTCATCCCTGTGTATATGAGAAAGATCAATCATACTCTTGTTGAGATATCATGCACAAAAGAAAATGCATTGATGGACGGAAGTACGGACAGATAGAATTACGGAAGTACAGAGACACTAACACAGGGCATCGCATTTCAAGTGGGGCCTAAATAAACACTACAGGTATAAAACGATTATTTAAAAACTGATTATATGACACTTACTTTAATATACAGGAGGTTAGAGTACATGTCCATGTTATCCAGTCTGTAAGGGTCTTCTTTCTCCAATTCCTGGAATAACTTGACAGCGTCATCCACAGCTGAAATATGTACAGACCTTTTAAGGTAGGTCAACTTTATTCTTTTTTTTTCGTTTCCCATCATTTTATTCATGTTCATGTGACTGATTAACATTCCTGATTTAATTCTTTTTGCAATAATTACAGAATGCTGATATTTCTATCCCTTTGTTACATTGACAGAAAATTATCTGCATTTTGGCAGAGTATGAAAGCTTTTAGTCAAACTTGTTTAATGCAACTTTCCAGACATTTCCTCATGAAGTGACATCACAGGTGGCGTCTTTTAGCTGAAAATGTATTTTATCATATTTATGGTACCAATTACTACTATCATCCAATCAATGCCTGCCAAAGTGTCCTTGACCCTGTTACTATAGTCATTATGTCATGACAGGAACAGACTGTTTTCTCTGATATTAAATTAACTGTTTTACTCGAATTCTCTGCATGGCATGGTGGTGTTTTCCTTGTAAATAATAACAGGAGTGTCTGGTTGATTTACTTACAGGCAATTTTTCAAAGTTGACTGACTTTGTAAATAAATAATACCAAAAACTGATGGGTGCCCCTTGGTGTGATGGACTACAGTTCATATTACATACAACCAACTGGGCTCATCACATAAACTGTCCTCAACTGTCACAACAGTTTTACTGGCTCCTCATCTCTAAATAAGGCTTAAGCATTTGTTATAATCTGTTATTTTATGAGGTATGGTAAGAGCACAACATTTATCTACATTACAACATAACAAAGACTGCTGCACAAACAGATAGGCACGGGTGATAATTTAGGCAGAGAAAACATGTGTATCTTAAGAAATGTCCCTGAAGATTTGGATTATCTTAGCTATAATAAATAACTTTTGTATAATTAAGTTGTTGCAATAAACTTGTTCTGATTTCATATATAAAATACATGACAAGAAGCAAACAAGTATGATGACGTAATACCTCTGAGATTGGTGTAAGCTGTGGCCACTTGAGCCAGGACATAGGTACTTCCAGAAAAGCCATGCTCCTGTAACATCTTATAGTGACTTAATGCTTCCTCGTTCAGCTGTAACTCCAGATACATGTGGGCCAGGAAGAACTGCTTCATCCAGTGGTCTGGAAGTTCCAGTGTGTTCAGCTACAGGTATTCAAAATCTATACAGTTCAGGTTGATAGCATGCATGGTCAATAAATAACATATTTTGCACCTTTTAAAAAAAGCTTTCACACTGAAAATATCTTAAATGTGTTTCAGAACTTGTCTACATGAATAAACATACACATAAGGAGGATTTAAAGAAGTAATACATTTATGCATCACAATTTATTTAAAACTTGCAGCAGTAAGCTCGTAAGGAAACTCATATTTTACACAATGACTGATTTTATACTGTAGACAGTTAACATTTCTGTTTGTTTGGGACTGGAAAATATCTTTCAGAGATTTTTTTATGGTGGGGCCAGTGACATAAATGTATTACCAAAACAGCGTTTATCTAATGGGAACTTCATAGAATAATATAGTCAGGGAAAAGTAGTCTACACAACGTAGTACCAGATCAGGCTTTGTTAAATGGTACTCTCATAGAATCATGAAGTATAGTAATGGAGATTGAGTTGATAATATTTAATAATGTAGCTCTAATTGTCATTGTTGGTAGTTTACATAAGAGTGCCGGGTGGATTATTCAACAGGGTTTTATTTATTCTGCAAGCAATCAGACATACTGTACTATGGTTTATTATAATTGGATGACAGAAGATTCTAGAGAATTTAAGCAGTTGATAATTTCCAGTGGGCAGATTCCAGAAAAGCCCGGGACGACTTTGGCTCGCTAGAGAGTTATGGAAAATTTGGCCAAGAAGGGTATTTAATATACATGCTCAAGTCTGAAGGGGTCGATCAATAAGTTTGAAGGTCAGAGTTAACTGGTGACTATACGTAACAACAGGTCAGGTCTACGGCGAGCCGGGTGTGTTTGAAAAACCTGTCCTGGACACAAGATTGGTCCTGGAGACAGTATATATGTAGCCAAGCAGGGCGTCAGAGGGTTATGTGAGCTGTGCCTTTGTAAAGACATAGTTTCTTGTAAGATTGGAGCCAGTCTTCAACGGTAGTGGCCAATTGTTGGACATTTTTGGAATAAACCTGTGATTATTTTAAACCCCTAGACAGTGATTATTTTGGACTTTTGCATGAAGGAACCTGGGAAATTTATGTCTGCTTCAGGTGTGGTGTGACAATGATTAACCATAGGAAATAAAAAACTTGTATGTTTTACCCAACAAGGAAGTTTCTCTTATTCTTGGCAAATGCCAGCATCCATTTCTCAGCATATTTATAATATCAATTAATACAAACACACTGCAAGTTAACAGTATAAAGTGATGACTGTGTGAGTGTTTTACCATATCTTTGTCTGAGACCAGCTGAGCCAGCTCCAGCCAGCCTCCCCAATGCAGTGGAGTTCGACTGACAGCTTCCTGAAAAGCCTCAAGGGCTTCCTTCAACAAATCCAGTTTCTTCAGCACCACACCATAACTGGAGTCAGAAACATTACAGTAACTAAGCTTAACAGTCCTGACATCCTTGACCAAAATGTTTGTGTCAAAAAGCCTTACATTTGCTGTTAGAGAAGGATATTACATTCACTTTTCTATAAAATGTAAGAAAACTTGAAGCAAAAAACTGTAACAATAATGTATTTAAAAATCTTTACCATAAGTTGCAATATGCATCACTTCCACACTTTAAAATGCTAAATGTTATTTTTGACCTGTGATTTCATATCTAAAATTCACACATATAACATGCTACAGGTGAAAAACAGGTTTGAATGGTGTGACAGTTTGAATGAATTGATAAAGACAGGAGTGAACACTTGCAGATAAAGATGATAACCATCAAGCTCTTCTGTTCTGTATCTTTTCTGTAACTCCAGCCAAAGCACTTTCAGATGTTCAATGTTCATTTTCTCTCTGGGGGCTGAAAAAAAAAAAAAAAAAAAACATACTAGAATTTCCTTTTTCTCTTACATTTTATAAGACAGTATTTATTTGGGTGTCTTCAATTTTAAGGTCTTCAGCACAAATACATATATATTAATTGCTCAAATTTCTTTACTGAAAACTGTTACTATTGTTAGGCAATTCATCAGTGAAGACTGAAGCAACTGGACAGTTCAGCATCTTAAAGCTGATTTGATACTGGTTTTACATACCCAATGAATCTGTTGCTTCTGCCATCTTCTTCTTCTCTCCTGACAGATACTGGGAGTAAAGACGCAGGAAACGCACCTTTGGGTGAGTGCAGTCTTTCAAGAAATGCACAACTCTCTCATATTCAGTCAGATGGAAGTATATCTTGGCTTGGTGGTATTTTTCATATTCTCTCAAAAATTCCTTAAAAGATATCATAATCTACAGTTAAAATGCAAGAAAAACATCAGTTAAAGGGAAAATACTGTCAATGTCATATATGGGAATCTAAGGTTATCACTATGCTTTGTAAAGGTGATTTGGGTATTGCTTAATCTATGTATTTCTACTGCATGTCTCTGAAGTCTCTTTTACATGCTGCAATTAATTTCAGGAGTTACACACATCTTTATTCATACAAGAAAGTACAGTATAATATGGAAATAAATGGAAATATGAAATGAATGAAAAATATATAGAAAGAAGGAGGAATGAAAGTTCAGTCTTTACTTATTACAAAGTTGGTAGACAATAAATCATGTGTGTGCTTTTTTACGGGAGCAGCTGTGAACTTAGAAAATTTGCATTTAATGGCACTCATCATGAATTATTTCCTAGTTTGTTTTCTCAGTATGGTGAAAAAAAAACAAGAACCCAACAAGTTTCAGGGCTTGGTATCAAGTCTAGGGTTTGCCAAAATACAGCCTGTTGAGTTTATTTTTCTTCCATTGCACAGATCAGAAGATCAACCACACATAGGTTACAACTAATGCAGAACAAGGCTACTGTCACAAGTTGGAGAGTCAGTTGACAGAACAGACACAAAGGTGGATTAAGAAAGACAATGATTTTATATAAATCTTAAAGACTGGTAAGTACAAAGAAATATCATACATTAATCCAGCAGTGGGCACTCATTTGTACATGAATAACCTACCATGACATTTAAAAGATAAGCACAATCTTGGAGATTACTGGATATGTTGTTGAAGGACAAGAATAATATTGCTGCCAGAGGGTAAAGAATGTGATGACATTTAATAATTGAGATGTAAATTAAGTTGGTGGGACTGGGATGTGAGTATTTAACCAGGAAAAGCCTTTCAGCCTGATCTGTTGGCTGGAAGAATGGAATGTGTCACTTTCATGCTAGAGGCTGACAGGATTGAGCTTGGGGTTTGTGAGGCCCCCCAGTGACCAGTTCTGGACTAATCATATATTAGAGAAAGAGATCCCAAAAGACACCCAAAATATTCTAAGTAAAAGTTATGTCAACAACTAAAGTACGGCAAATTTAATGAAACTTTCTAGTCAAACAGAAATACGAGTCATTCACCTGTGACATCTCTTTCTCCTGGAGATGATCAGCTGCTGGGTATTCTGTCAATGAAGAAGATAATTCTGCTGCCCTGAATTTAGAAAACATTAAAACACATATTATTAATACATATCATTAATTAATTCATAAATTATGTACTTGGCTGTTTAATTACAATTTTGATAACCTGAAAGATAAGGGAAATTGATGTGTAAATAAAAGCAATGTGTATCTTGCATTTCAACTGATAAACAATTAACAATTTCTGGATACTTCGAATCTTTTTAATTATGCATCTTTCATATGATTTATATATATAATATATATAGTGGTGTGCAAATTAATCAATTTTATTGGTTAATAGGTCATTTTCTTTCATAATTGATTATATTGATTGCACTTTCATATAATCAATCACATACAATTATATATGAATATGCAAAAAAAGTCATATTTAATATCCAGAAAGAATATTTAAACCCTGACAGAGATACAAGAAAGACCAGACACAAAGCAGTGAACAACATTAAAACTGAATCTTGTGCAGCAAGTAAGTGTCAACAACCTTTTAAGTCTTTCAGCATGATGTACAAGTTAGACTGTATTCACTCATTATAACTCAAAACAACAGACTTCATGGTTATAATAATAGATTAATAATTGATCAGTTGTTTTATATTTGTCATAAACCAAAATGTGTTGTGTGAACATTATAGTTACTAAGTAAGATTGGTACAGTGCAGTACAGCAGACCTGACCTGCAGCTACTCCACCTGCCTTCCCCAGGCCACCAGCACCCCCCCCCCCTTTAGTGTAAAACCTCCTCCAGCTGGTGAATCATTCCTTAGTTTGCTGGCCTATGGTGGTTTCTGCTATGAAATATGGCCCACACTTGTTTTTATCTTTATTTCATAAATTTATGACACAATCCTGCACAGGTCTATTAATCAGATGATTATTTATTGATTGGTGTTACGTTTTGGGTTTAGTTTGAAGTTAATAGGTGTTTTGTCACAGATACCCAAAACACCTCCCTTGGGCCGCGCTCAGCGTCAACCAATAGGGTCTAAAACACTACTGGTCTGGTTGTACTGCCAACCAGACCACTATATCATATATGTGATGTATTAAGTCACCCTTCAGGCATCAGTGCTCAGCCAACCATACCGTACCATCTAATTAGATAAATAGCTGTATAAACAGCTTAACAGATAACCCACCAGGCCATTATCTGATTATATATGCAATAGAGTAATTACTGGGGGGTGGTGGGTATATACCATAGACAATTAACAGTATCCACATAACAGTAACCTTTAATAAATTTACTATTTTGTGTAACTGTAACTTTTGCTTATACAAATTAAATACACAGTAACCTTTGATGAGTTTTTATGTTACAGTAACCTTTTGTGAGAAGACTGTCTGAGAGAGTCAGTTGTCATACTCAGTGATCACAGTACATGAAACGTTTCAGTTACAGTACATTAAAGAAAGCATGATCTTTATTATAAATCATTAATATTATTTCATATAAGTCATAAAAACTACTTTAAATATCCAATATGTACAATAATTGGTACAAAACACACTATACTTATTATCAGTTAGGTACTATTATCCGGATATTATCAGTTATTCTCTCAAAACGATTACAAATAGTTCCAGCAATAACTTGATAAATCACTTTTTAAAATAATGCATCTGCAAATTAATGAAGGTGAAAGTTTCACAAGAGTGAATTAATTCTTTGTACAATAGTTCCTACAGATGGTACTATATCCAACAAATGGCAATAATTTAATAACATTTTATTTAACATATTAAAAATATAGTGCACAATTCATAGGAGGTAAACAGTTACTTATTTTTTTGCACCAATCACCAAAGTGATATAAGACGTAAGTGATTTTAAGAAAAAGAAAACATATAAGATACAATCATACGACAGAAAATTTATATAAATGACTTATTACATAAACATGACAAAGAACAAGAAATGAAGGCATCACAAGTTTACCTAAATAAACATGTACAAAACCCATATTTTATATATTTGTGTTAATTTTTAACATTATTAAATTCAAATCACTGTTCTATGGACAGTTTACCGAATTGAAAACAAAAAAATTTATGAAATGTATATGAATTATTCCTAAAACTTGCTTTGCTTAATGGTTTCCATTTATTATACTTGACAGAAATATTAGTATAGTTTGTTTAGCTATATATGTTTTTCTCAATATTATGTATTTCCCTAATATAAGCTTGAAAGCTGCCAAAGTGTCGGAGTTAGTTTGTCTTTACAATTTACAAGTATATAAATATATATATATACAGTGAAACCTTGTTGTGTGGAACTCGCTTAAGTAGAATACCCCGCTATTGTCAAAGTAACAGACTCGATATTCCGGACAACTCTAGTTAAATTATTACCAAATAAAACCCCCTTGTGTTGAACCTGCGATGTGTCGAAGTCTCCTGAGGGTCCCTACGACTTCAACACAATGAGGTTTCACTGTATATCTTTTATGTAGAGCAACTAACAAGTGTTGAGCAGTTAGTTTTGTTGAATATAACACGTTTTAATAAGGTTACCATCATCTCTCACAAAATTTAAACTTAAAAAAAAAATTTCTTCATCATTTAATATATCATGTACTGGCATTACTACAGTTTTATCTACATTTATCTTATGTCCTGATTTTTTCTCAAAGTGTTCAAATGTCTTAATAGCTTCCTTGATAGACTGTTAACCCCATAGAGCTATCAGTATAAGAGCGGTATCATCTGCGTATTGTTGTAATTAATATTAATTTATTTTCTTTATCTCTGATATGAACATCTTTAATATTTTGATCTGATTTTACCAGCTTATATTTCAGATCCTAAAATGAATAAATATTCCTTGAGAAATTGTGAAATACTCAGTAGCCCAACCTCTATACATGACACAACTGCTGATGTTAGTGTAAAGAATATTAAGTCATTTTTTTTCATTCTCCAAATTTGTAGAGACTTTAATAATAAAGTATTCTGAATGTGGGACCGTTCTGAAAAAATCAGAAGTTTTTTTCAAAATCAATTGATATAAAGGAGTTATTTATTTTATGTTTTCTGACATATGCAAATATATCTGTAATTTTCATAATATTTTCCCTGATATATCTGTTTTTATAATGAATCCTGTTTGGTCCATATTAATATGAGGTAAGGTTGTT
Source organism: Sipunculus nudus (assembly GCA_026874595.1). Lineage (NCBI taxonomy): Eukaryota > Metazoa > Annelida > Sipuncula > Golfingiida > Sipunculidae > Sipunculus > Sipunculus nudus. Next base: position 40,278,292 of record CM049308.1, on the reverse strand, counting down.
TTAAGTCTATTTGACAAGATTTTTGCAGTTATATTTTTAATCTGTCTTCAACATTGAAAGAGGCCGCCAATATTTTAATAGTGTGTGATATAAGACTTTAAACAACAGATCTAAACAGTGACAAATATTCCTAATAGTAACCTATTAAGATGTTATTTATCATATTATTAATATTGCCATAATATATTAAATAGAATTATAATTGATGTGATGGTATAAAAAACAGCCTTTTAAATTCCAGCAATCATTGTGTGAAGCTAATTCCCCAATTCTCATCAGAAGCTTTAATGAGTTTCTTGTGATGTAAGACAAGTTAACCTTTGGTGACTTGTCTGAGTGGGAATGTGGTATGACAGTACATCATAGGTGGTTGCAGTACATTAAAGATATTCATTCATTATTATATCCTTTGATGTAAAATAAACAACCTTATAATTAACTATATAAGCCCCCCCCCCAAATTCCAGGTTAGTTCATTTTACCCAGTTTACTCTTACAGGACACATAGATAATTATCTGTTTGTGTATATCACAAATACTGGATATTCTGTTTCCACAATTCTTATTAACAACACTCATATTATATTTTGTGACAGTAATATGCATATGTATATATTGGAAAACACCATTTAAAATGTATAAATTTAATCTTCCACACAACAGTAATTTAATAAAATGTAAAATGTGACACTGAATTTGTGATTTTACACAAATTAGATTTGTAGTCATGATTTATTTTGATATTTTCTAAATTTATAAAAAAAAATAATAATATATTTGTCAAGCTGGTTATTGTTATTCTATTTAATGGTTTTGTAGGTGTATGCCCAAGTACTATCACAGCATACTCCCACTCTGACAACCAACTCACCAAAGGTTACTTATAGTGTTACATCAAAATGAAAACATAAGATCAATGGGAATTAACCACACACATACATGGTTAATGTGTGTGTAAATTTAATTGGCTATGGAATATATACACCATCACTACAGTTATTATTATATATCATAAATATCAATTATTTTGCTAATTAATTAATCATTTATTCAATTTAATTTAGTAAGTTTTATCGACTTTTGATTATAGGTATAAACACACTGATTTCAGATAAAAAAAGATACACCTTGCCATATAAGATTAATTGCAACACTAATATATGGTACTATATATGGTAGTGGTACATAGATTTATCTCGCCCCCATTTGTTTATATAGCTATTCATATTATCAGATGGTATGGTGTGGCTGGCTGTGCACTGATGCATAGAGGGTGACTAGTGTACTAATAGCTTTACATCACATATAGTGGTCTGGTTGGCAGTACTGCCAACCAGACCAGTAGTGTTTTAGACCCTTAAGGCCTTATCGCGTCAACAGACAAGCTTTGGGCAGGTTTACTACACTGCCCTTTTCACATCCTATTTCAACTACCCTTTTGACTCTTATATAATTTAATAACTTAATATTCCATTTCAGTGGAGGAATATTACTCTTGTTTGAGTGCTAAGTCAAGTGTCAGTCTGTGGCCTAGTGTGGGCGATAATACAATAAGTCGCACATCAAATAACGGTTTACACTGTCACAGTACCATTTTGCACTCTGCATCAGACCGCGATCGTAGCATTCTTGGTGAACTTGCAGTAAATCTCTCTTTATCAATTTGAGGTCAAAACCTGTAAAATCAGGTAACATCATCATTGCCGCGCAGTGGCAGAAATCGTAGTTCTTACTGCAATATTTAGAGGTTCTTTTACAGATCCTGGAGCGAACGAATTTCGCTTATTGCGGCAAAATATAAAGCCCTTAAATATACAAGAAGCGATTTGGCAGCGGGAAAGAGGTATGTTTCTAAGCTTTTTCATAACACGTTATGGATATAATATGTGTATTATATGCTTGATTTCCGTCGCATGATATGTTTTAAGTGTATGTGTGTCAGTAGTCCACAGGTCAGGCGTTTGCCAGGCCTGATCCTTGTTATTTTGATAATGTACACTTGGCCACAGTGGTATCGGTACATGAAAAGTAAGAAGACCACGAGTAGTATTTAGGAGAATAAAAATGAATGTGAATAAATAAGTGATTCCATTTATAAATGTTAGCATAATTGAATAATTAATTCATGGGAGACAAATTTATATAGTCATTCAAAGGAAGATAAATAGAACTTCAGTACTCAAGGAAAGATTATAATTTATTATGATCTTTAATTTTATTGTTTATTTTCTTAAATGACTTACAGTTGAAGAGATCCTACTGAACCTCAAAGTAAGTTCCTGAGGCAGCGGAAATCTTGTGCTTCTAAAGAAGCAAGTGATTTTCACACTGCCTGCTTTGACCGTTTATGATACATTTAGACACCAGATGGCGGTTCGTTGTCAGCTGAAAAAAACGTGTGTATGATGTAACAAGCAGCCAACCAGATGCCAATAAACAAACACTCGACAGGCATCCTGGCTCTGCCCATAGCTTCACTTCAAGCGCCGCTTGCTGACAGTTTATGGTCAAATTTTAATTGCTCCCTCTTCATGCATTCTTGCATCATCGACCAATTCGATAATGACATTATGACTGTACGTGTTAGCGTAGCCATGTATCTGTTGTCTGCAGAACTGAAACCAGCCAGCAAGGTGTGCACACACCCTTTGTTGTTACGTTTCGTTTGAATTGCAGCTCATCGGCTGGGCATCCTGTGTGCCCAAGGCCCTAAGCAAACCACGTCTGGGGCCATTCTCTCTGAGCCTGTGGCCTGTTCAGACGGTAACAGGGGTGATGAGCTGTCACTCAAAACGAAATAAACATCACTGGCTCCGTGTATTCCTCGCTTGTCTGTGTCTTCCAGCACAAGGTCTCATCTGACAAAAATACAGTGCTCCCCTCTGTGTAGCAATTCAGGATATGGGGTCTTAACAAACGGCGTTTACGTTGTAGGTAGTAGGCCTATAGGTAAAGTGCTGTGTAAAGAGCGTACTCAAAGGCATGCAGACAAATAAAAAAAATTGGGCCAAAAATTAGTTAGCTCATTTTTTAGGTAACTGCAAACATTTTTTAATGCTAGCTTAACTAAGTATTTACATTTGAAAAAATATAATTCCGGTTTCAGGCTGTGCCATTGTGACAGGGCACACAAATACTTCCTCTTATTTTATATTCTGGTGTTAATCAGGCCCGGTGACTTCTGCACCTGGGAGCCCAGGGTTTGTAATCATCCTGGGTCAAATCACTGAGGAACCCCAAAGGATGCACTCATTTGTGAGTGAAACACTGCTGTGGGGCACAGCCTCCCCATTAAGCCTGTAGAGTGCTCACCCTAGGTGGAGAATGACTGTGAAAAATCCCACTGCATCACCTGAATTTCCAAGTCACAGTACCCTTACTTGGAGTCCTGTGCTTTACACCTAACCCACAGAGGGTTGGACTAATCATAGAAAGCCGCAAAAAAAAAAAAAAACACTGGAAATAAATGATTTCTTGACATTACTGAATATTTTCATTGTTTTAACTGATATATGTCATAACATTAAATATTATCTGAATAATTGAGGACACTGAAATTTTACATTTATTTCTCTCCACACTCCTGTCAATCTGGCTGTTGGCAATGTTAGTAACTGATTTTGCCAACAGGTGGCGTTGTGGCAATACATTTCCTGCAGTCCAAGGCCAGTGACTTCATCAGTCACTGGGCTCCAGATAAAGTTTCCATGCAGACAATATAAAAATGATATCTCTGTTCAAATTATAAATATTATTAATTCAAATTTTATTCTTCTAATTATCAGTGAAAAGAACTAAAATATTCAGGAATGTCATTAAAGAAATGAGTTGATTTCCAGTGGTTTTTGGTTGATTTTTGGCATTTTTCTGATGTTTTTGTTTATTCCCTGTATATAATCCGACCATCAGAAGCCGGTCAATTTCACTCAGTTTGGCACTGCCTAAACGTATTTGGCAGTTTTGCCAATTATGACATGAAAAAGTACAACACCTTGAATTCCATCATTGACAATTAGTGCAATTTAATTTATTTGCTTCATATATTCAGTTGGAGTATTTGGTCAGTTTATGCAATTGAGCATCACAAACAAATTTTAAAATCTGATCTGTGGTTATACTTACAGATAATTTAAGTTCCAAACCTGATTCAGTCAAATATGCTGGTAGATAGTTTAAGCTGACCATTGTTAGAGTTATTTTGTATTATCAAATTACAGAAGTCTGAGAATGGCGAAAAAGACAAGTGGCCCAAGTGACGTGGACACCACAGTTGACTGGGAGGCTGAGGATGTTCTCTCTGAGCAGCTGGATTTGCCGCTGTGGGTGTCAAAGAACGTGAAGAACCTGCTGGACCAGGGGAACACCATCCCCTTTATTGCTCGATACAGGAAGGAACAGACAAATAACATGCCTGTTGAGAAATTGAGAGAATTTCAAACTTTGTATGAAAGCCTGCAGTAAGTCATAGGTCTCACTGCTGTTTATAATTTGAGTTTTAAAATATTTAAAATCTATTTTTCTCCAGGCTGATAGAGTTGTATGAGTACTCATTATCTTGCTAACTATTTGCAGGTGAACAATTTATGCTAGAGAAATTTCAAAATATGAATTTTAATGGTAGGCAAGGATGATTAATGAACGTGAAATGTCATTAGATTAGGTTTTAAAGTATCAGTATTCAGCTGTTTGGGTCAAGTGTCTTTTCAGAATAATTTTCCTTTTGCAAATATCATGAATTTAAAACCCTCTCAAAGCTAACCAAAGTATATCTACCAGCTGCTCTGAAAAACTGCAACTTAACAGGGTTTTCTGTTTTGTGATTTATTCTGGGTACTAAATAATATAGTAAATTTTCTTTCGGTGTATAGTTACCTGCCTTACAGCTGAAAAGAAACCCAGTAAATTAATGCACACTCTTCTCAAAATTGTGACCGTATGTTCAATGAAAGATAAGCAGTATACAGCTGAAAGGAGAACTGTAGCAGTTATTATGAGAAGAAGGTAATGAAGCAGTTATTATGAGAAGCAGGTAATGTAGCAGTTATTATGAGAAGTGGGTAATATAGCAGTTATTATGAGAAGCGGGTAATGTAGCAGTTATTATGAGAAGCAGGTAATGTAGCAGTTATTATGAGAACCAGGTAATGTAGCAGTTATTATGAGAACCAGGTAATGTAGCAGTTATTATGAAAAGTGGGTTATGTAGCAGTTATTATGAGAGGCAGGTAATGTAGCAGTTATTTTGAGAAGCGGGTAATGTAGCAGTTATTATGAGAAGTGGGTAATGAAGCAGTTATTATGAGAAGCAGGTAATGTAGCAGTTATTATGAGAAGCAGGTAATCATACTAATGTAGCAGTTATTATGAGAACCAGGTAATGTAGCAGTTATTATGAAAAGCGGGTTATGTAGCAGTTATTACGAGAAGCAGGTAATGTAGCAGTTATTATGAGAAGCGGGTAATGTAGCAGTTATTATGAGAAGCGGGTAATGTAGCAGTTATTATGAGAAGCGGGTAATGTAGCAGTTATTATGAGAAGCAGGTAATGTAGCAGTTATTATGAGAAGCAGGTGATGTAGCAGTCATTATGAGAAGCAGGTAATGTAGCAGTTATTATGAGAAGCAGTTAATGTAGCAGTTATTATGAGAAGTGGGTAATGTAGCAGTTATTATGAGAAGCAGGTAATGTAGCAGTTATTATGAGAAGCAGGTAATGTAGCAGTTATTATGATAAGTGGGTAATGTAGCAGTTATTATGAGAAGCAGGTAATGTAGCAGTTATTATTAGAAGCAGGTAATCATACTAATGTAGCAGTTATTATGAGAAGCAGGTTATGTAGCAGTTATTATGAGAAGCAGGTAATGTAGCAGTTGTTATGAGAAGCAAGTAATGTAGCAGTTATTATGAAAAGCGGGTAATGTAGCAGTTATTATGAGAAGTGGGTAATATAGCAGTTATTATGAGAAGCGGGTAATGTAGCAGTTATAATGATAAGCAGGTAATGTAGCAGTTATTATGAGAAGCAGGTAATGTAGCAGTTATTATGAGAAGCAGGTAATGTAGCAGTTATTATGAAAAGTGGGTTATGTAGCAGTTATTATGAGAAGCGGGTAATGTAGCAGTTATTATGAGAAGTGGGTAATGTAGCAGTTATTATGAGAAGCGGGTAATGTAGCAGTTATTATGAGAAGCAGGTAATGTAGCAGTTATTATGAGAAGCAGGTAATGTAGCAGTTATTATGAGAAGTGGGTAATGTTGCAGTTATTATGAGAAGCAGGTAATGTAGCAGTTATTATGAGAAGCAGGTAATGTAGCAGTTATTATGAGAAGCAGGTTATGTAGCAGGGTTTATGAGAAGCAGGTAATGTAGCAGGGATGAAAAGTGGGTAATGTAGCAGGGAATGAAAGTGGGTTATGTAGCAGAGGTGAGAAGTGGGTAATTTAGCAGAGATGAGTAGCGGGTAATGCAGCAGGGATTATGAAATGGGTAATGTAACAGGGATAAAGAGAAGTAATAATGTATCAGGGATTAGGATTATTGCCCCAGTTCAGTTGTCATGTACCGAGTTCACTGCACCCAGTTCTGCTGAGAATGAATAGGGATTTCTTCTTGTTTGATGTTCCCTTGGTTCCTGTGACATCAATTTGTTAAGATTTTGCTTGCTTTTAAAATAAATTTATTCAGCTATGGATATAAAAGGTACGGACTGGACCACCCCTTAGCGGTCCTGGTCTGGTACAGCTGTAAGCGGTCCAGTCCAATGGGTTGATAGGTCCAAGTGGTCCAGTCCATTTTATAGACGCAATTAAATGAAATTAAAATTATTGTTTTAATAAAATTAACTTGCTGGTTTTTGTAAATTTTCTTTTCATCTAGATAATTTTTCATGAAATTTTTTTAAATATTAAACACACCCAATAATCACACACACAGCAGACTGTGCAAAAATATTAATGACAATAGTCACATGTAATAACCAACAATATGAATGGCAAGACTTGTGTTTAAATTTTTTTATGCCCCCACCACAAAGTGGCTGGGGCATATAGTTTTACCCATGTCCGTCCTTCCGTCATTCCATCATTCCGAAATCAAACAGTTGTACGGACTTTTTTTCGCAATGCCTGCAGATATTGGCCTGATTTTTGGTGTGTGGGCAGTTACAGATCGAGTTCATGTTTCGTCCTGGTTGACCTAATTTTGACCATTTTAAGGCTCCTAAACTTAGAAAATTTCATGAAAAATAGAAATTTTCATGACAAATACACATGTAAGGACTTTTTTCGCAATGCCTGCAGATATTGGCCTGATTTTTAGTGTATGGGCAGATAATGACCAGTTACAGATCAAGTTCACGTTTCGTCCCGGTTGATCTACTTTTGACCGTTTTACGGCTCCTAAACTTAGAGAATTTCATGAAAAATAGAAATTTTCATGACAAATACACATGTACGGACTTTTTTTCGCAATGCCTGCAGATATTGGCCTGATTTTTGGTGTTTGGGCAGATAATGACCAGTTACAGTTCGAGATAACGTTACGTCCCAGTTGACCTACTTTTGACCATTTTACGGCTCCTAAACTTAAAAAATTTCATAAAAAATATAAATTTTCATGACTAGTGCACATGTACAGATTTTTTCTCGCAATGCCTGCAGATACGGGCCTGATTTTTGGTGTGTTGGCAGATAATGACCAGTTACAGATTGAGTTCTTGTTTTGTCCCAGTTGACCTATTTTTGACCATTTGACAGATCCTGAACATAGAAAATTTCATGAAGGACAGAAATTTTTATGCAAAATGCACATGTATGGACTTTTTTTCACAATGCCTGCAGAGACTGGCCAGATTTTAGGTGTGTTGCTTGATAATGACCCGTTACAGATCGTGTTTGCATTTTGCCCTTGTTGACCTACAATTTTTTTCTAAATTTTACAAAATTTAACAAATATTTCTAATTTGCCCCAGGCGGGGGCATTCATGTCGTTCCGACACATCTAGTTTTAATTTGAACTCTACCATTAATTAAGTGTCATTAACACTTGTGTGATATTGTGCATATCTGTATTTTATATGCTATCATCTGTGAGTTTGAAACACATCCTTCAACCATCTGTTATTCCTCGTCTCCTTGGAAAGATATTGTAAGGAAAGAAAACTGCAGGGCCTGAGTGGGCTGAAAGAGTGGTCAAAATATGGAGTCAAGCTGATTTTCCTACCAATTTTTGCAAGAAGGCCTGCAATTTTTATATGGGTCATGTTTCGGACATATATATAATAACATGTATTATTAAGTGTATCTTGGTATTATATTTATCTGTTTACCATAAACCTTACGAGTAATGTAAGGTTCAGCAGTCCTGACCAATCCAGGGATAAGGGGTCTGGTATTTTGTGTCAGCGGCCCGGGCTGGTCAAGCCCAAATTTGTTTGCAGTCTCTAATGGATATACACCCTGTGTAGGTCACTGTATGGTGCTTTCACAAAAAATGGATCCCTCACAAATTAATGAAAAATTTAAAATCATGAAATATTACCTGTACCTTTATGAAGCCAACCACAGTATTCAATACATCCATCTATTGACAACACTAGAGGGTTCAATTCCCAAGAGATTTGAATAAATCTGATGCATATCAACCAGCAAAGACTTAGACACAAATCTGTATAATTGATAACTTTTATACCATTGGTGCAAAACTTAACTGAAGATAGCAGAACACTTAAAAGTTTCCATCCTGCTTTATTCAAAGAGTGTTGGGCTAAGAACATTATTTATAAGTTTACCAAAATGTGGATGTATTGGAGGATATACTTGATTCATACGTATTTTATTCACTATCATATGTCATTTTAATTTTGCAGAGCAGTCCAGTCCAGAGTAGCTTCTGTGTTGAAGTCAATAAAAAACATGGACAAACTGACGGATCAGCTCCGCTCGAGTATTGCATCATCACAGACATTGGAAGAAGTCGAACATGTGGTGGGTAAATTGTCTGGAATTGTTTTAAGATGACAAATCATCATTCAGCAAAATAATTGTCTCCCCTGATTGAAAGTCAGGGATACTATGGTTTCAGCATGCCACTGCCACCACAGAGAAATCTTGTGAGGGAGAGAACACAAAAAATATTTCACCTATCTTTATCAAATTTAACATGTGCATTGGTAGGGGTGAGAGGACAGATCCTTTTTAAAATGGGTCATGTCATTTACTAGGAGAGTGATCATAAGATTGAATAGGTCCATTTTTGGTGAAAATCAAACAAAATTGTGTTTATTTCTCAAGAAAGGCTGCATTGATTGGTAAAAAAATCAGGTTGACAGAAGATCTTGGATAGCTTTGTCTTGTATGGGAGACTGGTGGCATTACATGTAACCCTCCATTGTATTTAAGACTTAAAATACCCTATCTTTGCCACTGAGTGTGAGCAATATAAATCATAAATTAATCTACAGATTTCTTATATATTATTTATGAACATGCACATATATGGTTATTGGATGAAGCCTATGCAAATTTAGGTCATGACCTTTACTGGTAGAGTGGCCTTGAATTATGTCTCCCCTCCCATGGGGAGTGCTTTTTAAAAACTGCATATTAATTCCTCAAAGTTTGTTTCAACCAAGTTCTCAAATAGGCTGGAAAACTGGTTACTTTGACCTTCATATTCAAGGTCAAATCAACTTGAACAGATATTGAGTATTTTTTTAACACAATAACTATTGAACCACTCAATAAATTTTCTTGAAATGTGATACATGAATTGTTTTCTCCAAAATTACAGATGAGTTTGGAAACTAGTGACCTTGACCTTCATCTTCAAGGTCAAATCTTCAGAATTTTTGAATTTACTGAAACCCTCAACTATAGAAGTAGTCCTTATATATTTTCCTCAAATTTTGGGAGGGGGCCTATAGTGAAGGGAGACCTATATCTGTTTTTGTGACTGCAAAAAGCAAACTCATAATAGTTATATTTAGGAAAACTCCTATTGTGGACACATTACGGAAATTTATATTTTTTTTTAAGCCATGATGTTTTCTTCTTCAGTATGCTCCATTCAAGCCTGGCAGTAAACGCACCCTTGCTGAGCGAGCACGAGAGCTTGGACTTGAGCCTTTAGCTGAAAAAGTAATATATCGACCCAGAGAAGTAGATCTGTTAAAGGCTGTACAAGAAGAAAAGAAAGGTAATAAACTATGATTTACAAAAGGGATAAATTAAAAAAACTTGTTCTTCCATTTAAAGTTATATAAAGGTAGTGTAAGTAATGAATGACTTTCCTAGGCTGTCAGATCCAAATAAAAAGTTAATGATTTACACTAGAGGAAATGGTTTAGCAGAGGTAGTGCGACAATACATAACCAAGAACTCTAGTTTGAACAACAGTGTCAACATTTACTTTATTATTTAACTAGCTGATAAACCCGGTATACCGGGCTTATTACCGGGGTTGGGGAGATTTATTAACTGAGATGTGGAATGCTGGCTCATTTTTCATTTTAAAAGTTAACAAAAATATAGGTTTTCAGTGGGAAACTGTCTCGATAAGATCTCTATAATTAATTTTACATTTATTTTGTTGTGCTGTGCTCGTGGTAAAAAATTCATAGCCCGGTATGTTTACCTTGAAGACCTAGTCAGTGATGATGTTTACATTGCAAAACAAAACGATCGAGACAGTGGGCATTTCGGTTTTCAATGATATTTAACTGGATTCTGTCGTTGGACGTATAAATCACTGTTCCTGTAGAAAGAAAAAGAAATATGCATACATTGTAAGTAGCAGAAGTGGCCCCAACGAGACTCCATGCATGCAGAGGGTCCGTATCCCATTTTCAGCGACCAAAACCTTTTTCACCATCGTTTCAGACACATTTTGAGGCCTTAAACCCCCCCCCCCCATCCCTACCCAACACTGTTCGTGAAATTGGGACCTTGAATAAGGTCATTAATCCTCCTGGGTCAAACTTTCCATTTCATAAAGCGAGAAACATGTGTCTTCTCTTTTACTGACCATGGGCGTGGGTGAGAGCCTTGTACAAATGTTATGCCCAACATGCTCAAATCCCTCACTGAAAGCAAGTGTTATTTGTTTGAACAATAGTCTGAGGTTTAGTGAAAAGGATGCAAGCTTTCCGGTCATTGCTGAAGGAAGTTCGGCTGTGCTCAGTCTTACCTCAGTGCAAGTCAGTAAAAACGGAAAGATCACTCAAAATTATATGTAAATTAAAAATTATTTTTCTCATATCACCTATATCACTGCGGGGATAATAACCTTTAAAATTATGTATTGCGCAGTATTGTACACAATGTGGTTTTAGAGAACATTGCGAACAAACGTTAACCGAATTCCTTTTATAAGTATTAGATTTGAATTATGTTTTTAATAATTATATAAATAACTATGCAATCACAGTCCCAGTGTTAAGCACAGCTGACATTCAGTCATACTGGGCTATTGTGATCACATTTTGTCCCTTCATTCTGCTGGCCAGCATGAATTATAAATGGACCTAGAAACTTTTTACTGAAATCCATGGAGGTCAACAAAAATTCTCCTTGGAAACCAAAAATAAAGTCAGTGTGACCTATATATCCACTGAGCTATAGGTCTTGATTGTGCCCTGAGAATAATAGTATCCCAATGCAGACAAAGTCGGGGGATACTATGTTTTCTTGCCGGTCCCCCCGCCGCGGCCTATAAATCTTGTTGGTGTGATAACTCAAAAAATATTTCATGGATCTTTACCTTGGTATATGTATAGATATGGGTGAGAGGACGACAACTATTTAAAATGGGGTCATGACCTTTACTAAGGAGTGAACTTGGCCTTGAATATGTCCATTTTGGGGGAAAATCACACAAATTCTCAATATCTCAAGAAATCTTGCATGGATTGATCCAAAAATCAACTTGATCAAATATCTTTGATAGTGTTGTCATGGTGGCGCCACCTGTTATCCTTTTCTGTTTTTTTGTGCTGTTTAATACCTCCCTCGTTGCCACTAAACAGTACTGTGAGCATTATAAGTCAAAAACTAATTATGCCATATATGGTGGAAATCACACAAAATCATAAATATCTCAATAAGGGATGGATGGAAGAAACCATAGTGGCTTGCCAAGTGTCAGTATATGCTACTGTAGATGGGGGCTATTCTTATAGAAGGGGTTGAATTAATTGTCTTGGGATACTATGGCACCAGCAGTGCCAAGAAATATCTAGTTTCTCATATGTGTTTTCATCTAATGTCCTGAAACCTGGTCTGTTCATTATGTCCCACCCCTACCACCTCCCCACTCCCCTCCCTTCTTGTTATATCTCAGGAGTGAAATTGTTCATGTCCTTAGATCTTATATACATTTATCTCATACATAAAACTTGTGGTACCATCTGCAATCTTTTTTTCTTTGGTGTCCTTCCATTCATTTGCTTTAGGTGAAAATCACTCATATCTCAGTAGTTGCTTAATGTATCAGCCTGAAACTCCCCTGAGATGAATGTATTTTATGAATGCATAATTGAAAATGGCACCACCTGTCTTTTGTATGAGGAAGCTACCCATGTTGGGTAGGACATGCAAAAGTTTAGGCAGTTACTTTGAAATTGATTGTAGGTGGGATTGTAAGTGGTGCCACCTATCTCTGATCCTCCAAGACAGTTCATAACCATGATTTCTGTGCAGTGCGCCCTTTATTTATAAAACAACTGTATTTATCGATCTCTGCCGCTACATTTATTTCTCTTTCCTATCCTTCCTTGTTTGTTGTGAGTTGACTTTCTGCTCCAGGCAACTACAGGTACCACTGTTCATTGAAAATAATCTTGTCAGGACAGAGTACAGTTGATACAGTTTGTTAAAAACTGTAAGTCCCCTTTTGCTTTTGATTGAAAGCTCTAAGATTGATTTGATACTTAAGCAAACTTGTCAATGGTAATACACTACAGGAAATGTTTTATTTATACATCATTATTTTCAATGCAGGTTTAAGCACTCTGTCTGAGGTCAAAACAGGAATACAACATATCGTAGCAGACATTATTGCCAAAGATAAAGCCACCATGGATGAAATCAGGGGTCTGTAAGTATAATTAATTTCATTGTCAGGATCAGGTCACCCAGAAGTTAGCTCAGCTGACTCTAAGTCATCTGCCGTTAGCAGAACATGTTTTGAAACTGTTGGACCTTTTTGTGGAAACTGTTTTAGTCTGCTGTTGGTATTTCGATGTACTGAATGAAATTTGTTGAATATTATTAACTTTACTTATTTCTGCAGTTTTCACTGCCTTCTGTAGAAACTCATTTGCATGAAAATCTTGCCTGTATGTAAAACCTCATATATTTTTATTAAATATACAAACGTGAGGGAGAATTACTGAAGTCTTTTATCAGTTTACCATTTTTGTGAGCATGCATTTTTCATGAATCAAGATATCCTTTATTCTCGTGAAATTGTAAAAACTACATGCTTGTGAGTTCTTGATGATCATTTGTTTTTTTTTGTAAAATTGATAAATATTCATCAGTTTGTATTGTTGTTGCTGAAAATAATAAAATTGTTTTAATTATTTAGATTTAGAGGTAAGAAACTTTCCTATCTATTAACAGTCAAAGTTTTCTAGCCTTACAATAACTTCCAAACATTTTAACTCGAAACATGGTTGATTATTTGTACATTTTCATGTTCTCTGCCGTCTGCCTTGTATTTTTGTCACAGTTGTAAGCAGCACTATGTGATGCTAGAGTGCAGCAAGTCCAGGACAGCAGCCAAACAGGAGAAAGAACAGGATAAAAAGCCAGCAAATAAAGCAGCTCCAGACATTGAGAAATATGATCTATACTTTAACTTCAGTGCTCCTGTCAGGAACCTCAAATCCCATCAGGTCAGAATATATCAATCACCGCTTGGTATATATTTATTTAAAGTTATAGTTTACTAATTTTTATCCAGGCACACATTTTCATTCATTGCACATAGTGAAAAAAAATCAAAGTAAATGTTGTTTTAATAAATGATTCAAAATGAATAAAGCTGGCATTCCATATATGTGTATGCAATCCATATGCATATGCAGCTAGAAAACACATGCCTGTGATTCTATTAATATCTATGCATATGTCGTACATGTGTAGCAAACCTGAATATATAGTGAAAGGGCTGAAGCAGGAAAAAAAGTCATATGCATGAAGAATACCTTATCACAGACTTCAAATGTGGGATTACCCAATCTGTTATAATGTGTAAATGTTTTCAGTCACTACAGTGGATGATCAAAATGTACTGCATATATATATTATGTATAAACTCATTGTCACCAGAAAATCGGTGACAATATGTACAGTGTTTTGTATCATAGTTTAACGAAGTCTGTTAGAACTCTATTGATATTGACGTGAAGCGTCATCCTAAAGCGTTGACAGGTCTTGATTATATATATATATTGTGTATTCTTGTATGAAATCCCATCGGCTATCAGCTGATTTATCTGTGTCACGCATTGCATGTATTACATCTGGTATGTGGGTCGCCATGGTGACGCTAGCAGTCATACTAGATCACATATATCCTTATATGGGACACTTGAGCCATAAGCCAATCAGAGAACCGGATCGCCGTACACACTGCACAGGCGATTGTGATGTCAGAGTTCAGGGAGAGACGCGGGACGCTGCTTCAGTTGGGTCTTGAAGCTTTAAGTGGCAGCACGCACACACGGCAGAAAGAACATTGAAACGCTTAAACCCGCCAGGAACGGCATAGAAGCAAGCTTCTACATGAGGCAAGTGCCCAGCTCACGAGAACACAGCCGTGCTGCCGACAGAGCAACGTATTGGCGGTAAAGTAAGTGCGAACGCGTCACCTGCCGGCCTAGTTCAGCTTGACCTAGATACATAATCGCTGTAAGCCGTGAAACAATTGCTACACGAGTAAGGTCAAGGACTCTAAGCTCATATGTAAACAAAGAGAGTTATTACCATTCATGTGAACGTAAACCTACCCGGGTCGCTGACAAGCAAGATCAGTTGAAGATCGCTAAACTCAGAAAGACTATATGGTACTAACCATACGCTAGATTCTACACAAAACAGTAACCAGAGATCTCTGAAGGAACTGGACTATTGTTTTTATACAAACCATGGACTCAGTAAATATCCTGTATTTTTAATGTGAAGGACTGTCGTATTGACACATCAACGCACACACACTCACATCTATGTCTCTGTAAGTATTGTCTTGAATTATATTTGTGAATTTAACCTGATGTCTCATAGTTTCTATTCATCTGGGTGTATGATTGTCTTGTATTTTTATACACGTCCTTAAAAGAACCTGGAAATGTCACCTGTAATGACCGGGATCTAATTTCTTGATTAGTGAAATCAAGTGGCGAGCGTAAACCCATCCTATTGTTTTATAGGATATGTCCGTTGTAAAGTTATCATGTAAGTCAGGGGTGACACCCATATTTACTGCTTACACATATATGGAACCACTCCGAGAGAATATTATGTGTTTGGTTCCTGGCTGCATATTCATATATAATGCATATGTATGTATGGAATGCCACCTTCAGGTAGAGGTAGCAGTGCCTTTGGAAACAACATGGTTTGTAGTTAAACCATGAAGGGCTAATAAAGAGAGGTATAACATAATGACTGAATATGCTTCATTTATATAGTGACACATGTGATTAATTAAACATGAGTTGTGAATCCTGAATGAACATTTTTAAGGCTATTTATGGAAAAGGTTACATTTTCACAATCTTGGTAAAAGAAGGAAACACCTGGAGCAGAAAAATTTGCAAATCTTTATCTTTGAAGTTGGGACATAAACCCACACACTTAATCAAGACTCTTGTCACATGACCACACCAATTGTTCAGGTCATGTGACAAACCATGTGACATAGGCAATGTGATGTTGCCTCAAGCTGACTTAAAAATCACAAAATTAAATAGTGGTAGGGATCAATTGTAAAATCTGTGGCTCACTACTACTATCAAATTAATGTAACATTACATTTCAATTTATATCTTTGAGGAGACGGAAAATGATAGATGGTTGAATTATATATTTTAAACAGTACTCACTTTGACAGCACAATAGATTCATTGTGTACTAAGGTGTGCAGTAATGTTACATGTGTTTATGGCACGATTGATTAGTCATTTTAAGACTGTTACTTAACATTATATTGTTGTAATTTTTTAATTGACTGTTTATTGAAATGTAATTATGTTTATCCTCACAGATGATGGCAAAACAGATTTATATGTATGTAGGTATGCAGTTCTTTTACTTGTGTTAATGGCAGTGTTTACTAGAAAATATAAGACTGCTACCTTCCATTGGATTAATGTACTTTTTAAATTGAATATTTATTGAAATGTTTGGAACTTTGGGCCTGAGGCCTTTTTCCTGAATAAAGTTCTGTTCTGTTCAATTTATATCAGCATCACAAATCAGATAACAATTTTCCAGTGTTCAATAATGTTGTACATCTGAGATGGTTTTTATAATGGAAAAGCAGAGTAAAGTAGAAGTCTTTTTCCTGTAAATGCTGGACTGTTTATAGAATCTGTTAACTGTAGGTGCATGGTGGCATAATGGTTAGTGTGCTGGACTTGTGAGCACAAGGTTGTGGGTTCGCGTCCTGATCTGACCACTTTCCACGCTCAGACTCCTAGCCAAAGTTTTTACCACTAGGGTGCACTCTCACCACCCAGGAGTGAATGGATACTGGTCAGACATGGGTGTCAGGCAAATGTAGAATGAATAACATTCTAGCCCTGTGTGTGGCTGCTTAGTGATGCTCCCCAAGGAGCTGAGAAAAGCTACAAGAATGAACAGACCCAAAAGACCAGGAAGGCAATGTTAAAATTAAGTCGGATGAGACTGACATTGTTGGTGATATCAGATTATAAACTCCCACTGCCTTTAACGTTTCATCTTTTAGGTGCTTGCCATCAATAGAGGAGAGAAACAGAAAATCCTGACAGTCAAGATCGTCATCCCAGACAGAGTAAAAATATCCTTCCTCACATCATGTCGACGCAAATGGATATTTCCCCAGGCAACAGATGTTACAAGAGAGTTGATTGAGGCCAGCATTGAGGATGCCTACTCAAGGCTGATTCATCCTCTAATGGTCAGGAATTTCAGGTAATGCATACTATAGTCTGATCAACCAGTAGGTGCCCATTGAAATTTGGTGATTATTCTTTTTAACTTTTATATTATTACACAATTTAACACTAAAGCTGACGAGGGAGCAAAGGCCTAATATGAGATAAAAAAAACTTCAAACAAAAACCAGCATTAATATATTGCAACCTGTTTCTTCTTAATCTTTTGGCTCAGTGACATGGCCTCTGTCATGGGTTAGCAGCCTCACTTTGACAATTACATTTTAGTAGAATATTTATGACATTCAACAACCAATCTGCACCTTTTTTATGTAGTTGTCTAAGCATGTGAGTAGTGGAGTTGACCTCCATGAATGGGGTTTAGTTGCTGTGATTGTTAACTCAGATATTGATTCTATTGCGTAACTTTGACATTTTGCTAGGTATGTTTTAAAATTAATTATAGTTAATTAATTAGGCCTATGCCCCATTCCCCATTCCTGAAGCATATTGTCTGGAATTAATCTACCAGTTATACTGCCAAATTTCAATGGGCACCCCACTGTAAAACAGACTATAACACTATGATACCATGATTGGATATTCTTGACTCAGTCACTTTAATAAAGATAATTGTTTATTTCTCGGTCTTTAAATGCTATGAGACTCCTTAATTCTTGCTCATAGTATTATATGTAAATAAATTATTGCTTTTCTGGTTGAGTGGTAAAGCATAAGTCTCAAAGCTGAGAGATTGTAAATTCAAAACTTAAGTAAGGATTATTGAGATTTTTTTCATGGTTAGCCCCCACTGGGGTGAGTGCACTGCAGGCTGAATAGGAAGGCTGTCTCACTCACAAACCAGGGCATCTTGGGGGGGGGGGGGTCCTTAGTGGTATAACCCAGCAATGGGCTTGAATACACACCCAGGACTTCTAGGTGTGGTAGACACTGGGCCTTGGTGACACAAGGATATACATGGCAGGAAGCAAGGGCTACCAGCCTGTCAGGCAAACTAAAATGGAAAATTCTGCAGATGGTCATAGTTTAGGTTAATATAACATTAAATAAATCTTTAGCTGTCGCTTCCATCAAAACAAAACAATAATCATTAGTAAATAAAATTCAAATTCATGTAACATTATGCTGTGTTTATGGATTTAGGGTCATGAAATATATGGTATATTAGTGTTATGTGTGATCAACACCATTGTATCCTGTACTTCATATTAAACAAGTTTGTACCAATGTATGTTATACTACAGAGCTTCACTGACCAAGATGGCAGAGAAAGCTTCCATTGAGGTGTTTACATCAAATCTCAAACAGCTTCTGTACACGCCACCTGTACGAGGCAGGGTGGTGATGGGGATGGATCCAGGCTTCCGGAACGGATGTAAATACGCAGTTACATCAGTGACAGGTGAGTTAAATTTGTCATAGTATTCTTTGTTTAAGGGACCTGTTCACATACCTGGTATGTTACATATTTATGAAATATAGTGTTTTATTCTTGAAATGATAAAGTATCTGCCAGTATTTCATTCTGGAACCATCTGCATACTCCTGTATACCGGGGGGGGGGGGGGGGGGGGGGAACGGATACGATTAGTGGAGTAATGCATAAACATAGCACATAGGCCACACCATGCAACTTCACACATCAAGATTGTTCAAGCTTCAAACCGCTTTCAAGCTTAAAACAGGTTAATTAAAGATAGTCTGTGTGCGTGGATGTCTTTGCTGGGAAACTTTTGTGTAAAGGCAACATGAACTAAAAGTGTGACAAGATACATATAATTGCAAATATAGATCTGTACCTTTAAAGGATAGACTGGGTGCTGTGTTTTGGATAAGGATAAGGATTCCATATCGTAAGAATGATATGTTTTAACTAGAAATAAATCATCTGAGTATAAACATTTCTGTTAAACCAGGCTAGAACTGTTCAAGAATTCATAACTTTTAATCATGACATATCTCTGAGGTTCTTACATTGACACCCACTGAACCTGAGGACCTTCATCTATGTAGTTCAGTGCCTTATCCACTAGA
Organism: Sipunculus nudus; assembly: GCA_026874595.1. Classification (NCBI taxonomy): domain Eukaryota; kingdom Metazoa; phylum Annelida; class Sipuncula; order Golfingiida; family Sipunculidae; genus Sipunculus; species Sipunculus nudus. Next base: position 40,259,094 of record CM049308.1, on the reverse strand, counting down.
TTATACCCTGTTCCTGTATCATAGTATTCTATTGGGCAGTAATTTTAATAATCAGTGACATTTTTTAATTATTGGTACATTTAACATTATTTCTGGTATATGATACTACTTTTTCTACTTTTATTGTATCTGCCAAAACAGAGTTTTGCGGATACTATGTTTTCAGCTGCACGCCGCCGCGAACTTCTCCTTAACCGCTGGGCGGAATTTTATGAAACCCAGGATTATGTTCGGGTCACATGTGAACTGCTGCGCCCCGATTTTGTTTTGACCTCTGACCTTTCCTCTGCCCTCTGCGTCCGTTTGTGCATCTGTTTCCACACATAAACCCACATATCTCGGGAACCGTTTGACCGATCAGGAAAATTTTGTTGCACAAATGTAGCCCTTGGAGAGCTTTATAACATACACAAAAAATGGTGGCGCCACCTGCAACCATGTTTGCATGGTGTCCATCTGTTTGTCTGCCTTGGGTTAAAATCACTCATATCTCTGCAGTGACTAGACTAATTCACCTGAAATTCGGCATGCGTAAACATCCTGGATAGCTTTTCTGATTTTATGACAGGTGGTGCCACCTACATTCACGTTTACGCTGCAGACATCCAAGCTCATATCTCGGGAACCGTTTGACCGATCAGGAAAATTTTTTTGCACAAATGTAGCCCTTGGAGAGCTTTATAACATACACAAAAAATGGTGGCGCCACCTGCAACCATGTTTGCACAGTGTCCATCTGTTCGTCTGCCTTGGGTTAAAATCACTCATATCTCTGCAGTGACTTGACTAATTCACCTGAAATTCGACATGCGTATACATCCTGGATAGCTTTTCTGATTTTATGACAGGTGGCGCCACCTACATTTACGTTTACGCTGCAGACATCCAAGCTCATATCTGGGGAACCGTTTGACCGATCAGGAAAATTTTTTTGCACAAATGTAGCCCTTGGAGAGCTTTATAACATACACAAAAAATGGTGGCGCTACCTGCAACCATGTTTGCACAGCGTCCATCTGTTCGTCTGCCGTGGGTTAAAATCACTCATATCTCTGCAGTGACTAGACTAATTCACCTGAAATTCGGCATGCGTAAACATCCTGGATAGCTTTTCTGATTTTATGACAGGTGGCGCCACCTACATTCACGTTTACGCTGCAGACATCCAAGCTCATATCTCGGGAACCGTTTGACCGATTGGGCCAAAATTTTGCATGTGTATAGATCTCACATAGCTCTTCATCAAACGCAAAACTGGTGGCGCCACCTGCAGCCATTTTTGCACAGCTCCTGTCTGTTTGTCTGCCATGGGATAAAATCACTCATATCTCGGCAGTGGTTTGACATATCTGCCTAAAATTTTGCAGGTTTATACATCCCCGACAGCTCTCTTGATTTTATGACAGGTGGCGCCACCTGCATTCTAGTTTATGCAGCAGACATCCAAGCTCATATCTTGGGAACCGTTTGACCGATTGGGCCAAAGTTTTGCATGGGACAGTGTATAGTTCTCACATAGCTCTTTATCATAAGCAAAACTGGTGGCGTCACCTGCAACCATTTTTGCTCAGCGTCCATCTGTTTGTCTGCCACGGGCTAAAATCACTCATATACATGTAGTGGTTTGACTTATCTGCCTTAAATTTTGCATATGTATACAACTTGGACGGCTTTCTGGATTTTGTGGTAGGGGGGCAACCTACATACACAATTAGGCTGCAGACATCCATGCTAATATGCAACACTCTATTTCCCCTTGCCACTCAATCCATGCCTCACTTCACCGTTTCCACTCTGTTTAGGCGGATACACGTAGTCGCTTGTCGACTACCCGTATTCTAGTTGTGTTTTGCAAGGCAAAATGTTCGCAAATTGATTTCACATATTGCCATTTAGTACTCATAGGTTCCCCTCATGAGTTTGCTGAAGATACACAGCCCTAATTGTGTCTTCATCGTCCCCCACTTCTGCAGAATGGGGGACATTGGTTTGGGCTTGTCTGTCTGTCCCTCTGTCTGTCTTTCTGTCAGGTTTTCTTTCCATGAGATAACTTTCCTAAGTATTATCCGATTTCATTCAAATATGGGTCAGTGATTTGCTCTCACGCATACCTTGGTTGGGATTGGTTTTGGAGTGTCTGTCTTAAAATATATTATCACCAGCTGCTAAACAAATAAAATTTTCCCTTTTGTTCCCAATTCACAAAAAAATTATGACATGTGGAGACATCTTCAGGGGACAATGAAAACTGAATTATGCACTAGGACATTTGAATACATCTTCAGGGGAAATAAAATTTAAAACATATTGAGAAGGCAAGCATGAAGATCAAAGGAAGCTAAAATAACAAGAGGGGGAAGCAGGGGACATAAATTCTGTGAATTTACTTGTTTTATCCATGGGTACCTGATTTTTCACATATGTTATAACATTCTGATTATTTGTTATAATATTGTCCTGTCTCTTTTTATATTAGGGCATGTGTTGGCTACAGGTGTAGCTTATCTTCACTGTGCAAAAACAGTCCCAAAACATGAGGTCATCAAGGTCAGAGACTCACTGATCAAGCACAGGTGAGAAGTTGACAGATCATGCTCATATTATATATTATTGACATAACCTGTGGAGATCATCACTTTTTATCAAAGAAAAAAAAAACCTGGTATTAATTAAAAGTCATTTTATTTAAAAGTGAAATTAAAGAACTTAAAAATTCTTGAACTTCTAGAAAATGTTAAAAAATATATTAAACTAGAAATCTGCAATTTAAATAATGCAAGCCTCCACCATGTTTGTTTGTGCATGTGGGGGGGGGGTCCCTTTTGAGGAATTGGGCCAATGAAGAAATGATTAGATTTTGGTGTGGATCAGGCATATGATCCTGATTAAGAAATATCATAAAGGAATGTTCACAATGTACAGTCACTTATGAACAAATGAACCAGGGAATAAAGGCTGAATAAGTGAATGAAAACTCGTTTTGGGGAGCATCCCACCATAGAGACCCCCTCACACATGGCGGAGGCTTGCATTCTTTACAATGCAGATTTTGAGTTTAAATGTAAGTTTTGTTTGACATGTTAAATGACGCTTTGTTTTCTATTAAAAGGTGTGAAACAGTTGCCATTGGTAATGGAACAGCATGCAGGGAGACAGAGAAATTTTTCTCAGACCACATTAAAGAAGGAACTTTCCTACCACTAAAAATATCTTACTGGTAAGTGCTAAGATGGCAAATTAATAGTAATGGTAAATACTGAAAAATATTTTCACAAATTTTGATACAATAGAGATTCTGTAATCGCAACTGAGAATGTGTGTAGGGATATAAGAGATCATATGGTTACATATTTATAATATTTAAGTATAGCACCAAAAAAAACTCAAGTGTCAAAAATGCAACTCAGAAGCCTAGTGAGAATTGACTGGCACATATTAGGCACCTAAGATTCTTACTATGATTATCATCTGTTAACAGGTCACTAATTGTAGCTGTTGAAGCTAGAAATTTCTTACTCGCAAATGTTTAAAATTTGCGATATGCATGAAACAGATATTACCAAGAAAATAAAACATTTATGAATAGGAAGCCTCATAGGTCACTAATACTATGGACTTAGTGACTGTGCCACCTAAAAATAATAACCACTATATCACAGTCCAAATTCTTCTTTGCTCCTTATATCAGACCTAGCCTAAACGACCAAGTTGAAAATGCGACCACTTTATTAAGGTCCCGTTAGTGGTAGTAATTTGGAGATTTCACTGTATTTATATCATAAGCATTATCTGATCTTTATATCATGTGCCCATAATGGACAAGACTTACCTCAGTTAATATGTTTTGGGGTTAAAATTATAAAGATTTTATGTGCATATTTATAATTTATATAAAAATGCATGTACTCTCTGTAGGTTGTAGCATGAAAAGATTACAGAAAAATATAATAATGTGAAAATCATGAAAATTTAACCCTGTGAATGTTAAGCCAACCACAGAAGCTTACTCCTCCTCGCTACCACTGGTTGCAGCCCTATGTTACTATTGGTTTCAGTATCGTGAACGAGAGTGGGGCCTCAATATATAGTGCTTCAGAAGAGGCAGCTAAAGAACTCCCTGATCTAGATGTTAGTCTGCGGGGAGCAGGTAAGGCTGTACAGGGCTCGACCCCACTTATTAATATTAATTAGATTCCATGACCTTCAGGCAAGAGTCTACAATAAAAGATAATGTACTGCATTTTAACCTTGGATGTGTGTAATTTTATGACATGGATGTGCCCGGCATGCAAGCAACAAATTTTGTTAAGAATGAGAAGCTACAGATTTAAGTTTTTCTTGTTATATGACACTTTCACATTTTCGGAACCCTCGCATACATGAACATTTGTCATTGCACATTTTGACTGTCTTGTAATTAAAATGTTAACCCTCTGACCCTTGTTTCATTGATAAGTTACAGCCATTAATAATAATATTAAGAAAGATGTATAATCACCTATACACCACTTTGTCAACAATAGATTCTCTCTCATGATTGACTTTTATAAACTTCTTTAATATACTGTGGTTGGCTTTGTATTTGTGAGGTTAAATATTCACAGATTTCTCTTCTTTTTATTGTTTTCTTTGATGGAGATAATTGCCTCCATTTTTTAATGCTAACTTAAATTTGTATATGTACATCGTATATGTACATCTGCTGAAAGCCATTCGGTTTTGGACTACGTGACAGGGCAGTATCACACGCTTCCTCTCATTTTATATCCTGGCATCAACCAGGCCCTGTGACTACTGCGTAATCATCCCAATTGCTGGGTCATACCACTGAGGAACCCCCGAAAGGCATACTGGGTTGTGAGTGAAACACAGCCATTGGGCACGGCCTTCCATTTAAGCCTGCAGAGCACTCAACCTGGTTGGGGTGCCGACCATTAAAAATCTAACTGCCTCGGCTGAGATTTGAACTCATGATCTCCCGACTTTGAGACCTGTGCTCTTCCCCGGAGCCACAGAAGTAGATTTTCACTCCTCCAGAGTTTAACTAGGTTTTCATTTTCACGATTTACCGTAAAGTAACTTACACAAAATACATAACCATTATTATATTGAAAATCTAATTTGTAAACAAAACCTTCACGAAGGTACCAAGAGCTAGGTATTATGGAACATTTGGAAATTCTTCATGCAGTAGTATAACAGAAAATTGATATTACATAAATTATCAATCTTTGAATTATGCGATGTGGTAATATTGACACTATACACTGGCACAATATACGTGAGATGTCATTGAGCATATTGAATAAATTACTGTTCACACTTGCAGATGTTGCATCTTATTCACAAAGGTTTTATTTTAATGATAATTTTTTTCCACAAATGTCACAAATTTGAAACCCTTGGAAATAAAGAGGCAACCACGGTAATCATCATCGTAACAGTAGTATACAGTAAGCATGGTGATTTATCTTTCCTCTCACTGCTTTTATTGTGTTTGATTTCTTTGCAGTATCAATTGCTCGTAGGCTGCAGGACCCTTTAGTTGAGCTTGTTAAAATAGAACCCAAACACATTGGTGTTGGCATGTACCAGGTAAACAAGTCATTTCATATGTTTTAAATTTACAGTTTCAAAGAAGGAATAGCACTGTTTTGCTGGATAAAATAATTAATTATAATTATAAATGGATCAAAGACCAGATCTAAAAGATAAGCTTCATGACAGTTTTTTTCATCCATCTATAAGGAGATGTATTATGGTATACCCACGGTCTGTCTGACCATCTGTCCATCTATCCATTACCTTTTATTGTTTCCACGACAACTCACCAAGGCTTTGATGAATTTCCACGAAACTCACCATTACTACTTACCAATAGAAAATCTCGCCAAATTATGGGCAAAATTAACAGAGGTCACAAGGCTACTTTGTGATGCAGCCCTGATAACTTACCAATAATATGATTGATTCTGACAAAACTCAGCAGCAATATTAACCAAAATCATATCTTACCTATATGTTTGATTTCCAGTAAAATCTGTATATATTTAATGAGGTCCGAGGTAACCACATTTTGATGGTGCCCAGATGACTTACCAAAAATCTGATGGATTTTCATGAAACTCGTTATGAATATTAACCAATGTGTTTCCCACCTTTATTACATTTTCAGCAAAATTCATGTGTATTTAATGAGGTCAAAGGTCACAAGATGTGCCACAGTCATATTATGCACCATCTGCGTGCTCTTGCTCTATTTTAATCTGATTTGAAATGAATTTGTGAGTCTATAGTGCAATAGATGATACCCCCACACATTCTCCCCCTGTCATTGCTGTAACGTTGATATTGAGTAAACTTAAGTCACTAATAAAAACAATTGCAGACTGAATCATATATTGTAATTATGTCATATCTTGTCCAGTCATCATTCTCCACATATTAACCACAATCTGTCAGTATATCCAAACCATATCAACCAAATTTAGAAAATTATTTCTCCGAACAAGACTGCACTAGTATCAACATCTGTTGTGCATAATGCAAATTTAAATCAGTTTTACAGAGCAGCTGTGTTATACTGACTACAGATAGGGGAATTCAGGCTGAGATTAGTCTGCAAGCCATGTGGATAAGAGTGATGTAAGACTACAGTCTCGACTTGGACCTAAGTGTGGACTTGTATCCACTTTTTCAGAGACTCAAACTTGGACTTGGACCCAGAAGTCCTGGACACAGACTGGAAGGTCAAGACTTGAAAAATCCCAGTTCAACTCCAGTCCATTAGACAAACTCTCTGCCATGTAAAACATGAAGTTCATGATATAAACCAAGCTTTATCTCCTCATCATGAGGAACTAAATTTGATTAAATATTTAAGTAAAAGCATATTGAAATAAACAAAACTAAACATGATAATCTCAAATTTTCATTTAAAAGTACTTTAAATAAAGACATTTTTGTCAGACTTAGACGCTGACTGTGACTGATATTAAAATATTGACTCAGAGAAGTTGGACTTTGAGTTTTAGCTCAAGGGCGCAGACTTTGGCTCAAGTGGCATGGACTCAGACTTCAACTTGGACCCAGAGAGTATGGACTATAACATTGCTGGATAGGTGGATTGTTTAGTAGGACCTCGTCTAACTACCACCTCAGTTTAGGGACCATCTCAAAATAATGACCACTTTTTCAGTCCCAAAACTTTTATGTTCTTTTTATCAGACCTCACTAAGATGACCACCTCAAAGATGCGACCACTTTATTGAAGTCCTGTTGGTGGTCATAATTTCAAGATTTCACTGTTTTTGCAAAGTTGGACCCTTCATCCATAGACATTAAGCCATATGTTTAGAATTTAAACTCAATCACAATATCAATTGAACGTGAAAATTTTATTTTATTTTTTACATAGCATGACTTGTCAGAGAAGGAACTGAAGACAGCTTTGGATGGTGTGGTGGAAACCTGTGTCAGCTTTGTTGGTGTGGACATCAATGTCTGTACAGAGTATCTGCTCAGGTAATTAAACATTTATCGCCACCTAAAAGAACATGTGTGTTTGTGTTTGTGTGTGTTTTTCACAACATAAATCATATAATCATTGGCATAATCTCATGAGATTTTCAGGGCATTTTGCAAATGAGCGAAGGAAGAATCAGTTAGATTTTGGTGTTTATCTAACACATGACTCTGATTCAGAAATGTCATGAAGGAGGGCATCAGCTCTGCCATGGAATACCCATTCTGGATGAACCTGGCTGAAGTTGCACAGACCTGTCCCAAAGCCAAAATTGGTTATATGCTAGTATTTATTAGATTTGATATTAACCCACCAAGACAAGTTTATTAAATTTTAAGTGAGTCCTGGCAGATTTATAGGACATCAGTTAATCAACCATAAGATGCATTGTTAACTGGCTTCTGTGGCTCAAGGGCAGAGCACAGGACTCAAACCGAGGAGATTGTGAGTTTGAATCTCAGCTGAGGCAGTGACCACTCTGCAGGCTTAATGGGCAGGCCATACCCAATGACCATGTTTCACTCACAAAGAGTGTGCCTTTCAGGGGTTCCTTGTTGGTTGACCCAGCTATGAGGATAATAATACACCTAAGACCCACAGGAGTAGTTGTCACTTGGTCTGGTTAACAACAGGATGTAAAAGAGTGTGCAGTGTTACATAGTCTAAAACCAGAATGGAATAGACCTTTTCTGTTGCACTTGTGACACCTGTCAAAGATATTTAATATCTATGGTTCGGGGTTGTACACATGAACGGGAGTCAAAGGCGGAAGCAGTTGTGTTTTTTAGGCCCTGTTGAATTAAATTGACTTAACCCCAGTATCACCCATTATTGACCTAAGCCCACCATGAAATGACAAAAGTATGTTGCAATATAAGATAAAACAAGGAGGGGGCCTAATTTTATCTTATATTGAACTTATATATAATACCCTTATATGCGAGTCGACCAGGGGATGTTTAAAATTAATGTGAAAAAGCTTGTCTAAGGCTATACATATTATGAAGTGAAAACAGTGCACTTATAAACAGGCTACTGGTGAAGCTGACATGTATCAACACAGTTGCAGGTTGCTAACTAAAATTGGTAGTGTCCATGGCAACCGTGACAACCTGAAAGAAACAACTTGTTCATGAAGAAAAGCTTTGTTTACCTCTGACAATCAATGCTGAGTGAATTAAAAAATAAATAAGTTAATAGGCTGCTCAAAAGCAAAGAAGACATTCATGAACTTTTTATTCATAAAATATGAATGTCCCATATATACTAAAATGTTCTTAAAATGTTAAAAAAACATGGTTATTACAATGCTTTGAACCCTTTTCTATGAAAGTGTTCCCTTATAATGTCATAATTTGCCAGAAAATATGTAATTTTTTTCCATTGCTTTCAAGTGTTACATTTAAAAAAAAAATGCATAATATTCTTAGAATGTAATCAAAATATTTCTTTCATATATTCATCATTTTGATATAGCTGTAAATATAAAATATAACTAAAGATACTATTCTTATATATAGGTTTATATTTTTCAACAATACTTTTAAAATTTAAACAAATTTTGATACATTTTAGAAAGTCTAACTTTTTTAGCTGTGAAATTTTAGAAGTGTTTTTGATTTTTTAAAAATTCTCTGTTAACAATCAGTGCAACTTATCGAAAATGTTTATAAAATGTTTTGTGCTGCGTGAATATATTCACACATTAACTTACCAATTTTAATAAACCAATATTATTAACAAAAGGGTACAATGCTGTGTCACTGGGGTATGCTTGTATTGTTTAATATTTATTTGTCACCAGAACACTAAGGACTCAAAATCAAATGAACAAGATATCCTCATCTCCCCTGTACACTTCTGGTAAAATGTTGCCAGGGGGTCAGCTGACCTGAACCCTTTACACAACAGTGCAATCACACGCAGTGCGCATGCTCGTGGAAAAGGTCTATTCTTCAGATGTGCATAAACAGTGAACTCCCGCATGACGACCACCTCGTTAACACGACCACCCTGCTAACACGACTGCTTTTCTTCGTCCCAGAATTGTCTAATATAAATTATCATATAAAAACCTTCGGTAACACGACCACCCCGCTATCACGACCAACGACCACCTTTTTTGGTCCCTCCATCAAATTAGCGCCCGTATCACAACAACTGGCCGGTGACGACCGCGGCCTGTTGAGCAGATGACATGCTCACCGCCCAGCTTGGACTTAGATAATAGTCCGTTATTAATTAGCCATATCACGACCACTGGCCCGTGACAAACGCGGCCCGTTGAGCAGGTGACACGCTCACCATCCAGCTTGGACTTGGATATTATCTCACGATTAATCAGCTGGACAATCATACACATCAATAGATATTGGACTCTGTGGTCCTTTACCTTGTATGTTGAGTACAGCTGTTAGATTAGGGTTAACATACTGATAAAAAAAGTAGTTTGGCAAACATAACTGACACCACACACATATATTCAGGTGAGTAAAGTAAAACTGTGAAAAATTACATTTCAATGATCAAGCAGGAACCATATAAATAACACTTAAAATTTGATGTGTTCATTCTGTTCTCACTACGTGTTCGACATCAGATCATCTTCGTGTTATGACCAATGCTGTAAGAATGATTTCAACGCCAACTATTTGTTTCATTTGTACCTTTATTTCTATGTGAATAGAACTTTTGAATCATATTCATGTTTGTTATATAATTTCCTTTATATTTTAAATCTTAAATTTAACAAGGACAACCACTTAACATTTACTTGAAATTCCCATATTGTCGCCTGTGTTAATTTTGGCTGACTACTGGACAAGCATCCTGCTAACATGACCAACCCGCTAACACGACCATTTTGCCTGGTCCTGCGGGTGGTCACATTAGCGGGGTTTTACTAGTGTACTTACTTAAGTTAGTATTAAGAAAAAGTGGTTACCTCCAACAAAAAATATTTAAAAAATTGTATGTAAATTTGATAAGTATTTTACTTTTTGTAGACATGTTGCTGGATTGAACAGCTCTAGAGCCAAGAAGATAATAGAGTGGAGAGAGAAAAATGGTGCCTTCATCAGTAGAGACCAGCTGCTGGGTATTAAGGGGATTGGACCAAAATGTTATGAACAGTGTGCTGGATTTGTCCGCATCATGAACCAGACAGTACCTAGTCCTTTCAAGAGGATACCGTGAGTGTGATGGTAAAATTTGGAGGAGCAAAGTTTCAAGAAAATAACCTTGTTTCTGGACCATATTTCTCTGAATGCGAGAGGATAAAAATTTCTGTTGATGTAATTTTTCCATGGGTGTTATTTTAATCGTAAATTAAAAAAAAAAATATCTGATATAGGGACACAAACCCTACACAGGTCATTCATTGGAACTTTTTCATTGAATATATTTTTAGAAACAACCCCTGGACATGGTGGTATTATTGTTCTTGAATATAAACACAATGACAGGGATGCCAGCAGTCAGGGAAAAGTCAGGGAATTTCATATAAAGTCAGGGAATTTCTTTTATATTTGGGAAGTCAGGGAAAAGTCATCAACATTTTAAAGGCATTGGCGATTGCAGTTAGTTATCAAGTTTAAAGTGTTTGGTATCTCATATAAAGTTGTGGTGTGTTTCCTTTTTATTTTTATATAAAAATCTAAGGTTGATGATGCAGAGTATGGAAATATAACATATAACACCAACAATTAATTATCCCCTCGCAACGAAGTTGCGAAATGGATATAGTAACGCCTCCGTTCGTGCGTCCGTCCGTCTGTCCTTCTGTCCGTCTGAAATTGCTTTGTGGATCAGTTTCAAGCTAAACCGTTTGCCCAAAACCTTTCTTTCCCACATATGGCTTACCCACCCATGGATAAAGAAACCTATCGATTTTGAGGTCACGGGGTCAAAGGTCACGGCCACAGCACCCACTTCTTGAAAAAGCTTGTGGATCGATTTCAAGCCAAACCGTTTGCCCTAAACCTTTCATCTCGCACATATGGCTTACCCACCCATGGATGAAGAAACCTATCGATTTTGAGGTCATGATGTCAAAGGTCATGGGCACAGCACCCACTTTTTGAAAAAGCTTGTGGATCAATTTCAAGCCAAACGGTTTGCCCTAAACCTTTCATCTCGCACATATTTCTTACCCACCCATGGATGAAGAAACCTATTGATTTTGAGGTCACGGGTCAAAGGTCACGGCCACAGCACCCACATCTTGAAAAAAATTGTGGATCGATTGGAAGCCAAACCGTTTGACCTAAACCTTTCATCTCACACATATGGCTTACCCACCAATTGATGAAGAAACCTATCGATTTTGAGGTCACGGGGTGAAAGGTCATGGCCACAGCACCCACTTCTTGAAAAAGCTTGTGGATCGATTTCAAGCCAAACTGTTTGACCTAAACCTTTCATCTCACACTTATGGCTCACCCACCAATTGATGAAGAAACCTATTGATTTTGAGGTCACAGGGTCAAAGGTCATGGCCACAGCACCCACTTCTTTTTGAGAAAGCTTGTGGACCCATTTTAAGCAAAACCATTTGACCTAAACCTTTCATCTTGCACATATGCCTAACACACCGATACACGTACAACTTATTGAGTTTGACATCAAAGCTCAAGCTCACACACCTCCCATCCCCATTTTATCACTTGTGTAATACACCCTATATCATCATGCTCCCATGCGAAGGGATGCTCCGCTTTGCGGTGCCCTTGTTATGGACCAGTTCTGCTTCTAAGCAGTAATATGCAAAAAAAAAAACAGGATCTGATGTATGATTCTGGGGTTCCATATGTTTATCCAAAGAAGATTTGCTTTGCTTTGGCTGAAAAATGATGTTTCATTGAAAACCAACTGAAATCATGTAAAAGTCAGGGAACTTTTTCAGAGATGACTTCTGGCAACCAAGAAGAAAAACAATCATGCCCCCCCCCCCCCCCCCCATGCTGTATGTTGATTTGCTGACACCTTTTATTGAAACGGCACGTGGAGCGCCATCATTGTCCTATGTGACATCACAACTTGCACTTTAAAAATTGTAATATCATTACATGTTACATCCTAGTGTATACAAATGTGCTATAAAATCCATTTAACACTCATTCTTGGTTTATTAACACATGGATTACACAAACATTTCACCTTAAATTTCACAATACCATTCTATATGAACAATTTCAGTAATATCTGTGATACCATTCATAAGAAATCTTGCATAAACACACACACACACAGTATCAAACTTGCTCTGTAGTGAACATTCTTTGGCTGTTTGTTCCTATCAAAATTTGTTTTAAGATTTAATTGTATCCCCAGACAAAGCCGCCGCCACCGCCACCGCTGCCACCACATATAAATCTTGTTTGTGCGATAACTCAAAAAATATTTCACGGATCTTTACCAAACTTGGTATATATATAGATATGGGTGAGAGGGCGACGCCTTATTAAAATGAGGTCATGACCTTTACTAAGAGAGTGTCCTTGACCTTGAATAGGTCAAATTTTGGGGAAAATCTCACAAGTTCTTAAATATCTCAAGAAATCTTGCATGGATTGATCCAAAAATCAAGTTGATCGAAGATCATGGATAGGGTTGTCATGTTCCAGAAACTGGTGGCGCCACCTATTATTCTTTACTTGTTTTTTTTTGCCTTTTAATATCCCCAAAATTGCCACTTGACAGTACTGTGAGCATTATAAGTCAAAAACTAATGGACAGATTTCTTCTTTATTATGCATATACATAGATATGGGTTATGAGATGATGTTTATTTAAATTGGGGTCATGACCTTTCCTATGAGAGTGGCCTTGACCTTGAACATTGCCATATATGGTGAAAATTACACAAAATCATTAATATCTCAATAAGGGATGCATGGATTGTTCCAAAAATCAACTTGACCAAAGATCTTTGATAGTATTGTCATGTACCGGAAACTGGTGGCTCCACCTGTTATTCTTTTACTTTTTTTTCGTGTCGTTTAATACCCCCATGGTTGCCACTTAACAGTACTGTGAGCATTATAAGTCAAAAACTAATGGACAGATTTCTTTCATATTATGCATATACATAGACATGGGTTATGGGATGATGTATATATAAATTGGGGTCATGACCTTTCCTATGAGAGTGGCCTTGACCTTGAACATTGCCATATATGGTAAAAATTACACAGAATCATTAATATCTCAATAAAGGCTGCATGGATTGGTCCAAAAATCAACTTGGTCAGAGATTTTGGATAGTATTGTCATGTACCGGAAACTGGTTGCGCCACCTGTTATTCTTTTACTTGTTGTCGTGCCGTTCAATACCCCCATCTTTGCTACTTAACAGTACTGTGAGCATTATAAGTCAAAAACTAATGGACAGATTTCTGTCACATTATGCATATACATAGACATGGGTTATGAGATGATGTATATATAAATTGGGGTCATGACTTTTCCTATGAGAAGTACCTTTTCTATGAGAGTGGTCTGATATTAATTGGCTTCATATTCATGGGGTAAAATGTTTGCAGTTTTAATTTCTCAGCATTTCATGAGGGTTCCATTTTCACAGTCTCAACAAAGGGTAACCTCCATGTAGTAGTGATAGGCTAATGATCGATTATAATCAATGATTGGTCAGGTTGATGTAGACAATCCGAAGATCAATCCTTCAGTGCAATAATTGATTGCAAATGTTTGCACCTAATGTAGACTTTGTGATTAGGAAATGTATGCTTTTATATATATTATGCTAACAAACTATAGTAAAGTTTGCGTTTACTTAAAAAGCTAGTTCTTAAGTTACTATATTGACATGTAGGTTACAGAATGATGACATTATTAACCTGAATGTAGGTCTGCATATCGGTTGAGAGGATGTACCTGTCTACATATGATCTGAAAGTTCATACTTCTAAACAACAGATTATTTCCAATTATTGGTCGGTAGAGGTCAACCTATTTTTACTGCATGATGATTGATAATGAAATCACAACCGATTCCCAACACTATCACATAGTATATCCACAATTATATTAATCATATAATATGCACACAAACTCTTAACATTTTAATTAGGGCCATAGAAAACCTGAAACGAGTGTTATTCTTGTGAGTCACTGGCAGATTCTTTAAAAATCTGATGTTATTTTTAATATCAATCTTTGATTTATTGGTAACATAAATGTATGTAATCTATAAATCTTTGCTTGTTTACTTTTAACACGAAAGGCTTTGAGATACAAATGAGTCTTCAGTATAAATGACGGTTTATCTGTGAAGTCTTAGCTTTTATTTAAGGTTGTAATTGCCCTCTCGTGAATATCATGAAATTGAAACCCTCATGAACAAAGAGACTACAACAGTGTAGTATTTGTAATTTGTATATTTGCATGTTATTATTAATGAATGTTCATTATTCATCTTTGCTCTTAAAGGGAAATGGATCCCGAAGAATCAACAGGGCCACCAGGGACTGAAAAACCTGGGAGGAAAAGGAAAACAGCCTCAACGAAAACAAACTCCAAGAAAGCCAAGACAGAGAGTTATCAGATGAATGTGCTAGACAGCACCTCTGTACATCCAGAGTCCTACCATATAGCTCAGAGGTAAATAATGTCCTACCATATAAATCAGAGGTAAATAATGTCCTACCATATAACTCAACAGTAAATAATGTCCAGACATATAGCTCAGAGGTAAATAATGTCCTACCATATAATTTAGAGGTAAATAATGTCCTACCATATAAATCAGAGGTAAATAATGTCCTACCATATAAATCAGAGGTAAATAATGTCCTGCCATATAGCTCAGAGGTAAATAATGTCCTACCATATAAATCAGAGGTAAATAATGTCTTACCATATAGCTCAGAGGTAAATAATGTCCTACCATATAAATCAGCGGGAAATTATGTCCTGTGCATTTCTGTTATCTAACACAAATTTTGATAATGTCTGTGTATTTCTGTTTCAGACTTCTAGATGATGCTGATGTAAACAAGGAGGATGTAGGCAAAGACATTGCTCTCAGAAAAATAAAAGCTTTCATTAGTCAAAACTGTGAGTTACTCAGTACTCTATATGGAAAACACTTGTCACTCCAAATAAACTGTGGTTGCCTTTTTGTTTGTGAGGGTTTTAATTTCACAATATTCATGAATGGGAAATAATTGTAAAAATTAAACCCTATGGAATAACAGGCCAATTGAGTATGATCTTCTTATACAGTAAAACCAATACTTGTATGTGAATAGGTTAGAACAGTGAGAAATTTTATAATAAATTACATCCATGCAGGTATAGGGAATACTTTACCTTAAATTTGAACTAAACTACCTGTGCTATGTGTACAGGACCATCATTATGTGAGAAGAATATCACAAACTCATGACTTATTCTCATTTTATAATACAAACAGGTATGGCTTTACTAAAGGTTTGATATAGGTTCTGGTGAGATCATGAAAATGAAACCCTTGTGCAACATTCAAAATGGAGAAAGCGCGAAATTTCAGCCTCGCGAATATGAAGCCAACCCATGAGATCACATACCTTGTAGTCACATTTTTAGATCAATTATATACACTATTTTCCTATCTTTCTTGAAAAAACATGGATTGTGATAGAGATTGATACTTTGGCTGGAGGTTTTGTGAAAAATTATGTAATATAATAACAACTGAGTAGACAGGTTTTTAGCTCGGCTGAATGTTAGTCATCTGAGCTGTAGCAATCCTGCTTTGTCCATCATCTGTCAGGTCATCTGTCCCTCCAGCCCCTGGTGGTCTGTCAGCATGGCAAATATTGTAACCATCAAACCTAAAAACTTCTAAATCTCACTTGATTTGATGGATGGTCCTTAAAAATCTTTTTTAGTCCCTCACTGTAAGAAGGACTACTGAAATGGTCTGAATCTGTCAGTCCGTCTCACCCCCCCCCCCCCCCTTCTCTACTAAATATTTCCAAAACCCCTGCAGCTTTCTTCACAAAATTTTACATATATATTATGCAGATGACTGGCATGTGGTTATGACTTGCTGGTGGTGCCACCCACTGTTACGCTACTCTCAGCGATCCAAAAGGCTATTTTCAATTTTTTAACTGATAAGTGAATAATTAAGAATGCTTGTTACTTCAAATCATATGCAACAATTTCTTAGACCCCTTAAAGGGATCTTATGAATGTAGTTTAAACTGGATTTCTTTTAAAATGACATTTTCACAGGACTTTCAAATTTTGTTTCCATGTATGTTGTGAAAGCTGTTACCATATATCTTAGGAACTGCTGCAGCTTTTAACACTAAATTGTGCATACATGTTGATCATGTGATTGATATGTGATTTTTAGATTTTTGGGTCAGAGAAACTACACAAGAAATGTATCATATTAATTAACCATATGCATTGTCCTGGTTGTCATCACAAATCAAATACAATATATCATAAAAATGATCTTCTTTTTTAAAATTTAGTCAGTTTGGATTAATATAATAGATTACAGCATAGATTGACTTTGTACTGTTACAGCCATAGAGATGCTGGCAGACCGGTACAGTACGGGTGTCCCCACACTGAATCAGATTGCTCAGGGCCTGCAGGAGGTGAGGGGCTCAGACATCAGGGATGGTAAGCTTCAGCACTGAAATGTTCATTATTTTACTTCTCTGTAAAATCTCTAAGAGCCGGCTATACCTACCTTGTCTATACAATGTATGCTATTTCTGGCTTACTCTGTGTACATAAAAATAAACTCTAGGTCTGTCAAGAAAAGTTCTTGTATGAATGCTTCTTTGATGGATGTATGAGGTTTCTTTTCTTCAAGCTAATAGTAAACACAACAATGTTGACAAACAGAACAAGGGAAACATAGGTCATGGCGCTCAACTGAACTATTAAAAATTTTGCAAAAAAATTAAAAAAAAAATGCAAAATAAACTTGTATTTTTTTTAGCTAAGCTGACTATAAGTAATCTGACCATGAGCTAAAGTAATGGTCCTTTTTCTATCGTCCTGCCGTCAGTCCATTAACAAGACACTTTTTGAAACCATTGGACCTACAAATCCAAAATTTGGCATACAGTTAGATGTCCCCAAAATCTCCTACCATACCAATAACTGGGTCACTAGGACTTAGTTCCCTAAAGATATTAACAGAAACAACCTCAATTTTCCATTGAAAACCCATTGTTACACTTCAAGGCTGCCTTATATCAAAACACTGATCTGTTTTTGATCATATTTAATATACACATTCCTCTACATTTGCGAAGTACATACAGAAATTAGGTTAGTACTGAATAATTTCTTGAAATTATGGGCGCAAACATAATGTACTTTGTTAAAAAATCAGGAAATATATATTTACTCACTTAACATGAGAATTGCTGAAGCTAGAGACTTTTTCTTAGAAATATAACTTTATTTAATCAAGATTCACATGTTTACCCAAAATTAGATCTGAACTTTGCAGTTTTTTAGCTCAGCTGACTGAAAGTCATCTGAGCTCAGCTGACTGAAAGTCATCAGAGCTATAGCGATCACTCTTTGTCTGTCCTCCGTCTGTCCGTCCGTTTACCAGGCACAAATCGTAACCACTGGACCTAGAACCTTGTAACTTGGGATTCTGAGAGGTCCCTGAAAAATCTCCTTCGAAACCAGAAATTAGGTCTCTGTTACCCATATCCTTTGAGCTATGGGGCCCCAAAGTACCCCCCAGAAAAGTAAAAAATTTCATACAAAAACTTCAATATCTCAATAACTACATCACTGATGGTCATGATTTTTGGCATACATATTGATCATGAGATGTTCCATTAGTTCCTGCAGACTGGTGGCGCCACCTGTATTGTTCGATTTTTAACGATTTTATTTCTCTGTTTTTGAGACCTTTAAGGATGCTGTCATCTGTTAACGAGGCACAAATTGTAACGACTGGACCTAGAATCCAGTCCAAGCTCATATCTCGGGAATCGATTGGGTCAAAATTTTGCATGTGTATAGATCTCACATAGGTCTTTATCATATGCAAAACTGGTGGCGCCACCTGCAACCATTTTTGCACAGTGTCCATCTGTTTGTCTGCCAGGGGATAATGTCACTCCTATCTTGGCAGTGGTTTGACAAATCTGCCTAAAATTTTGCAGTTTTATACATCCTGGATAGCTTTCTTGATTTTATGACAGGTGGCGCCACCTACATTATAGTTTACGCTGCAGACATCCAAGCTCATATCTCGGGAACCTTTTGAACGATCGGGCCAAAATTTTGCATGTGTATAGATCTCATAAAGATCTTTATCATACACAAAACAAGAGGGGCCACCTGCAACCATTTTTGCACATTTTGCACAGCATCTGTCTGTTTGTCTGCCGTGGTCTAAAATCACTCATTTCTCTATTGTTGTTTGACATAACTGCCTAAAATTTTGCGGGTTTATACATCCTAGACAGCTTTCTTGATTTTATGACAGGTGGCGCCACCTAAATTCTAGTAAACGCTTCACACATCCAAGTTCATATCTCAGGAACCATTTGACAGATTGGGCCAAAATTGTGCATGTGTTTAGATCTCACATAGGTCTTTTTCATACGCAAAACTGGAGGGGCCACCTGCAACCATTTTTGCACAGCAACTGTCTGTTGGTCTGCCATGGGATAATGTCACTCATATCTTGGCAGTGGTTTGACAAATCTGCCTAAAATTTTGCAGCTTTATACATCCTGGATAGCTTTCTTCATTTTATGACAGGTGGTGCCACCTAAATTCTAGTATACGCTGCAGACATCCAAGCTCATATCCAGGGAACCGTTTGAACGATCGTGCCAAAATTTAGCATGTATATAGATCTCACATAGGTCTTTAACATACACAAAACTGGAGGGACCACCTGCAACTATTTTTGCACATTTTGCACAGCGTCTGTCTGTTTGTCTGCCGTGGCCTAAAATAACTCATTTCTCTGTAGTCGTTTGACATAACTTCCTAAAATTTTGCAGGTTTATACATCCTGGACAGCTTTCTTAATTTTATGACAGATGGCGCCACCTAAATTCTAGTTAACGCTGCACACATTTTAAGCTCATATCTCAGGAACCATTTGACCGATTTGGCCAAAATTGTACATGTGTTTAGATCTCACATAGGTCTTTATCATACACAAAACTGTAGGGGCAACCTGCAACCATTTTTGCACAGCATCTATCTGTTTGTCTGCCGTGGCCTAAAATCACTCATTTCTCTGTAGTTGTTTGACATAACTGCCTAAAATTTTGCAGGTTTATACATCCTGGACAGCTTTCTTGATTTTATGACAGGTGGCGCCACCTAAATTCTAGTTAACGCTTCACACATCCAAGTTCATATCTCAGGAACCATTCAACAGATTGGGCCAAAATTGTGCATGTGTTTAGATCTCACATAGGTCTTTTTCATACGCAAAACTGGAGGGGCCACCTGCAACCATTTTTGTACAGCAACTGTCTGTTTTCTGCCGTGGGATAATGTCACTCCTACCTTGGCAGTGGTTTGACATATCTGCCTAAAATTTTGCAGCTTTATACATCCTGGATAGCTTTCTTCAATTTATGACAGGTGGTGCCACCTACATTCTAGTATATGCTGCAGACATCCAAGCTCATATCCTGGGAACCTTTTAAATGATTGGGCCAAAATTTTGCATGTATACAGATCTCACATAGGTTTTTATCATACACAAAACTGGAGGGGCCACCTGCAACCATTTTTCCACAGCGTCTGTTGGTCTGCCATGGGATAATGTCACTCATATCTTGGCAGTGGTTTGACAAATCTGCCTAAAATTTTGCAGCTTTATACATCCTGGATAGCTTTCTTCATTTTATGACAGGTGGTGCCACCTAAATTCTAGTATACGCTGCAGACATCCAAGCTCATATCCCGAGAACCGTTTGAACGATCGGGCCAAAATTTTGCATGTATATAGATCTCACATAGGTCTTTAACATACACAAAACTGGAGGGACCACCTGCAACTATTTTTGCACATTTTGCACAGCGTCTGTCTGTTTGTCTGCCGTGGCCTAAAATAACTCATTTCTCTGTAGTCGTTTGACATAACTGCCTAAAATTTTGCAGGTTTATACATCCTGGACAGCTTTCTTGATTTTATGACAGGTGGCGCCACCTAAATTCTAGTTAACGCTTCACACATCCAAGTTCATATCTCAGGAACCATTCAACAGATTGGGCCAAAATTGTGCATGTGTTTAGATCTCACATAGGTCTTTTTCATACGCAAAACTGGAGGGGCCACCTGCAACCATTTTTGTACAGCAACTGTCTGTTTTCTGCCGTGGGATAATGTCACTCCTATCTTGGCAGTGGTTTGACATATCTGCCTAAAATTTTGCAGCTTTATACATCCTGGATAGCTTTCTTCAATTTATGACAGGTGGTGCCACCTACATTCTAGTATATGCTGCAGACATCCAAGCTCATATCCTGGGAACCTTTTAAATGATTGGGCCAAAATTTTGCATGTATACAGATCTCACATAGGTTTTTATCATACACAAAACTGCAGGAGCCACCTGCAACCATTTTTCCACAGCGTCTGTTTGTCTGCCGTGGCCTTAAATCACTCATTTCTCTGTAGTTGTTTGACATAACTGCCTAAAATTTTGCAGGTTTATACATCATGGACAGCTTTCTTGATTTTATGACAGGTGGCGCCACCTAAATTCTAGTTAACGCTTCACACATCAAAAGTTCATATCTCAGGAACCATTTGACAGATTGGGCCAAAATTGTGCATGTGTTTAGATCTCACATAGGTCTTTTTCATACGCAAAACTGGAGGGGCCACCTGCAACCATTTTTCCACAGCGTCTGTTGGTCTGCCATGGGATAATGTCACTCATATCTTGGCAGTGGTTTGACAAATCTGCCTAAAATTTTGCAGCTTTATACATCCTGGATAGCTTTCTTCATTTTATGACAGGTGGTGCCACCTAAATTCTAGTATACGCTGCAGACATCCAAGCTCATATCCCGGGAACCGTTTGAACGATCGGGCCAAAATTTTGCATGTATATAGATCTCACATAGGTCTTTAACATACACAAAACTGGAGGGACCACCTGCAACTATTTTTGCACATTTTGCACAGCGTCTGTCTGTTTGTCTGCCGTGGCCTAAAATAACTCATTTCTCTGTAGTCGTTTGACATAACTTCCTAAAATTTTGCAGGTTTATACATCCTGGACAGCTTTCTTAATTTTATGACAGATGGCGCCACCTAAATTCTAGTTAACGCTGCACACATCCAAGCTCATATCTCAGGAACCATTTGACCGATTTGGCCAAAATTGTACATGTGTTTAGATCTCACATAGGTCTTTATCATACACAAAACTGGAGGGACCACCTGCAACTGTTTTTGCACATTTTGCACAGCGTCTGTCTGTTTGTCTGCCGTGGCCTAAAATAACTCATTTCTCTGTAGTCGTTTGACATAACTTCCTAAAATTTTGCAGGTTTATACATCCTGGACAGCTTTCTTAATTTTATGACAGATGGCGCCACCTAAATTCTAGTTAACGCTGCACACATCCAAGCTCATATCTCAGGAACCATTTGACCGATTTGGCCAAAATTGTACATGTGTTTAGATCTCACATAGGTCTTTATCATACACAAAACTGGAGGGGCAACCTGCAACCATTTTTGCACAGCATCTATCTGTTTGTCTGCCGTGGCCTAAAATCACTCATTTCTCTGTAGTTGTTTGACATAACTGCCTAAAATTTTGCAGGTTTATACATCCTGGACAGCTTTCTTGATTTTATGACAGGTGGCGCCACCTAAATTCTAGTTAACGCTTCACACATCCAAGTTCATATCTCAGGAACCATTCAACAGATTGGGCCAAAATTGTGCATGTGTTTAGATCTCACATAGGTCTTTTTCATACGCAAAACTGGAGGGGCCACCTGCAACCATTTTTGTACAGCAACTGTCTGTTTTCTGCCGTGGGATAATGTCACTCCTATCTTGGCAGTGGTTTGACATATCTGCCTAAAATTTTGCAGCTTTATACATCCTGGATAGCTTTCTTCAATTTATGACAGGTGGTGCCACCTACATTCTAGTATATGCTGCAGACATCCAAGCTCATATCCTGGGAACCTTTTAAATGATTGGGCCAAAATTTTGCATGTATACAGATCTCACATAGGTTTTTATCATACACAAAACTGCAGGGGCCACCTGCAACCATTTTTCCACAGCGTCTGTTTGTCTGCCGTGGCCTTAAATCACTCATTTCTCTGTAGTTGTTTGACATAACTGCCTAAAATTTTGCAGGTTTATACATCATGGACAGCTTTCTTGATTTTATGACAGGTGGCGCCACCTAAATTCTAGTTAACGCTTCACACATCAAAAGTTCATATCTCAGGAACCATTTGACAGATTGGGCCAAAATTGTGCATGTGTTTAGATCTCACATAGGTCTTTTTCATACGCAAAACTGGAGGGGCCACCTGCAACCATTTTTCCACAGCGTCTGTTGGTCTGCCATGGGATAATGTCACTCATATCTTGGCAGTGGTTTGACAAATCTGCCTAAAATTTTGCAGCTTTATACATCCTGGATAGCTTTCTTCATTTTATGACAGGTGGTGCCACCTAAATTCTAGTATACGCTGCAGACATCCAAGCTCATATCCCGGGAACCGTTTGAACGATCGGGCCAAAATTTTGCATGTATATAGATCTCACATAGGTCTTTAACATACACAAAACTGGAGGGACCACCTGCAACTATTTTTGCACATTTTGCACAGCGTCTGTCTGTTTGTCTGCCGTGGCCTAAAATAACTCATTTCTCTGTAGTCGTTTGACATAACTTCCTAAAATTTTGCAGGTTTATACATCCTGGACAGCTTTCTTAATTTTATGACAGATGGCGCCACCTAAATTCTAGTTAACGCTGCACACATCCAAGCTCATATCTCAGGAACCATTTGACCGATTTGGCCAAAATTGTACATGTGTTTAGATCTCACATAGGTCTTTATCATACACAAAACTGTAGGGGCAACCTGCAACCATTTTTGCACAGCATCTATCTGTTTGTCTGCCGTGGCCTAAAATCACTCATTTCTCTGTAGTTGTTTGACATAACTGCCTAAAATTTTGCAGGTTTATACATCCTGGACAGCTTTCTTGATTTTATGACAGGTGGCGCCACCTAAATTCTAGTTAACGCTTCACACATCCAAGTTCATATCTCAGGAACCATTCAACAGATTGGGCCAAAATTGTGCATGTGTTTAGATCTCACATAGGTCTTTTTCATACGCAAAACTGGAGGGGCCACCTGCAACCATTTTTGTACAGCAACTGTCTGTTTTCTGCCGTGGGATAATGTCACTCCTATCTTGGCAGTGGTTTGACATATCTGCCTAAAATTTTGCAGCTTTATACATCCTGGATAGCTTTCTTCAATTTATGACAGGTGGTGCCACCTACATTCTAGTATATGCTGCAGACATCCAAGCTCATATCCTGGGAACCTTTTAAATGATTGGGCCAAAATTTTGCATGTATACAGATCTCACATAGGTTTTTATCATACACAAAACTGGAGGGGCCACCTGCAACCATTTTTCCACAGCGTCTGTTTGTCTGCCGTGGCCTTAAATCACTCATTTCTCTGTAGTTGTTTGACATAACTGCCTAAAATTTTGCAGGTTTATACATCATGGACAGCTTTCTTGATTTTATGACAGGTGGCGCCACCTAAATTCTAGTTAACGCTTCACACATCAAAAGTTCATATCTCAGGAACCATTTGACAGATTGGGCCAAAATTGTGCATGTGTTTAGATCTCACATAGGTCTTTTTCATACGCAAAACTGGAGGGGCCACCTGCAACCATTTTTGCACAGCAATTGTCTGTTTGTCTGCCGTGGGATAATGTCACTCATATCATGGCAGTGGTTTGACCTATCTGCCTAAAATTTCGCAGCTTTTTACATCCTGTATAGCTTTCTTCAATTTATGACAGGTGGTGCCACCTACATTCTAGTATATGCTGCGGACATCCTAGCTCATATCCCGGGAACCATTTAAATGATCCGGCCAAAATTTTGCATGTATACAGATCTTACATAGGTCTTTATCATACACAAAACTGGAGGGGCCACCTGAAACCATTTTTGCACAGTGTCTGTCAGTTTGTCTGCCGTGGGCTAAAATCACTCATATACATATAGTGGTTTGACTTTTCTGCCTAAAATTTCGCATATGTATACAACTTGGACAGCTTTCTGGATTTGTGGTAGGTGGCACAACCTACATACACATTTAGGCTGCAGACTTCCATGCTAATATGCAACATACCTCACTCTATTTCCCCTTGCCATTCAATCCATGCCTCACTTCACCTGTTCCACTCTGATTTTGGCGGATACACGTAGTCACTTGTCGGCTACCCGTATTCTAGTTTTAAAAGTTTTCACATTTTTTCTCTATTTTTGAGATATATAAATACAGACTAAATCTTGGCCTGTTGGTTAATCTGTTTGATGCTTTAGTTGAATGAGTATATACTACCATTCTGATGATAAAATTTCCTTTTGCTAATTGCTTCCCAGTCAGCTTAGCGTCATGACCCATGGGTCACTTATTAATTTATTAGCATAATAAAAAAATCAGTGTCTTAAATTTTGTCAAACTTTGGCCATGGCACATTTTTCCCTGTATGTACTGTTGATTTAATTTTCACAGGATGTATACATAAGGATTTACTCTTTTTAAAAGGAATTGATTGAAATGAGAAGCTTTTATTCCAGTGTTTAGACACCATGTCAAGTATTGTTTACATCAGGCCAGTCCAGTTTAAGTGTGGTGTGTAGTGGGTGATGGAGCCCTCACCTGTGTTATGTAATCACTCCACACACATTCAGCCAAGCTTAGCTTGGTCCAGCTTTGCTTGGCTTCCCCTCTACAACCCCCCACCCCCCAGACAGCATGCATAAACTAGATGAATGTTATATTTTTCCCTATTTAATTCATTATTATACACTTTTGCTACATTATTGATTTTGTATTGTATCACAAGGGGTTACAATGATTAAAGTAAATGTTTTATTGTGCACAAAAAGTGATGTATTGCTATAAAAGTGTGGAGCATTCCATTAATATCTCTTGCCATGCATACCACTGGAACACTCAGTCAAGAATTTGGGCAAACTTTCCTGAAATTCATTCTTTAGCATCTTCTCTGCTGATGTTTTATCTTTAAAAGTCTGGAGGAATTTTATATAGTTCAAATTAAGAAAATAATCCCAGTATCTTATTATATGTAAAATGTGTATTAATGAGCACTTAATGTCAAGCCTTCATTTATCCAATGAAGACAAAGCTCATTAATCCACTCTGCTGTTGTCTGTGTTTTCAGAATATGAAAAGCCATTGTTCAGGGAAGGTTTAACATCCATTGAAGACTTGGTGCCAGGGAAAGTCCTCACAGGAAAGGTGACCAACATGACACACTTTGGAGCCTTTGTTGATATTGGTGTGGGCATCAATGGACTTGTTCATGTCAGTAAAATGAGAAACCTAAGGAATTATGGGAAGGACCAGCTGGAACTGGGGGACAGAGTTGAAGTGTCAGTTGATCGAGTAGAAGTAGCACGGAAAAGAATAGGCCTTGTGTTTCAGAGACTCCTGTGAGTCTAAGACATACAATGTATATGTAAATCAGTCTGTAACGAGACACTCAGTTGAATTTGTCTATAAGGATATTTTTAGGAGCTTTTTTAAAATGTGGGTCCAATCTTTTAATGAAAATCAGTGTGGGCGGGCTGTATTTTATTTTTTACCTTTTTCTTGTATGTTTTGATATAAATGTCATATGATCTTGGAAAAGCATGAAAGTAACAATTTTTTTGCTAAACAGGTAAAAGCACTACAAAAATTGTATTATTTATCTTCTTGAAAGATAAAAATCGAAAAAAAAATTTTGAGGTGGGGGGTTAAAATTGATGCGGGCGGTGCCTGAGAACCGTACCTTTAATTTTTTTTGGCCTCATGTCATGTTATATTTGTTCTATTTCACTCCAACTATCCAAAGTCTGCAAAAGGCAGCTTTTGCTGTATACAACCATCAAGGGCACTGTGCCTCATTGATGCTGTGCATGAATTCAGGAAGGCACAATATGCCAGAAACGAGGCAAACGCTTTACAAAATTATCTGGTTTGGGCCATGTTTTCTTTTAAAGAAACTGAACAGCTCTTATGATCTACAGCAGTTGATAGATAAGGTCCTTAACTCTTATTGGTTGTAAGGTCACATGCATTGTCATAACATCATGTTTAACAGTTATGTCTCAGTAACAAGTACTCAAGATTGCTCGAATCAGATTTGTCGTGAACAGCTAGTTTGAATAATTAAGAAGAAACAGCAGTTTGAATAAAATCCACAAGGCAAAGACAGCCTCTGCAAGCAGCTGGACAGTGGAACGAGTTCAGAGCAAACGCACCTTACCCACTGGACAAGGGGTGTAGAATAATTTTTTACCAGAAAATTAAATTTGGGCCATATGTGTTCATAAACAGTGGTTTTTAACAAGAGATTCTCATTCCAACTTTGTCTGTGCAACAAGCTTCGGTTTTTTTTATAAATAATTATTATATCCATTATGTGAAGAGAAAGGTCTCAAACTAATGATTTTATAACAAATAAAAATTTAAACTGCAAATCAATTTAAGAGCAACAGAATTAAGAATGAACTTTTTCTTTTCTGTTTAGTGTTCCAATTACACATGCTTTTAATATCAGTGTTTTTTTACATACCTTTAAACTTCTAAATCATGGTCATTGGGACTATAAAAGTGGCTTACCGGTAGTAACGAAGTAGCCTAAATGATAATACTTTTCTTTTTGAGGGTATAGTAAATCAAAGGTACCCGGGCTCCCATCGGGCATTTTGTTTTAATGGTGGCTGCTAGTATGGGATCACTGTTGGCAGGTTTTCTGCTTATAGAAAAAAACCCTCAAATTCAGCATTGTTTTGTGAAAAAGCTAATCCTATACTGCTGAAATTGTTTTTAAAAAAAAAAATTAAAATTTGAAAAAAAAAATTAAAGAGCATAAAGAGTTGTTTTGGTAGAATATTTGTTTATGAATCATTTGCTGCTGGACTTGCTCTGTATGATCAACAACTGGTAACAATCTCTTTCTCATGAAGTTGTTCACGATGATCAACTACTTTTTAAGAAATGCCCAATTTCAGGGAACATGAACCACTGTTACAGACTTATTGTTACCTTGTTGTGTGGAACTTGACTTGTTTGCACATTGATGTAATATTCCTTTCTGTAAGAAATATTGTATTTATTTAAAGGTTTTACCTCTTTGTCTGTTCGTTTGCGTGCAATTTTAACTTCAGCTGTTGCTCTTGTGTGGAAGGACTGATACTCACAAACACAGGTACTGACAAACACGGTGACAAACACGCGGATACTGACAAACATGGGTACTAACAAACATGGGTACTGACAAACACGTGTACTGACAAGACCAAGAAGCATAAATGTATCATGATATATAAATTTTATTCCCATAACATTGTCTACATCATATTGTACATGCAGTACACTGATATAAATATATACATTTATGCCATAGTTTACAATAATTAAAAAAAAAAAACTTCTGATTCAAAATCAACGATTGTTGCATCACAGATGCCCTCCCTGACAAATTGCCATGAACTACATGCCTGAAATTAACAACCAGAAATATTTACAAACCCTGGCATGTCATTTCACTTCTACTACTGACCTTTTTGCCTGTAACATCCTATATATTTATAAATATATAAAGTGTATTACTCTCGACATGGGAGGACAGATATAAATAAATTCAGAAGATAATATCTGTCAGACAGACATTTATACACCAGGAAGAATTTTATGTATTGTTGGTTTCATGAATGTCAAAAATGTAACTGATTTTAGAACTATGTAACTAACAGAAACTGATAATATGTAATTAACAGAGTTTAAATAATCCGACCCAGTTGGTGTTTAAGCAGCAGATATTTAAAGATACATTTTATTCAATTATATGGATAAAGAATATTATTATATAATTCTCTCCTGCACAGGAGAGTTATGCTATATAAAGTTATATGAACTATTGGACCAGCCACCATATAAGTTTGTATCATTCAAAAATTCCACATATGAATGCTGAACAGATGCAATTTACAAGTTAAGCATCATAATGATGATAATGACAGATTAACAAGGAATCTGTGTGTATATATATATACATACATACATCGATATATATATAATGTCATGTTTTTGGGTGCAATATGTATAACTACCGGTAGTAAGCATTCTAGGAGTACCCTTTAAAGAGCCCTCAGGGCCACAGTCCTTAGTATGGATAACCACTATTGAAGAGTTGTGGATCTTTTCAACAAGGTAGTGGGGGCATAAAAGTGTGATGTGCCCCCTTATCAAATCTAGTTACTGTGATCACCTTCGCGATTTTCACTTTTTAGGGAGGGTCCCATTTTTATGCACTTGCCATACAATAATCTGCACAGAGCATATCCTTTTTTATATGAATTATAAATAATATGTTCGCAAATTATGAAGATTGGACAGGGGCCTGAGGTGAACATCTAACAAGAGGAAATTACTGTTCATTATTGGTTAATTTACACATTTAACATCATTATTAATAGCAATATTTTTCCTTTGGACTTGCCTTCAATGATGTGAGGGTTCTTTCTCCAAGAGGTTTTATTTTGCAATATTCTACATTTTGTGAATATCACAAATAACAGACCCTCACTAACAAATAGGCAATCACAGGACCTCTGAACTGTAATGTGTGCATTTTCATCAACAGCAAGACTCCTATGCACAAGTATTTTGTATACTCGTTATAACACCTGTTGCCTCCTAGAAGTGCATGGTGAATTCCAATATGACAAGATGACTTGGCTCCGGCCATAACACACAATATTACTACAGTAAAATCTCGAAATTTTGACCACCAATGGGACTAAAATAAAGTGGTCACATTTTCTAGGTGGTCATCTAAGTTAGGTCTTATATAAAGAGATAAAAAGAACAAGGACCATTATTATTGTTATTTTGAGTTGGTCACTAAACTGAGATGGTTGTTAGGCGAGGTTTTACTGTATAAATATATATATATATATATATATATAGAGAGAGAGAGAGAGAGACAGACAGACAGACAGACAGACAGACAGAGAACAAAATACATATTTTTTGTGGGCAGATAACAAAGCATGTGCTATTATGTTATTCAGTTATGAATGAATGACCCTTGCTGAACAGATTGCAGAAAGATCCTATACAAATGGGATGCAACATTCTATAGGCACTATGTCAGCAAGTGCTGGTTGACATATTCATCCAAATATAACTGTAACTGTAGCTAAAAACTGAAGTTTATTTTATATTTTCAATGCTATATGATGATGCTTGATAAAATAACCAGTGTCCCTCAAGTTTATCTGATTGTCAACACTAAATACCACATAAAACATAATGTGAAATTTGTCAAATGATGCTACCTGCACAAGTGGTCGGTCTGCACTTAGACGATCTGACAATTCATTTTATAACACATTCTCAGTGGTATAATTCAATATCAATACTGCTTCTGTCTTGGTAAATATTTTGGTTGTTCAAAACCAAATCATGAATAGTTTGCAAATACAAATTTTGAGAAAATTAAAAGTAAATTAGAAGTACACTTACACTTCTTGAAATATGGTTTTGAAATGATAATTCTTAAAAGTCCAAATTTCTTGTGTATTTCAGTTTGAAGAGTGCTAAACAAATGTATTAAGGAAAACATAAATGTATTAAGGAACATACTAGGAACTATCTGGTTTAGTGTCTCCATTTAATATGCAGTTACTACATACATGTGATGGTAAAAATATGTTAGACAGAAATTATAACATAAAATAACTCTGAAGATAAGTTTATAACACTGACCCTGAATATAAAGCAACAGAGACCAGAGGCTGTTCAAATTGGGACAACCTTTTTGTACATGTCTGCCAAGAAATACTTTATACATAGGAATAATATTCAGGGGTATCTAAATAGGAATAAAGTCAGGGGTATCTAAATAGGATTATAGTCGGGGGTATCTAAATATGAGACAAGGTCTTCAAGATAGGCTAGTCAGGAACAGCTCATTGGTAGAACCCATCTACATTTAAAGGTCATGTTTTATCAGGTGATGCAAAAAATGTCCTTAACAGCTCTGAAGATATGCATGTTTAGTAAATATTTAATACTGGTATATTCCTCTTCGGGTCAATAACTTATAGCTCTTCCACGAAAAAAAAACAAAAAAAAAACAGGTGTATGGCAAGGATAAAAGAAGTCCTGTGTTATTTACCTTGATTAAGAACATTATAAAGCTTTTTGTATGGCTGTGTGTGGGGTGTAGATTTTTGCAAACACTTTTTTTCATAATTTTGGATCATAATATAGCTAAAAAATTTTTTGTTTTTTTTTTCATTCAAACTTGAATAGATATTTTTTTTATGATATCCAGATTTTATACAGATATATGTTATATTTTATTAAGTTCAAATGTTTTGTACCTGAAATCTGTAATTCTTTCAATAACAAGCCAAACAATCAATAAATTTACTTATTATATCATTAATTCCACAAATTTATTCAAATATGCAAATTTCTGGTAAATTATCTAATAAAATATGTCAGTACAACATTTTTGGTAGCAGAAATTGTTTCTACAGGAAAAATAACCCTAGAATCAACCAAGAAAAGTTTTCTATTGAGGAATATCAAATTGTTCTTGCCTTACCCCTGTCTAAACTGATGGTTTTAGAGTGATATATTTCCCTGGTTTTAATATGGCTGCCATTTATCCAAGATGGCGGAAGAAAAAATGCAAACAGAAATTTTTAGTTATATTATGATCCAAAGTTATGAAAAAAGTATGCTTGAAAAAATCTATTTGAAAATTCCACAGAACGACCCAACCGTATACACTACCTTTACGGTGTGCCAGCTCGACCCAGGAGTGAATGGGTACTGGTCACAGGGGCTAATAATTTAGAATCCATCAGTTCTTGTACCAATAATAGTTCCCAGTGATGAGAAAGCTAAGAGAATGACGAGCCCATTAGTACAGGAAAGCAAGTGAAAAGCCTGACAAGACTGCCATGGCTGATGATATCAGAGTGTTAACCCAACCTACACAAGTGGATAAATCAAGGAACATTCGTGTGAAACATAATGATACATCTGTAGCAGAGAATCACAGACCGTGATATTATAAAGGAATACAGCACTAACACAACCCCTATTTAATCAACAGATGCAGTGCCTGTACTGAGTCAATGTATAGTGATTAACTATTACCGTAACAGCAACAAATATTGCAGTTAATTTGAGCAGAAGTTATATGCAATAGAGGAAATCCCAAAATGCTGCAGTGGTACGAGACCACAAAACACTGAATTCCATTCATCTTGCTTCAATTATTGAATCAACGATTAGTAAATTTACTAAATGAATCAACATTTAGTAAATTTACAAGTGAAATTTTGTAAACAGTTCCTTCAATCCCCTGAAGATTTCTGTGCATGATGCATTCTTATAACACAACAAAACGAGAAATCTGCAGATGCATCTGTATTTTGATATGTATGGGAATAAAAATTAATTAAATAACAAATAAATTTAATGTTTTGTATCTAGAGGCAGTTTTTCCTCCCAGTAAACAAAGAGTCAAATGACATGTTGACTCTCTCATTGGAGTGGAAAAACTACTACTGCTTCATGTACAACATGTCTACCCCTGGTAAACTGCTTTTTTAAATCTGCTGTACAACAGCAAACACCTACAGGCAAGTTTACTCCCAAGTTTGTTGCAATTATAGCCAGTCAATCAATCTAACACTGGAGAATACATATATGTCAGCAATTGTGCTGATGACACAAGTGCTACCTAGTGACAAGACGTGAACCAATTTCTGACATACAACTGTCACGTCAACAGCATGATAGTTTGAATTAAAACAAATAAAATCACTCATGCAGCTGATCCAGGAATTATTTTAATCACCACATCACTTGAATTCATACCTGTCTTTTTTATGTCTGATTCTTTTTATATAACAACATTTCTTTAACACATTTGACACTGGCAGAGCTGCATGTACCCAATCAAGAAGTATTAACATTATTTTAATCTCATTTAAGTATACCATTGGAACATGGGTTTAGATACATTCAAATTAGAGAGAAGCCAGTGATTTACAGCTTAAGAGAATAAAGAACGTTTGTTTTTACATCTGCTGGTATCATGAAGCATATGTGATAATACAGAAAAATCTGCTGCGATATATGATGCTGCAACTTGTACTCTGTACATATGCTGTGAGACTGCAGAATATAACATCCACCAAAAAGTTCATGACTTAGCTGCAATCAAGTACTGCAGGCAATATGCTGGTTCTGATTATACTGATTTCTTTACCCTCCACCAGGAGAGTATGCGTTCATCCTAATCTGTCTGTGTGTGTTTGTTTGTGTGTATGCTTGTTCACAACATTTGTGAATGCTCATTTACAACATAACTTGCGCAATCATGAATGGAATTTCATAAAACTTTCAGGAATGGGCCAATGAAGAATTGATTAGATGTTGGTGTGGATCCAGCACATGATTTGGATTCAGAAATGTCATCAAGGAATATTCACAAATGTACAGTCGCTTATGCATGAATAAACCTAGAATATGGCTGAATAATTGAATGCATACAGTTTTGAGAACATCCCACAATAGGGACCCCCAAACATGACAGAAGCTAGCATTCCTTAGAATGCAGATTTTTAGTTTTTATTAAGATGATATGAGAATGCATTCAGCCCATGGTGCTGACTGTTTCATAACTTGGGTTTTTTTTTTTCCTGAATAAATGCTTCATCAAATTTGGTTAGGTAGCCTGAAAAATCACTGACTTGCATAAAAGTAGTGGGCACCTTTCCCATATTTCACATACCCTGTCATGTCTGTAGATATATGTCACTTGTACCTTAACAGGCATATTACTATTATTCATTTGGCACATAAGGGCATATGTTGCTGTTATTTTCCCCCAAGATAACAATGGAGCACAGGGTGTGATGAAAATAAACAAGATCTGTATATCTGAAATACAATGTATATCTGAACAGTCCACACACTGTACCCAAGTACTGTCCCTGCTAAAATCTCCTTTGAAAGGTTTCTGTACATTTTAACCTTCTTCTGGTCAAATGAGATAAACTACAGTTTGTTCCACTATGCCTGCAAACCTGTTATTCCTGTTTATTTTTGTGAAAGGCAAAAAATAATTATAACTTGAGTTAATTTCCTGTAAACAATTTTAAATGGAATATGAAAAACAAGTTCACTCTTTGCAACAGCTTTCCACATGAAATGGACATGGCAGGGAACAAGGATATACAAGAGACAAGTCCATCAATCAGGTCATAAAGTGAATATTATTTATCTCATAAACATAAATGATATTAATAATTTCTCATTTTCTACTTTTGCCTTTGGTGCAAATTTTGTATGGCTTACATAAAAATAATAAGGAAAAAAAAGCAGCATGACAAGCGTAGTGGAACAGGTTATACTGTGGTTGCATTTTTGTTCATGAGGGTTTCAAATTCACGAAATTCGCAAAGGGGAAATTTTCGCAAAAATAAAACCTTAGAGAATAATACCCCACATCTGAACCATAATTTAATCTGTAGCTTAAATGGCATCTCACATTTAATGATCCAGTAACATCAATATTAGCAAACATTTTATGTTGCCCATAATTCAAAGATTGCCAAAATACCAATTCTTTTGAATATCAGCCTCTATTGTATGAAGAATTTCCCCCGTTCAATATTAAGATTGTTAAGTTTTGCAAACATATTAGGTAACTTACAATTATTGTTATGTACATTTTGTAAGTTACTGTATGGTAAATTGCGAATATTAAACCCTTGTGAATAATGCCAAAATGAAAATTGCAAATATTTAATCTTGCGAATATGAAGCAAACCACAGTAATTGATTTACCAGAATATGATGAAGATGTGTAATTGCCAGTAGTACAGTTGCGAATATGAAGCAAACCACAGTAATTGATTTACCAGAATATGATGAAGATGTGTAATTGCCAGTAGTACAGTTCACTTACACATCACTGATATCTAGTGTAAACTTCATGGACCACACATTACACCCATAGAATGCCTTCAACCTTCAACAGCTTTACATTTGGCAAAATAAAAGTGTGAACACGGTTAGCATGGTGTACTGCATTGACTTCTGATTTCAATAAACAGCAACTTTTAGCAGCCGAGGTACTGTTACAGCAGGCTGCAGATGAAGCGGTCTCTTTAATAAAGATGGAGGTGACCACAAGACAACTGATATTGATAATGCATTGTTATGAACACTTCTGAATTTCAATGTATTTTTAATCAAAAGGCTGAGAACACAAAGTCCTGAGAGGACTCATGACAGCTACTATGCCCATCTTTATACTAACAAGTCTGTGACATATGACTAATCATTCACAGACCTTGATTCTGTGACCCTCTCCAGCACTTATATATAATGAATAAGACAACTGAACAAATCAATTTGCTGATGTACACTTGTTTTACTGGGATAACTGGTGTGATGTTTTGATCAAACATTTAGCAATGCCAGTATGGAATTGAGAATCTAACCTATCAGATCAGCCTGTCCCACTTCTGGCACATGCATTCTTGTTCAGATGGCGTGTGGACAGTACATTCTATTGGTTGGGTTTGATTGACAGTTGTGATTTCAGCTTAAACACTTGCAGTCTTGTTCATTATTCGTGAAGTAAAGGCCCAGAGAAGGTTCCCCAATCAAGGTCTGTGAATGCGTGGTCATGTCACAGATGTAGTAGTATACAGATGCTTATGATACCAGTGGACTCCTTTGTTGCAAGGTTAAACCAGCAAGACCATAAACCGTCCAGCACCTTAATTACCAGGCAATACATTTCCCCAAGCTAAGTTCACTTGGATTTCACATGTAGCTCAGCCTGATCACATTTCATCATCCTGGTTACCTGTATGCATTGTATCCGGTTCTCTTAACCTTATATATAAATTATGATCACAATTTCATTGGTATCTGTCTTATCTGAGCTCAAGATTATTTACAGCATACTAACTTCTGACCAACTGTTTGGTAACTTAATTATAAATTTAAGGATCCATGCTTTTCCATTCTTTCAGTATGTAGTGTAAAAGTCAAGACTAGTTTGTGTAGTGAATTGAAAATAGGATGTCTTCTCTTGCCTGTACAAATGTACCAAAGGGCTGCTTTAATTTCTTAATGAAATAGCATTTTGCTTAAAACCCTTCCGCAATCAGTTAACCAGTGTAATAAATAAGATGGCCCACAGGTGGCAGCACTAGTTTGGTGCTTGTTCACCATTACTTTCCACATGGTTGAGCTGCAGTGGAGCACAAGGTTCAATGGACGTAGATAGCAGTGCAGCAAGGCCTACCAACATGCCTAAACCACAGAAATGAGCTGCTTGGCATATTATATACCTAAAGCCCAATGTTTACAGCCCATGATAAAGTTAATAATCACAGTAAGTATATACATGTTTTAGGTCGAAGCATGGTCTACCAGAGATAGGCTATCACAGTCAGTTGCTTCTTAGTCACAATCTAGTCACTTGCTGGTGGCACATCTGAAATCAAAATACATTAATATATTACATGACCATACAATAATCCACTTTTAACTTTATAAACGTGTATTAAAATATGCAATGATTGTTTACATTTATAATCTGTTTCTATTGTCTTAATAGCTGAATATTTTAAAAAGAAAGGTCTCTCAATTGAATAATGTAATAAAACATAACCAAGAAGAAAGTTGGGCTGTTGGTGTATGCTCGTATTATTATGCAGATACAAATTATCATACAAACATGCTAGCGTCATATCAACCCTCTGGCATTACCACCAGATTACTAGCGCCAGAGTGTCATTACATTTAAGTCTGAGGAACGCATTATAAGGCCTTATGAAGATGCAAATATTTTCTTCATTTCTGACATTGCTTCATGGCCTACAGGTACACTGTCAATTAACATAAACCAGGCCAATGGTTAGTATTTTTTGTGTTCTTTCTAATAAAACCAAAAGTTCCATTTTTACCAAGCACATTGGTGAACCTCTTGGCGTGTTTGTTAAATTTATGACCGCATGAACAAAAGCATGACTCGCACGGGTTACAGGATGCAGGCAGCTTGCAGGCGATACAGGAAATGACCTGTGTCCATGGAGACAGTGTTTCAGTTTGGGTTGTGAGCTCACATGGATACTATTGTGTAAATTCATTATTTTTAGCATAATACTGAGATTATGGGCCGTTTACGAGGATATGAATGCAACCTGATGCAAGACCACTGTGATACATTCCTAGGTATTGTTTCACGACTTGAGTAGGCTTACCAGCCTTATTATCTGATTGCCTACCGAATTGGGCTGTCACGGCTAACAAACATGCAAGCTACATATTGGACAATAAATCAAAACAGGAAAATGTAATTATTTATCAATAGTCTAACCTTGCTGTTCCTCAATCTTTATTCCTGTTTTGACACTAGCAAGCATTGCATCCAGTTCTTTTTCAAATTCATCTGCTTCTGAAAGATGATATAAGTTTAAAATCATAAAAATTTAAAAATCAATTTCATAATATTTAAATATTAACCTTGTATTTAAGTTACATATGCACTACACAAGTTCTAAAATGAAAGTACCATGTAGCTACCTTCAATTTGACATTTATTATTTTATATCGTTTTTTCCACTGAACAAGGGTATAACCATAAAACACTGGTTTCATGTGAGTGACGAATAATCCTACAATCATCATTTCAATAATGAACTCATTGCACTATCAAGGAACTGGAAAAAATGGGTAATTATGAACATGGTGAGAATAAAAATAAGACAAACTTTAACTTTTTTTCAACAAAAATATGAACCTTTTTCGGTATCATTCTGCATGCACCTCATTGTTCTTATCTTTGTCATTAAATGGTATCCGCAGACTGGCATTACAGAAGTGACAGCAATAACTGATTCATGATAGCTGGATCTCTCAATTCAAACAGCAAATCACAGTACTCATATAAATGTTATAGAAACAGTTATATTATTTTCATATCATGCCAATGTATAACATCCTTTATCTCTCCCCTACATTCAAGACTTTTCAATGGAATAAAAAGCCAAACCAGTAAATTACTGGGTTTACAAAATCATGACAGATGTAATAACGGGAAGACATCCCAAGTTGTTAGTTTAATGTGATAATGCTGGTTTTACACCAGTGTGCATTTGACCTCAAATACAACAAGTATACAATGCAGAAAATCATATTTATGAAAAAGTAACCTTAAGATTTACCTTCCAGTATGTTGTCTTCTTCATCCACACTGAAGGCCCCGCCTTCTTTATTGCACAAGGAGACCGCATCCTTCACCAGATCCTCACGCACCCCGTTCAAAGAAGCATCCGCACCCAAACTCTTCTCTCCTTCAGTTGAGCTGCTGCTTCCGTTTTGACTAGATGCATCTAAAGATGAGTTTGTGTCTTTGACTGCCTTATCACCTTTGGCTTCTCCTGTCTGGACAGCATTGTTTTCCAGATCAACTTTGCTCTCCCCGGATTCTCCCACCATACATTGTCCTCCATCGTTTGAACTTTCTGAATTGTTATCCTCAGCTGAGCCTGCCGGCATTGAACCTGAAACTTGAGCTTGAGTTTGAACTACACTGTTATTTGAACTGGATTCACTGCTTGCAGGAGCTGATGATAATCCTGAGGAACTATTGCTTGTGTTATCTGAAATACTTTGTGTTTCATCAACCTTGTGTTCACTATTCTGTCCCTCAGCCAAAGGTTCTGCTACAACTGTGTTACCTGTATCCTCTGCACTGTCAGGAGATTCTACTGGAATGTTACTGGGTGAATGTGCATTAACTTGTGCACTAACCACTTTGCTGATTATAAAACGGGACCTTGGACTCAAATCACTCAGAGGGGATGGAATGTTTTCTATTGGTGGTGACAAAAGTGTCTTCCCATGACCAACAGGCAAGTCTAGTGTCTTTGTCAACTGCTTGCTTATTGGCTCCTGTTCCATATCAGTGCTTTGTTGTAAATCACCTATTTGCTCCTCTTTT
The DNA here is from genome assembly GCA_026874595.1 of Sipunculus nudus. NCBI lineage: Eukaryota > Metazoa > Annelida > Sipuncula > Golfingiida > Sipunculidae > Sipunculus > Sipunculus nudus. Next base: position 40,220,223 of record CM049308.1, on the reverse strand, counting down.
GCCACAGAGGTCTCATCTTCCTCTGGAACTTTGTCCAGTTTTGGAGGGGTTACAAATGGAAGATCGGATTCGGGAACAAATGCAGGGCTTTCTAGTGTGTGGGCCCCTGTGCTTAAAGGTAAATGTAAATTCAGTGTTTTTTTCTGTTCCCCACTAGTGGCAGCATAACTGTCATTAATGGTTTCTTCTGCAGGGCTGGCTGCCGCTGCAGCAGCCGCAGCCTCCAGCTCGGCCTGTCGCTGCTGTTCTTCCTGCTGCTGCCTCTCCTGTTCCTCTTGTCTTTCCTTTTCTTGAGCCAGGTCTCGGTTGCGCTGCATATAGGTGCTGATGTCCTCATGTAGTCTCTTCTGTTGTTCTACATAGTCCTTCACCCCCTGTTTATACGATGAAGGAAGAACCAAGAGAGCTGATTTTATTGCTTGTCATTATCTGAGTTCACAAATAAATAAACGTGAAAATTCTAAGAGATCTTGTTTTTAGGGGGAAAATGCAAAAAATCAATCTATTTTAAAAATATATTAATTGTACAAAATAATACAGTGTCATACTAAAGGTAATTTTTTTTGGTGATATTGTCTTTACTAGGAATCAATATGCATGAAAGGTTGTTACTGAACTAAATTACACTAGATACTAAAGGTAAAATAGTTCCTACAAACATAACTGGATATATATTTGGACATAAACATACCAAAATTTTAAAAGTGTAAATGACTTTTATCAGTAACAATTTAACAAAGTGATTTCAGAATACTCACATTTTCCTTCTTTGGCTCCTTATCTAGATCAATTTTGGTTACTGACTGGCTGACCTTGAGGGACAATGATAATGCCATCAGTCCACCAGTTTTAATGTCATTCTCCCGGAGGTCTATTCGGAGCAGGCGGGGACTTTCTGCGACAAACTCTGCCAAAGCTACTGCTCCTAGATCACAAATAAATTTATTGTACATATTTCTAGGAATGAAAATCTAGATGAAAATGCAATAATCCAATATAAATAAAAATACAATAAACCAACAGAGATGAAAATGCAATAATCCAATATAGATGAAAATGCAATAATCCAATATAGATAAAAATGCAATAAACCAACAGAGATGAAAATGCAATAATCCAATATAGATAAAAATGCAATAAACCAACAGAGATGAAAATGCAATAATCCAATATAGATGAAAATGCAATAAACCAATAGAGATGAAAATGCAATAATCCAATATAGATGAAAATGCAATAATCCAATAGAGATGAAAATGCAATAATCCAATCAATAATTTAAATCAGTTTAAAGACAGTTCCTTTCTCTTAAATTTTACTTATTTTAAAGAAATCTTTCATTTGTAGAAATTCTGTCACATATTTGATAAACTGAAGACATTATAAAATAAACTGTAATAAAAAAAAGTACCAAAATATCTAACATTCAAAGAATCTGAAGCTGAAATATATGCTTTGGTTGAGAGTGCACGGTCTTCAATTGTTTTTTTTTTTGTATGTCTTGTTCAAAGCAAATAACTCTCACTTGTGCCATTTTCTGCTGGAAGAATCAGGTACAATATTAATGATGGGTCTTGCAGCATATAGATATATATAAATATTTACCCGTGTTTCAATGTTTTTCCAGGATATATTTTAATACAAATTAAGCAATTATAAAAATTTCTGGCAAAAAAATTTGCAAGATCTTTTCTGCAAGCTACCAGGGATAAAAGGGTCTTTCCTTGCACTGAAATCATACAAGAAAAATATTCTTAAATATGACAAATCAGTTTATAACGATTGCAATAACTTTTTGATTGCTATAACTTTATCATCAGAGACCTTAGATATTAACAAGCCAATTAAGCTGATGACTTCAATTAAGGCAAAGCCATACATAGCAGATCCTGGGTTACATCTTTGCAATGTCACTCCTGTCTTATGAAAAGCCCTCACTACCACTCACATAGATAGTCTTCTATTTAGGAACATACTGTCCGCTGTGGGAGATAAGAGCCACCCATGATCCACTGATGTAAAAAGTAACAAGTCTGTGTGCAGAGTAAATACTTGTTGCCTCTACCAGGAGGGTACGCATTAATTCCCGTTCATAAGTGTGGAGAATTTGTTTATTCACAACATGACTCATGCAATCATGAACAGAATCTCATGAAATTTTCAGGGCATTTTGGGAATAGGCCAATGAAGAATCAATTAGGCTTTGGTGTGTATCTGGCACATGATCTAGATCCAGGAATGTCACCAAGGAATATTCACAAATGTACAGTCACTTATGCATGAATGAACCTCGGTATTCTGGCTGAACAATAGCCCTGCCTGGGCTGTAGTATTTGCGTTTACTAATAAAATGCTTAAAATGAAACATGATTCCATGTACCGATAGACTTAACTCAGTGCCAGCTCTTATCACTAAAGCCCTGTAAAGTCCGTATGGTGAATCCCTGATATTTGCATATTATGGCATCACAAGGCTCTTCGAGGACCTGATGATTCCCCCGTATTTGCATATCAGGCCATCACGCCTCATGTGAGTTGCATCGTTGCTATGAGAACGCGAACAGCAGTCCTACAGCTCGACCCGCTTGGTAACATTCGCACTGAAATCATGTATTCAGGTAGTTCACACATGACCTTCGTGTCCTATGATTTATCTCTGCTAAACAAATATAAGTGCATATTGTAGACACTATCGCAATAATTCTGTACCGACAGGTCCAGTAAATTTTCCTCTGCCGAGATGACAAGAGCAGCTGGCAGCATTTGTCTTGAACTGTGTATTAACTGCCAAACTGCAACTGGTGAATCGTGATCGTTTCAGTCAGTCGGTACAATTTGACTGCACTCATCTCGTGTGCACCTGTATATCTCAGCTGGCTGACCCAGAGTTTGTTAGGCCTACTCTCAAGAGTGGTGGTTCGATAAACGTTAACACTGAGGGTGAGGGTTATAGTGTTTTAAAGTCTCGCCGAATTCAAAATAAGCGACGGCCTAAAATATTAAGACAAATTAAATGGGTATATTAGTAGCCAATTGGAAGCCCAGAATAGGCGATGACTGAATGAACCATGTTGGTTTTGAAAAAGATGTTGGGAAAGACCACTGCTGACGTCACTGGACATGACCTTAGTTCAGCAAGGCGGTGAAGTGTGGCGCTGAACGTGCGGGAACTGGCCAAGATTACCATGCAGTCCATGAATAAGAGGGTCAGACAGTGGAAAATTAGTTATACGAGTTGCAATGGCGATACCAATACTAAGTGCGTTGCAACCGGTGAACGTTTGATTTCTCTGTCAGAAGCAACAATTAAGTCATAACTATTTCATGGACTGGGTCAGCCTAGGCAAACAAGTGAATGTTTAAGGCTTCCATATGCATTCGTTAGAATGCAGATTTCAATTTACTTGATATATTGCTACTTTTATACACAAAATTGGTGGAAATGTTTACCTTCACAGCCTATTCTGGCAGCTTGCAAGCCAAGCCGCAGTAGAGATCGATTTTGCATCAGACCATCCTTGAGTCGATGAATACCTTCATTGGTCAGGTTGTTGTGGCCGAGGTTCAGAGTCTCCAGGCTTCGAGTGGAAGACTGATGGAAATAAATCATTGCCAGGTTAAACTCTCTTCATACGTAAACATAAATTGGTGCAAATATAAATGTCAAGTGATAAATACGTGCCATGTCAAGTAATCACTAGCCTATACAGATTAAAACAACAAAACTGATTTGTAAAGCATACAGATACATCAAACAAGGGACCCATGGGTCACATCGCTCAGCTGTATTTTGGAAAATATTAGAAACTGCAAAATATTTTTATTTCTTTTGTTTTTTATGTATATTATCATTAGAAAAGCTATGAGAAAATGGCCCTTCTAAAATGAACTCTGTAAATGACAGAATAATGGACATGAGCTAAACCATTTAGTGATGCACCAAGGGAACAAATAGGCCTACGGTAAGTGTTATATAAAAGTAACATTTCATAAACAAATAATGTGTGAAGGTAATTAAGTTTTCAAAAGTTATATATATGGCCATATGAGTTAAAAATTAATCCCACAAAGTTTGACCAATATTCCTAATTGTATCCGCCAAAACAGAATTTTGCGGATACTATGTTTTCAGCTGCACGCCGCCGCCGCCGCCGCCGCCGCCGCCGCCGCCGCCGTGTAGGTGTCTGGAAAACTCCTCCGTAACCGCTGGGCGGAATTTTACGAAACCCAGGATTATGTTCAGGTCACATGTGAACTGCTGCGTCCGTTTGTGCGTCTGTTTCCACACATAAACCCACATATCTCGGGAACTGTTTGACCAATCAGGAAAATTTTTTTGCACAAATGTAGCCCTTGGAGAGCTTAATAACATACACAAAAAATGGTGGCGCCACCTGCAAACATGTTTGCACAGTGTCCATCTGTTTGTCTGCCTTGGGTTAAAATCACTCATATCTCTGCAGTGACTAGACTAATTCACCTGAAATTCGGCATGCGTAAACATCCTGGATAGCTTTTCTGATTTTATGACAGGTGGCGCCACCTACATTCACGTTTACGCTGCAGACATCCAAGCTCATATCTCGGGAACCGTTTGACTGATCAGGAAATTTTTTTGCACAAATGTAGCCCTTGGAGAGCTTTATAACATACACAAAAAATGGTGGCGCCACCTGCAACCATGTTTACGGTGCAGACATCCAAGCTCATATCTCGGGAACCGTTTGACCGATTGGGCCAAAATTTTGCATGTGTATAGATCTCACATAGCTCTTTATCATACGCAAACTGGTGGCGCCACCTGCAGCCATTTTTGCACAGCTCCTGTCTGTTTGTCTGCCATGGGATAAAATCACTCATATCTTGGCAGTGGTTTGACATATCTGCCTAAAATTTTGCAGGTTTATACATCCCCGACAGCTCTCTTGATTTCATGACAGGTGGCGCCACCTGCATTCTAGTTTATGCAGCAGACATCCAAGCTAATATCTTGGGAACTGTTTGACCGATTGGGCCAAAGTTTTGCATGTGTATAGTTCTCACATAGCTATTTATCATACACAAAACTGGTGGCATCACCTGCAACCATTTTTGCTCAGCGTCCATCTGTTTGTATGCCACGGGCTAAAATCACTCATATACATGTAGTGGTTTGACTTATCTGCCTTAAATTTTGCATATGTATACAACTTGGACGGCTTTCTGGATTTTGTGGTGGGGGGGGGGGGGGGCAACCTACATACACAATTTGGCTGCAGACATCCATGCTAATATGCAACACTTCACTCTATTTCCCCTTGCCACTCAATCCATGCCTCACTTCATCCGTTCCACTCTGATTTAGGCGGATACACGTAGTCGCTTGTCGACTACCCGTTTTCTAGTTTTAATACTAAGTTAACAGTGTTATTCACACCTAGGCCCCGCCAACTTTAAGAGATATGAATGGAATGCTACAAAGTATTTATATCTTCTTAAGTCTTGTCAGTTAGCTCTTACATTAGATCCTAATATTTTATCACATTTGAATATTAGGATTAAATTCCTGAATTTTTTTCTTTAAAACAATCAAAATTGTCCAAGTCTCATCAAATAAAATTTATTTAACATCAAAATTATAAGATTCATCTTATTTATTAGTCCCTGTAAAGGGGTGGGTGCGGGGAGGGGTCTCTATGCATTGTTACTGCTCGTTGCTGAAAAAAAATGTTAATTTTAAGATTCATCCTAGTTCATAGTACAGGTCCGTCATCAGAAGGGGAGGGGGGGGGTTCCAGAGAAAAAGGCTCCCTGTGGTATGGTATTAACTACAGACAGCCTGATCAAGCTCAACTCAGCAGAGAGAGCTGCACTGAATGACCTACATTCACCAAAGTGGACTGCTTGACAATGTAAGGGAATACAACAAGAGCCTCCAAAAAAATTCAATAACTAGCCTAATTTTGCAGCTTTTATTTTCAAATTTCAGATTTTCACAGATTAAATCCTTATGTGCACATGCTGTGAAAACTAAATACACAGTACTTACAGGAAAAAAAGTGGCTTAGCCAAAGTTGGGAAAAATTTAAGGTACCAATTTTTATTTTTGTTAATATTTTAAAAAATTTAAAAGATTTTGATCTAATTTTTGGTATACAATTTAATTTTGATTAATTAAAATTATATCACTGGAAAAAAAGTCCTTAGCTTTAACATGTTTTGTGTTAAGTGATCAAATATCTTTCCTGATTTTTTACAAAATGGATAATGTTTGAGCCCATAACTTTTTTAAATTATATAATACAGACCTTATTTCTGGCATGTACAAAGGAACTATATAGAGGAATATTTATGGTAAATATGAGGAAAAATAGATGAGTGGTTTTGATATTAGGCAGTCCTGAAGTGTAAAAATATGTTTTTAATAAAAAATTGAGGTTTTTCCTTAATTTCTCAAAGGAACAAAGTCGCAAAAACCAGGTTTTCAGCTTGGTAGGAGATCTTTGCAATTGGGACATCTAACATTATGCAAACAGTCTGGGGAGCATAGAGAGCTGCACTGAATGACCTACAGTCACAAAAGTGGACTGCTTGATAATGTAAGGGAATACAACAAGAGCCTCCAAAAAAATTCAATAACTAGCCTAATTTTGCAGCTTTTATTTTCAAATTTCAGATTTTTACAGATTAAATCCTTATGTGTACATGCTGTGAAAATTAAATCCACAGTACGTACAGGAAAAAAACGTGCCGTGGCAAAAGTTGGGCAAAATTCATGGTACCAATTTTATATTTTTGCCAATATTTAAAAAAATTTAACAGATTTTGTTCTAATTTTTTATTTTCTAATTTTTGTTAAATTTTTTATTAATTAAAATTGTATTACTAAAAAAAAGTCCCTACCTTTAACACTTTTGGTCTTAAGTGACCAAATATCTTTCCTGATTTTTTTACAAAGTCCACTATGTTTGGGCCCATAACTTTTTAAAATTAAATAATACTGACTTAATTTCTGGCATGTACATAGAAACAATATAGAGGAATATTTATGGTAAATATGAAGAAAACCAGATGAGTGGTTTTGATATTAGGCAGTCCTGAAGTGTAAAAATAGATTTCTAATAAAAAATTGAGGTTTTTCCTTAATATCTCAAAAGAACGAAGTGCTATTGACTCAATTTTCGTCATGGTAGGAGATTTAGGGGACATCTAACTGTATGCTGAATTTAAGATTCGTAGTTGCAATGGGGTCGAAACATGCCAGTCTTACAGACAGACATCTGGACGGTAAGACAGACGGACAACGGACAATGGACCACCACTATAGCTCAGATGACTTATAGTCAGCTGAGCTAAAAATTATAATACTGTCTATCACCTGAAGGAATATCATTATTTCACTGCCATTGTACAGTATGTTTTGGTTGGTGAAAAAACAGAATTACCAGATGCAACAGAAAGATTCTTATTCAGAACACTACTGAAAATTGAACTCTAGATTTGTTGTAACATGAAACAGAACCTCTACATATGCCAAATCTGTTTGCAATCCAGTCCTTTCGTTCTGTCTCAATTAATGACCTAAAGAATCATATTCTCTTGCTGAATGTTATAAGGGTGGTAACAATTCACTGGTGCACAGGTACACCACAATACCAATGCTATATTGTGTTGGTATTGATACATTAAATATATATATATATGACCATCCAACAGAAAGTCCTACATTTAACTACCGACCCCTGTTATTTAATATCAATCCATGTATGGCCAACCTCTCCCTTATAACTAGAGTAAGGGAAGCAGACAAGCAACTACAAGCAAGTAGGACGGGTGAAGTGAGCCATGGATTGAGCGGCAAGGGGAAATAGAGTTAGATGTGTTACATATTAGCATGGATATCTGCCATGTAAATATGCTTGTAGGTGGCGCCACCTGTTATTTGAACGAGAAACTATCCAAGATGTATACACATGCAAAATTTCAGGTGGACAGGTCAAACCACTGCTGAGATATTAGTGATTTTATCTGACAGAAGATAAACAGATGAATGCTGTGCAAAAATGGATGCAGGTGGCACCATGAGTTTTGTGTGTATTAAAGAGCTAGATGAGATCTAAACACATGCAAAATTTCAGGAAGATACATCAAATCAGTCTTGAGATATTAGCATGGATGTCTACAGTGTGAACGTGAACGCAGGTGGTGCCACGTGTCATAAAATAAAGAAAGCTATCTACGATGGATACGCATGCCGAATTTCAGGTGAAATAGTCAAACCACTGCAGAGATATGAGTGATTTTAACCAAAGGTAGACAAACAGATGGACGCTGTGCAAAAATGGCTGCAGGTGGCGCCACTATTTTTGTGTATGTTATAAAGTTATCCAAGGGCTACATTTGTGCAAATTTTTTTTCCTGATTGTTCAAACGAGTCCGAAGATACGTGGGTTAATGTGTCAAAACAGACGCACAGATGGATACATGTGAGAGAGAAAAGGTCAAGGCAAAATGGTTGGGCACCAGTTCACATGTGACCCAATAATTGGGTAAAGTTTCAGAAAAATCGTTCTGGTAGTCTCAGAGGAGTTCACCAAAAAAGAATACTACCTCCTCCTAACATGTCATATCATGTATAGTATCGTGAGTGAAGCAACACAATGTGTTGTATTGTATGATGATGTATTGTCACAGGCCTAAATGATAAGATCCACAGTGGAAGCTTATTGTTCTGTTTATCCCTGAACACTGATTATTCACTGAACATAACAAGTGATGTTCTGAGCAGGTAACATTCTCACCAGTGCCCGAGCAAGAGATGGCATTGCCTGGTAGGTGACTTGGTTGTTCCACAATACTACTGTACTGAGACCAAACCCCAGGTTCTGTTCATACAATCCATCACACAGATGACTTGTGCCCACATCCTAAAATGTAACAACAAATACTGCTTTATAAACATTGAAGATATCCTACAATGTAATGTCATATATTATTTTGCTCAAATTTTTTAACCTGATCACATTATATACTGCAAAAAATAATATATCAATGTATGCTACCACAGCATATTCAAGGTCTAATCATGTCTTTAAAGAGAAATATAAAATGCATAATAGGCCTTCTCCACATCCATTATAATCCAGATGAAGTGAAAAAGTTCTTTTAATCTAATTTTTCTTGCTCTTTAGGGTAAAGTCAAGATGTATGTGTAAGTCACTGTGGTTATTATTATGATGTCAAACTGAGAACAATGACATGTGAGCTTTCCAAATCATGCCACCGTAAGAGATAGCTGGTGTCATAATACAGGCTCAACAACCCGCTGTAAGAGATCACTGGTGTTATGATACAGGCTCAACAATCCACTGTAAAAGATTGCTGGTGTTACAATACAGGCACAACAATCCACTGTAAGAGATCACTGGTGTTACAATACAGGCACAACGATCCACTGTAAGAGAGATCGCTGGTGTTACATTACAGGCTCAACAATCCACTGTAAGAGATCACTGGTGTTACGATACAGGCACAACAATCCACTGTAAGAAAGATCGCTGGTGTTACAATACAGGCTCAACAATCCACTGTAAGAGATCACTAGTGTTACAATACAGGCTCAACAATCCACTGTAAGAGATCACTGGTGTTACAATACAGGCTCAACAATCCACTGTAAGAGATCACTGGTGTTACGATACAGGCACAACAATCCACTGTAAGAGAGATCGCTGGTGTTACAATACAGACTCAACAATCCACTGTAAGAGATCACTAGTGTTACAATACAGGATCAACAATCCACTGTAAGAGATCACTGGTGTTACAATACAGGCTCAACAATCCACTGTAAGAGAGGTCACTGGTGTTACAATACAGGCACAACAATCCACTGCAAGAGAGGTCACTGGTGTTACATTACAGGCTCAACAATCCACTGTAAGAGAGATCGCTGGTGTTACAATACAGGCTCAACAAGCCATTGTAAGAGATCACTGGTGTTACAATACAGGCTCAACAACCCACTGCAAGAGATCACTGGTGTTACATTACAGGCTCAACAATCCACTGTAAGAGATCACTGGTGTTACAATACAGACACAACAACCCACTGTAAGAGAGATCACTGGTGTTACAATACAGGCTCAACAATCCACTGTAAGAGATCACTGATGTGATGATACAGGCACAACAATCCACTGTAAGAGAGATCACTGGTGTGATGATACAGGCACAACAATCCACTGTAAGAGAGATCGCTGGTGTTACAATACAGGCTCAACAATCCACTGTAAGAGAGATCACTGGTGTTACAATACAGGCACAACAATCCACTGTAAGAGAGATCACTGGTGTTACATTACAGGCTCAACAATCCACTGTAAGAGATTACTGGTGTTACATTATAGGCTCAACAGTCCACTCTAAGAGATCACTTGTTATATTACAGGCTCAACAATCTCTCCCAAGACAGTATTGACAACATATCCCCATATACTATGGTTGCCTTCATATTTGTAGGGTTAAAATTCTGTGATTTCCACATTTTCAGCTTTCAGCAAGGGTTCCCTTTTCAAGATGTCACCCTACAGTAAACTAGACAAGAGTATTTCCTTTACTGTATGAATTATTAATGTTCATACAAATCTTAACAATATGAGAAGGACCAAAGAAACATGGAGAGAGTGAAAATTCTTGTTCACTTTAGATATATAATGTAAAAGATTTCACATTACTAATAATATCAATTTCTAACTTACATTTAACATAAAACATCTGTTAATATTAATATTACATATTTTGCCTTGTGACACTACAAGTATAAACACTGTATATGGAAAGCTAAGGAGGCTATAGTATAAATGAAAATTCACCCGTGTAGTTGGTACCTCTTATAAACCATTTAATTTTTTTGATAATCTCCTTTTGTGAATAACACAAATATGAAACCCTCGTGACCAAAAAGACAATCACAGTATGTACTTGTTCAGTGAGTGAGTGGTAGGCTGGCAGTACAGTCTTCTTATATCATTAATTACAGGCTTTATTAATTGCAAAGAACCTGGTTACCTGCAGGTGGTTATTGCGGACATCCAGCAGGGAAAGCTTGTGGTTAAACTTGAGCATGTTCCCCAGCTGTATCCCGTCAGATGGCATGAGTCTGTTGTCAGCCAAGAACAGTTCCTTCAACGTCTCATTCATCTTCACGGCAGCAACTAACAAGAGAGAGCAACATGGTCAATTACAAGGTTTGGAGATAGTATATTCATAGTGGTTAAGTTACTGGACACCAGAGCTCAAGGTCACTGGTTCAATATCCACCAGGGCCTCCCAACTGTAATCTCCTAAGGATCTCAGAGATTTTACTTTTAAAGATTTATTTTTTTTGGTGGAGGTAACCTCCTCCATTTTTATGCACACTTATCTAATTCTTAATTTAAGTATGTACATCTGTTCCTTTTCGGTTTGGGACTGTGACCGCAAAGTAGCACTAATTTCCAAATATTTGTATTTTGTATCCTTTGTATCCACAGGTGTGGTAGGCACCAGGTCTGGGTGTGTAATCAACACAACTGCTGGGTCAAAACACTGAGGAACACCCAAAAGATGCACTCACAAATGAGTGATACATGGCTGTTGGGCACAGCCTTCCAATTAAGCCTGCAGAAAGCTCACCCTTGGTGGGGGCTGACCATGAATTCTGAACCTACAACCTCCCGGCTTTGAGTCCTGTGCTCAACCACATGACCATATAAGCCAGTTGTCTTCAGAGTGGACTCCAGAGCTCAAGGTCAGTTGTTCATACCCACCATGGCTTCTAACTGAAATCTCCTCAGGAACTCAGAGATTCACTTGAACATTTTATTAGTTGAAATTTCCGGAATATTTCTAGCCATATGCACATAAAACCTTAAATCAAAGTGTCTTTTGTGGAGGACAGTTTTAAAGTCAGCTTCCTAAGTTGGAAATAAGTTGTTTGGAGTGGGTTGGTTTACAAACATTTCCTTTCGTCAATTTTGCCTTTGCCAGGAGGTATGCATTCATTCACGTTCATGTGTGTGTTTGTTCATTCAAAACTCATGTAATCATAAACTGAAATATTGAGGACCTTGAGGAATATGCCAGTGAGGAATCAATGAGATTTTGGTGTGGGTCTGGCTCAAGTTCTGGATTAAGGAAGGACTAAGGATTAGGGACCAGGGATATTCACAAATGTGCAGTCACCTGATAACTTGGAATATGGGCAGAATAACTGAATTAATGGGAACCCCACATTAAGGACCACCCACATGGTGGAGGCCTGAATTCCTGAAAATGCATATTTTAAGTTGGGAGCATGAATTCAATTCGCAATGTTCTGTAACATAAACAAATTAAGCCCAACAAAAATAATATTTATGAACAAAAATATATATGTGATATTTGTGCAATATGACAGGCTTCAATAATTTAAAGAGTATTTATTCATATGTTCAGTAAGTCTTAATACGTACCAAGGATTAAGAGTGGCCTTCCAGACAGACTACAGTTCTCTAAATGAAGTGTTGCCAGCATTGACCCCATCCTTAAAGACCTTCCTAACAGTGGCATTGTCTGTTCTGTTAACAAGCAGTGCCTGGCATCAAGGTACTCCATACATGGTGTCTGTGAAAACAAGGGCAGATCAAACTTAAAGGGGCCTATCCAGTATTTCATTTATATTGTGGCAGATGTAAATTCTAATGCTACAGCTATTTGGCAATATTATTAATATGTCTGTCCTGCATGTATACTCTCATTTTTCTTAATTCTAAATACATGTGCTTTTGCTTAGGCACCTACAATGATTATACATGCCCAGGCAGGTGAAAAATGACTATGTATCTGAATAAAATCCCAATTTTTTATCAAATAAATTTTTATAACTAGAATACGGGTAGTCGACAAGCGACTACTTGTATCCACCAAAATCAGAGTAGGACGGGTGAAGTGAGGCATGGGGAAATAGAGTTACATGTGTTACATATTAGAATGGATGTCTGCCACATAAATATGATTGTAGGTGGCGTCAACTGTTATTTGAACGAGAAAATATCCAAGATGTATACACATGCAAAATTTCAGGTGGACAGGTCAAACCACTGCAGAGATATGAGTGATTTTATCCCACAGCAGACAAACAGATGGACAAGGTGCAAAAATGGCTGCTGGTGGCGCAACCATTTATGTGCATGTTATAAAGCTATCCAAGGGCTACATTTGTGAAAACTCTTTTCCTGTTGGTCAAACGAGTCCGGAGATATAAGCATTAATGTCTGCAGCGTGAACGTGAATGAAAGTGGCACCACCTGTCATAAAATCAAGATAGCTTTCCAGGATGTATACGCATGTCGAATTACAGGTAATTTGGTCAAACCACTGCAGAGATATGAGTGATTTTAACCCTTGGCAGACAAACAGATGGACGCTGTGCAAAAATGGCTGCAGGTGGCGCCACCATTTTTGTGTATGTTATTAAGCTATCCAAGGGCTACATTTGTGTAAAAAAATTTTTCCTGATTCGTCAAACGAGTCCGAAGATATAAGCATGGATGTCTACAGTGTGAACGTGAATGTAGGTGGCGCCACCTGTCATAAAATCAAGAAAGCTATGTGGGATGTATAAGCATGCCGAATTTCAGGTAATTTGGTCAAACCACTCCAGAGATATGAGTGATTTTAACCCAAGGCAGATGAACAGATGGACACTGTGCAAACATGGTTGCAGGTGGCGCCACCATTTTTTGTGTATGTTATAAAGCTATCCAAGGGCTACATTTGTACAAATTTTTTTTCCTGATCGGTCAAACAGTTCCTGAGATATGTGGGAAACAGACGCACAAATGGACGCTGGGCAGAGAGGAAAGGTCAGAGGTCAAGGCCACTTGGTTAGGCACCAGTTCACATGAGACCCTATAATGTGTGTAAGTTTCGGAAAAATCCGCCCTGTAGTCTCAGAGGAGTTCTCCGGAAAGAACGCGGCGGCGGCAGCGGCGGCTGTGGTGGTGGAACCCGGTCAAAAACATAGTATCAGCAAAACTACGTTTTGGCGGATACAATAAATCATAAATTTGTAATATGAAATATTAGTTGATTCCCAATTAACAAATACAAATTTTTAAAGATGGACAGTAGGATGTAAAGCCTAGCCCAGCTGACCAAGGTAGCTGCCCTCAAGTCAAGCTAAGCTACAGACCAGGTATGGCTACTCCACTCACAACTGATGTAAACAATACATTTAGATATAACAAGGTTTCCTAAACCGTGAATAAATGCTAGTTTTTAATCAACTGCTTTGAAACTGCAGACTATAAAAGCTTACATCAATTGCTGTGCATGATATGAAAACTGAATAAAGAGTGTTCACAGGGAAAAAGTGTGCAATGGTTTAAGTTGGGCAAACTTTAAGGTAATTATTTTACATTTTTGCTAAAAACTTATTTAGAAAAATGTATTTACAAAATGTTAACATAATTTCTGGTATACAATTTAATCTAAATTAAATATATTTATGCCTAAAAAAGGCCTTCTAGTTTCAACTGTTACCACATAAAGAGAGTAAATAGTTTTGACAAGGTATATCATGTTCGGGCCCATAACTTCTACAAAATATGTAGTATTGACCTAATTTCTGATGTGTACACAAGGAATATTTAGAGGAATAAAGGTAAGTACTTCCGGTCAAGATGGCAGCATAAGCGGTCGTGTTTTCATGAGCTCCCGTTAGTTCAAACGATCCACTGGATAATATGTCAAAAATCTCGACTATACAGACTAGATCTAAGAGCAAAAGTGACACTGAAAGCATGTCACAGCCAAGTATGGATAGATATATCGAAACTGTACAGAAAAGTTTGAAAAGTGATACAGAGAGAGCTGCATTTAAGAATTGCATTTAAGGTTGCAATAGACAATTTCAAATAAGCCCTTTGTGAGGATATTGAAAGCATAAGGAGAGATGTAAAAAATTTAGACTCTAAATGTTCAGGAATGGAGAGTAAAATCAACTCAATTGCACAAAGTCTTGAATACACGCAAGGTGACGAAACTAAGGCAAAAATAGAAAGCACAGAGGGAGAAAATAAAAATTTAAGATCGGAAATAGATAGACTGAAAGCAGAAAATAGCGAAAAAATGAGCAAATAAATGTGATGAAAGAGAAACTCTTAGACATAGAAAGATACAGCAGAGAATTCAATTTGAGATTGATTGGAGTGCCAGAGAACAAAGGTGAAGATTGTATGCAAATTGTTTCCAAACATTAACGAACAGAGACTTCTTGGTGACATTCAGGACGCAGAAATACATGAGCTACTTAAAAACGCACACAGAACCGGGAGAGTTAAAACTAAAGGACACAGACATATCATTGTTAAATTCCATAGCCGCCCGACAAGAAACAAGTTACTTAAAACCCAAAAACAAAAGCGCAACCGCAGCCAGCAAGATTTCTTTGCAGAAGACCTAGTTAAGGAAGACTACTTATTGAAAAGAAAAGCGATTGCCCAAATGACCCAGGCTCACAACGACAACCAGGTCCGTTTCTGGCACGGAAAGTTAATTATCAATGGGAAAGAGGTCACTATCAATGATGCCAGGCAAACTTGATAATAAACATGCATGACGCCGGCCAGTTTTTGACAACTGATCCCTGACAACGGCACCGTTAACCACCCAGGTACTACATAGGTTACGTAGCAGCACCAATCCAGAGAGACTGCTAACCACAAACTTTACGGAGATACATCTGACACGTGCTACTTATGACGGACAAGAGCAGACAACAACCGAAAGAATCACTTCGGAATGATGGACTGGTCCGCTGAACATTCCTGTGTTTCCAAAATATCAAAGGGACCAATCTATGAATTTGGGTATCGGAAACCTTTTGGATAAAGAGACCTTATACCTCATTATCGTTCAGATAAATGTTGCTTCTTGTTGGCTGTGTCTGCGAAGTTCTAACCAAGTTCTACAAATAAATGTGTAAGTTAAATGATTCAGATGACGTTACAATTATACTGCTCTACGCACCTTATAATTGAAATTAATTTCCTAGAAATGAAACATTCTTAGTACCACTTGTACTGCTGCTGAGTACTGCCACTTCTGGTAGTACTATCGGAAGTTGGATTAATATTGAACAGTATAATAGTGACCAAGAATATGTGATCTCTTTCAGAACTGTAGGTTTTTATTTAAGACTAATGAACTTACTGTCTGATAATTTATTAGTAAAGCAAATTTAATTATACAATTTATACACTTTATCTATGAAGCATTAGAACACAACTAATTTGACTAATTATGTCTAATAAATGAATAAACTTTACAGTAATCAGGGATTATGTTGGCATTACCAGTTACTATGGTGGTCTATTGAGGATTGTTTGCTTCTGTTAATTATTAAGATAGAACATAATGTGATGTCATTTAGTAAATTGTTGGTGTAAACACACATTTTTTTGTATATTGATGATGGACCGGCAAACTAATTTGAAGAACATCTATTTGAATTTAATTTTTTTTAATTTTTAGTATTCAAATAGATATTCAATAGCAGGTTTTCTTTTGTGCACAAGCTTGGCTATTGCACAGTAGTTCGTAATTGTACTGCAGAAACACTTAATTACCTAGGTCTGTGCACTATGACATCAATAGTTAATGACTCTCCTTCCTGCTATCTTTTGATACACACCAAGATTTTGTAAATGCCTAGTAAATGAAATACGTGATGATCGACATATATTTTTGGTCAATATTTTTAGTTATGTATTTTATTAATTGATTTAATTTCCCTTAATATTTCCATTCAAAAATCAATTCAAGTAGCATGCATAATTGGACTACTAATAAATTTGAACATATAATAGTAACAGAGACTGTGGATGTAACATTGATATGTTACTGGCAGTACATGAATATTTGATAAAGCCGTTAAGTCTAGAATATTGTAAGTTATTTCTTTTTTATTCTGTTGTTTATTGATATAAACTAGTTTATTAATATAATAAGTGGAATTACATTTAAACATTGTTTCTTTATTTAGCTAAGAATTCAAACTGTAAGATCTCATAACTCATCATCATGTTACTAAACTGTTCACCACTGTTCATTATTAGGACTACTGTAGATTCAGATAATATCTTGGGCTTAAAATTTCTTGGTTTTTGTACAAAACGCATATCGTGGGGTATTTGAATTCGTGGAAAGACAAAGAAAACTTTAGGAAATGTTTTTTTTTAATACCTCCATGTGCGCAAGGAAGACAAGCCCGATATACACAGGTGGTTCGGCTTTGATGCTAATCACAAGGTGCGCCTGTACCGCGGTCAATCGGGTCAGTGCTGAACAAACATGCTCCGCCCGACCCGAGCCTAAATAAGAATTTATCAGCCGTCACCGACACGTGCTGTTGTAACACCCGATACATCGGCTATTATTTATAACACCACGTTCACAGAAAACGTAAACCATCACTTGATCAACGGGACCGTCCACATGAAGGTTTTTAACTTTTTTTTCATTTAGGAGGTAGTCACGTGTGGCGCTTGTAAATTCCTGACGGGGCGGTGAGACGAGACACAGTTCGTTCGTCATTCATCATATCAGCTATATTGGAGATTATAAAGAAATATTTTGCATAATAGTATTCTGTGACGCTTACATACGCTAACATATATGTACAACTATCGGCAATATTCGGAAGAAGTACCGTCTGCATGTATTGTTAATGGCTCACTGTTGTCACAATATTCGGAATAAGTGCTCTTTCGCGTCCCGCGGTAATGGCGGTAATGCAAATGAGTTTACACGGCCCTTGTCTTTTAGGCAGAGAGCTTAGATGACATCTAAGCTCTCTGTTTTAGGCCAATAGGTAGCGTAAGTCTCGTTTAATCTCTATTGAAAGAAGGTTGAAAAGGCCGGTTCCGAAAAAGCCGTGCCTCGGTAGCTGTGGTTACGAACATTGGAACTTGTGTGCCATTCTTGGCGTGTCAGAATTACCGCTTTGCGCATCAGAAATTGTTCTTAAAATTTTCACCCAAAATGTTGATAAGAGGAAATGTGGGGATACGTTTTCAATTTAAATTATACTTTGATATCGTTTTATTGTAAACAAATAAGGGGGGCCGTGTTTGTATGATGTTAGGGGAAATAATTTATTGATAAAAGAATATTTATAAATCCCGTATATTTATAGTAATTTTCGAAAGCAATTAAGTTCATTTAATAAATGTATTAAACATAGTCATAAAAAAGTAATAAACAAGTTTTGTATTTTTATTGAAAATTCAGCTAGCGGTAACAATTATATATATAAAGTCGACCACCAGCTGCCGTTAAGATACCGTATATCCTCTGATCGTGTGATTTTTTTATCGTTGGAATCATGAATTCGTGGATTATCTTGATCCACAAAAATAAAATCCCAACTAATATTTCTGAATCTACAGTATTTATAAGATCAATTCAGTTACTTAATTTTCATTGTAAAACACGTATTGTTCTTTTAATTGTTGATGAACCGTCAAATTAACTTGAAGAACAGCTTGCATATTTGCAGGTTCTATTGTTGACTGTTTAAATAGATATGAAATTTCACCTTTGATGTAAATATCCTTGCACCTCAGTGGAGTTTTGTTATGTATCTGCTGGGTGGTGGAACAACAGTTTGTAACAGTTTGTACAGTGTATTCGCGTAATTACGAAAAGTCTGAGCATTTGGATAAAACTAGTTAACGACTCTCTGTTCTGCTGTCTGTTGATTCGAACTAAGATTTTGTAAACGTCTTTAAGGTGAAATGATGCAGGTGTTTTTTTTTTCTTTGTATTTTATAAATTTTTCCTTTAATATTACCACTCATAGAATCCATTTAAGTAGCAATACTGGACTAGTACTTCATTTGAAACACATCCACAAAACTACAGAAGAGACAATCAACCTAATTTTGTATACACTTATAGCTATAGATGAGACAGATATTACAAAACTTACTATTTTAATAGGAAAGGGAAGTAAGATTTTAAAAGTGACTGTATAGTTGTAATTGATTATGTCTGATATATGTAATTATGTATAATATAGCACCACTGAATGTAAGAGGGCTGGGCAGTCATAAGAAAAGAAGAGAAATATTTTATTGGTTAAACAGAAAAAAAATTTGACATTATTTTCCTCCAGGAAACACATAGTAGTAAAGAAAATGAATCACGATGGCAATCGGAATGGGGAAACCAGATTTATTTTTGTCATGGAACCAGTCAAGCTAAAGTGGTTAGTATATTAGTGAAAAATAAAGCAGCAATTCAAGTTCAAAATATTAAATCAGATAAACATGGTAGGTTTTTAATTATTAATGCCACAATAGGAGTCCATAACATTACATTAGTGAATGTATATGGTCCAAACAAAGATGATCCAGAATTCTTTTTAAATCTTATCAATATATTAAATAATTTACATGTGGAAAAACTGATAATTGCTGGGGATTTTAATGTAACACCAGAAGTTGATAAAGAAGGTGGAAATAAACATACTCAGGAAAAATCAAGACAAACTCTTTTACAGTGGATGGAACTTAATCATTTGACAGATATTTGGAGAGCTCAGCACCAAGGCATCTTAAAATATACATGGCATAGACACAATCCAGAACCAGTATTTTCCCGCCTTGACTATTTCCTTATTAGTGATAGCCTTTGCAGCTATATTGGCATGACAGATATTGAAACAGGATATAAAACAGATCACTCACTCATTTATATGAGTATAATGATAAAGGATCATCCACGAGGACGGGGATATTGGAAACTAAATTGCTCATTACTTGAGGATGAAATTTTTGTTAAACAAATAAAAGAATGTATAAAAAACACTGTCAATGATAATAAAGAAGCAAACCCTTCCCTTCTATGGGAAACAATAAAATGCAAAATTAGAGGCGAAAGTATAGCATTTTCAACTAATAAAAAGAGAAAGTTCACTGATAAATTAATAAAACTAGAGAGAGAAATGCACAAAGCACAAAGTCAATATAATAAAACTAAAACTTTTGAAGGCAAATGTAAATGGGATATTGCAATGAATAACCATAAACTTTTCATCGAGAAAGAGACCAGAGGAGCTGTAATAAGATGTAGAACCAGATGGTTTTCTGAAGGAAATAAACCAACAAAGTATTTTTTAAATTTAGAAAAAAGAAATTTTGAACAAAAATCAATACTTAAACTGAAAGATAAAAATTGTAAAATTATAACTGATAGAGAACAAATTATGCAAGAACAATTTATATATTACAAGAACTTATATACAGCAAATGAACATGAAAAGAATTGCACCCCCCCCCCCCCATTTATCACAGAAGATGAGCTCCCTACACTCACAGATGAAGAAGCATATAAATGTGAAGGAGATTTGTCATTATCTGAACTATATAAAACAATTAAATCACTCAAAATTAATAAGACACCAGGACCTGATGGATTTCCAGCTGAATTCTATCAGAAATTTTGGGAAGATATTAAAAATTATTTTATGGCTGCTCTAAACCATTCATTTTATAATGGTATCTTACCAGTCACAATGCCATAAGGAGTGATATGTCTTATCCCAAAAAAGGTAAAGATTCTTTGCTTTTAAAGAACTGGCGTCCTCTCTCTTTATTAAACACTGATTATAAAATTATTGCCAAAACTTTAGCTAATAGACTTAAGACAGTACTTTCCTCTATCATTTATTCTGACCAAACAGGTTTCATGGAAAATAGATATATTGGAGAAAATATCATAAAAATTACAGACATACTTGCACATTCAAACAAACATAATGTAAAAAGTTACCTATTGTCAATAGATTTTGAAAAAAGCTTTTGATTTTTTGGAATGGACCCATATTCAGAATACACTACAGCTGTTAAATTTTGGACCAGGTTTTAGAAAATGGATTCAAATACTTTATACAAACATAAAAAGCTGTGTTATAAACAGAGGATGGGCTACTACTTACTTTAGTATAAACCGAGGTGTTAGACAAGGCTGTCCCTTGTCACCATATTTTTTTTGTTCTAGCCTCGGAAATGTTAGCAATTAAAATAAGGAATAATTCTAAAATCAAAGGTGTAAACATTGGGGGAGTAGAACATAAATTAATACAGTATGCTGATGATACAGTTGTAACTCTTACTGGTGGTACCAAGTCTATTAAAGAACTTATGGGAATATTTAAAGAATTTGAACAAATATCTGGACTAAAAGTAAATATAGATAAAACTGTAGTGATACCAATTACACCTTTAGCTAATGAAAAAGAAAGTATTGAAAGACTAGGTATTTTGGGTGTATATATATTCATCCTGATTGGAGAAAGATGAAAGATATTAACTATAAAGAAATACTCAGTAAAATTAAAACAATAATAAATATATGGTCAAATAGAGGAATGTCACTATCTGGAAAAATTGCTATATTAAAAACACATATCCTGTCACAATTAATATATGCACTACAGGTACTACCAAATCCATCTGATACATACATAAAGATATAGAATCACTATTTTGGAAATTTATTTGGGGTAAACAAGACAAGATTAAACGAAGCATACTTATAGCACCTATTGAAAAAGGAGGACTTGATATGATACACTTAAAATCTAAAATCAAAGCTTTAAAAATAGTCTGGGTTAAACGTCTGGACCTTTAGAACATGGTTGGAGACAGATAGATAGTTAATATACAACTTAAAAGAATGGGCTCTTATATATTTAAATGTAATCTTAGGTCTAGTGACACAATCCATTTTGATAATTTATGTAACCCTTTTTGGAGAGATGTTCTAGAAGCATGGTGTAAATATAACTTCAAGAATGTTTACACCACTGATGAAATTTTAAGTCAAGAGTTGTTTTATAATTCACATATAAAAATAGATAAGAAAACAGTATTCAGTAAAGAAATGTACAATGCTGTTGTCGCAAAATTATATGATATTATAAAAAAATAAGGATAGAAAATACACATTTCTGTCACTTACAGAACTGACAAAAAAGGTTAAAATTAGGGAAATGCAGTATTTAAGTATAATTGACGCAATCCCAGTAACTTGGAAAAAAATAGTTAAAACATGTGATAATACACATAATTACATTCCAGATAAAACAAATATAGATATAATCATGAACATTAAGAAAGTCACAAAGAGGGTTTACAAAGAAATAATGATGGATGTCTGCACTGAACCTTTTAAAACTATTGATAAATGGACTAGAGACATGCAGTGCAACTGTCAAGATTTGGTATATGAAGCATTTAAAAATATTAAAAACATCACAATATCAGAAATATTAAGAATGTTTCAATTTAAACTAATTCACAGGACTATAACTCTCAATCCACTGTTATTTAAAATTGAAAAAATCAAGTAGTGTGCTCTGTTCATTTTGTAAAATAGAGAAAGAAACAATCATACATCTGTTTTATAATTGCAAGGAAATGCAACCTTTTTTTACTCAAATAAAAAATTGGTTAATAAGTAAACACATCCCAGTGACAGAAAATCTTTTCAGTAAAATATCTATTATTTTTAACAATACTAATAACCCTCTTGTTAATATGCTTATATTATTATTTAAAAGATATATATGTGTGTGCAAATGTAAAGAAATAAGGCCAAACTTCACCAGTTACAAGCTCTATGTAGAACAGATATATACAATAGAAAGAAATATTGCTCATAACAAAGGAAATATATCAATACACTTTAAAAAAATGGAATCTACTTTTTGTAGAAAACACTGTTTCATGTAATTTAAATTAACTTTGATGTACGGTTTACAATTATCATATTCTTCTAATATGACATACTACTATTGTAATGCAATTTAGTCTTTATATTTAGAGAACACTGTCATGCTAAATTCAATGATTGTCAACGTACTCAGTCTCAAACATGAAACATAACAATTCAAGATTTAATTGATACCTCCCGAAAAAAAAAACACGCTTTTTTTTGTCTTATAATATAAATATCACTATACTAAGGCCAAAAAAAATTAAAGGTATGGTTCTCAGGCACCGCCCGCATCAATTTTAAACCCCCGCATCAAAAACTTTTATTTTGATTTTCAATAAAATCTTTCCAATTTTGAGCTGCTGCCGCTCCAAGATTTCTTTCAAGAAGATAAAACCATACAATTTCCTTTGTTTTGTAGTGCTTTTACTTATTCAGCAAAATAAAACTGTTATTTTCATGCTTTTCCCTTATCATTTGACATTTTTATCGAAACATACCAAAAAATTTAAAATAAAAAAAGCGCCTGATTTCTGAAAAAAGTGCCTGAGAACCATACCTTTTTTTTATTTTGGCCTAACATGTATTTTGTAATTATATAAGGTTATTGCCTCTTGCTTATAAATGTTTTTGATTTAGCTCAGATGTATTTATTTCAGTTATGAATGTCAATGTGTTGTATTCAACATTGTATTTATGTGTGTAAATGTTGTATACAATAAAAAAAAAAAAAAAAAAAAAAAAAAAAGGTAAGTAAAATTCTCAACTTGGGGACTTACATTGTATGTTACTGTAGCATTTGCCTGTATCTCACTATTATTGTCAGCAGTCTGGCCTGACAACAACTCAGGGGTTGTGATATGACAACAGGGATGGTGTGACAACAGGTGATTGTAAATCTGCGGGAGTTTCAGGCGCAGGTCAAAGTTAGGGCAGGTTGGCAGCACTGGATGTTGAGTCATTGTCAGGCATGCCAGACTGCTGATGTTGTTTGTGAGATACACTCGAAAAATACAGCTACCTACAATGTAAGTCCCGGAGTTGAGAATTTTACTTACCTTTATGGAATCTCCAGGGACAGGATCCAATATACATACACAGGAATAGGTATACCAAATATGAACTTAACAACAATAGTGGTTTTGAAATAAAAATTGGAGGTTTCTCAAAAGAACAGTGACCAAGTTTCAGGGTTGGTAGAGAACTTAGGGACATCTAGCTGTATGTAAAATTTCAATATCGTATGTCAAGTGTTTTCAAAACATGAAAGTTCAAAGAATGGATGGACAGACAGATGGAAGGTTGGAGTGGACAGACAAACGACCATTGCTATAGCTTAGTTGCATTATAGTCAGCTGACCTAAAAATTGTTACCAAAACATAATCAGGAATTATATACCTAATACTGTCACTTACTTTTTTCATCATTCTTGCACATGACTGCCACCCACGGGGACCAATATTGCGGTTGTATGCCACATTAAGTTTAGTGCATGACTCGTAGTACTCAATCATGTCAAACAGTGCCACAG
This sequence comes from Sipunculus nudus, assembly GCA_026874595.1. Taxonomy (NCBI): domain Eukaryota; kingdom Metazoa; phylum Annelida; class Sipuncula; order Golfingiida; family Sipunculidae; genus Sipunculus; species Sipunculus nudus. Next base: position 40,195,906 of record CM049308.1, on the reverse strand, counting down.
CACTCTGAAAACACATTCAAATACAACAGTAAAGCTCAGAGAGCCAAGAGAGAAAATGGCTGACTTAAGATTAGTTAAGATTCAGGCCTTTGTGTAAAGATCTATGTTGAACCCACTTGTCCAGTCAGGCAAGTAAGAGTCCACTTTTGGGTGCCCTACCACACTTTTTTTTAAACTTTTACATGCCCTGGGAAAGTGGTTAACTGTTTCTGTCAAGCCCTGGATCTCAATAAACTTTTGTGTAAAATTCTAACATGATATAACATTAGTACATCTGACGGACAAAAATCAAAATCCTTGAGGAACATATGATTAACACAGGATTATTTAGCAGAGCTTAAATTACATGTTGGCAACAAATATTTGTTAGAGAATAAACCTCAACTCCTGTTGGTAAAACTCACATCATCATCAAGATGAGTTGCTTCAAGGTCAAACATGTTGAACTGTACCCTTCTGAGGACTTCTTCCAAGGTCTCCACCTGCTTGTGGTCCAGTTTGTCACCTATGATGGTGACACACAAAAGTCATTATTAACTTAGATGCTTTTGGTCCAGTTTATCACCTATAATGGTTACAGACAAAAGTCATTATTTACTTCTTCTAAGGTCTCTACCTGCATGTAGTCCAGTTCATCACCTACATAGGTTACAGACACACGTCACTATTACCTTAGAAGCTTTTGGTCCAGTTTGTCACCTATAAGGGTTAAAGACACATGTCTTTTTTTTTTTTTTTTATTGAAACAACTTATAAACAGATACAAAAGAACATACAAATAGACATATATGAAAAGATACAAATACATTCACATAGACGGACATAAAGCAAAACATGTATGTTTCTATATCACATATTTTTAACTCATAGATCTATAATCAGATGTTAGTTACAGTGTTTAATTGAGAATGATACATATATACATATACACATATATATACTCCTGTTCATACATATACACGCATACATACATATACGTGTTGACAAGGGTTCTAAAAAAATAAAACAGGAAAAGAAAATAGATTTATTTTTACTCTTTTTTTGTTTCTAAAAGATAATATGAATATTGTCCCATTTTTCAATATGACTCTTGATTTTATCGCGTTTCCTTGCAATATTCCTTTCTATATTATGAACTTGTTCTACGTATATTTTGAAACTAATGTTTGTTGGCATTGTCTTGTTGCATTTGCAATTGTATATAAATTTTTTTGTTAACAGAAGTAGCATATCAATCAGGCTATATTTTGTTGTGTTGAATATAACAGATTTTATATCAAACATCTCTTCATTTATCCCATTATGTAGAGTTGATACCCAATTTTTTACTTGAAATATTATCTTTTTAGTTTCTCTACAATGATAAAAAAGATGTAACAATGTTTCTTTTTCAGAATTGCAGAAGGTGCAAAGTGTTGTTTCCTTTTTTCCAATGATAAATAAAAATGGGTTCAAAGCAATACATCTATGAAGTAGTTTAAACTGGAACATTCTCAGTTCTTCTGATATGGTTATTTTTTTAATATTCTGAAATGCTTCAAATACTATTTCTTGATAATCTCCTTGCATATCTCTGTTCCATTTTTCTACAACTTTTGAAGGTTCTATATATATCTTGAGTATTAATTCTTTATAAATTGTGTTTGTTACTTTTTTCATTTTCTTAACTATTTCTAAATTTGAATTATAGACTGTTTTTGTTATTGTATCTGTTGCCAGTTCTTTCTTCCACCTGAATGGGATTGCATCCACTATACTCATGTATTGCATTTTCTTGATATTTACTTTAGTTTTATCTGTTAATTCTCTGTGGGACAGGAAGACATATTTTTCTCCATTATACTTTGTGATATCTTTTATACTTGTTATTCCAGCTATATGCAAAGTTTTATTATAAACTATTTTGTTACCAACTTTTATATGAGAGTTGAAAAATAATATTTCATTTAGAATTTCGTCACAAGTATTTACATGTTTAAAGTTATATTTGCCCCAAATGTTGAGTACCTCTCTCCAAAATGGATGACATGTATTGCTAAAATGGCGAAAATCATCAGATTTTAAATTACATTGGAATATAAGGGGTCCTAATTTTTTAAACTGAACATTGACTATTTGTCTCCATCCCTCATCTGTTTGTCCTGAGACAAATCTTTTAATCCATCCAATTTTTAATGCTTCCATTTTGGATTTAAGATGTATCATATTGAGCCCCCCTTTATCCATTGGCGCAATTAAGGTTGTTCTTTTTATCTTTTCTTGACCTCCCCAGATAAACTTATACAAGAGTGCTTCAATTTCTTTTAAATAATTTAGCGAAGGATTTGGTAAAACTTGAAATGCGTAAGTTAATTGTGACAAGATATGGGCTTTTATAATAGTAATTTTACCTGAGAGAGACATTGTTCTTGTTGCCCATATATTTAAAATGGCTTTGATTTTACTTAATATTTCTTTGTAATTGATATCTTTCATTTTTCGCCAATCTGGGTGTATATATATACCAAGAATCTTTATGGGTTCTGTGCACCACTTAAGTCCTAAATTTTTCATACTGTCGCCCATATTTTTAGTGTTTTCTATTACTGGCATAATAACAGTTTTATCTAAATTCACCTTCAGTCCAGATATTTTTTGAAAATTTTGAAATGTTAAAATGGCTTCTTTTATTGATTCTTGCCCACCTGTGAGGAAGAGAGCAGTATCATCTGCATATTGGATTAATTTATGTTCTTTACCAGCAACATTTATCCCTCTTATTTTTGTATTGTTTTGTATTTTAATTGCCAATATTTCTGAAGCTATTATAAATAAGTATGGAGAAAGAGGGCATCCTTGTCTAACACCACGCGTTACTGGAAAATAGTTTGTTGCCCATCCTCTGTTCATTACACAGCTACTGATGTCTGAATATAATATATTAATCCATTTCTTAAAAGCAGATCCAAAATTAAACATATGTAAAGTGTTATGAATATGGGACCATTCTAAAAAGTCGAAAGCTTTCTCAAAATCTATTGACAAGAGATAACTTTCTATATTATGTGTCTTTGAATAGGCAAATAAATCTATAATTTTTACTATATTCTCCCCAATGTATCTATTTTTAATAAAACCTGTTTGGTCTGGACTTATTAAAATGTGTAACACTGATTTTAGTCGATTTGCGAGGGTTTTGGCAATAATTTTATAATCAGTGTTTAACATTGAGAGAGGGCGCCAGTTCTTTAAAACTAGAGTATCTTTATCTTTCTTTGGTATTAGGCAAAGGATGCCTTGGCGCATAGTGGTTGGCAAGGTTCCAGTTTCAAAAGAGTATTTTATTGCATTTATATAGTATTCTTTAATATGATCCCAAAAAACTCTGTAAAATTCAGCAGGGAAGCCATCTGGACCTGGTGTTTTCTTCATCTGAAGCGATTTCAATGTACTAAGACACATGTCTTTATTACCTAAGAAGCTTTTGGTCCAGTTTGTCACCTCTATTGGTTACAGATACAAATAATTATTAACTTCTTCTAAGGTATCTACCTGCTTGGGGTCGAGTTTGTCACCTATAATGGATATAAGCCATTAATAAGATTTCAAATAGATAACGTTTTAAGTATAATAAATAAATATAAGTATTTCAGTGGTCCATTTCAGTGGCCTTTTCATATTTATTTTGAATTCAGCCTTCTGACTGATCATAAGACTTTGGAGGGGTATATTTTTCACATGAATATCATTAATGTACCTTTGTTATGCAGAGGCAAAATATTTTGAAACAAGTGACCATTGGGTCATGACACTCAGCCGCTTGAAATGTTCATAATATGTCCTTGCACAGACAACTAATTAGGATAGGTGGCATCATTTTTCATGCATATTAGCTTAAGTTCATCAAGACCCATAAGCACAACAAATTTGATGACAATCCAACCAGCCTTTCATGAGGAATCTGGCAATTTGTGTGTATTTTGCATTATTTCTGGAGTGCTCAAACATACCCCAAAACTCTGAGAATATAGGTCCCTGTGACACAATTTCAGGTTTCTGGGGAGAACTTTTGAGGAACTCTCAGGATGTCAAGTTAGAAGATTCTGGGCCCCATGGTTATGATTTGTGCCCTACTTTAGTATCAAATTTTCAATTATTTTGAGGGGTGCTTAAAAGCTCCATAGCTCAGAAAATATGGGTAACAGAGACCTTAATTCATGTTTCAAAAGAGACTATTCACAGATCTCCCTGGATGTCAAGTTTGAAGATTCTAGGACCAATGGTTACAATTTGAGCCCTGTTAAGGGACAACCGCATCTTTGAAGGTCTCATAAATAGAAAAAAATTGTTAAAATATATTAAAAAATTTAAGTGGTGCTACCAGTCTGCAAGAAATGATGAAACACTCCATGATAAATATACATGCAAAGAATCAGGGTGATCAATGCATTAGTTGTTCAGATACTTGAGATTTTCTACTTTGGAGCCCCATAGCTTGAAGAATATGGGTAACTGAGACCTAATTCCAGGTTTCCAAGAAGACTTTTCATGAACCTCTCTGGATGTAAAGTGAAAAGATTCGGGGTCCAGCGTTTATGATTTGTGCCCTGTTAACAGATGACAGCATCTTTTGAGGTCTCAAAAATAGAGAATAAAAATCGTTAAAAAAAAAAATACAGGTGGCGCCACCAGTGTGCAGAAACTGATGAAAAACTCCATGATCAATATCCATGCAAAGAATCATGGTGATCAATGCATTAGTTGTTCAGATATTTGAGCTTTTATATCAAATTTTTTTTTTATTATTCTGGGGGGTACTTCAGAGCCCCATGGCTTGAAGAATATGGGTAACAGAGACCTAATTCCATATTTCCAAGGAGAAATTTTTTATGGACCTCCCTGGATGGAAAGTAAGAAGATTCCTGGTCCAGTGGTTACGATTTGTGCCTTGTTAATGGACAGACGGCCGGATGGCCGGATGGCCAGATGGCCAGATGGATGACGGACAATGAGTGATCACAGTCAGCTGAGCTAAAATCAGAGAAAAATAATTGTAAAAAAATACAGGTGGCGGCACCAGTCAACATTCCATGACCAATATCCAAGCTAAGAATAATGGTGATCAATGCATTAGTTGTTCAGATACTTGAGCTTTTGTATCATATTTTCTATTATTCTGGGGGGGGGGGTTACTTCAAAGCCCCACAGCTCAAAGGTTTTGGGTAACAGAGACCTAATTTTAGGTTTCCAAGGAGACATGTTATGGGCCTCCCTGCGTGTCAAGATAGAAGATTCTAGGTCCAGTTGTAACGATTTGTGCCCAGTAAACAGATGATCGCATTTTTTAAGGTCTCAAAAATAGAGATAAAAAATCGTAAAAATTTAAAAGATATAGGTGGGACACCAGTCTGCGGAAACTGATGAAACACTCCATGATGAATATGCATGCAAAGAATCATGGGGATCAATGCATTAGTTTTTCAGATGCTTGAGCTTTTGTATCAAACTTTCCATTATTCTGGGGGGTACTTGGGAGCCCCATAGCTCGAAGAATATGGGTAACAGCGACCTTATTTCAGATTTCCAAGGAGATCTTTCATGGACCTCTCTGGATGTCAAGTTAGAAGATTCCAGGTCCAGCATTACGATTTGTGCCTGGTTAACAGACAGACTGACAGACAGACTGACAGATGGACAAAGAGTGATTGCTAAAGCTCAGATGACTTACAGTCAACTGAGCTAAAAAAATGCATTGAAAAATTACAGTTAATATTTAACCACAATCAATGGACAAGTGGCAGTATCTATACTTAATGAGACATAACTTCATGAATTTATGATGAAAATAACCATTTAAACACTGTTAACATAACCTCATGCAAACAAGAAACATCAAATGAGGAAAAGACCTTACAAATTTAAGGGCTACCTGCACAAACACAATATTTCCCCTTGTTTGAGTTACCAAGATACACAAGAAGCTGTCTTGGGTGTGGATATGGTGTAAAATAATGAAACCATGTATGTTTATTGCAACTATAGCTATTATTAATGACTGTTACTAGAGATAAAATATTTGGCAGACATATATTGCAAACTAGAATATGGGTAGCCGACAAGCAACTATGTGTATCTGCTAAATCACAGAGACATGGTTGAAGTAAGGCATGGAATGTTCCTGACATGACATGACTCCAAATTTGTGGCATCAGTGATGCCAATGAAACTCCTCGTATATGTGCAATTTTAACCAAAGACAGACCTACAGATGAATACACCATGCAAGATATCAGGCCGAGACACCAATCCACAACTAAGAAAAAGTGCATCAATATATTCTATTAAAACAGAACAGCAGGTGGCGACACCTGCCTGTTCTACAACAAAGCTATCCAAGATGGATAAACATGCCTAAATTTCAGACCAATACACTGGACCACTCCTGGGATAAGAGCAAATTTTACCCAAAACAAACAGATGGATGGCCGCCAAGCAAAAACAATTGCAGATGGCGCCAACAGTATCGAATATCAAATGGAGATATCACTCCTGAAAAAAGGCATTAATTTATAATATGAAAACGGTGAGGCAGATGGCACCACCTGTCTGGTCTATGAGAAAACTCTTCAGGGTGGATGTATATGCCAAATTTTGAACCAATATATTGAACCACTACTGAGATATGAGCAAATTTTCATCTAAAGCAAACACATGGATGGATGCCATGCAAAAACAATTGCAGATGGCGCCACAAGTATTAAGTACGAAATGGGCCAAGATCTACCGACATGCACAATTTCAGGCAAATATGGCAAATCACTCCTGAGAAAAGGGCATTAATCTGTTTTACGGAAACAGGACAGTAGGTGGCGCCAGCTGTTTCTGAGGAAACTTTCCAATGTGGATGGACATGCCAAATTTTAGAACAATACCTTGAACTATTCCGGAGATATGAGCAATTTTCACCCAAAGCACATATATGATGGTCACCACGCCAAAACGACTGCAGATGGCACCAACAGTATCGAGTATAGTATGGCTGAGTCCAAGATCTATGGATATGCACAATTTCAGCCCAATTGGTCCATTAGTTTTAGACTTATAATGCTCTCAGTACTGTCAAGTGGCAATAATGGGGTTTTAAAAGGCCCCAAAACAAGTAAAGGACAGAAGGTGGCGATATCTGTCTTCCACAGAAGACAAAGCTATCCAAGATCATCCGTCAATTTGATTTTTGGACCAATCCATGCATCCCTTATTGAGATATTTATGCTTTTGAGTGATTTGCACCATATATGGCAATATTCAAGGTCAAGGCCACTCTCTTAAGAAAGGTCATGACCCCAATTTAACTATACATCATCCCATAACCGATGTCTATGTATTATATTATATGAAAGAAATCTGCCTATTAGATTTTGACTAATAATGCTCACAGTACTGTTAAGTGGCAATGATTGGGGTATTAAACGGCACAATTTAAACAAGAAAAGGATAACAGATGGCGCCATCAGTTTTTGGTACATGACAACACTATCCAAGATCTTCGGTCAAGTTGATTTTTTGGATCTATCCATGCAAGATTTCTTGAGATATTTAAGAATTTATGTGATTTTCCCCCAAAATGGACTTATTCAAGGTCAAGGTCACTCACCTAGTAAAGGTCATGACCCCATTTTAAATAGGCTTTGTCCTCTCACCCATATCTATGTACATGTCAAGTTTGGTATAGATCCGTAAAATATTTTTTGAGTTATCGTGTCCAAACAATAGTATCCCAACTTTCTCTGGGGATACAATAAAGTATCACCATGACAAATATGTTAAAACTAGATGTGTCGGAACGACACGAATGCCCCCGCCTGGGGCAAATTAGAAACATTTGTTAAATTTTGTAAAATTTTTTAAGTTCAGGAAGTGTTGTTTGGTCAAAAGTAGGTCAACAAGGGCAAAATGCAAACTCGATCTGTAAAGGGTCATTATCAAGCAACACACCAAAAATCAGGCCAGTATCTGCAGGCATTGTGAAAAAAAGTCCATATATGTGCATTTTTCATGAAAATTTCTGTCTTTCATGAAATTTTCTATGTTCAGGATCTGTCATATGGTGAAAAATAGGTTAACTTGGACTAAATGCGAACTCGATCTGTAAGTGGTCATTATGCGCCCACAGACCAAACATTAGGCCAGTATCTGTAAGCATTGCATTGCGAAACTAGAATATTAGCAAAAGTTGATAATCATTTATAAATTTAAATTGGAGAGGTATATACCATGTTTCATAACAATCCACCAAATGCTTCCTGAGAAATAAGCTCCTAAGTTTTTTCTATACTAAGCTCTGTGAGCTTGAAAAGTAGGTCAAGATCACCCATCTTTGAACTTGACCAAGATTTTGTAAATATAATGCAATAACACTGAAGAATTGAAGTTCCTGTGTTGAATACCTTTGGAGATATCCTGCACAAAAGGCCAAAATTGAAAAAATCCGATAAAATTTCATTAAAAAATCAGAAATTACAGGTGGCGCCACCAAAATTGTGCAGCACATACAGACCATCAGTCCCAATGATCATAGTAAGTTTTGTGAAAATCCACACAATGGTTCCTGAGATATAAACTTCTGAGTGTTTTTCTATAATCAGCTCTAAAATGTAGAAAAATGGGTCAAGGTCACCCATCTTCGAACTTGACCTAGATTTTATCGATATACATCTTCACTGATGAAATAAAATTCCAACGGTGAATCCTTCTAGAGATATCCCGCTCAAAAGGTAAAAGTTAACAGACGCGGAATGGACGGACGGACGGACGGACATACACGGGACAGACAGATGGACAGACGGACACCTTGGGTGATGACAATAGCCCATCAGCCTATGAGCTGAGGGCTAAAAACAGCTGTACATGTGTATTTGTCATGAAAATTTTTATTTTCATGAATTTTTCTAAGTTTGAAGCCGTAAAACGGTCAAAAGTAGGTCAACCAGGACGAAACGCGAACTCGATCTGTAACTGGTCATTATCTGTCCACACACCAAAAATTAGGCCAATATCTACAGGCATTGTGAAAAAAAGTCCGTACATGTGTATTTGTCATGAAAATTTCTATTTTTTATGAAATTTTCTAAGTTTAGGAGCCGTAAAACGCTCAAAAGTAGGTCAACCGAGACGAAACGCAAACTCGATTTGTAACTGGTCATTATCTGCCCACGCACCAAAAATCAGGCCAATATCTGCAGGCATTGCGAAAAAAAGTCCGTACATGTGTATTTGTCATGAAAATTTCTATTTTTCATGAAATTTTCTAAGTTTAGGAGCCGTAAAACGCTCAAAAGTAGGTCAACCGGGACGAAACGCAAACTCGATCTGTAACTGGTCATTATCTGCCCACACACAAAAAATCAGGCCAATATCTGCAGCCATTGGGAAAAAAAGTCAGTACAACTGTTTGATTTCGGAATGACGGAATGACGGAATGACGGACATGGGTAAAACTATATGCCCCGGCCACTTTGTGGCGGGGGCATAAAAAAAGTTTTCCCTTGTCGGGCCATTCCCAGTGTGACTCTCTGTCTACCATAATGGAATCATAATAAACAGAGCAGCAGACCACATGGACAATCTGTCACTTTGCTCACAATTATTTTAGGCTTTCTCCTAATGCCTGACATTCTAAGAACACCCATTTGTACTACTACCTTGGTGATGTGTCATAAAATTTTCCAATACTACATGGTTACATGAGGTGTTGGCTCGTAACTACCAATGGTGACATGTATATACGATTGTTAACACAACTGCACCATGAAAGGACAACAAGCCATATAATAACACAAATACAACAAGTGACCCATGGGTCATGACGCTCAGCTGCCAAGCACGACCTGCGACATCATGGGCTGCAATTCACAACCTCTAGTAAAATTATTGCAGAACCTATATGCCAATTTTGTTTAAACTTTCTACATTGCCATAAATTCTTATCATATATGTCTGGTTAAAACATAGTTAATGATGGACTGAGGCAAAATGTATGGTTGTTGAGCTATCAGGAACTAATCCCACAGCTTGCTCAATACCTGTCAGTCTCAAAAGGAATACCACACAGGCCACATATAAGATCAAAATATAGCAAAAGATCAAGGAAATCCATGCAAGAATTATTGTGAAACGGGTGCTTCCAAATTAATTTTTATTCAATACAAGCCAACTGTACTGAGCTTTCATAAATGGTCATATTTATTAAGAAATCTTTGACCCAATGCAAGATTACATTAATAAACATCCCACTGCATTCACTTAAATAGTTCTTGAGATAATATGTTCTAAAGGAATTTAAAGATGGCGTCCTGGTGGCCATATTGGATTTCTGACAGGTCGGAAATTGAACAACAAACATCCTCTAAAAGGGACCAAACATCATAAAAAATCACAGAAACTGTCCTAGCAAAATGGCTACCTGGCAGACATAATGGTTTTCTGACAAGTCACACATCCTCCAATAAGACACTAAACTTGTAGCAATTGCTTCAAAGAATGTAACAGTTATGAATGTCCAAAACAATTCAAAAGGCATGATCAGGTTGGAGAGCTCTCATATCAGATTTATGAACATGCAAATGTAAAATGTGCATGTCCAATTTGTTGTAATTATCAGCTTGCTATTCAATGGGGTCAGCAGGGTAGGTAAACTGCAAAACCTAAAAGAAAAGAAATGCAGAAAGCATCACTAAGAGTCTTGTAATAAAATAAAGCCATCCTAAATCCAGGTACAGACCCACATATTATCAGAACAAACACTTGCTGGTATATCTGATGATTTGTATAATAATATTCAGATATCTAGAAAACTAAGTTTATTGCTATGATTCCATGATATAAAACTGCAAAATGTTCCCATCATTTTATAAATCAGTAGCTAAACTTAACACTTAACTCTCATAGTCTTAATGCCTGGCCAAAGCATTCCGGCAACAGTGTTTTTGTTATGCACTAATGATATATCCTTATCACTCCATGAGCTGATACAAAAGGGAGTCATATATCACAAGTGTCACTGACAATTATGGGCACATAGTGAGATATACCAGTTGTGAGTGCCATATGGTTATATATACAAGAAAACAAGAAAAATAGAGATGGTCTACAAAATAAGTTATTGTGAACATCCCTGATCTATGACCTTGGCCTTTTGCCCACATATCAATTGGATTCTTTCTAAATGATGGGTAACTACTAACCACTTACATCTGGCCGGGTGTAATTACTTGGCAACCAATGAGTGAATAACTTAGACCTGCAACCTTTAACCTCCTGACCAGCTGACCTCAAAATCAATTAGTTATTTCTTCATGCAAAAAGACCCATAAATATGAAGTTTGAATCAAATTCAGTGATGCATAGATGTGGCATAAATGAAAGATTGAAGGTTTGGGTTGAACAGTTTCACTTAAAATATGTTCACAAGCATTTAGAACAATATTGTGACCTTGACCTTTGACCTTTTGAACTCAACATCAATAGGCTTCTTCTGCTATTGGTATAGGTAAGCCATATATGACAGATGGAAAGTATATATTGAAAAATTTGCTGAAAATGACTCCACCCAAGAAAAGGGTGCTGTGAACTTGACCTTTGACCTCAAAATCAACAGGTCTTTTCCCCTGTTGGCAGAGAAGCGATATCAGTGCTGAAAGGTTTGGAATGAAAGGTCTAGCTGGAAATGTGTCCACAACCTTTTCAAAGAAGTGGATCCTGTGACCCTGACCTTTAACCTTGTGACCTCAACATCTATAGGATTCTTCTCCCACTTAGTAGGTGAGCTATATGTGAAAGATCAAAGAATTGGGATGAAAGGTTTGGCTTAAAATGCATCCTGAGGCTTTTCAAAGAAGTTGGTTCTGTGACCTTGACCTTGACACCCCATAACTTCGAGAATATAGGTCGCAGTGACCTAATTTCAGGTTTGCAAGGAGATCTTTTTAGAACTTCTAAGACTGCATAGGGTTCATGGCCCTAGCCCCTATGGTTATGATTTGTGCCCTGCTAACGGCCGGACGGCCGGCCGGACGGCCGGACGGACAGACGGAAGGACGCCGGAAAAAGACCCATCGCTATAGCCCAGCATGACTGAAAGTCAGCTGAGATAAAAATTATCAGTGTCTTATTTGATACATCATATTTTTCCATGCTTGTCTCCATATTTATATGCAGATATATATTCACTTTACATAAAAGTGCCACTGTGAACTGCTGTGATATTCTGTTTTCATCAAATAGGTAAGCTGATAATCTTTGTTGTGAATGTGGCATTGTCATCAAAATTGAAAAACACAGCTGTGAAGGCACAATGAAGTATAAACTTTAAGCACATTAATATAAGATGACAAAACATAATCTGACTTACCTCGCAGAGAAAACGTCTCATTCCTGTTTTTGAATTCTGTGATACCCTGAAATGTAAAAATATAATCTTTTATTTCTTTTACCCTGAAGCCCTGTGTATATGAATATCCAAGGCACAAAAAATGGTATTGCACATTAATTTACTAGTATACAATAGAGAACATAAGCAGGGATACTAAACCCCCCATTCCCTCCCTGTGAATGGGGGTTTTGTTAGTAAACTGTTGTGAGCTTTTCTGTATTAATGAGAATTTTCTCTGTTAAAGTTTATACGCCAGAGTAAGCCAACGGAAAATTTTCTCTTATTGGGCCTATTATCGCCCAAACCCGCCTCATTCCCGTGTATCTAGGTCACACTTCTGTTTCCTGTAATCACTTTTTTCGATGGCAGAATGAAGTGGACTTGGAGGGAGCGTTGTTTGTAATACAGAAAAGCTCACAACAGTTTACTAACAAAACCACCATTCACAGGGAGGGAAGGGGGGTGTTTTATTACGTAAACATAATTGTGAGCTGTTTCTGTATTAATGAGAATATAACAGATAAACCTTGGGGAGGGGATACCTACCTGGAACGATGGAATGAGGAGAACATCACAGCCGTGATGGAGCAGCCGAAGACGTCGTTGCCGAACAGATGCAGGAGGCGAGGACTGACTGGAGAATTGTAGGACCTCACCCACCATAATCACAGGGCCCAAGGAATAAAGGCCCGAAGCTTGTAATTTGACATCCTTGAGATATAAGCGGGTGAGTGTAGAAGGCAACTTCCAATAGCCTTCTTGACCAGTTGGTTTGGGGATATCCCCGATAAATGGCCCAATGATGTAGAAAGGGCCTTGATGGCACGAGCTTTGACGTGAAGCTGGTCTTAGGCTGATTAAGAAGATGATTCATATGCTGAGATAATGGTAGCTTTTAGTCATGCACTAATGGTGATAGAGCTAATTTCTTTGTTTGAAATGGTGACTTTCGTTGAAATAAACAATGTCTTGCGACCCCCCCCCCCCTTTTTTTTTTAAATGAGTAGCCTGAAGAGAGTAACGGAAAGCACGAACAGGGCAAATGGTAGCCCCGTAACGGTACTGTCCGTGAGGGAGGGCCGGAACGTGCCAGTTTAACGGAGGATCAACGAATGACGGTTCTTCTTATAAATTCCGGAGGGAAAGGTAAGGTGGCCGATGATTCATCGGTCCTAATGGTGTGTAAGGCGCGGAGAGTGGCCATATGGTCACCCAAACCAAGGAGAGACGTGACTGGGAATACTGTAAAATCGATCCCCTGAGAGAAGGAACTGCCTGAAGGAGAAAGGAAAGGTCCAGTCAGGGGCGAAGGGTCCGCAACGTACGGTGATACGGGAGCACCGCAGGACAAACCGAACGGAGATGGAGAAAGCCAGGAGTGCGCAGGAGAGACGCAACTGGACGGATATATAACCGACCGAAAGGAGTGAAATCGGCAGCCCAGTTGAGAGTACCCTGAAGATAAGCAGCGGCACGAGAAGTGATACGGCGAGACGCAAGAAAGGAACAAATCTGTGCCCTGAGCTTGAGAGCAAATGCGCGCGGTTGAGACGCAGTCCGTGACGCAAATCGAGAGTCACACCCAGAAACTGTAATGACGGGGTGGGAGGGAACTGGGACCGCACTGTATAGACAAGAAAGCCAAGGTTCCTGAGTAATCGAGAACCGGGGAGCGGTGCACCAGTAAGAGAGAGTGATCGACCGCATGGACAAGCCAATCGTCTAGGTAAGGGAGCACAGATAGGCCCTTGGAGCGGAGGTAACGAGTGACCGTGTGGACGACTTCGCTATCCCCTGCAGCGTAAAAAGCCAGGGCCCACGTTGATCCCGAACGGAAGGGCACGTAAGATATGCACGCGTTACTGGTAGTCGAATCTGAGAAACGGTAGGGATGAAGGATGGAACGGAACGTGACAATAAGCATCCGTAAGGTCATATTTTGAACGCCCAATCCCTCCAACTGATAAGGTGGAGAACCGCATGAATATTGAACAGGCGAAAGGGCGTTGAGTTAATGACTGAATAGAGGCGCTTGAGATCGATTATTGGGAGCCCCCGTCCTTGCAGTCTCGGAACCAGCAAAATACGAGAGGAAAATCCCCGGGTGGAAGGGGGAACCTCGAGAATCGCCCCCTTGTCGAGCAGAGACGGAATGGCCTCCTCCAACGCGAGACGGTAGATCGGATCGGTGTAAGACTGAGGGTAGAACGGGTGCAGGGTGACAGGAGGACCTGGCAAAAACGGAAAACGGAACCCGAACTTGATTGTGCTGAGAATGAAATGTTGGGACGTGATGCCTGCCCAAGCGAGAAAAGGGAGCGCTTAGACGAGCGTCAACCGGACCTAATGAGACATTTCTGGGTCAAACCTCGGCGCGAGGAACAAACTGGAATAAGCGGACGGGGGTCCTAATGTGAAGCCGAGTGAACAGGGGAGGACTTCCGCTGACGGGAAATGATAGTAAAGATATTTAGTGGTAGAACTACCGGGGAAGTAACTTCACAGGGTGGAATGGATGGGGAATGTAACACGGACGTGTTGCGTCCACCCATGGTAGGATCCCCCCCCCCCCCCCCCCCCCCCCCGTGTGGGAACAACGGGACCAGATAAAGTCTCCGTGAACGGGGAACCCCTAGAACCCGGGAATGGGACCATGCAGGGAACATGGCCCATTTGTCAGACGATCAGGTCTGACAATAGTAGCAGGGATCTGCAGGGCCCGGCAGGTGAAACAAGTGGGGTGAGAATCCCAAGTGGGGATTAATTAACCACAAGTAGCACAATAAGAGGGAAAAAGAATCACTACTTACAATTCAGTTGGCAAACACGACTGTACAAACCAAAACAGTGGACGAATCGCGCAGAGCGTGATTACACGTCCATCATGGCGGACGCCAGAAGAAAAAAGTGATTACAGGAAACGGATGTGTGACCTAGATACATGGGAACGAGGCGGGTTTAGGCAATAATAGGCCCAATAAGAGAGAATTTTCGGTTGGCTTACTCTGGCGTATAAATTTTAACAGAGAAAATTCTCATTAATACAGAAACAGCTCACAATTATGTTTATGTAATAAAACGTAAGGAAGAGACATGTTTGAGCTTGGGTAGGTGCCAAGGATCCACTCTGATCAGCTATAGGATCCCCATCACTATGAAAACTAAGCTCTCCAAGAACCTTAAGAACTCTTACCATTTTTCCTGTAATACATGCCTTCATGAGAGACAAACTTTCCAAAATGTTCAATATTTTCTATACCACATCATTCTAAACTCTCATCAACTCTTCTTTTTTATTGCCTAATTCAAATAGGACTTGTACCGTTCTTTTTTACACACTAAACATCTGCCAATTTTTTCTGTGAAAGACTCAGAGGTTCTGTCAATTTTTTTTTATTATCATGTGAGTGACTCTTACTGTGAATTTTTTCTACACTACATGTCTTCAGGTGTCTCTCAAGGTCATCCTTTTCCTTAAACATTTGAAAGAGACTCTTACAATAAAACCTTTTCCAGAATACATACTGAGGCAGATAACAGCTGAGGCAAGTGATGGGCAAATGATTGATTATATAATACATGATCATAGTCTGATATTTAATGATCCGATGATGGACCATGCAGTTCCATGATCTATTAAAAAGTTTTTCAAATGAAGAAATTTGCTTAAAATATAATTTAGCAGATTATAGAAAAGTCTGTGTTTACTTACATATTAATACCTTTTACAATCATAGTTTACAATATACACAAGTAGACTATTGAATTATTAGATATATTTACCAATACGTAAACCTATATCAGTTGAGACAATTTACATATATATTTGGTCCGAAATTGTCACTCCAAGGCAATATTTAGGTTTTAAAGCTGATTGATCAAGAAATTAGACTGATTCCAAACAACAGTTGTAGCCACAATCAACTTTTGCCACTCTCCTACTGTCCCTATTTTTGCCTCAGGCAGGAGGGTATACATTCATCCTCATTCGTGTGTCTGTTTGTGTTTGTTCACAACACAACTCAAAGAGTCATGGATGGAATCTCAGGGCAATTTCAGGGCATTTCCAGAATGAACCATTCATAACAGATTAGATTTTAATGTGGATCTGGCATGTAATACAGATTCAGGAATGTCATCAAGGAATTTTAACAATTACTTATGCAAGAATGAACCTGGTAATATGGGCCAGATAAGTTAATGCAAACAGTTTTGACAGCATCTAATGATAGGCACCCCCACATGACAGAGACTTGTAAGTTGTATTCCTTCAAATGCAGATTTCAAGTCTAGTTTTTGTTTCTATTTGAGTACTTGGGTGACCTTGACCTTTCACCCTCAGTCGTATAAAATGTAACCACAGATCCACTAAGATGGGTTAATGCAAGATCTAATAAATACTGATCATCTAAATTCAAAGTGAATGTATCCACCCTCCCCACTCCGGTGCACTGCATCAGAGAACCATTAAGTCACTGCATCCGACTTCATTAACCTGACAATGGAAGCCTAAATCACCTAATATCACTTCCTGCATCAAGCTTGATGCTGCCACAACCACCGTACCATGCCTTAGTGAAACTGAAATCACTCCATACCAACGATGAATTATTCTATCAT
This sequence comes from Sipunculus nudus, assembly GCA_026874595.1. Taxonomy (NCBI): domain Eukaryota; kingdom Metazoa; phylum Annelida; class Sipuncula; order Golfingiida; family Sipunculidae; genus Sipunculus; species Sipunculus nudus. The sequence goes on along the minus strand of CM049308.1, from coordinate 40,178,877 downwards.
CACAAAAAATTTTATTTTTAATCACTATTGTTCAGTTATTTTTATTTCAGCTGTGATGGGATTTTTGCTAAGTCCTGTTTTTTTTTTTCAGTTGACTTGTTAAGGTGAGTGATATTTTGCTCTTTCAAGCATTTTGAATGGATATAAAGTTGTAACATTTTTTAAATAGGATACGTCTATAGGCTATTGGAGGCCCTGTTTATTAAAAGAAGAAGAAGGAACAGACAGAATGAGAATGATAGTTGATATGTTATTATTAAGCCTTCTGGATTTCAGGTTTTACATGCACAGGGCTAAGAACACTGCAGAAGTCATAACCTGTCATTAGGACATTAGAGCGAATCTCTGAGGGGTTCTATCAATATTTGCCTCTGCCAGGAGGGTATGAATTCAACCTTGTTTGTGTACCTGTATGTGTGTTTGTTCACAACAGTATCTCATGAAATTTTCAGGGCATTTCAGGAATGCCCTAATGAAGAAGTAATAAGACTTTGGTGTGGATCCAGCACACAAACTGTTTTCAGGAACGTCGTTAAGGAATATTCACAAATGTACAGTCTGTTATGCATGAATGAACCTCAGAATATGGGCTGAATAAATAGATGAACGATACACAATTTTAGAAGTATCTCACAATAAGGACCCCCCCCCCCCCTCCCACATGGCACAGGCTTGCATTCCTTATATTTTGCCATTTGTCATTGCAATACCAACTGGGTTCAAAAGAGGGACCTTCTGTTCCATAGTCCAATACCTTAACCACAATACCACAGCCTTCCTACTCTCGCAATTTAGCTGTTGAGAATCTGGCGAGAATGGAACCCAGGGCATTTAGCTGTGAAGAAGGCCATTACCCCCACCCCCACCCCTCCTAAACATCCATACACATATATTGTGGAATCCATGGTGTTGGTTATGGGTTGCAGTGGTTAAAGGACATTTTAAAATATTCATTGGTCCTCACAAACTTGGAGCTCTTAACATAAATTAATAATTACTTATATCAGTTGCATTATGTACACTGATTTGCCACCAACTTGGCATTACTAAGTGTTCTCTCTTTTAATCTTCAAGCTTGTCTTGAAAATGTTATGCATCTTCAAATTTTCTGGTTGGATGAGAAAACATACATCTATGATAGGCGAAAAAGAAAACAGAATATATGGTGGTGGTGAGAACCATGTACAGCAAGTACTGCGTTATTATTCATCTAATCTAGGATTCCCTTCTTCACTTGGTCAATCAACATTGAACATGTCATGATAATGAGTGATGATGATGTATGCATCTACATCCTGCTCTGAGAAAATAGATCGACTCCCTGTTACAAACACTGGCCCCAGCCATTATGGTCAGACAAGATCAGGTCAAGTGGTCAGCTCAGACACATTATTTCTATATTTTTGAATATATTATACTTTAAGTAACAATAGATGAATCTGGCTGCTTATCTTGCTATCAACTTCTGCTTGTTCCTCTTAATGCATTTGCTGAATTTTTCAGAATAGTCTCACCGTGAACACCTAAATATAAAGTGTAATCTCAATGCTACAATGATCCATATACCACAAGACTACAGTGAATAACTATGTTTACACATATAAGCAGTATATCCAAAAGTATCAATCAAATCAATTGTATCAGGTCTCTCAGCATTTCATGAAAACATTCTGGAGTTTCCCAAAGTTTTCCCTTATGAATTTAAAAATTTCCATGATAACAATCTCCAGTGTACAACTAATGCACTGGGCAAAATGAAACTAAAACGTATCAAATGACTGGCGTACACAAGTTCTACACGGCTGCTGGAGCATATCTGGTGCTATGTCTAAATGGACAAGGGAAAAGTTGATCTGTGGAACAGATCTAGTATGTCAACTGCCTGTTGTGGAAGTAGCTGGAAAAAAAGTTGTGGATAATTTGAGATGGGCAAATGTCAGCCACCAAGATAACCTCTGTGACCCTGAAAACTGCACCAAGATCAGACATATTTATACCTAACCTGGCCCTTCATGAGGTCACTCAATGCTGTGAGTTTGGTGAACTTTTTTCCAGTTATTGTGTTAACATCATTTTAGCATTATCGCCTCAGTGACCTTGAAAAATGTGTCACAGTCATCCATGTTTGAACCTGACCTAGCCTTTCATGAGGTGCATCACTGTTGCAAATTTGTCGACTTTACCTCAAATTCTTTTTGTGTTATTGCATTTATATTTTAGCATTTTTGCCTCTGTGACATTGAAAAATGTGTAAAGGTCATCCATATTGAAACATGACCTAGCCCTTATTAAGGTGAATCATTGCTGCAAATTTGGTGACTGTGCCTCAAATTCTTTTTGAGTTAATGCGTTAACATCATATCTGTGACAGACAGGCAGTCTTTCTGATGGACGGGTGGATGGACGCTCACCATTTCTGTCCCCCCAACCCCCCAATCAACAGAGCCTTCAGCGACAGTGGGGGACAATAAAATGTTCACCACTACCAGGTGGGCATCATATTTTTTACCAATCAAATAAAGTCATGCAAGCCTGTCCCATTTCTGGTGCACATGTTCTTGTTCAGACAGCCTGTGAACAGTGAATTGTTTACATTTTGTTCATTGGATTTGACAGGCAGTTTTGGCCTGATTCGACAGGCAGTTTGGATTAAGGCCTGAACATTTGCAGCTAGGCTTGTTCATTTTTCATTAAACAGAAGTCAGAGTGGCTCCCTGAAATAAAGTCTATGAAAGTTCTGCTTATACAAACTTGGTAGAACGAAGATGGTACTGTATTGTCACACTGGATTTTCACTATATGAGTTTGCAGAACAATACTATTCTCATTACCAGAGAGTCAGCACTAAGGTCATGACCTGACCACATCAGTAGCTGTGCATATATACACCATATTACCTTGCACTAAAGCTGGGCCCATTGAAATTTATATGGGCCATTAAATTGCAGGTTCCCAGGGAAAATGGATGGTGCATCATTAATTCAGTTCTACTGATGACTGACCATCTTGAGGATTTGTAAAGGTTCTCATGTACACTAAAACCTGGATTATTCAACAGCTCCATGTTTAGCATGAAATGAAACTCAGATGTCCATACTGTTATATTCCATGGTCTTTGAACAATGATGACAGGTAAAAGGCAAGTTTAATAGCGCTTTGGAAAGCAATATGACTGTAGCATGTTTCAGTAGTGATATCACTGTAAACTAGATGTGTATTATGGTATGGCTAACTGGACCCCAAAGAGGCTTTCTTGGGTTGTACAATGTCATGCATCTGTAACATAGGTCCACCTGGTCTGTTGCCAAACAATACCTATGAATGTGGCAGCTTCTACCTGGGGCAAATGAATTGCCCTGTTGCACAATGGTAGATAATCCTTTGAATTATAAATATATCATGGTGATACAGATAAACTCCAAAATTTAAAGGATTGTTCTTTCGGTGTTAACCTTACCCTCCATAGAATTTCATCAAAATTTGTTTCCTTAATCTTGTTATACATTTTTTATGTAAACAAGCAAACAAGCCAACCAAAGGAAAAACATAATACCTTCTTGGCAGGAGTACACTCATTTATCATAGTGAATTCTAAGTATTTACCTGTTTTTCTCTGTAGTGTAACATTATGTCCCATCAAATTATAATTTGGATGCTACATGCCTATTTTTTAACTACAATCATCTTCAATAAATGATGCTATGTACTGGCTACTTACATGCAGTTGATTAAGGAGTTTGGCCATGGGTCGCACATTGTGTTTCTCACACGCCTTCTTGTATGCTGAGATCAAGTCATCAGTGGAACAGGACCCGGCTGTAAACATAGGCAGATACACAAAATATAGACTGAAGTAAAAGTATACAGGTTAAATTGCTCTAAAAGAAAGGCAAGGCACATACATGTGAGCCACCATATCTGTTACCATTTGATGCCCAGGTATAGACTTCTGTGATTTTATTTCTGACTTAAATGACTTGCTGCTTAAAATAAATGAACATTTGAATTTTCTTATATAAACAACGTATTTATGATATATCTTCAATTCTTTGAACTTTCTGAGTTCATGATTGTTTTGAACCCAGTTTCAAGACTGCTTACAACTGTGGTGTTAAAGGGGTAGTACAATAATACTTGTGCAGACTTAGGGAGGAGCCTAATCATCAAAATGACTTCATCTATATTATCTTAAACAACCCTGCATGTGTACACTGTGAATACATGATGTAAGTATGAGTTACACTTCAAGTAAGGCACATGGTGGTATTCATAAACAGATGTTGTTCCTGAACATTATTTACTACCTCTTATATACAGTTAAACTTTGGTTAAACAACAGCCTTAACAATGATCTCTTTACGGAGGTTCTGATGGTGGTCGTACTTTTGAGGTTTTACTGTATATAATGTAAATGCTTTCTGTTTGTTGGTGTTATAACATTATACTAGAGAGCAATCAAGGACAAGGTCAATGTGAAGTCAGGATGTTAGCTAAAGGGCCTGTATTGAAATCTGAATATTGAACTCTGTTTTTAATTTTTTTAAAAAAATTAATTATCATTTTTTTATTCACAAAAATAAAATATGAGAAGTTGTATATATGTTGTTGACTGTCTGGAAAAATTCTTTGGTCAAGTGGTCTGATCATGTTCTGCATATTTCTATTTAATTGTTCAGATATTAAATTTGTGTTAACGTAATCTTATCTTTTATTTCATGTGGCAAGAAGGATGATTTTATATGTTGTATTTAATATTCTCTGAATAAGTTTGCCAAGAACTGTTGACTTCATTCATGTTTCACGGAGGACTGAACTTGGAGGACAGAAGCAGTTAATTACAATGAAGAGTGTCAGCATGCAGGGAATCAACATTCATACATTTTCAGCTGAATTCTAAACCTGAAGGATATAAAATGTGAAATATCTAATGAAATATCTATTTATTTTTTTTATAAAAAGTATGTACTGAGAAATCTATATGCATGGCTGTGAATTTATATGCTGATAAGATACTGTAAAATCCTTGTTGTGTCAAATGCCTTATTAATTTCTCAGTCAACAAACAGATATCTTTCCAGCTAACATGGAGGATGTTAAGCAGCCCAGTCATTAATACATAATATTCTCTGTGAAATGATGCATCCAATTGAAAGCTAGACTTTGATAGTGTGTAAAAATACAGAAAAGCCTTTGAAACATGAAACCTCAAATTCCAAAATTCCAAACTATCTTGTAAATTTATATACACATTAATATTTTAAAACCCTGTTATTCATCAAAATTAGTTAAAGAGCCAGACATTGAATGCTGGTGCCACAACAAAAGTAACGGTTTCCTAAAGATAAATAGAACTCAAAGAATGGTCTCAACCAGATGAATGGAACAACAGGAGCTTGCTTGAGACATTGTTGTAACAGAAGTACTGTTGTGTTCAATAATTGGGGCTCCCTGCAGCATATTTAGATGTCTACAATCAATACAGGATGGAGCCTGGGAGATGATAACTTCAATAAGGTCAGACAGAGCAGTGTATGTTGAACCTTAGCAGATGGGTATGTGACTAGCTCTGAATGACTTATAATCATACTGCAAGGTCTCCTGTCCATGATATGACTTCCTGTAGGACATCACTACCTATCACACTCAGATGCCAATATACAGATCTGATGTGAACACATGGGTCACTTCTATGTTTTGAATGCTTTGAATATCACTGGCATAGGTAAATTTTATAGTATCGCTTCTGATGCCAAGCTATGTTCAACAGATTTGTACAACATTACAAATATGAATTAACCTTACATATTAACTAGTGGTATGCCAATTAATCAATTATATTGATGACTGATCATTTTCTTCATAATTAATTAAATGGATTTTGCATTTTGCAAACAGTTTTGCATAATCAATCACAAACAATTATATATGCACATCCAATGAAGTCATATTACCTCGATAAAATATTCTTATTCTGTCAGGAATATAAGCAAGATGGGCAAAAAAAGAGAACAGCATTAAAACTTAACCTTGTGCAATGAATAAGTGTCAACAACCAAACCCTTACCTTGACCTTTCAAGCTGATGAACAAGTTAAACTGAATTTACCTAATATTAATTTTAGGCATAACTCAAAGTAATACAGCATAACTCAAAGTAATATAGATGGTACATAAAATAACTAATAAATAATCAATTATCAGTGTTTTTTATCTGTTAACCATCTAATATAATATTACAACCAATTCCTGGCACTTATATTTACTAAAGTCTGTTCCACCAGTTGGTGCCTATTGAAATTTGGCAATTATTCTCTCAAACTTATACAATGATCGCACAGCTTCAAATTAAACTTGATGAGGACTAAACTTTTAATGTGAGATGAAAAACCTCATAACAAGAACAAACATTTATATTTTGCAATCTTCTGGTTCTTCTTAAAGCTTGAAGCAAAGTAACTTGATTCTGCCATGGGGTACCATCCTCACTTTTAACAAATACATTTATTAGAATACTTATGACACTAAAAAAAACCAAAGCCTTTAAATGTAGTTTGTTTGACCATGTGACCAGTGACCTTGACCTTCATCAGAGGGGTTGAGATACTGCAAAAGAAATACTGTATTCTCATATATTACTGAATCAGTAAAATATTTTACAGGTACTACTTTGGTTTCAGTCTAGTTATAATAAGACCAATGCCTTATTTCAGTGGGCACCGCTTCCTTAACAAGACTTTAGTGATTTCAAATCTGGTTGTCATGCTTTCACCCTTTACAGTTCAAATACATTTTAAATATCTGACACATTATGACATACTTTATATGTAAGCTACAGGTAATTCTTTCACTAAGTTTTTATTGTATTTCTAACATAATTTCTTTGATATCTTTCAAACTGATAAAAAAAGAAAAAGTGGGGTCATGATTATGTCAACTCCAGCAAGCCAGCCCCTGCATTTGCTCCCTCACCAACAAGAAGTTCAGATATAACTTGGTTCCAGGTATTTGACCTCAAAATATAATAAGAAGAAATAGAAGTGAAGTCTGTGAAGCTATCTACAGGTGCCAGACCAAGCTAAGTGCAAAAAGATCCAAGACAGCTTCCCAGGTTAACTCCAGAACACCCAACACCGAGGCCAAGATGGGAAGTCAGACGAGCAGGCAGTGCATCAGTATTCACTCTAGGATGAGGGTCTGAGCACCCCACCCACCAGAATACAGACAGTTTGGCACTAGGCTAGAACCTTAATTTAAATGACGACAGCATGATCACCAAAAATAAATATGCATCATGTTTGACCTCAGGTGGTGTCCATCTCAAGGTGTCCTGGGCAGATAATAGCTAACATGTTATACTGAAGCAACTACAGTTGAAACAATTTATTCTAAGGTTGCTATGTGAGATTGTCAGCTGATAAGTAACTTACATGCTGCAGCCTATGTACAATATGTGGTAACAAAACTTAACCTACCCTCAGTAAATAGCTTGACAACTACTTTTCTGAGGTGTAATCACACCACATAGACAATTACAAAAAGATTCTTAGAATCCTGCTGGTTTAACTATGGCACAAAAGAATAAGTAAAACTCCCAAGTTCAGTAGTAAAGGAATAATAATTTTTAATCAAGTCAGGAGCACCAAGGAGCACAGGCCATTCTGCAGGCCAAATCCATCAGAACAGCGACTCCAGAAACCCGGATAAGCTGTCTTATGCATGGAGAATGAGGAATATACACAAGGGAACAATAATATCCATTCTCTCAAACAGAACCAAGCACTGTTAAATTTCAACACAGTGAATATGGATTATCTGTTCTGAATCAATTATACTGGATTTCAAAATGTGAAAGCAGTCTGAACTGTACAATTTGAGTTTCTTAGATGATGAATGTTGTCAGAGGGATTCAGAATCAATACTGCATATCAGCTGTGAAATGAGACCTCAGATTATCCAAAGACCTGCCAAAAAGGAAAGACAGAAATGCCTCCTGGACTCATGACTGGCTGACCCTCAGTGAGGAATTCATTAATAATATCAACACTGGTTGACCCTGGTAGACTAAACAGCACTGAGGCAAAATATGATTTAAAATTAAAGGGGCATATTCCAATACCTGATGTTTATTACTGGGCTGTAGGCAGTCCCTTGAACCTCTTAAAACAGTACTGGTAGGCCAAAAAATGCTGATCCCACAGTATTCAGGCTATTTGTTTTACTTATTTGTTTATAATATGTATGTAAGGGGGGGGGGTGGCCCAAAAATAATCCAAACACACTCACACGGGACATCTGGTGGCAAGTGAGATAAACCAGTTGTGAAAATGGTGTTCTGGAACTACTGATCATTCAATAAAACTTTAGGTGGGGGTGGGGAAGGGGGGGGAGAGTACTTGATAGGTCAATTACGGTTGAGACAACAGATGAGACAATATGAGACTTAAATTATTGCTGTTAAGAAACTTTTATTTAGAATTATGTCACATAAATATTACTGGACTCTTGTGCAAATAATAATGTTATCGCAGTAAAAGTCAGCATCATAAAGGTCAGAGCACTTTATTACACCTTGTGTGAGTTTAATGACACATTCATGTTTACACTGATCCCCATTAGTCTCCCACAGTTCAATGTACCATCACTGATAATTGTATGACCAGATATCCCGGGCAAAGAGGGCAGGTGTCACATGATAGCATAAGGCTCAGAAAGACATAACATGTGCTTACTGTATAAATATCTACAGTTATCTATATCCACTTCTTCTGAAATATATTCATTAATGCAGTAATAAATCCAACACTTAAGATGTGACATACATATTCCAAGATATGCCCATACTGCATGGGAATTTATCTTCATGTGCTATCCTGCTCTGTATGCTGCGCGGCTCTGTTTAACTTGCATTCACATTTACCGGTATACTGCTCTAAATCTTATAAATATATATATATTGGTCTGAAACTTGAAATCATCTGAATATCACTCTGATGCTTGTATTCATGTCTGAACTGCCTTAAAATTTAATAAAATTTTATTTTGATATTAAAGTGTAACAATTTGATTTTAATGGCAAATTGAGGTTTTCTTTAATATCTTGAAGAAACAAGGGACCCATGGGTCACGGCGCTCAGCTGATCATAATTGGACTATAAATGTTTCTCCACTGTGATACTATATCAAGTCGATAAAGCTTATGAATATCATGGACATGTTGGGCTATTATAAAGGAATTTAATGTAATATGTGAGTAAATGATAAATGAAATTACCTGACTGATGGATTAATAGAGTCAAATATAGTGGTTTATTTTTTATTTATTTAGGAGGGGTTGAAAATTGTGATATATTTGAGCAAATATGAATGCAATGACAGCAGTAATAAGCAGTAGTAGAATGATGATAAGGCTATTTGTTGAAGGATCTAAAGTGTATGGTAGTCTGCAAGCTTTCAATTTGACAGATATGATGTTATGATTAACTATGCTGATGAAGTGATTCATGAATTTGTGACTGTATGACACAATATCTCTTTAGTCTTGACAAGGTACATTATTGTGATGCCCACTATGTCTACATATTACACAACACTGACATAATTTCTGGCATGTACATAGGTACCTATGGACGAATAGTTATACAAAATATTAAAGTATGAATATATCTGATTCATCTTGTTCTTGCTTACGGAGGCTGACTTTGGGATGGGGTTCGGAGAAGGGAAAAGTGAGGGCAGCACGAAGATGGATGTAGAAATATTCTATTGTAATGTTTTTCATTTATATAAGAATATGAAAAGCTAAGAGGAAAGGGGCCCTCCTACTTGGTTACAGTAAAGTTCTAAATATGTGATTGCAATTTATACTCTGACAAGACTGTCATGAAGAAAAACAGTAAAAGTTTTGAGATACTGTGATGCATATGAAAATTAACAGATGGACAGGCAAGTTGACAGAATGGATTAATACCTTTATTTCACTTTCAAGGGAATAATGCATTTAAGTTTATATATAATCCTATTTTTTTTAAGCATATCCACTTTTTCCATTAAGAAGTTTATATCTGAATCATTCTTTTATTAACAGGTTTTATAAATTTTTAATAAAAAAACCTGAAAATATAAGTTAAAATATTACAATTGTTGCAAAAGTTGCAATCATTATATATACAGAGTAAAAAACAAACTATAAGTTAAAATATTAGAATTGTTGCAAAAGTTGCAATCATCATATATCCAGAGTGTAGCTCATATTGGGTCATATTATGCATACACATATATTTTATTATTTTTAAATCATAAATGTTTAAACTGAATTTAAAAGAAAATAATGCCACAACATGTCATCTACAAGAATATTCCTTGAATCACTATTAAAAAGTTTTGCACATTGGAGTTTTCAGTACATGCTTAATTTTATTCACCAAAATAAAATAAAAGATTCAGTAAATTTGATAAAATAAAACATCTTTTCAAATAAAGTAAACACACTGTTGGTTGAATGAGGGACAAACAATATCATTGTGCTAATTACTATCCCAGATTTAATTTATTACTGGAATTAATACTCAATTTCACACCTAGTGAAGTTTTTACTCCTCTGAAGTAAGGAATTACTTATCTCATGAACATCCACACTTTCATAGCAATACACCACTTTGTGGACACAATTAAATGTACACTTTAATCACTGTAACCCTGGTGGTAAAATACAAAATCTAAAATGTAGCATAGCCTAGAATAAGAATGAATCAAATACAGAAAATAATAACATTCATCTAGTTTATGCACCTGCTGGGGGGGGGGGGAGTGCAGGGCAGAGGGGAAGCCTGCTGGTAGTGGCCAAGCTGACCCAAGGCAAGCTGCCTGGGGTGGGTTACATAATGCAAGTGAAGGCTGTACTACTAGGTGGGCTAGATGTTAACAACATTTGACATGGTGTATGAAAACATGAATAAAAGCTATTCTTTCCAATCAATTTCTTTGAAATTTCAGATTTTAAAAGATTAAATCCTTATGTATATATGCTGTGAAAATTAAATCAACAGTGCCAAAGTTGGACAAAAATTTAAGGTATTGATTTTTTATTTATGCTAATAACTTGAAAAATTTGCAAAATTCAGATCTAATTTTGGGTAAACACTTGAATCTTGATAAAATAAAGTTATATTCCTGAAAAAAGTCTCTAGGTTCAGCAATTCTCATGTTAGGTGAGTAAATATATTTCCTGATTTTTTAAAAAATTGCATTATGTTTTGCCCCATAACTTCAAAATAATACCCAATACTGACCTAATTTTTGGTATGTTTGTAGAAAATGTATGAAAGAAAGTGAACACTAAATACAATCAAAAACAGATCAGTGGTTTTGATATTAGGCAGCCTTGAAGTGTAACAATGGCTTTTTTTTATGGAAAACGGAGTTTTTTTTCCTTAATATCTCGAAGGAACAAAGTCCTAATGACCAAATTTTCGGTATGGTAGGAGATTTTGGGGACATCTAAAATTATGCCAACAGCCTGGGGAACATAGAGATGTGCACTGAATGACCTACAGTCATCAAAGTGGACTGCTTGACAATGTAAGGGAATACAACAAGAGCCTCCAAAAAATTCAATAACTAGCCTAATTTTGCAGCTTTTATTTTCAAATTTCAGATTTTAATAGATTAAATCCTTATGAATACATGCTGTGAAAATTAAATCCACAGTACTTACAGGAAAAAAACGTGCTGTGGCCAAAGTTGAGCAAAATTTAAGGTACCAATTTTATATTTTTGCCAATATTTAAAAAAATTTACCAGATTTTGATCTAATTTTTGGTATACAATTTAATTTCGATTAATTAAAGTTGTATTACTGGAAAAAAGTCCCTACCTTTAACACTTTTGGTCTTAAGTGACCAAATATCTTCCTGATTTTGTTTACAAAGTCCATTATGTTTGGGCCCATCACTTTTTTAAATTATATAATACTGACTTAATATCTGGCATGTACATAGAAACTATATAGAGGAATATATATGGTAAATATGAAGAAAACCAGATGAGTGGTTTTGATATAAGGCAGTCCTGAAGTGTGAAAATAAATTCTAATAAAAAATTGAGGATTTTCCTTAATATCTCGAAGGAACGAAGTCCTACTGACCCAATTTTCGGCATGGTAGGAGATTTTAGGGACATCTAACTGTATGCCCAATTTCAGATTCGTAGGTCCAACGGTGTCGAAACGTGCCAGTCTTACGGACGGACATCCAGACGGACAGACGGACGGACGGATGGACGGACAGACAGACGGACGGACGACGGACCACGACTATAGCTCAGATGACTTATAGTCAGCTGAGCTAAAAAAGTCACAGTGACCCAATCTTTGGTATGGTAGGAGGACTTGGGGAAAATCTAACTGTATGTAGAATTTTAGATTCATATATCCAATGGTTTCTAAACATGTACATGTAATGGATGGATTCCCGGACGAATGGACAACAGACATAGGACCATGACTATAGCTCAGATGACTTATACTCAGCTGAGCTAACCAGCCAAAGTTACAAGAATTATGTTCCTACTTTGCAAAGATGTTGTGAGAAACCAGACTGACTGAGTCGAGCCTGTGGTCAATGTTCAACACATAACCACAAAGTATGACACTGAATCACAAACATTCTGTGCTTTCCAGAGTAAATGCTGCCACTAAGTGAACATTCTTTCTGTTGGTATCAAATGAAAGAAACCAGTATTTGCTTTGGATAAATTGATGGTGTGCACAACCACTAATGAGGTACAGTTATTATGCTCCTTTTTAAAATTTAATATAAATATAAAATATTTCTGTTTTCTTTTGTCATTGTGGTTATCTTTACACCCATGTTTGCAAATTTGTTTGTTTTTTCATGAACTGGATTACTTAGAATATATCCATATATTTCCAATGTGTTTTTAAAACCTTGCATGAAGTTTTATACAGGAAACAGGACTTATATTAGCCAGCTGCATGTTAGGCCAATCTCTGCTGTGGGACCTTTATATGAATCAGAATTTATAAACTGGAAATGGCACTGGCCAGAAAGGCGATTTCATACTTGACCCATGTTTCCTGCAAATTTCCCTGCTTTTCTTTCTTCTTTACTGCTTGATTACCACCATTTTGTTGGGATCTCATGAAAAAAGATTGACTGATATATCCCACAAATGACTATTTATTTTCATACAATGCCAGTGCAGATTTTGTCATACGATTTTCTCAATAATTTGCTGAAAATGGCAAAGAACTGCCTGACACCTATTCTGCTGCACAACATGGTATAAAATCTCATATGGGGTGCCCACCATAATAATCCAAACATACTAATCTAGGATATCTGGTAGCAAGTCTGATGAATCTGAGTTGTGCAAAAAGCATTTTACAACTAGTGACCTTCCAACTTTGGCAAATATACATTTTTTTCTGTTTGTCAACATTTTCATATGAACCAACCTGAAGCGGATCCAGGGGGGGGGTCCAGGGGGTCCGGACCCCCCCTTTTTCACCCGAAGCAACCTTTTTTACGGGGTTTTAGAAGTAATTTTGCGGCCTGGTCCCCCCTTTTCCAAACCTGATGACCTTTTTTTATAGGATTTTCATTGGTCTCCTGGGTTGGACCCCCCCCCCCTTTTCCTAAATCCTGGATCCGCCCCTGCCAACAGTAACAGCTTGTAGATAAACAAGCTAACACATCCATCAGAGGCCTTTTATGAACTTTTCTCAAAGTCAGCCAGAATTCACATACATTCTACAGAAAAAAAGTATGTGAATAGCTGGCTTTAACAGTGTTAATTCAGCTGGACAAAAGATGTTTTGGAGCAGTAAAGTACAACAACACTCAACATGTCATCTATACCGGACAGTCCTCATTTATATGCTTCATATAACCTGGTGACTAAAATGGTTTTCAATTTTGCATACTGTTCATTTACTCTTATACAAGCTTGGAAGTGTGTGTTCCTGCTGAACATTATTTCATGTTCTGGGCCTGTTGTTTAAGGCTGAGGGTTTTTAGTCTCACCTGACTTTACACTTTGCCATTCTGGTGTTTTTGGCTTGTTCATTCCTGTAGCTTTCTCACCATTCATCCGCATTCATGTGTGCATGTTTGTGTGTGTTTTGTTCACAAAATAACTCAGGCATCGTAAACAGAATCTCATGGAATTATGAGGGCATTTTGGGAATGTACCAAGGGTCAGTTAAGATTTTGGTGTGGGCCAAGCACATGATCCAGATTCAGATATGTCATTAAGTTATATTCACAAATGTAGAGTCACTTATGCATAAAAGAACCTTGATATGGGCCTAATATATGAAAGAAAACACATGGCTAAGGTATGCATTCCATGATGCAGATTATTTAGTTATATATAAAGCCTGCATTAGATTAGATTATAAATTTTATTAATAATAACAACTATTTTATGCTGAAGATGATGGTTTAGTCTATAGAAATTAGGTCACAATGACCTTCTTACCTGCAGTACCGGTAACTGTATCAGTAAGAAGTTTGCAGTCTTGATGTTTATTAAGCTCTGTTTCATCTGCATATATATGTACAGAACAAAAACATCAGAAAAACTGAATATCCTTTTGTTATCTTATAAACACTAAACTTGTTTTTTAACTGCCTAAGTATACATTCTATTCATTCTGTTTTCTTTCTGGAAGGCTGCATTCCAACCATCTTGTCTAAAATACTCAAGTCATATTGACTGAATAGGGAAGGCTTATATTGCCCAAAATTGCATGGTTGACCTAAGAATCCTGTTCCCTTACACATCACCGATCACCATAAGCTGCTCTTCACACCAACATCCACCCAGAAAAAGTAATAATAATTCACACTCTTATCAAAAACTTCCTCCTATTAATAAACAAGCTATAAGTCTAACCATATCACCTGACATAGACCTGACAAAAACAAATGTAACAGCATTTGTTGGGTGATGCAAGCTACAATAAAAGTGGACATAAACAAACGAGCCTATTAGGAAATAGTTATTGGGTCTCCAGGTCTTCTGAGAATCCCCCGCACCAGGCAACTAGGATCTCTGCACTGGTCTCCTTGGGTTTTCCGTACATGTGGAAAGGACTGCATTCAGGTTCAGGAGAAGCATGCCTGACACCTGGATCAATATAATCTAAAGCCGGATCAGACATCTCAGGGCTGCCACGGTGACGGGTCCATACGGGAGCCTCAGCAGAAACACCTAGATATAAAGCCTAGAGACCCCACAGATATCAAGCGACAGTCAGGAATCTTAATCTGGATAAACCCAGCTCGGACAACACATTAAATCACTAATGTATAAAGTAACCAAAAATAATGACATAAGCAAAAAAAAAATAATGTTATGAACAACCAAAAATAATGTCATAAAAAAAACAAAATATTGTCATAAGTACTATAATGGCACAATATAATATCTAGGTTACATACGTTACATATGTGTGTATTCTGATAACAGTTTATGGATTCAAATTCGAGGATTTCAAATTGGAGATATTTGCAGAAGGGAATTATAGCAAAAATAAAGCCTTCGTGGATAATAGGTCCCATTGTTGAAGGCAAGCTGAATTGAAGGCAAGACTACAAGATCTTATGTCTGAAATACATTCTTTGACCTAATAAGTGCACCAATCACTTAAATTTGAGGTATGCATGGTCATTCCTATCTCTAAAGATCAACCCCTCCCCCCACCCTAACCACTTTAGAAAGCAAATCTGCCCAACTTTGTCAAACATCTGACATCATGACAAATCTGTCACCCCTAAGGTGGCAAATATGAATCTTGTAATAATAGTCTTCAGTTGCACAAGCATGAATGAGAAATGTGACTTTTTTTACTGAACAGAAATGGCCACATTGGATGGCTAGCAATGAACAGTTTGTAAGAAACTACAAATCATGAGGGGCACTTCGTAAGAAAGGGTCATTTAATAAGTCAAATTCAGTTTCTACAAAATACTCGGTGTACTTATCTATAATTGCACTTGACCAGCACACACACATACATAATCAGTGTGATCCTTGTACTTCAGACTGTCTGTCATTTGTTATACACAGTCTACCAAATCAACCAAAGATTAATATGAAACAACATCCTATAACTACAAGGTCTGAATAAATTGAGCATTCAGGTCAAGTTATCCTTTTGGGTGATATCTATTTATACTCCTCTAAATTATGTTTATAGCTGTATTAATACTATTATACTGGACACATTTCCAAAATGTGCAGTAACATAATCCACAGGAGACAGTGAATGTTATCACTGCCAAATTACCATTACAGCTAAATGCCTTTCAAACGGTTATAAACAACAACATTTAATAACCACCTTCAGGGTTGACTGTATTGATTAAACAGGACTGTAGACCTGATAAGAATTGGTTATCTACTGATACTAACCGGGTATACATGTCTCTGTCCTACCTTGATCAGATTATATCTGTAACAACACTGGATACAGATTCTGCAGACAGGTCTTTATATGGTTAATGTCTGTCACTTCATAACACTTGCTACAAGCAAAGGAAAGAATTTACGTGTTTGTGTCTCTTGTATTTTTACACAACTGAAAGATCTGCAGAGAGTAGATATTTTTTTCTTGAGGCCACAAGAGGCTTGAATTAACAATTTCTGTGATTACGATTTCAGGCTCTGCAGGCATTGGAGTAGAAATTATCTATATAAAAGTCATAATCTGTCCACTCATTGATCCATTTCTGATGACCTCTCAAGTGATCCTATTTAGATATGTGACATCTGTTAAATAAATATAATACCTTGAAAATCTTAGAAGAATACACCAGAAAAGGCTGATCCCTCTGCCTACAGGCTGTTAATGTTTTTGTTATATCCATATGTCTATAACATGTTTGGGGGGAAAAGGAGGGGGAAGGGTGGCTGCCATAAAAATGCAAACATTTTCAACAAGAATATCTAGCAGCATGTCAGATGAACCAGATTTTTTTCAAAGGAAATTTTGCAACCACCAAACTTTCAATTTTGACACACATGCAACCAGCCACCTTAGGTTACATGGTTTCTTTGTTTGTCAACAATGCCCCATGTACCATGTTTACTTATAGCTAGTACATAAATAAGCTCATACATCTGTCACAGAGGGTTATAAGGGCTTTTCTGAACAGAAATTACTTAGAGTTCATTAAGATGTGCACAGAGCAAGCCAGAAATTACATTTATTATGCAGGGAAGGTAGGTGAATGGTTGGCTGTAAGTTCTTTTGAGATTTATGTAGTTGTCTTTGAGGAACTGGTAGGTGTCACACCCAAGAGCTGCAGAACTAAAGTCCAACGTCCTAGCCACTTGGGTATTTCCTATCCCGTACATCAAGCAATTCTGCAATATTCCAGAAACTGTGAGGAGTGATTACTCAATCGTGAGTCCTTAAGAATAAACACCCACAAATGTAAGAAGGACAGTTCCTACTCTATAGCAATAAATCAAATGAAAACCATATATTCCTCTCACTTCAGGGTTCAATAGGGCACTCAGCGCTTTAAAAATTTCACAATTTTCCATATGCCAGTTGAAATGCTGACATCCGACTATACACAATATTTGTTGATAAACTCCATAAATTACCTGTGTTTTAGAAAGTGACAGGTTTACAGTTTACTGATTGAAATAAATCTTAATAAAAATGAATCCAACAACAAAATAACTAGAACTGAATAAAGCAAATGATCTGGCAAACTATGATTTGATATGCATAGTTTACATGATATAAGGCTTGAAACAACCCAACTCACATATATCTGACTTTGTATCACTGCTAGTATAACATCACAACCCTACATCCCCTTAAGGTTTCACAATGAAAACATTAATCTCTGACACCACTGCACTTTGATCACCTATATACACTCAAACCTGTGAGGATGAACTGCCATCCAACAAATTTAATTCAAGTCCAATGCCAACAAGAACTATGACATCTGCAATTTTATCAAATGAATATGTAGTTCCTAGAGAAGACCAAATAGCAGTATAATTCTTCTCCCACAAGAACAACAAAGCAAATCGTATGTCATGATTGGCCTCGCTTATCCAAGAAAACAGGGAACTGTGTTACCCACCATTAAGAACTAGGTTACTGCTATTGATTTTTGTGTCATACCTCCTGCGTATCACTTCCTCACTGACCAAGGAAACCGGGAACAATATACAACACTCCCACCTTGCTACATGGTTCTGTATGGGGAAAACCAACAATACCAAACACATATACATCCACAGTTAGTTTCTACACTAATTGCATGCAGATATCATCATTATCTTGTTCATCAATAAATCAATAGTTTTAAATACACAGCTGCATTAACATTATGTATTTCTTCTTGTGGACCTGTTTTGGTAGAATAATATCCAATGAAAAAAAAACAAGATGTAAAAGGGACTATTTTTTATTCAAAAGGGCTGTGTATTGGGAGACCAATCACAAAATGAAATAATTCATGTTACTGCACAGCAGTACACAAAGCGGTTTGCAAACATCCCTTAAAAAATACAAAGTAAGAAATGATCAAATAGCATCTTACTGCAATCAACATATTTTCCCCTTGTCCAGAGCCTCCTGGCTCCCAGCCATGACCCCTGGCTTTGGCCTCATACCCATTAAGACGCAGCAAATTACTAGAATCTGAAATTTCTTTCTTTCTGTTAACTTAAACAAGGTTTCTCAGTAGAATTGCAAATGGATGAAACTGCAGCAGGTGAATATTTGATTTCCTGCATCAATTATGGATTGTTATTTACAGCCTTAATATTCAAGGAGCATCTAATGTAATCTCCTGTCAGATCCATGAGGATAAATAGGGAAAATTAGGTAATGAAGAATACTGGAGCAGGTTACTTACAGGAACTTGACACTCTGATATACAATATAACATATGTATGATCTGTAATGATTAAAATATAACTGACTTTTTCATACAAAAAATATACATCTGATTTATGGTCAGCTCACTTTCCCATTTTTTCAAACTCCAAACTCAGCATAACAGGCTTAATTCATTTGGTAGCTTAATTTAATATTATTATTATTATTATTATTATACCATACAACTTAGAAAAACGAAGACTGGTAGAGGTAAAAAGTTAAACAATTGTTTATATATATATATATATATATATATATATATATATATATATATATATATATATATACAGAATTTACAGTTCTGTGTATCAGCTCTTAGCATCAGGCTAATGGAGCACTGTTAGATTTGTTCTGCACCTATATACTTCTAGTATATATATATATATATATATATATATATATATATATATATATATATATATATATATATATATATATATATATATATATATATATACACATATATATATATATAAAAGATTCACAAACATGCAGCTATGAATCACTGCAGATTACGTGTAGGTTCAAAGTGGAACTTAAAAACCTGAAAAACTGCCCTGGCCATTCTTTGTTTATAAAAAGCAACAGATCTGGCTATTCCAAAAAAAAAAAGACAGCAGCCTTGTAGGTTCTCCTTCTGTTCTTGTAGGCTGTGATGATAAAAGACCACATGCAGCTTGACCTCCAGCCCAGGCAAGGCAGCTGCTTACCAGGTACAATTTATGGAATAAAAAAAGTTTACAGAAATTCTTCCTGGAAATCAATCTCCACTTGAAACCAACTTGTTTTTTGTAGTTTTTTGTTCTTCCATGCCCATAGTACTGAAACTAATTCATCTTGAATCTATCCTATATATTATCTATATCAAACAGTTTTCTACAACTTGAAATTGCATTTCACTAAGTGTTCAATTTGATATAACTGATGTTCTGAAGGAGCATTCTGTCTGGTTTATATGAAGATAATTTTAAGCCCTTGCATCCTTGACACAGAGTATTAAAATACATATAACTACATTTATTTTAGCAGAGCAGTTCACAAGCCTAATTAAACTCTTATTTAGTTAAAATGATATTTAGGTTTGACGGCAGCCATTGTAATTCCCTTCCAAATCAAGTATACAAGTCCATGTTATTCTAACCCAACAGTCCAGTTTAGGTCATCAAATTCTATTCTAAATAATTCAGATATGGTGTGCTTAATGTTTCAGGCTATGGCATCTGATCCTACAGCATACTGGTCTATCTATATAACTTGACATGTGTAACATATGGTTAATAACAGCATAAATTTATATGTAAAACTAACAAGGGACCTATGGGTCACGACGCTCAGCTGTTATATATGATAAAAAAATATTATTTAGAAATGAGGCACATGCTGGTTTTGTGTGGTAATAAATATAAGCTGTATTATGAGTTGTTGTTGTTTAGCTTATGTATGATTTTGATAGTACCTTTGGAGACAGGGAAGAGGATTGATTTCATTTATTTTATTAACAAATGGAGTACTACTGTCACACAGATTTTGACTTGGCCATATAACTTATAAGCAGAACATATAATATAAGAGTTTAACTATTTATTAAAAAAATTATAAATATTGTCCCAAATATAATTTTTATTAAAAATAATAAGAGAATCATATGATTTTTTAAAATGAAATATAACTGATATGATTATTAAAATAATATTAAAAAATATATTCATGAATGCATTCATGAATACATTTTGAAAGTATTTGCACGAGTATTCATATACTTTCATTTTTACCTGAATTCCCATTCTTTATACAAGAAATTTTATAATGGAGTACATAATCATATTCGTATTTAAATACAATTACAAAGTATTCGCACCATGTCTGGTATTTATTCAGTTTTCACCAAACAATGATGTTGAGAATCCAGAATATACAAATTTCACACATTTAAATAATGATCATAAGTACCTGGTTTTATGGCTTTTATTTATATTAAAAAATAACTGTAAAAATTCATTTTGGACTAATTTCACATCAATGTACACACTAGACACAGTAGGAATCTAGATTAATATTATCAACTGCATCTTTGTCTATCATTAATTTCCTTCATATAATCCTTAATGATTAGTAATGAATAATATGATTTACTTCTTTATCATTAAAAATGAACTGAAAAATGCAATAGGTGACTGCATGGTGTTATTTGGAATATGTGACATTCTACCCATCGATACAAGATTCTTATATCATCAGTAACTGCAAGTTAATTTCCTGTTATTATAAACTAACAAATTCCTTTTCTATTTTTCTTTAATTTGTTATTAAAAACCAATAAAAATTTATTAATTTATTGTTTATTGTTATGTTGTTGGCTAAAACTACTAGATGAGTTGGGTTGAACACCTGGATCAACTGTGGCTGGCCATAAGCTGCCTGGATTCTCCCCTCAAGCGTGCATAATTTGATGAAAGGTCAACAAGGTCAACATACAGGTGACTCAAGAGGGGCTGGAGAGAGCCAAAGTCTGACAGGGTCTCATAAAAAACATTAATAAAAGCTACAATATTTGGCAAATTTCTTTCAGCTTTCTAAACTAAAAAGCTGAAATCCTTATGTGTGCATGATAAGAAAATTATATCAACAGTGCTCACGGGAAACAAACGTGCCTTGGTCAAAGTTGGGCAAAATTTAAGGTACTAATTTTATATTTATACTAATAACTTATGAAATTTGAAAAATTCAGAACTAATTTTGGGTATTCAATTGAATCTTGATTAAATAATGTTACATCCCTGACAAAAAAATCTCTAGCTTCAGCAATGCCCTTGTTAAGGGAGTAAACATATTTCTTGATTTTTTACAAAGTGCATTATGTTTGGGCCCATAACTTAAAAAAAATACACAATACTGACATCATTTCTGGCATGTGCATAGTGAATGTATAGAAAAATATGTATATTATATATGATCAAAGTCAGATCAGTGGTCTGATATTAGGCAGTCTTAAAGTGTAACATTGGGTTTTTAATGGAAAAATGAAATTTTTCATTGATATCTCGAAGGAATTAAGTCCTAGTGACCAAATTCTTGGCATGGTAGGGGATTTTGGAGAAATCTAACTGTATGCCAAATTTAAGGAACTTAGAGCTGAAGCTCGGGAGCTGAGCTCTAGCAAACTGCATAACACTAGCAATATGTGACATGGTGCTTGAAAACTTGAATAAAATCTACAGTTTTTGATCAACTGGTTTCAAATTTTTGGTGTTAACAGTTGAAATGCTAACAAAAACATGCTGTGAAAATTAAATCCACAGCAGTTACAGCAAAAAACGTGCCATGGTCAAAGTTGGGCAAAATTTATGGTACCAATTTTTTATTTTTGCTAATATTTTTAAAAATTTTAAAGATTTTGATCTAATTTTGGGTATACAATTTTATTTTGATTAATAAAAGTAATATTACTGGAAAAAAAGTGCTTAGCTTTAACAAGTTTTGTGTTAAGTGATAAAATTTCTTTCCTGATTATTTACAAAATGCATTATGTTTGGGCCCATAACTTTTTTAAATTAAATAATACAGACCTAATTTCTAGCATGTACATAGGAACTATATAGAGGATTATTTATAGGAAATATGAGGAAAAACAGATGAGTGGTTTTGATATTAGGCAGTCCTAAAGTGTGAAATAGGTTTTTAATAAAAATTGAGGTTTTTCCTTAATTTCTCAAAGGAATGAAGTCGCAAAGACCCAGTTTTCGGCTTGGTAGGAGATCTTGGGGACATCTAACATTATGCTGAATTTTGGATTCCTAGGTCTTACGGTTTCAAAACGTGCCACATCTACGGACGGACGGACGGACAGACGGACGGACGACGGACAATGGACCACGACTATAGCTCAGATGACTTATAGTCAGCTGAGCTAAAAACCTCTGTCTGTGCTAACTTGTTTTTCAAAATATTCAATGTTAACAGGTAGCACTGTTTAGGTGTAACAGATTTTATGATGGGCAATAGCTGTCAGGTCCCAGCATGGGTACATAATTCCTACACATTTCCAACCAATTGCCAGGTAGCATACCAGGCCATCGATCTTCACAAGGCAGAGCTTCAGCTGCTTCCAAATGAGTAACTGATTCTAACCTGGAGTTATAACATATTAGTAATACAGTAGAACCTGTCTGAAAGACCACCTGTCTTATAAGACCCTCTGTCTATTAAGACCAGCCTTGAGTAAACTGAAAGCATTCACACTGGTTATAACTGACCTGTCTAATCAGACCATCTGTGAATTGAGACCACTTTAGGCCAGCCTCACAGGTGGTATTATAATACAGGTTTCACTGTATATATCTATATAATCTATATCATACATCTTATATGATCATGATCTATGGATCAAGGTTATACCACCGGTGCAGCCACCTTGAGCTGTAATAGCTGTAACAGTCACATGATCACTTCTGAAACAAAACTCTTCTGCAAATTTTTATAACAAATTTAACTTTTCCAATAACTTTCCATACAAACAGGCAAATATCAGGTATCCATCTCTCTTGAGCAGTCCATCAGTGATCAGTCAGGTTTAATAACAAGATATAGTTTCATATTTACTAACACAAGTACTGAACCTGTTTTTAATTTTGTATTCAGTGGACCATATATTCATATATGAAACCCATTATAAGAAACCAACAAAACTGGAAATACAAATATGTGGCATAGACCTAGCCTTGAGCATACCACAAGAAACATTGAAATATGAACATCATTTGTATTCCTGCATTCTGGATGAACAAAGTTCATATATATTAATGCTCATGTAATTTTATGCTGGCAATGATGGATTTATCTAGGGGGCCCCTATACCACACGATCAATATAAACATGTTGCATAATATCAGTCACTTTGGCCAAATATATCTTACTCTTTTAGTCCCTATCTGAGACAGCTCCTCTATGATAAATTTCTCTGTATGTCAAGGACAATGTTAAAATAACATGAACCCAAGTGCTGATAAAGGTCTTGGCTGCTCGAGGTTCGATGGTTTCTATAAATATGTTTCATGTTTGAAAGGGGTAGGAAGTAGCCCAGTGGTTAAGGCATTGGACTTTGCAGCTGAGGTCCCTGACCTCCTTGAACCTCAGAGATTTGATCTGATGTCTTAATGACAGGTTATGACTTCTGGATTATTCCTAACCCTGTGCAGATAAAACATAAAATCAAGCTTTATAATAACATATCATTCCTATTGTATGGATACTTTCATCCTTATTCAATAGACAGTGCCACCAACAGGCCATCACACTATCTTTAAAAAAAAAAGAAAGATTTCCTGATGTACTTATTTTATATGGGATCACTGTTGCAAATACTTTTGCAAAGACATTGAATGTTAAAATTTTGTCATGTAAACCATTCCAGTTTTGTTTCTCTCATGTTAAATCATACTTTTTCCCATGCACAAGCTAAAGAATAGGAATAATGACAACAGAAGTATACAAGATACCAGATTTTTTCCATATCAATACAGGAATTACATACCAATACAGGATCACAAGATTTTTCTGCAGCGGGGGGACCATCGTGAAACCATAGTATCCCGACTTTGTCTGGGGCTAAAATTATATACCAATACAGGAA
Organism: Sipunculus nudus; assembly: GCA_026874595.1. Taxonomy (NCBI): domain Eukaryota; kingdom Metazoa; phylum Annelida; class Sipuncula; order Golfingiida; family Sipunculidae; genus Sipunculus; species Sipunculus nudus. The sequence continues at coordinate 40,154,315 of CM049308.1, read as the reverse complement.
TTACAAACCAAAACAGGAATATTCCACTGGCAGACCATGGCCAACACTGCAATGATCCAAAAATTAGAAATCTGCATTCTTAGGAATGCAAGCCTGTGCCATGTGGGCATCTCTACTGTGGGTGCTCCCCAGGCCGTGTTTGCATTCACTTATTCGGCCCAAATTCCCAGGTTCATTTGTCCAAAAGTGACTGAACATTTGTGAATATATTGTGAACAAACACACACACAAACAAGGACAAATGCATACCCTCCTGTTGGAGGCAACAATAGGTGGCCAGGGATGGTGGAATGGACAAAAATCATGCAGACACTCATGAGTATAATACTGTTCAGCCATTTGTGCCATAAATTACCCATTATCAATGAAATCTTAATGCCTATTCAAAGTTACGGAAGCCAAGTGTGCTGGCACAACTATAGAAGAATGCCAAACAGGAAGCAGGCAAACGATTCACATTCCTCCTTTACAATCTGCATCAATACATGTTTGATACTGCTCTTGCGATGATTAATAATTCAATGTTGCTAGGTGTGAGAAGGTGTGGTAAATTTGTGTGGGTTAATGTTATTACATGAAGTGTTCTGTTGATAAATGACACCCATCATGTCAAAATCTCAACCAGAATCACCTCCTTACCATTCCCCCAGAGGGATTTTAACAAATGTTTAGCCCTGAAACTGGTGGACAAAGAGCCAAGTGGCCTTGTGCAGAGCCATCGGTCTTTGTCACATGGATTTTCTGGTAATCTATTCATGACAAGTCAGTAATTCAGTTGCCAACCAAGCATGCAAAAAAACTGACTATCACCCGGGACACTCCCTCACTGACAGGTTTACAGCCCATGCAGGTCAATGTTGATATTTTCTTGTCTGTCTCCATAAAGCTAACAAAATGCCTAAATACCTCTGTACCGAATTTGTATTTTTTTCTCTTTTAAATAAATCTCTGTTTTGAAATATGTAATTGCTTTGCACTGACACGTGAAATTATATTTGATAAGTGAATACACTGTGTCATACTGCATAAGAGAGGGTAGGCAGGGCCATAATATCACTTTTCTCAATTGGGTGTGAGACTGCTTTCCAGTTTGACATATTTTTAATGTTGATGCAGTGATAATGGTAAACCTGGAGTACTGTACAGGAGCTGTAAATATATTCATTAGTACTGATATATGCTGACACACAGACATGACAAATGAATCATTATCAACCAACAGATGCACTGTTTGGACATGACAACCATGACACTGTTCACTGTGTTTCTGGGCTAATGAAATTCCCTGACAGTAAAAATGGGAAACTGATTTTCCAGTCTTTCCTGATTTCCAGGATGATGTATCCTCAGAGTACTTTTGTGTCACAATTCTTATCAGACGCTGACAGGTTTATTTCTTCCAGTTTCTGGAAACCGCTCACAGAAGCTGCCATTTTGCATACACACTAAAACCTGATGTCACAGGTTGCATGTTGAAATTATGGGTATTCCGCTAGTTCCATAAATGTGTATGCCTTGCTTATGTGTTAACATCTAGAAAATAAAAACATATTATCATGGAGTTATATCATTCATATACAGGCATACATTAAAATTTGTATGCATGCAGCATAAATTTGGATCTCTCACAGTAATCATAGATAATGCATATGTCTGGTACTGCCAGTTTATTGGATGGGGGAACACCACACTATGAAGTCAGTGATAAGGTATTCCTCTGAAATATGACATAATTACTCCTGCAGTGCTTTACTGTTTCCCTAGTTTTGCTGTATACACACCACAGAGAAAATGGTATCATAATTGTACAAATGGAATCATTTAGAGAATCAAGGGCATCCGTTCTCTAGCTGCAAACACACACATGGGAAGTTACTTTACTAGTAGAATGGGCATGCCAGTGGAATGCAGATAGTGGTCATGAATTAATGAATTGATAAAATTGTGTATTTTTTTATGCTGGACATATTCAGGACTTAATGCCTTGTGCCAGATAATACCACAATTCTCTACAATTCAGACAATAAGCATACACAAGTGATGAGTATAAACCTGTAGTGGTTTAATGTCTGTCCAGTCATGTTTTTATAGTCACTACCTTCCTGTGGTTGAATAAATAATTTACAAAATGCAAGTGTAACCAGCTGGTGTGCAGGCTGTTGGTTTGAAGAAACTTTGATACCAAAAATAAACAGGAAACTTTCAAAATCAATGACCTCAGAGCTCCCTGTAAACAATAGATTATTTATCATATGTAACACAGTGGGAGCCCACAGGTGTAAACAACAACTGGTAACAAATTAGGACACTACAAAATGAACCTTATCACCTAACAAAATACTACCCTTAATCATCTCATGTTTCCCTTCATAAATAAACAGTTTCAATGTTTTAAAAATATGAGAATTATTATTTTCCATGTTTTTCCAAATTTAAACATGCCCAAATACTTAACTAGGGACCCAGTGGTCTCGATGCTCAGCTGTATTTGTCCATAAGGATATCTAAAGAAATTTTTCAGAACGATGGTCCCATGACCTTCACTAATGACATTGTGACTTTAAATCTGAGAACTTAACATCCTTGAACTTGAAGCATTTAGATTATTGTAACAATCTTCTAAACAAGGGACCTATGGGTCACGGCGCTCAGCTGTTATATAAGATAAAAAAATATGATTTTGAAATGAGGCACATGCTGGTTTTGTGTGGAAATAAATATAAGCTGTATTATGAAATGTTAGTGTTAAGCTTATGTATGATTTTGATAGTTTCTTTGGAGACAGGGAAGAGATTGATTTCATTTATTTTATTAACAAATGGAGTGCCACTGTCATACAGATTTTGACTTGGCCATATAACTGATAAGCAGCACATATAAGATAAAGAGTTTAACTATTTATTAAAATTTAATAACAAATATTGTGCCAAATATAATTTTTATTAAAAATAATAAGAGAATCATGATTTTTTTAATAAAATATAACTGAAATGATTATTAAAATAATATTATAGAATATATTCATGAATGCATTCATGAATACATTTTGAAAGTATTTGCACTGGTATTCAAATACTTTCATTTTTACCTGAATTCCCATTCTTATGCAAGAAATTTTATAATGGCATGTCTGGTATTTATTCAGTTTTAGCCAAACAATGATGTTGAGAATCCAGAATATAAACAAAGGACCCATGGGTCACTACAACCAGCTTAAGTTTGAAATTTTTGCAAATGCAAAATATGAAAAATATTCTATTGTAATGTTTTTTATTTATATAAGCATATGAGAAGCTAAGAGGAAAGGGCCCTCCTACTTGGTTATAGTAAAGTTTTCAATATATGATTGCAAACTAATACTCTGACAAGACTGTCATGAAGAAAAACAGTTAAAGTTTTGAGATACTGTGATGCATATGAAAAGTTTGCAGATGGACAGGCAAGTAGACAGAATGGACTAATACCTTCATTTCACTTTCAAGGGAATAATGCATTTAAGTTTATATATAACAACATGGCATCTACAAAACAAGGGACCTATGGGTCACGACGCTCAGCTGTGATATATGATAAAAAAATATTTTATATAGAAATGAGGCACATGCTGGTTTTGTGTGGTAATAAATATAAGCTGTAATATGAGTTGTTGTTGTTTAGCTTATGTATGATTTTGATAGTACCTTTGGAGACAGGGAAGAGGATTGATTTCATTTATTTTATTAACAAATGGAGTACTATTGTCAGACAGATTTTGACTTGGCAATATAACTTATAAGCAGAATATATAATATAAGGGTTTAACTATTAATTAAAAAAAATTACAAATATTGTCCCAAATATAATTTTTATTAAAAATAATAAGAGAATCATATGATTTTTTAAAATGAAATATAACTGAAATGATTATTAAAATAATATTAAAGAATATATTCATGAATGCATTCATGAATACATTTTGAAAGTATTTGCACTGGTATTCATATACTTTCATTTTTACCTGAATTCCCATTCTTTATGCAAGAAATTTTATAATGGAGTACATAATCATATTCGTATTTAAATACAATTACAAAGTATTCGCACCATGTCTGGTATTTATTCAGTTTTCACCAAACGATGTTGAGAATCCAGAATATACAAAATTCACACATTTAAATAATGATCATAAGTACCTGGTTTTATGGCTTTTATTTATATTAAAAAATAACTGTAATAAATTCATTTTGGACTAATTTCACATCAATGTACACACTAGACACAGTAGGAATCTAGATTAATATTATCAACTGCATCTTTGTCTATCATTAATTTCCATCATATGATCCCTAATGATTAGTGATGAATGATATGATTTACTTCTTTATCATTAAAATTGAACTGAAAAATACCATAGGTGACTGCATGGTGTTATTTGGAATACGTGACATTCTATCCATCGATACAAGATTCTTATATCATCAGTAACTGCAAGTTAATTTCCTGTTATAATAAACTAACTAATTCCTTTTCTATTTTTCATTAATTTTTTATTAAAAACCAATAAAAATTTATTAATTTATTGTTTATTGTATGTAGTTGGTTAAAACTACTAGATTAGTTGGGTTGGACACCTGGATCAACTGTGGCTGGCCATAAGCTGCCTGGATTCCCTGTATGCGTCGCCTCAAGCATGCATAATTTGCTGAAAGTTCAACAAGGTCAACATACAGGTGACTCAAGAGGGGCTGGAGAGAGCCAAAGTCTGACAGGGTCTCATAAAAACATTAATAAAAGCTACAATTTTTGGCCAATTTCTTTCAGCTTTCTAAACTTAAAAGCTGAAATCCTTATGTGTGCATGATATGAAAATTATATCAACAGTGCTCACAGGAAACAAACGTGCCATGGTCAAAGTTGGGCAAAATTTAAGTTACTAATTTTACATTTATACTAATAACTTATAAAATTTGAAAAATTCATAACTAATTTTGGGTATTCAATTGAATCTTGATTAAATAATGTTACATCCCTGACAAAAAATCTCTAGCTTCAGCAATCCCCTTGTTAAGGGAGTAAATATATTTCTTCATTTTTTACAAAGTGCATTATGTTTGGGCCCATAACTTAAAACAATTACGCAATACTGACATCATTCTGGCATGTGCATAGAGAATGAAAAATACGTATATTATTTATGATTAAAGTCAGATCAGTGGTTTTGATATTAGGCAGTCTTGAAGTGTAACAATGGGTTTTTAATGGAAAAATGAGGTTTTTCATTAATATCTTGAAGGTATTAAGTCCTAGTGACCAAATTCTTGGCATGGTAGGGGATTTTGGAGACATCTAGCTGTATGCCGAATTTAAGGAACTAAGAGCTGAAGCTGGGGAGCTGAGCTCTTGCAAACTGCATAACACTAGCTTGATGTATACAATATGTTACATGGTGCTTGAAAACTTGAATAAAATCTACAGTTTTCCATCAACTGGTTTCAAATTTTTGGTGTTAACAGTTGAAAAGGTAACAAAAACATGCTGTGAAAATTAAATCCACAGTACTTACAGGAAAAAAACGTGCCATGGTCAAATTTGGGCAAAATTTAAGGTACCAATTTTTTATTTTTATTAATATTTTAAAAAATTTAAAAGATTTTCATCTAATTTTGGGTATACAATTTAATTTTGATTAATTAAAGTTATATTACTGGAAAAAAAGTCCATAGCTTTAACATGTTTTGTGTTAAGTGATCAAATATCTTTCCTGATTTTTTACAAAATGCATTATGTTTGGGTCCATAACTTTTTTAAATTATATAATACAGACATATTTCCTTGAATGTACATAGGAACTATATAGAGGAATATTTATGGTAAATATGAGGAAAAAAAGATGAGTGGTTTTGATATTAGGCAGTCCTGAAGTGTGAAAATAGGTTTTTAATAAAAAATTGAGGTTTTTCCTTAATTTCTCAAAGGAACGAAGTCGAAAAGACCCAGTTTTCGGCTTGGTAGGAGATCTTAGGGACATCTAACATTATGCTGAATTTTGGATTCCTAGGTCTTACGGTTTAAAAACGTGCCACATCTACGGACGGACGGACGGACGGACGGACGGACGGACGGACGGACAGACGGACGGACGACGGACAATGGACCACGACTATAGCTCAGATGACTTATAGTCAGCTGAGCTAATTATTCCTTGAATCCCTATTAAAACGTTTGCACATTGGAGTTTTCAGTACATGCTTAATTTTATTCACCAAAATAAAATAAAAGATTCAGTACATTTGATAAAATAAAAACATCTTTGCAAATAAAGTATATACATTGTTGGTTGAATGAGGGACAAACAATATAATTATGCTAATTACAATCTCAGCTATAATTAATTACTGGAATTAATAGTCAATTTCAGAAGTTTTACTCTTCTGAAGTAAAGCATTACTTATCTGATGAACATCCACACTTTCATAGCAATACATCACTTTGTGGACACAATTAAATGTGCACTTTAATCATTGTAACCCTGGTGGTAAAAAACAAAATCTAAAATGTAGCATGTCCAAGAATAAAATAAAATTCAGAAAATTATAACATTCATCTAGTTTATGCACCAGCTGGGGGGGGTGAGTGCAGGGCAGAGGGGAAGCCTGCTTGTAGTGGCCAAGCTGGGCCAAGGCAAGCTGCCTGGGGTCGGTTACATAATGCAAGTGAAGGCTGTACTACTAGGTGGGCCAGATGTAAACAACACTTGACATTGTGTATGAAAACTTGAATAAAAGCTACTCTTTTCAAACAATTTCATTGAAATTTCAGATTTTAAAAGATTAAATCCTTATGTATATATGCTGTGAAAATAAAATCAACAGTACTTACAGGGAAAAAACATGCCACTGCCAAATTTGGACAAAATTTAAGGTATTGATTTTTTATTTATGCTAATAACTTGAACAATTTGCAATATTCAGATCTAATTTTGGGTAAACAATTGAATCTTGATTAAATAAAGTTATATTCCTGAAAAAAAGTCTCCAGCTTCAGCAATTCTCATGTTAAGTGAGCAAATATATTTCCTGATTTTTAAATAATTGCATTATATTTGGGCCTATAACTTCAAAATAATACCCAATACTGACCGTATTTTTGGTATGTGCACAGAAAATGTATGAAAGAATATGAATACTATATCTGATCAAAAACAGATCAGTGGTTTTGACATTAGGTAGCCTTGAAGTGTAACAATGGCTTTTTTATGGAAAACGAAGGTTTTTCCTTAATATCTCGAAGGAACGAAGTTCTAATAACCCAATTTTTGGTATGGTAGGAGATTTTGGGGACATCTAATGGTATGCAGAATTTTGGATTAGTAGGTCCAACAGTTTTAAAACGTGCCCTGTTAACGGACGGACGGCCAGACGGCCGGACGGACGGACGGACAAAGGACCACGACTATAGCTCAGATGACTTATAGTCAGCTGAGCTAAAAATGTGGATCCAGGGACCTTGACTTCTGACCAGGTAACCTAAAATCTACAGATTTTTTTTCACTTTGGGCAAGTAAGCCATGTGTGAAAGATGGAAAGTTTGGGATGAAAAGTATTATTTACATTGCTTCCACAATCACTTGGCTCCTGTGACCTTCACCTTTGACCTCTGGACCCTGAAAATCAAAATGTTTCTTACTTAAGTGGTGGGTCATTATTTTCTCAAGTTTGAAGCCAATCTGTCTAGCCAAAGCAGAATTATCATCCATAAACTAGTTTGTGAATGGATGGGCCCTGTGACCTTGACATTTGCCCCTATGACCCCAAATCCAGAAGAATCTTACCCTATTGGCATGTGAGTAATATCTTGAAGAAGTAAGGTTTGTAAAGAAAAGTTTGGCTTGAAATGCATACACATTCCTTTTAAAGAAATGGGTCCTGTGACCTTGACCTTTGACATTCAGACCCTAAAATTGACCGGGTTCTTACTTAGTGGTGAGCCATAAGTTTGAAACCAATTTGTCAGACTAAACTGGAGTTATCATCTGGAAACTAATTTGTGAACAGATGGCCCCTGTGACCTTGACCTTTAACCTTGTGACTCAAAAATTCATTTATGCTCTCCCTATACTGGCAAGACAGCTAAATGCAGCAAGAAGGAAAGTTTGGGATGTAAAGCTTGGCTTAAAATGCAGCCATAATCTTTTTTAAAACGTGAGTCTGGTGACCTTGACCTATGACCTCATGACCCAAAAATCATACAGGTTCTTTCTTTAGTGGTGGGCCATGTGTAAATCATGTTTGAAATCCATGTGTCAATCCAAACTGGAGTTATCATCTGGAAACAAATTAGTGTGGATGGACAGATGGACAGACAGATGAACAGACAGACAGACAGGGTGATTACTATAGGGCATCCACTTGTGATCAGTAAACACACAACGTTTTGGGACACTAGATGGAATCACAGCTGAGAAACTGACATGATTGTTGTCATTTTATAGTAAATAAAATAGAAAAATATTCGTAAAAATAAGAAAAAATACAGGTGGCGCCACCACTTCGGGAACTGACAAAACTAGTCATGGTCAATATTCAAGGCCTGTTTCATGACAATCCATGCATTAATTATCAAGATATTGGAAGTTTTGTATCGAATTTTTGATTATTCTGTGGGTATTTACAAGCCCCATAGCTTGGAGGATAAAGGTCACAGTGACCTAATTTCAGATATCCAAAGAGATTTTTTATTGACCTCCCTGAGTGTTCACTTAGAAGTTTCTAGGACCAGCTGTTATGATTTGTGCCCTGCTAACGACAGACGATGGACAAAGCACCATTCCTAAAGCTCAGTTGACTTAAAGTCAGCTGAGCTAAAATTTATTAATTCTGGCGTGAAACAGAGATCTCTATTGATGCTCTTACATTAAGTATCAATACTGTACAGGGCTGTACTTTTGAAAGTATTGCCCAATAGGGCAAATAGATCTAGCTTTTACTTGCACTATATAATTGTTTCTTGTCCTACAAAAGTCAGTAACTGCAGGCCTACTGATTACCCTACTACCATTTTCTGGAACTTGCGCCAGGCAAGCAGTGAACTGCTTTTGTCAAGCCCTGATGTGTTTCTAGACCCGACCAGGCTTTTCACTGGTGCAAAATCTGCAAATAGTGTTTATCAAATAATATGGACAATTAAAAGGTTAACTGCTTTTGTGTAGTTCCTTAAATCCATTCAGAATTAACCCATACAGATGTGAGAAGACATTGCCTTCAACTGAGTAGTTTGTAAAATAAAGGAAAGCCCACCAGTCACATATATGAACATTCAAGGCCCAAAACTGAAATATTAACTGCTTCCTTGGGAAGCTGGTACACATCCCATCTTTTTTGGTCAGGTAAATGAAGTATGTCTCATATACTGGCAAAGGCAACTTTGAAGGGATAAGAATATGGTACATGTTTCAAAGAGAATTGGCAAAAAAAACTTTTTTTTCTTGCATTTGCATTCCTATTATAAGATGCGACTTCTATTAGGAATTTTACAGTAACTGTTAAGGCATTTGATAAATTATGAAACCCCCAAATAACGCCACATTTGTTCCACTTTAGCAATGAATTAAATTTTCACTCTGTAGTTAAGTTAATAATTTTAGGGTTGGAACTAATTTTTAATCAACTTCTGTAAGTTAAACGGATCTCAGTAATACCTGTTACCACAACTTACTGTCAGTAAAATATATGAATAATTCAATAAACTATGACACAAGGAATATCATCTGAACTATAATCCATGGTATGGAAGTTGCATCTACATTTAGAGCTCCATGCATTGCAGAATTATACACAATATCTCTGACAATTTTATACCCCAGCATTAAATAAAACATTAAGCTGTACAAATATATGACACATTTGTATCACTGGATATAGCAATACTGCTTATATGTAACAGAGGTTCATATTTCCTAAATATACCCGTACCTTTCACAGAATACCTTTCCAAACTGCTAAAGAATACTGTGCAATATATATGGAGATAATGTACTTGTACCAAATTTATGCGACAATTATAAATTCTAGCATCACATGGGTATAATTATACAATTTGTACTGCTAAATGCAACAATACTGCCTATATAGAGATTAATTTTATTTAAATATACCTACCCTTTCTGAAATACCTTTCCATACTGCTACGGTGCTACCATAAACAGCTTTAACATATAAGCTGCCTGCTACAGTGCTACCATAAACAGAGCAACTTTATACTGAAGCTTTGTGACGTGCACATCCATGTGAAGTAACATTGATCACTTTATAGCCAAAGCATATATACATATATATATATACTGTCAATATTATTTTGTCAGCTACTGCCAGCATCCTAGAGAAACATGAACACAAACAAGACCATTAGATGGTGATAACTGCCATACCAGGTGAACTGATGCCAAACATGATGTTATCTTTGCTTCACTAGGAAGAAACGTTTAGAGGTAAAGAAACTGCACTGCAGAATGATATATGACTTTGAACATGATATTACATTTTCACTGCTTATTATATGTCAATGAAAATGATGTCTTTCATAAACAGGGTATCTTGCCTGGGCCGTTAATATTCAAAGCACTGTTGATTCTGATTTGTTCATGATTGATTTATTTTCGTAGATTTTGTGGTCAACCTTTTCCGACAAAATTAAAAATCCTGTGATCATTTAGTTTATTATAGAAGTTTTTAAATGCCAGCCTGTCATCACTCAGCAATGAGTAATGAAATCATCGAGCTTACATTAACATAAAGCATACTAACTGCTCTAATGATATGGCTTAACAAAATACTGAGAAAATGAAATAACCAATTCATTTATATTTTCAATTAATGTATAAATCTTATATTGTGAAAATTAAATTCTACCAGGTACCTGTGACACCTGCTCCCATTGTTCTCATTACACTGCTTCTTCAACAGGGACCAGGGTTGTTATTTTTCCCCGGGAAAAACTAGTTTTTCCTGGACAGTGGGAAAAACCCGGGATTAATTGGGAATAACTGGGGAAAACTGGTTAGTACCGGGAATAACTGGGGAAAATGTCTGATTACAATTTTTGAGAGTATAATGATGTATTGTTAATTAATTCTGTTTAATGTTGCATGTTGAAATTATATTATATATGTGTGTGTATATATATATATATATATATATATATATATATATATATATATATATATATATATATATATATTGATACTTGCATACGCAATCTGGTCAATAACGTCAGCCTGTGGAAGGAAGCACAAAATATGCGCAGTCAACTCCAGCCTATATCAAGAGCCCTGGACTTTATGCAATCTGACCACAAAAGTAAAGCAGATCTATGTGTGTGAAACCTGGCTAGAACTTCTGGACAATCAGGATTTGCAACACCACATAACCAAGATCAAGTCAAGGTTTGAGCAAGCCATTACACCCTGTCACTTCCTCGCTAATCTCCTGCACCCGAAGTATCAGGGCCAGAGGTTATCTAAAGAGCAACAAGAGACAGCAAGGAATCTGCTTGAGCAGCACCAACCAGACCTTCTATGTCACATATTCTTCTTCCAGTCCAAAGCAGCTCCTTTCCCCAAATCACTCTTCACAGATACATGCTTTTCATCCATGTCAGCCGCAACTTGTGGCGCTGCCTCAGGGACACCAAGTCTGATGTACCCCAGGAACTCCGTGAGTCAGGTATTCACCTTCATCAACTGCCTTCCAGCACAGCATCAATTGAAAGATTTTTTTCAAACTTTGGGCTTGTGCAGTCCAAACTGCGAAACAGACTAGGACTTGAGAAAACTGCCAAGCTTGTCACATGTTATCGCACCCTGAGAGGTCCATCAGAGTTGGATTGGTAAATATGTATCAATGAACCTTATTTCTTAGCCATCAATGGACTTTCTCAGTGTAACTGATATATCTGATTATCTGTTTACCTATCACTATGTATATACATACAAACAAGCTGTTTTTAAGGAAAACAATATAAACTTTCATATCTTGGTTTTGTGATTTGAGTATGTTTGTTTAAATAGAATACGGGTAGTCGACAAGCGACTACGTGTATCCGCCTAACCGTAAAATCTCCACTTAAAACCGCGGTTTAATCAAGAAATTCAAAATCTTGAAATCAGGTTGATTTCCTGAAAGCACTGTGCGGTTTATACTAGAAGGGTTTCCTGAATATCTTCCTGACAGACATCGTTTTGGGGCCGGCGAGTGGGCGATAATATTGCAACTTTTGAAGGCCGTTCTTAGCAGCAGTCTCGCATGCATGGGAGCCGTGTGTAAATGTATTATTTACGATTATTTGTTATTTATAAATTAAATATTTCTGAATAGTTTTCGTGTGTTATATAACTTGTTATGAAATTTTGGTAATTGTCACCTAATAATACGTTTACAACAACCCTGCTGTAACACACAGCAGCCCACTTTGTTGGGCATGCTCAAGCAAAATTGAAATAAAGCCTACTTTAAACCCATTTGCGGCATTATTTAGCAATGATTATTTGTTTAAAACGTAAAATGAATAAAAAGCTGACATCGTAAGGAGTCACACAATGGCAGACGATCGTTTTAAAATCAAGTTTGAGTGCCGCCATGTGCTGAAACGCCCCGGTATTCTGCTAAGAATATTTTGAACGGCTGTATGCGGTGGGTGGTAAACAGAACAGCCACCTATTTCGTCCCAGCGTGCCTTGCGTGAACACTGCCTTGACAAAATGGCTCCCCACACGGAAACTTTCTTCAGGAAAAAAACTTGCTTACCCCGACTGGCCACTTTAATTTTACCTTAAAATCACTCGTTATCAAGCGTCATGTTTCCTATACGTGCGACAAGGTAACTTCAATTACTTTGATATTTAGTTAAGTTGACCAGCGATGTTTTCAAACGCGCCAGCAAATTGTGACATGGAGCGATGTCAACGTACGATGTGACGATGATAATACCGAAGTAACCGGTATGGAAATGATTTGAATCTTCCGAGTAATTCCAGAAAATGGAATTTTCATCACACATTTTTAGAATTAAAATATACAGTGACTTGAAATGGATCAGCAGAATATTTTTTCAAAAATATAATGACAAATCAGTAACAAACAAGAATACGGCACGGAATATAAAATCTGTATAAACACGCAGAGGTTCACCGGCCCTTACGTCTTCCCAAACTTCATGCTTGAGTGACCCTGCAAAAAAGTGTTATGATGTGTTTAAATAAATTGCCCAAGGAATTTAAAAGTGGACAGGAATGGCCGAGTCGCAACCTACGCGTGTTCATTTCTAGATGATAGCTTGATTGTGTTTTTTGTCAAATCATTCCGTAGCGAAAGTTGGTGCGGTTTTAAAGGGGGGTTCTTAGTATTTGAGCCCCTCGCGATGTCTCACCTGGAATTTCGGCGAAGTCTGGGTGCGGTTTTAATCGGAAGTGCGGTTTTAAGTGGAGATTTTACGGTAAATCAGAGTGGAACGGGTGAAGTGAGGCATGGATTGAGTGGCAAGGGGAAATAGAGTGTTGCATATTAGCATGGATGTCTGCAGCCCAATTGTGTATGTAGGTTGCCCCCCCACCACAAAATCCAGAAAGCCGTCCAAGTTGTATACATATGCAAAATTTAAGGCAGATAGGTCAAACCACTACATGTATATAAGTGATTTCAGCCCATGGCAGACAAACAGATGGACGCGGAGTAAAAATGGTTGGAGGTGACGCCACCAGTTTTGCGTATGATAAAGAGCTATGTGAGAACTATACACATGCAAAACTTTGGCCCAATCGGTCAAACGGTTCCCAAGATATGAGCTTGGATGTCTGCTGCATAAACTAGAATGCAGGTGGCTCCACCAGTTTTGCGTATGATGAAGAGCTATGTGAGATCTATACACATGCACAATTTTGGCCCAATCGGTCAAACGGTTCCCGAGATATGAGCTTGGATGTCTGCAGCGTAAACGTGAATGTAGGTGGCGCCACCTGTCATAAAATCAGAAAAGCTATCCAGGATGTATACGCATGCCGAATTTCAGGTGAATTAGTCAAGTCACTGCACAGATATGAGTGATTTTAACCCAAGGCAGACGAACAGATGGACACTGTGCAAACATGGTTGCAGGTGGCGCCACCATTTTTTGTGTATGTTATAAAGCTCTCCAAGGGCTACATTTGTGCAAAAAAAATTTTCCTGATCGGTCAAACAGTTCCAGAGATATGAGCTTGGATGTCTGCAGCGTAAACGTGAATGTAGTTGGCGCCACCTGTCATAAAATCAGAAAAGCTATCCAGGATGTATACGCATGCCGAATTTCAGGTGAATTAGTCTAGTCACTGCAGAGATATGAGTGATTTTAACCCAAGGCAGACGAACAGATGGACACTGTGCAATTATGGTTGCAGGTGGCGCCACCATTTTTTGTGTATGTTATAAAGCTCTCCAAGGGCTACATTTGTGCAAAAAAATTTTCCTGATCGGTCAAACGGTTCCTGAGATATGTAGGTTTATGTGTGGAAACAAGCACAAACGGACGCAGAGCGCAGAGGAAAGGTCAGAGGTCAAAACAAAATCGGGGCGCAGCAGTTCACATGTGACCCGAACATAATCCCAGGTTTCGTAAAATTCCGCCCAGCGGTTAAGGAGGAGTTCTCTGGACACCTACGGCGCAGTGGCGTGCAGCTGAAAACATAGTATCCTCAAAACTGTGTGGACACTGTGCAAACATGGTTGCAGGTGGCGCCACAATTTTTTGTGTATGTTATAAAGCTCTCCAAGGGCTACATTTGTGCATAAAAATTTTCCTGATCGGTCAAACGGTTCCTGAGATATGTAGGTTTATGTGTGGAAACAGAAGCACAAACGGACGCAGAGCGCAGAGGAAAGGTCAGAGGTCAAAACAAAATCGGGGCGCAGCAGTTCACATGTGACCCGAACATAATCCCGGGTTTCGTAAAATTCCGCCCAGCGGTTAAGGAGGAGTTCTCTGGACACCCACGCCGCGGCGGCGTGCAGCTGAAAACATAGTATCCGCAAAACTGTGTGGACACTGTGCAAACATGGTTGCAGGTGGCGCCACCATTTTTTGTGTATGTTATAAAGCTCTCCAAGGGCTACATTTGTGCAAAAAAATTTTCCTGATCGGTCAAATGGTTCCTGAGATATGTGGGTTTATGTGTGGAAACAGACGCACAAATGGAGGCAGAGCGCAGAGGAAAGGTCAGAGGTCAAAACAAAATCGGGGCGCAGCAGTTAACATGTGACCCGAACATAATCCCGGGTTTCGTAAAATTCCGCCCAGCAGTTACGGAGGAGTTCTCTGGACACCTACGCCGCGGCGGCGGCGGCGGCGTGCAGCTGAAAACATAGTATTCGCAAAACTCTGTTTTGGCGGATACAAATATATATATATGTGTCAAGGCCCAGATTGCGATCTGGACGGATCTTAGATCTCTCCAGCCCAAACTGTGATCACAGTTTGGGCCGGCCTGAAATGCGATCTCAATCCAGGCTGGACAGATCTTAGATCCGTCCAGCCCAGATTGCGATCACAGTTTAGTCCGGCCAGATTGCGATCCTGTCTTTCTTGCTTCAGGATTGCAATCTCGGCAGAACAGATCTTAGAAGATCTGTTCAGCCGAGATTGCGATCCTAAACATGACCAGCCCATATTGCGACCCATGCGTTTACTATCACAGAAGTGAAACCTTGGATGTTTTACCAACTCATTTAGTATTGCATGGTACCATTTAGCCATAATAAAAACAATTATACAACACAAAGGCAGTTAACAGTAGTTGGTTGGCACCAATCTTTTCAGTCTTGAAAATGGCGAATGCACCATGCAGTGTTTGAAGTGTGCTCTATCAACACACTTTTCCCCTTTGGAAGTATACAAAAGCAACAATAAACAATATGGATCTCTGTACATGTTTCTCTGCTAAAATTTTACATTTTTAATATTTACATTGTGAGTCTACTTCTTACAAGATAGATGATAACAAACATCTCAAGAAAAGAACTTATTTTTGAAGCATTTTCAATCAGATTTACAGGGCATGATAAAAGTAGCATAAAAATTCTATGCAACTGCCAGACACGTAGAAATAAGAGTGGATCTGAAATACTGTTTATTCATGTTACAAGGGCTTGCATTAAACAAAGTGGTATACAAGGTATCAAACAGTATCTCAATGATTTGAGTTTGAAATATTACTTCTGTCATTAAAGATCATGAAATGGTCTATAACCCTTCAAGAGTACGTTACAAAATTGGTCCACTTTGTTGCATGTAACCCAGTGATTGTATATTATCCAATACACTCATAAAATTACATGGTTATGCACTTATTATGTTTTTCATGTTTATAGTAGAATAATTTTGTGAAAGGTATAATAAAAACATGAATCAAAGAACACTTATTTATATTTTAATAAAGCTTGCTAAAGTTTATGAATCATATCAGTCAGTACGCTCCCGAGGCAGCGGTAATCTTGTGCCTATAAAGAAGCAACTGATTTTCTACACGCTGCCAGCTTTGACCAAATATGCTATATTTTAGACACCAGATGGCGGGTCGTTGTCCGCTGAAAGAAATGTGCATATGATGTGACAAGCAGCCAACCAGATGCCAATAAACAAACACTCGACAGGCATCCTGGCTCTGCCCATAGCTGCCCTTCAAGTGCCACTTTATATCAGTGTACGGTCAAATTTTAATTGCTCCCTCTGTATTCTCGCATCATCGACCGCTTCGATTATGACATTATGACTAGGTTAGCGTAGACATGTTTCTGTTGTCTGCAAAACTGAAACCAGCCAGCGAAGTGTGCACGCAGCCTTTGTTGTTATGTTTCGTTTGAATTACAGCTCATCGGCCGGGCATCCAATTTGCCCAAGGCCCTAAACAAACCACGTCTGGGGCAATCTCTCTGAGCCTCAGACGGTTACCGGGACGATGAGCTGTCACTCAAAATGAAATGAATATGATTGGCTCCGTGTATTCCTCGCTTGGCTCAGTCTTCCAGCACAAGGTCTCATCTGATTGGACAAAAATACAGTGCTCCCCTCTGGTGTTGCAATTCAGGATACAAGGTCATAACAAACAGCGCTTACGATATAGGAAGTAAGCCTATAGTAAAAGTGCTGTGTAAAGAGCATATTCAGTCAGTTTATTCAAGCAAATGGAAAGATCACAGGATTCTAGGCACAATGAATAGGTAACTAATTAATCAGACCAAATCCTAAATGAGTCAAGCAGAACAGCTACTAGTAACAAATTAATATATAATACATAATATTAAGGTTTATTAAAAATACTGATTTTTTAAAAGATACATGATGGATGAAAGTATAATATTTAGATGATAGCCTCAAGGTTTATTTCAAAATAATTACTTGGGATTGATCACTTATATGGGCTTTGCATTTTAGCAACTGCCTATAGTTGTTTCATTTTTTTTAACCTTTTTTAACAAGCAGCATTTTTTGCATGACCCTATTTGTATTAGGCCTATAATTGTATTTAATATGGGGAAATGGTACAATTCAAATCTAAATAAGTTGGTGAGACATCCCATGTTTCACTCCTGTGATAGGAAGGAGTGAAAAGTGCCTTTTTGTATTATAACTGTATATTTATGGGGGAAATGGTACCATGCAATACCAAATAAGTTGGTAAAACATCCAAGGTTTCACTCCTATGATAGAAAAATCATGGATCGCAATCAGGGCTGGTCAAGTTTAGGATCGCAATCTCGGCTGGACAGATCTTAGATCTGTCCAGCCCAGATTACAATTCTGAAGCAAGATAGACAGGATCGCAATCTGGCCGGACTAAACTGCGATTGGTATCTGGGCTGGACGGATCTAAGATCTGGCCAGCCTGGATTGCAATCGCAGGTCAGGCCGGCCAAAACTGTGATCACAATTTGGGCTGAACAGATCTAAGATCCGTCCAGATCGCAATCTGGGCCTTGACATATATATATATATATATATATATATATATATATATATATATATATATATATATATATGTGTGTGTGTGTGTGTGTGTGTGTGTGTGTTTGTGAGTTGATATTTCCTTTTAATTCAGTCAGATTTCTGCTGGTCTCTCCGTTTATAAGATTATTAGAGGTTTTTCCTAGTTTTCCCCATTTTCCCACTTTGAGAGGTTTTTCCAAAGGCGGTAAATATCTGTATTTACCAGCTATTAATACCGCACTAGGAAAAACTTAACAACCCTGACAGGGACAGGAATCAGAAGGAGGAGAGTAGTTGTAGCATGTTAAAATTTGGAGCTGGATGCACAATGCAATAACCGACTCTGATTGGTCACATAACAATTCCCTGTTCCATGACCACCCTGGTGGTGTGACACAGAGAACTCTGCTATAGAAAGCAGCATTTAGAAAAAGACAGAACTTGGACGACTGCAGCGTATTTCTGCTGTGTGAGGAGCAGCTGCCCAGGTCTGGGTTAAAGTTAATGTTGCAATACTGAAATTACAGTACTGATGTGTCAATATAACTATACTAATGCTGCATTCACTACCTCTAGAATTGATGGTGATCATCAGATGTCAAGGTGCAAACAACTTGCTACCTTTCTGTACCCAATTAACAGAATAAAAAGCCCAGTGAACCACTGGATGTCTAGTTTGTCATACTAACCAAACAGAAACTGACTTATAATATATGATTCATGTCACATTTGTTCAATTTTATTTGACACTTAAAACTATTATTTTCACTAGTAATATCTTGGCTTCATAACTTGCTGTCTGGATACTGTCATTGCCGTAGGTAGGGTTGGGAAGGTTACCGTTATTTTCATGATATCTGACAGCTACAGTAATCGTACCATCAACTTTCCTGTTATCGCGATATGTTAGTATGTACTTTTGTCCACTATTTTTCTTTGCAAGCAAGCCACTTGAAGTGTATTTCTGAGAAAAAAATGGCATCATTAGGGTCTGCTCAGAATAACATTATTTTCATAAATAATTTTTATATAAAACCACAATTGAACACCTGTCAGTGGTCCAAACCAAATGGTTACAAACTTCAGGAATAGTCGGAAATGTCCAGAAGCAGCAGGATGAATCAGAGACAACAAAAGCCGGAGAATTACAGGAGAAAATAACACCACAAAAAAAGAGCAATTTATAAACATTTTTATCCATTTATTATTACATAGAATGCAAATGTCAATGTCAAAGTGTAAGTATGTGCAATATTCCTGACGGGTTGCATATTTTGCTATATAAAATGGGGTATGACATATTTAGGCTATATTCACAATATAATAATGCTCTCCAGAAACTCTCAGAGATTCTCCAGCTGTTATGTAATCATAGGAAATATTGGTTGAAAGTTCTGACAAGCGTGATTTGACAATGGGGCAGGAGTTCACATGCCTCAAGATCGCACACCTGCAGTGCCTTCATGCAACTTACATCACTTAATGAGTGACCCTGTGACACTGACAGTGACACAGTCAGTATAAATGATATTAATATTATAGTTAAACCCATGTTTAAAGTCAAGAAAGTAATGGTGGCTGTTATTATTGTTGGTGACTCATTGAGTCATAACATATTAATATGAATAATGATATCACGGTATATCACAATAAATTTTGAATAATTATAATGATCTAAAAAACTCATATCGTCCCAACGCAAGCCATAGGTGAAGGATGCCAAGTGCGACAAATTGGGTTACTATAAGCCCCAGTTCACCAGTGGTAAATACCACTGCAGCCACGTGTTGAACACCACTTGTCAACTGTGACTTGTCAAATAGTATTTACCATATAACCCAGAGGTAGAAAATGCATCATTACGTATTTATGTCAATGTGGCATGAGACTATGACTGATTAGTGCGATCCTGCCTGCACTTAAATACCTGGCTTACGTTCTCTCAACAGATGTCTCTGCCATCAGTTTTCAATGGAGTAATGGACAATATGGGTGACAATCAGTGAGGATTAAATACTTCACACAATGCTGTAAAATTCTCACATGTTAGTGCAAAGGGATGGGCTACAGTTTGCTGGATTCACCACCAGATGGCCTCAGTGTAAAACCAGGAAGCCTGTGTTATATGACCTCAGTAAAGCCTAGTTATATGAATTTCAGGAAGCCTGTGTAATATGACCCGCAGGGAGCCTGTGGTTTATATTTTGCAGTAAACCTGTGTTATATGACCAGCATGAAGCCTGTGTTATATGACCAGCATGAAGCCTGTGTTATATGACCAGCATGAAGCCTGTGTTAAGTGACAAAAAGGGTACAATCTGATGTGATCAGAAGGAAGCCATTGTAATATGACCTGCATGAAGCCTGTGTTATACGAACTGCACGAAACCTGTGTTATATAACCTTTAGGAAGTCTGCACATTTTATATGACCTGCATGAAACCTGTTATACGACCTGCATGTAGCTTGTGTTATATGACCTGCATAAAGCCTGTGTATATGACCTGCATAAATTCTGTGTTGTATGACCTGAATGAAGCCTGTATTATTTGACTTTAATGAGGCCTGTGTTATATGAACTGCATGAATCCTGTGTTATATGACCTGCATGAAGCCTGTACTATATGACCTGCATGAAGCCTGTGTTACATGACCTGCATGAAGCCTGTGTTATATGACCTGCATGAGGCATGTGTTATATGACCTGCATGAAACTTGTGTTATATGACCTGCATGAAGCCTGTGTAATATGACCTGCATGAATCCTGTGTTAAATGACCTGCATGAATCCTGTGTTGTATGACCTGCAAGAAACCTGTGTTATAGGACCTGCATGAAGCCTGAGTTATATGACCTGCATGAAGCCTGTGTTATATGACCTGCATGAAGCCTGTGTTATATGACCTGCATGAATCCTTTGTTGTATGATATGCATGAATCCTTTGTTGTATGACCTGCATGAAGCCTGTGTTATATGACCTGCATGAAGCATGTGTTATATGACCTGCATGAAACCTGTGTTTCAGACCTGCATGAAGCCTGTGTTGTATGACCTGCATGAAGCATGTGTTATATGACCTGCATGAATCCTGTGTTGTATGACCTGCATGAAGCCTGTATTATATGACCTTCATGAATCCTGTGTTATATGACCTGCATGAATCCTGTGTTATATGACCTGCATGAATCCTGTGTTGTATGACCTGCATGAATCCTGTGTTATATGACCTGCATGAATCCTGTGTTGTATGACCTGCATGAAGCATGTATTGTATGATTTTCATGAAGCGTGTTATATGACCTGCATGAATCTTGTGTTGTATGACCTTCATGAAGCCTGTATTATATGACCTTCATGAAGCATGTGTTAAATGACCTGCATGAATCCTGTGTTGAATGACCTGCATGAAGCCTGTGTTATATGACCTTCATGAGGCACTGTTATATGACCTGCATGAAGCCTTTGTTATATGACCTGCATGAATCCTTTGTTGTATGACCTGCATGAAGCCTGTGTTATATGACCTGCATGAAGCCTGTGTTATATGACCTGCATGAATCCTGTGTTGTATGACCTGCATGAAGCCTGTGTTATATGACCTGCATGAAGCCTGTGTTATATGACCTGCATGAATCCTTTGTTGTATGACCTGCATGAATCCTTTGTTGTATGACCTGCATAAAGCCTGTGTTATATGACCTGCATGAAGCATGTGTTATATGACCTGCATGAACCTCTGTTATATAACCTGCATGAAGCCTGTGTTGTATGACCTGCATGAAGCCTGTGTTATATGACCTGCATGAAGCCTGTGTTATATGACCTGCATGAATCCTGTGTTGTATGACCTGCATGAAGCCTGTGTTAAATGACCTGCATGAAGCCTGTGTTTTATGACCTGCATGATGACTGTGTTATGACCTGCATGAGGCCTGTGTTATATTACCTGCAGGAGGCCTGTGTTATATTACCTGCAGGAGGCCTGTGTTACATGACCTGTATGACAGAATTAAACAGCATTAAAGTGTTTTGAATGTAATATCACAGTCATGACGTATTTAACTTTACCAGTTATCTTACTTATCTATTTTTTGCAGTTGTAAACTATTTAACATTACAAATAGGAAAATGGAAAAGGGTAAACCTGGCATTGAAATATACATGTAGACATGGTGGTGTATAATTAGTCCCTGACCATCTACACTAAGTAAACACAGCTTTAATGATAACAGATCAAAATAGCACTACTCTAGCTATATATAGACAGTTAAGTAACTAATGGATACTGTTTAATATATGCCACTTACAACTTGCATGGTTTCCTAATGTATGGGCACTGAGTAACACAGACCATTACCACTTCCAGTACAATAACACACAGACTAACACCATAACCAGTACTAAGAAAACAAACCCCATCTAACTGCATAAGTTTACATTAACAAACTACCTAAATACCTGCAACAGAAATGCAACATGAACATTGGTTTTAAAGTCTGTAATTTCATGAGAATCACAGAATGGATAATTACTGTAAACAATCCTGTATGTCAACTGAAGTTCACATCTACAGCTACATGCATGTATTAGGCTTTTTTTAAAACTGAGTGACCATCACGATTACCATGTTCTTTAGATCCCTTTACTGACAGGACATTATTACATGGTTTTCAGTTTATACAGGTTTTTACTTCTTTTTAATAGTATAATATTAGTTATTTATAACACTGGGAACAACTGTATGCTTAGAATGGGAGGATGCTGCAAACATGTGGAACGTGCTGGTTCATGTCTTTGCAATTTATCGTGACCTGCATCCATTGATATATTGTGATAGCATCTCATGACATACTGACCAGTCAGACAGGGGAAGCTGACAAGTTTGTGATGTTTACATCCATTTGTGTGAATATACACTAGGAATATAGTATACTATGTAACATGGTCTACTTGAGCTTCAATCAATTAATACAGGTTCCAAATACACACACTAATATAGTTATAACTATATGTATAGTTATATCTATACATATATACATTGGTAGAACTGAAGATTATTTGTGATGTTTACCCCCCTATTGTGAGGGCCACAAAATAAATCGTTTTCCAACCAGTACCTTAAATCCTGCTATGTATACTTGCATCAGCCTAAATTTTTTTAAGACCTTCCCACCTGAGCAAATACACTTTCACCATGTGTGTTCTTTATTAGGTTTACCTATTGGTCTTACAGCTCTCTGGTCCAACAGACATAAGACCAATGGTATGTCAGACTGTAGGCCCTGTAGTAAATCAGGTTTCCTATAAGTTAACATCACACTTGTTTACACAAATTATCTCAGGAAAATGATCTCAGTAACTGATACTGATAGTCAGATATTTTCTCACCATGAAGGTGGCCCAGATCTTCTTTCTTGCATACATTTGTCTTTTTTTTTTTTGGGTTCTGACAGTGTTTGTTACTTATTTACCCTTAAAAGTACAGATTGTTGTGATATTCTAGTTCTGTCTTACACAGAGGAAACAAAAGTTCCAATGTACTGAATTCCTCTTCATAAGAAAAACCAAAAGGCAAGATGTGTCTATTGGTAAAAAAACACCCTGTAAAACTCCTCCATTACAGATTGTGAAATACACACCCCTGCCCACGCCCCCCACCTTACCCCCAAAAAATATTGATAAGAATCTTTTTAAAGCTGGGACATGGTGACTTCACAGGGTATTTTTTAATCAGGAATACTTTATCATGAAAATATATTGCAATATTAACTCAGCAGTTCAAGAGTCTTCTTAAATATTTGATTTCTGTCTTCCTTACTACAAAACTGACCATGGTTTGCAGGTTTTTACCCAGCATCTGCATGGGTACAACCTCGGTTGGGTAAAAACCTATTTCACCCAAGTATTACCCAAGATTCCTGGGTTTTACTGCTAATTCCAATTGATTGGAGTGAAATGCTCTGCTCAGCCAAACAAGAGTTAAAAGTGTGAGTGGCAAATGGCTTCCAGGAAAAGTTCTTTTAGAAAGAGTGATGTGGTCAGACTTCAACATTCACAGCCACTTGGCTAAGTTGGCTTGCTACCAATATTTATAAAATGTGTGTATAATTTCTCCTTACCAATCAGAGAGAAACTGAGCTAGGTCCTGCCTAATAAAGCAAATAACATGGGAAAAAGGTCAGGTAATAACAGGGCAACCCTAACCACTGCTGCCTACCTCAAACAAAAATGTGGATCGCACACTGTCAACTGACAATTTACCCTAATACTTCAACATAACTGGATGATACAAGAACACAATATATAACCCATATACTGATACATCCATGACATACTAAAATATTGATTAAAATGTACAAAAACCCTTCAAAATTTCACAAAGATCCCTATTCCATAGGAAGCTCCTAATTCCAATGGAACTTTCCAAAATGTTGGCCTTAGCATCCCAGACTCTCCTGTTTATCTTCCTGATGAAAATTAAAAGCCCTTTTAAGTACTTTTAATGACAACAATCACGGGATCCAGTATATGACCAGTAACCTGTAGGTACGGGTCAGTGATACATTATTTTTTCTAGGGAAAACCTGTGAATATGGGCCAAGGGGGCCCTGTGGGAATCCTCAGTGGGAATCCTCAATTTGTTAACAATTTTGTCTGTTGTCAGATTTTTTGCCTGACCTGGCAAATGAATGCTACTTACCATATGCCTAGCTTGCAATGCTGATGTAGACAAA
Source organism: Sipunculus nudus (assembly GCA_026874595.1). Classification (NCBI taxonomy): domain Eukaryota; kingdom Metazoa; phylum Annelida; class Sipuncula; order Golfingiida; family Sipunculidae; genus Sipunculus; species Sipunculus nudus. Next base: position 40,129,592 of record CM049308.1, on the reverse strand, counting down.
CCTAGTGGAAATCCAAAGTATACAGAACTGGACTCACAACTCTCTTGGACAACTCTGCTGCTTAGGGATTGTGGGCATCAAATCTGCCATCCACAATGCACTTGGGCTTCTTAATACACCAGCGGCGTAGGTATAAATGTAGTGAAGAGGGTAATTTAGTCCGCTCAAATATTTTGGATAAGAATTGTTTCAAGGCAAATTATATTAAAACATGGCTATAACAGGTTAAAACCCTGTATTCAGTCTAAATATCATGATCTTTTTAAAGGTCTTTGATGTTGGTGTAACATTTACAACTATGAACAACTACCATCTCAAAGAGGGTGTCAAATGAGTTGTAACTCCAGTGATAAAACCGTAACTTAAACTATCTTTAACCCTTGACTGATTAGAATGCTGCCATGGCTCACTGAACACTGGCACCAAGAATTCTCATCATTTGGCTTGAGTTTCTGAGTAGGGCTCAAACGGGTACAAAATTTTGGACTCGAGTACCCGATAGGCATTACCCAACTTGGACTCGAGTACTTGTTACCATGGCAATGCTGTGAAGATAAAACGAACATCTGTTTACCGATGCAAAATATGCATAAATTTGACTTAGTGATGGCTTTACTTTATCGCAACAAAGGAACAGATATATATATGTCATAACAAGACCTCGATTAATTTGACTAGCATATGTTTAGAGCCCTACGCGAGGCTAGACAATGGATAAATAATCCTACAGACTGTCCTAAAATTTGCAGTAATATACATATATGCATGTACATACAAGAGTACTCGAGTCCAAATCTTGGACTCGAGTACTCGGTAAGTATTACCCAGACTCGAGTATTTGAGTACTCCTTTCAGCCCTATTTCTGAGGTCTAAAATATTTAAAATTATATCAGGGATGTGCTCAGAATAATTTGAGTGCCGGGCGGGCAGGCCGTGCACGTGAGATAGGGGGGGGGGGGGGGGCGCCACGGGATATTTAAAGTTAAACTTTCATTTTTTATAGACGTGATTCGTGATATTTCAGCTGCATGAATAACTCATTAGTAATACTAAAAAGCATTATTAATTTCCAATATGCCGACAGCAATGCCGCAACTGAGAGCAAATTTGATTGTAAAAGTTAAAACACTGTGGTGGACTCATCTGTCAGTTCAGATTCTGTCAGTCACGATTTGTTGAATACTTCCATATAATATGGGTATAAGAAAGGACCGTATTCAGTTTTTCGCTCTTAAAACCTGATACCAAACATTATATTCCACTTTTCTACGGCAGTTTGGCCTCATGAGGAACTGTGACCTTACAAATGTATTCAAATATTTACGTCGATCATCAATTATATTCAATCAAACATCGTTTAGCGCGTCATATGATTTCATAGAAGCTGATATCAGCATTAGTCTTTTATACAGATACAAGGTGGCGCTACCATATTAGCTACGTTCACTTCTTTTGTACCAAATTTTATTCATCAACATTCAATTAATACAGCACATTTTGAAAGAGTACCTTCTATTAAATATTCATTTCGGGCTCCACTGGATGTCATCTAGTGTGGAAGACATGCACTTAGATATATTCGACAGGGGTCAATAATTGTAATACCCGTAAAACACCGCGAGATAAGCTTAAACACGCATATTTTTGTTCATGGCTTAAACAATTTAAAAATATTACTGCAAGGCGGGCATTGACACTTTCCAGTCAAGTGCCAGGCGGCAAGAAAGACCGCTGGGCGCAACCACCAGGTGCCCCCCGGCACGGGCACATCCCTGTTATATTTAGCTGTAAAGGTCACCTTCAGCCTGAAGCAACTCACTGTAAATACATTAAGTTTTCTAACTTTGCAAATACAACAAAAACTAGCTAAAATTACAAGCTATTACCTGGAGCATATTAAGTGTCAGAATTTATCCTAAATCTAAAATGAATTGATCTGAACATTATTATATAGGGTTAATGTAGGCGTGATCACTCATTGATGTCTAATGGTTTCAGAAGACAGTTTAAAATTCTTTGATATTTTAGTGTTTCTGTAATCTTGAGGTATATACAAGGGGGTTTTTCACATTTTCATGATATGACATTCTTAAAGTGAACAGTAGCATGTCATATAAGTCAAGATGCTGAGAGGTGGTAGGCCTACAGGAGTATGGAACCCCATCTGGATTCAAATCCATAGGCTTATGAATGACTCAAAATTTACTTCTCAAGAGCTGGGTTGTTAATCAATGAGATAAACTAAGCATGGATTTATTGGAGTAGGCATTGACGTTTGTTTCAAGTTTTTGCCTTATCAATACATTTAATTTATCTTAACTTTACAGCTTGATCTTACTGTGTTTGAACATGGACTTTTAGTGTTTAAATATGTTTAAAAAATTCTGCATCAATGTAATAATTTTATCTGGGAACATAGGATAAAGATGTTACTTTTTTATTTTGTTACCATTAATGTTTTTTAAACACAAATGTTACACTATCTCTTTCTGACATTTTAAAGTTTTAGCCAACTAAATCCTTGATAAAAATGACTAAAACCAAGTCTACCTGGCTTAACCCAGCACTATTAATAAGCTATAATTTTCATCCAAAGAGTCTGCACAAATATGTATTTTTATTTAATTTGCACCGGTGACACCATTGTTACAAAGTACACACTTATACATATATACAGGTCTAGGCGTACACTGATGTCCAGCCGTTGACTATTAGTTCTGGTCTCTCTGGTCTGATTGCGAAAGGGGCCACCCAGCCCAGCGTCTGCGCGATGAGGCTGATGGCGTCCCCTCGACCCCTGCTCAATATCCCATATGGATATATATAGAGAGAGACAGAGTGTTTTCTGTAAAGGTATTTTCTTCATTAGCAACCAGGTCCTTATTTATATTTCTTAGAATAATAGAGTATCAGGTGGGCCTCTTTGTTCTCTGTATGTACATATATGCCATGATACCTTACCTTATTTAATTTTCCAGTTATTAATCATTTTTCAGTTGATAAATTAAGATCCACAAAGTATAATCTAAGTTTATTTCACATTACAAGTTAATTATAATTCGTGAATACGTCACAATTAGTATTACTGATAAAGTGTTGTGTGAGCTGTCTAGCAAGGTATTATTTATTGTTGAGCTTATAATAGTCTTTGCTTAATAGGCATTTTAAGAGCAGACAGGAAACACACATTTACTCTGAAGTGGACAGATAACGATACCAGCATCAGCCTTGTAGCCCTTGTTTCGTTAAGGTCCTCACTCACGCCTCTAGAATGTATAAGTATGCTGAGATGGCATTTAAAAGGTAGTCGGTGTCAAGTGTCAAGTCGGAGGTGTCAAGTCTCGAGTCTCCAGTAGCCAGCTGTTTTAATATATTTTAGTGTATGTGCATGGTGCGAACCTGTACGGCTTTAATATATTGATTAAACATTGTCTTAATGTCTGTCTGGAGTTCGAATTATCATGAGAGAACCTGCGAGTCGGCAACCCCTGACACCATATTACTGTTCAATATTGAATCAGTGGGCTAACGCTGCTCTGACATCACCATAATAGGTGGTCAATTTTAATGGTGTTAACTTAGGGGCCCCAAAAAATCCAATTATGTGTAAATACAAAATGTGGCAATTTTATTTGTATTATCATTTTGTTCAACTCTGCTTTGCTTAAAATGTCAATGATACAGGAAATAAAATATTAGTTGTTTATACAATAAATGATAGGTACAGATACTATAGTCTGTCCCAAGTAGGGCGCCCATTGTTTTTTGGCATAAATCAAAGAGCTGATATATCTGTCCACTTTTTTACTATGACAGAAAATTATTTGCATTCTAGCAAAGAAAATGAGACATTTTAATCAAACTTGTAAAAGTATACTTTGCAACTTTCCACAATTCCAGGCGTTTCCTCATGAAATAACATTTCGGGATGGCATCTTTTAGCCAAGGATGTATTTTATAACATTTATGGTACCGACTACTACCATCGTCCAATCAAAGTCTGTCACAAATCAATGTGTCCTTGAACCTGTCACTTTCACTTCAGTCAGAACGTTGGGACAGGAATAGACTGTTTTCTTAGATATTAAATTGTTTCCTTTGAATTCTTTGCACATTATGGTGGTGTTTTCCTTGTAAATAATTACAACAGTAGCTGGACTTACTTACATATATTTTTTTCAAATAAATTGACTTTGTAAATAAATATGCTAAAAACTGATGGGCGGCCCTTGGTAGGTTAGAGTTGGTTCACTGCCAGTGCTGTGTGGTGGGGGGGGGGGGGGAGCGTGCAGTGAATGTTTATTGGAATATTGATATGGTACGTACCTTTATGCCACGGGTTCGGAGGGTCCATGTATCCTGATACAATGGTCGAGTCCACCGGGAACTTGACCCTTCGACCTCTGCTGCCCCTCCCACCCTCGCCAACATTGCTGGTATCCCTGTCGCCTGTTTGGTTCACAGTGTTGTCACTCTGTTGGGGCTCTGCCCCCAAATTGTCACATGAGGGTGCTTTTTTCTCTGGGCTGTCAACCCCATCCGGCCCGCTGGCCGCGCCAACCACGGCGCCATTCACTTGTTCCACGATATGAGAGTCGCTGGGGGTACTTACCAAAGCGCTGTTAGTTTTATGAGCGTCTGGATCCATCAGTTTATGGAGAGATGCTAAGCTGTCAAATCATCTTCGACATCAAAACCTGCCGTCGGATTACACCGTAACTTCCGGTTCCTCTCCGTCCTCTCCCGAGCTCTCACTCACTGCCAGCGCCATCACCAACGGAATCAACCGAACACTTCCGAGAACTAACAGCACATTAGTTTCATCTCTTGTTACAAGAGGGCACTTTGGTCCGGACACCATAAAACCACGGATTCCCTTTAAATCTCACCCCCTGCCCTCTTTACCCTATTTTGTTTCTTCTTTCTAAGAAATTATGGAGTAATTTTAACCCATTTCTAAAAGTCCTCCTTGTATGTATTTTTTTATTGATTATGAAAGTTACTGATAGGCCCCCGCGAAATGTTATTGATAGGTTTGCCCTAGTGAAAGGAAAAGTTGAAATGTTGGAGATGATTTATGTAATGTATGCACTTTTGGATTATATATGATTATTATTATTGTTATTATTTGCGTGAGTGTACACTGTCTCTCAGTATCGAGTCGGAAATGTGACATGCTGACACATTATTATAGAATTTCTTACTTTTATGACAGGGCTGTAATGGGAAAGAAACCGCTCGGTGTGTACAAACAAGTTTAACACAAAGCAAAATTGGAACTGCACTGCTGCACTGCTAGCTTGTTGGGTGCTTGGTAACCGTTTTGCATTTGCTTGGCATATAAGGCAAAATCAAAACCTCAAATCATATCCTATTTCATTATTTTCCCCATACACCCGAGCAAATAGTTATCAAAATTCCTATCTATATCTCCAATGATTTATCGAAGGAGCGCATACGGTTAGAGTCTGTATTTCTGTTCCTTGTCAAAACTAGAATACACTACACAGTAGGCATATATATTGGGCGGGTAAGCTTCGAACAGCCAGTACGCTGATCGTAGACTCTTTATTATAATGCTGGAGAGCCGAAATGGCGCTATATCTAACCCTGACTGATTTATTCCTCTCTATAGTATTTATATAAAAGCCGTTCACATGCCGCCATAAAGCTGCGTGTCCACTTAAATGCGGTACGGATACGGATGCGGATGCGGACGCGTTTTAAATCGCGCATATGGAATAAAATATCCTCACCGCACACGCACCGCATCCGTACAAGTGGACACGCGGCTTAAATCGCACAGACTAAACACCTAATTCTGCAAGTCGTATATCGGAATTGAGACCCTGAGGTAAATATACCGACTGTGGGTTTTATTTAACTTTGAGTGATGCAACAGACTTGCTGCTGAGTGGTATATTGTTTCAGATTTCGGGTGCTGCCTTAAAGGTGCACATCCACCTACCTTTTGAAAAAAAAAAAGAATTTATGTGATTTCTGACTTCTTCTGTGTATATATTAATGATCAGAGGGTAAATCTGGTTATGGAAAGTTCTTTTATTGCCCCCGTGCGGGATGTATGGACTTGTTTAGCAATAATGTGCTTGTAAACACAGCTTTGTTGACAAACGGGAAAAACATGTAATTTAAGGTGTTAGGTTGCATATATTTGGAGTTCGAAAGGTCGCTTCTTACAAAACACCATTTTGCAAAACTCTCACTTATCAGACTTGCCGCCAGATTCCCTTGATGAATTTGTTTTATTTTGCCAGGCCCCCTACATATTATAAATATGTTGATGTAAACAGAACTAGCAGGCTGTGTCCACTGATATCCAAGTTTTGTGGCTTATTTTGATTAAAGTTCTAAGGGATAACCTTTACTTTGTAAAAGTCAGATAGGTGATTAGGCCCCCTTAAGTAACATTTAACTTCATGGCAACATACCTTCCATGATGCATAACCGTCCCATCTGCCCGGTAAAGGTTTTTTGAAACAGTTTCTGGTGACTAGTAATGACCATCCGTATAGTGTGGTTGCATATATATATTCGTTCGCGAGGACTTCAAATTCGCGTTACACGGGAAGGTGTAATTATCGCGAAATTAAAACTTTCGTGAATGAGAGGTCATCGCTGAAGGCAAGTCGAAAGGTAGATTATGGATCCTGTCTTATTATGCAGATTAAGGCGGGAAACAAAACCAGAAATTCCAAATTAAAATTAATAGCTACTGTAAGATCCTTGAAAGTCAAACCTATTTTAGGCGATCACCTCGAAATGCGACCATTTCCGCTGGTGGTCACATTTCTGAGGTTTTACTGTTGTTTAATTAGTAATACCTATTATATCTTCAAAGGTGGTTTTTTAAATGATATCATACGTTTAAAACTATGTGTCATTGATGAACAATATCGTTCAAAGTAAACTTGGGTCTCCGTTCACATATTAAGAATATGCGCACATTTCATTTTATATAATTAATAATATGATTGATAACTTTGTGTAAATTTCTCTAACCTGTCTAACTTGATTAGATCACGAAAATACAGCCTTCGCGAAACACTGAGAAAAGCGAAAATCGCGAAAATTATAAGCCGCGAATATGAAGTCAACCACAGTGTGTATATTTGCACTGGAAACGGTATGAAAGCACCTATACCGAGCTTGGTTTAAAAAATCTTCACCAAAACTGATGGAAAACGGTTTGGAATGCCATGTGAATGCTCAATTCGCATTCAAAACGGTATGAAATCGTTTTGCCATATGGATCCAGGATTGAGGAAAAGGAGGGGTCCAACCCAGGAGGTCTATATATATATATATATATATATATATATATATATATATATATATATATATATTTATATAGTGATAAAACCTAAAAAAAGTCCCCAGGGCCGGAAAAAGGGTTAAATGTATACAGCATGTCGGCAGAACTTGAATATATAGCTTTATTTTCGTATACAAGACTAGTGCTTCCGTTGAACTACAAACATTAACAGAGGTCACGCCGAGGCCAATTTAAACATAGTATTGCATAGTCTGGGAATGCTCCGGTGCTTTATAGACATTTCTAGGACTCTCACGTCAGGAGACATCATATCTGAGTTAGACAAAGTTTAGTCCAAGCCTCAGTGAACTGGACGATGCACAATGCTCGCTTTTTTTTTAAAATATTTTTTTAAACCCTCTCGAGTATAAGGCCAACGGCCTGTCCCTACATGCTACACCGGCTTTTAAAATTGATTTGGATTAAGCCATACCCTAGAAGAATCGAAGATAGTGTTATATATAGAGTTAACTCTCGGTTTTTTCAGAAATAATTGCAATGAGGTACAGTTCAACCATGTAATGATTAGTTGTACAAGTGTATCCTACCCGTTCATTATTTTTCACTTGAGCATATTTTAGTTTTTCCCAAATACGACAGAATATAATGAAGACTGGCTAAACTATTTTAATGTAAAAAGATAATAAGCACGGTATAACAACACATCAATAACAGGTGAACATTTTATTCAACAGCTATTAGAATTTCATGCTTAAAGAAAATCGGCCTTGAAATGATGTATAACTTCGACTAATAACAAATTTTTGTAATTATACTATATTGTCTCAGAAAAGTTGAGTGTAATATTTCGATCATAATTTTCTTGAGAGTATGCCTTATGTTTTCACGCTGATTAATTTAGTTATTATCTATGACTTTATGTATTCCTTGTTCATAGCCAAACTGGTATATTACAAGAATGGCCAATAAAAAGGTCAAATAAATACGTTTAATCTTATTTGACAGAGAATAATTCAACTGGGTATCTGCCATCTAGTGACAAAGAGGGATTGAAAATAATGGAGTTGGGTACCAGTCTAAACCACGCCTACCTCAGCAAAACAGCAATGACATCATGGGATTCCCATGTCTAATCACCAATCACAGTTATAGTTATATATAGACGGTGGTCACCGGGTATATCTATAGGTTGTAATGTAAACACTGGTGAACACTATCGACTGCTGAGTGTCTAAGCTGCTACGAATCTGTGAAGAAGCTGCTTAAAGACTGTGTTTTTAGTTGATGACAACAATACACGGTATGTCTGATTATTAATTAACCTTAAATCTCTATAATCTTGTAGCTAATTAATAATATCTGACTTTTGTGCGCCGAAAACTTGGGAGAAACTGTCGCAGGTCAACTGAAATTGAAAAGTGATTGCACAAGCGATCTGAGCTCTAATGGTAGCAGTGAATCGCAGGTGTATATGTACATGTCAGATGTCATTGTGTATATTCTCTTAATGGTTTCAAAGTAGACCCCTCCCCTTAAAACGATTCCATATTCCAATCTGAAACAGAAACGTTGCCACGATGTCGTCCTCTGATGAGTTTAATTATTATTTTTATCATAATTAATAATATTATTTATATTTTTTTTATTCTTTTTAATTTTTAATCATTTTTATAAATGTTTGACGATTTATTCTGTGGAATATCAGATATTTTATATATATATATGTATATATAACCTAAGTTGGTTCCAGTGCTTGATATATGTATATATATGTATATATATGTATATATATTAGTGGTAGGAATTGGTTTTAAAATCATAATTGATTATTGAAAAGTAAAAATTACTGATAATAGATTATTAATTGATTATTTTATGTACTTTCTATATAACCTTGAAATCTGCTGTATACTAGTACCTAAAATATTTTCCCTGGTATATAGTCTTCAAGTTACATGTACATCAGATTGATTTGTTCAGTACTTTGTGTTCAGATATCTCTGACAGGATTAGATTCTTTGGATTTGCATACATAATTAATTAGCTCAGCTGACTATAAGTCATCTGAGCTATAGTCGTGGTCCATTGTCCGTCGTCCGTCAGTCTGTCCGTCCGTCCGTCTGTCTGGATGTCTGTCTGTAAGACTGGCACATTTCTACACCATTGGACCTACGAACTTGAAATTTGGCATTCAGTTAGATGTCCCCAAAATCTCCTACCATGCCAAAAATTGGGTCAATAGGACTTGGTTCCTTCGAGATATTAAGGAAAAACCTCAATTTTTAATTAGAAATCTATTTTTACACTTCAGGACTGCCTAATATCAAAACCACTCATCTGGTTTTCTTCATATTTACCATAATTATTCCTCTATATAGTTCCTATGTACATGCCAGAAATTAAGTCAGTATTATTTAATTTAAAAAAGTTATGAGCCCAAACATAATGGACTTTGTAAAAAAATCAGGAAAGATATTTGGTCACTTAAGACCAAAAGTGTTAAAGGTAGGGATTTTTTTTTAAGTAATACAACTTTAATTAATCAAAATTAAATTGTATAGGAAAAATTAGATTAAAATCTGTTAAATGTTTTTAAATATTGGCAAAATTATAAAATTGGTACTTTAAATTTTGCCCAACTTTGGCCACAGCACGTTTTTTTTTTCTGTAAGTACTGTGGATTTAATTTTCACAGCATGTACACATTAGGATTTAATCTGTTAAAATCTGAAATTTGAAAATAAAAGTTGTTGTATTCCCTTACATTGTCAAGCAGTCCACTTTGATGACTGTAGGTCATTCAGTGCACATCTCTATGGTCCCCAGGCTGTTGGCATAATGTTAGATGTCCCCAAAATCTCCTACCATATCCTTCGAGATATTAAGGAAAAACCTCCGTTTTCCATAAAAAAGCCATTGTTACACTTCAAGGCTGCCTAATATCAAAACCACTGATCTGTTAATGATCATATTTAGTATTCACATTCTTTCATACATTTTCTATGAACATACCAAAAATTAGGTCAGTATTGGGTATTATTTTGAAGTTATGGGCCAAAATATAATGGAATTTTAAAAAAATCAGGAAGTATATTTTCTCACCTAGCATGAGAATTGCTGAACCTAGAGACTTTTTTTTCAGGAATATAACTTTATTTAATCAAGATTCAATTGTTTACCCAAAATGAGATCTGAATTTTGCAAAATTTTTCAAGTTATTAGCATAAATAAAAAATCAATACCTTAAATTTTGTCCAACTTTGGCAATGGCATGTTTTTTCCCTGTAAGCTTTGTTAATTTAATTTTCACAGCATATATACATAAGGATTTAATCTTTTAAAATCTGAAATTTCAAAGAAATTTATTGGAAAGAATAGCTTTTATTCATGTTTTCATACACCATGTCAAGTGTTGTTTACATTTAGCCAATCTAGTAGTACAGTCTTCACTTGCATTATGTAACCCACCTCAGGCAGCTTGCCTTGGCTCAGCTTGGCCACTACCAGCAGGCTTCCTCTCTGCACTGCATTCCCCCCCCCCCCCATGGTGCATAAACTAGATGAATGTTATTATTTTCTGTATTTGATTCATTCTTATTCTAGGCTATGCTACATTTTAGATTTTGTATTGTACCACCAGGGTTACAATGATTAAAGTGTACATTTAATTGTGTCCACAAAGTGGTGTATTGCTATGAAAGTGTGGATGTTCATCAGATAATTAATTCCTTACTTCAGAAGTGTAAAAACTTCACCAGGTGTGAAATTGACTATTAACTCCAGTAAATTAAAACTGGGATAGTAGTTAGCACAATGATATTGTTTGTCCCTCATTCAACCAACAGTGTGTATACTTTATTTGAAGAGATGTTTTTATTTTATCAAATTTACTGAATCTTTTATTTTATTTTGGTGAATAAAATTAAGCATGTACTGCAAAACGTTTTAATAGTGATTCAAGTAATATTCTTGTAGATGCCATGTTGTGGCATTATTTTCTTTTAAATTCAGTTTAAACATTTATGATTTAAAAATATAAAATATATGTGTATGCATAATATGACCCAATATCAGCTACACTCTGGATATATAATGATTGCAACTTTTGCAACAATTCTAATATCTTAACTTATAGTTTCAGTTTTTTTACTCTGTATATAAAATGATTGCAACTTTTGCAACGATTCTAATATTTTAACTTATATTTTCAGTTTTTTTATTAAAAATTTATAAAACCTGTAAATAAAAAAATGATTCAGGTAAAAACTTCTTAATGGAAAAGTGGATATGCTAAAAAAATAGGCTTATATATAAACTTAAATGCATTATTCCCTTGAAAGTGAAATAAAGGTATTAGTCCATTCTGTCCACTAGCCTGTCCATCTGTAAATTTTCATATGCATCACAGTATCTCAAAACTTTTACTGTTTTTCTTCATGACAGTCTTGTCAGAGTATTAGTGTGCAATCATATATTTAGAACTTTACTGTAACCAAGTAGGAGGGCCCCTTTCCTCCTAGCTTTTCATATTCTTATATAAATGAAAAACATTACAATAGAATATTTCTACATCCACCTTCGTGCTGCCCTCACTTTTTCCTTCTCCGAACCCCATCCCAAAGTCAGCCTCAGTAAGCAAGAACAAGATGAATCCGATATATTCATATTTTAATACTTTGTATAACTATTCGTCCTTAGGTACCTATGTACATGCCAGAAATTATGTCAATATTGTGTAATATGTAGACATAGTGGGCATCACAATAATGTACCTTGTCAAGACTAAAGAGATATTGTGTCATACAGTCACAAATTCATAAATCACTTCATCAGCATAGTTAATCATAACATCATATCTGTCAAATTGAAAGCTTGCAGACTACCATACACTTTAGATCCTTCAACAAATAGCCTTATCATCATTCTACTACTGCTTATTACTGCTGTCATTGCATTCATATTTGCTCACATATATCACAGTTTTCAACCCCTCCTAAATAAATAAAAATTAAACCACTATATTTTACTCTATTAATCCATCAGTCAGGTAAGTTCATTTATCATTTACTCACATATTACATTACATTCCTTTATAAAAGCCCAACATTTCCATGATATTCATAAGCTTTATCGACTCAATATAGTAACACAGTGGAGAAACATTTATAGTCCAATCACAATCAGCTGAGCGCCGTGACCCATGGGTCCCTTGTTTTAAAATGTCCTGGTCTGAAACATGCAGGTCTGAAAAATGTCCATTTGGCTGAAATCATTATGACTAGAGTAGATATGCAGGACATGAGAGGATCAACATTAAATTTTAAAACTAAACATTCATACTCCCAAACTTTGCACAGGTTTGCATTAGCCTTGTTTCTGACAGGTCATAAATCTACAAAAAACATTTTGTTTTTATTGTTTTACACTCTGGAGCTCAGGGCATAGATTTGTTTTCACACTGTCATACCTATGTGTATTGTAGCAGAGAGTTGGACAACTTCCTGGTTTAACAAGTTAGGAATTAGTCCTCATTCATACATCAATCTGGGTCAAGTACATGTACTCAGAATGTTCAGAATATCTTAACACTCTGATCAGAATTTACCTTTGCCATGGGACAGGCATCATGTTATTGCCAGCACAATGGTCTGTGTGTCTCTTAGCAAAAAGTTATCAGTGGTTTTCAGGAAATTTTCAGGATTCCTCAGCAATGATACAAGGAACAATTGATTACATTTTAGGGTGATCAGGATCATCATCTGGATTCAGGAATATTTTTAAGGAAATTGCTGCATTTCAGACAATGCCATATGGGGTAATGAGCTGCCTTAGGGGAGGTCTGGCTTCTCTGAGTGCATATTTCTTGTTGAAGAATTATTTTACCTATTTAGTATAGATCTTTGATAAAAAAAACATATCCCTGGGGACAACAGGATAATTACAGAATTGTCTTGTTATACAGGTACAGATTCATCATAATTTTATTGAAATTTTATTTTCTTGAAAGAAATGTTAAAGCAACTGGTGCTCAAAATCAAGACTATAAATTGCTACCAAAAATGAAAATAATTTTTTTTATGCAGGGCCATAATAAAACGTGTGAGTTGGAGTTTCCTGGAGAATTTCCTGGTTAATGAAACATGACTGTATCATGTGGATTATGTTGAGCCCTGTATAAATTAAGCCAGAGCCAATGGTTACTATTAAAGGTATTGTTGGTGTATCTTAAAGCCAGCTATTCACCTGCCTTATTGTCCCCCACTTCCTTGGATGGAATGGGGGACATTGATTTGGGTTTGTCTGTCTGTCCCTCTATCTAGCTGTCTGTTTGTCTGTCAGGTTTTCCTTTCTGTGCGATAAAATCTAAAAAAAATTTTGATTTCATTCAAATTTGGGTCAGTGATTGCTCTTGTCCTTACCTTGGTTGAGATTGGATTTTGAGTGTCTGTCTCACAAGATAATAATACAATATGGTATTTATTTCATATGATGAATCAGTATATTTAGTTTTTTGTCTGCTACAGAATATCAGAGGAATTGCTGGGGCTATTAGCACCAGATCTTATTTTTCTTATAAGGTGTATTGTCTGTAATCCCATATTTATTATATAACTTGGCTGAGTTTGTTAACTACAGGTGGCACCACTTATTTGGACCTGTTTCCTGTGAGCGAAAATGGTATATTTGACATTTTCTTAATGGAATTCACGTTTAAGCTATAGATAGTGCTCACTCCTTATCCTGGACAGCAGCACACTGTTGTATATTTAATGCAACTTCACTGTATTTTTCATTGTTACCCATTATCATGCACAGTTGTGCACAGAGTGAATGTAAGACCCCTGGGACTCTAGTTTAGAATGACAGGCTTCAGCTATCAGTCTCATACTCAACAGGGAATGCATTTGGTAACCATTAGAACTAGGATGTTGATGATTTAATAGACAGACACTGATGTACCATAAAAACTCACATATAAGTTGATCTTGAAAAGGCCTGGTGACAGTGTAAGCTGTCCTCAGCTTGGTTATATCCGTGGATCAACGGCAGTAATTTTATTATCAGAGATTTTTATTATACATTCTGAGAAAACACAAGGTCGTAAACAACAGTTTTATTTGAGTTTTAATTAACTCCAGTCTTCCTTGCCTCAACAGACGGAGGCACTGTTGAACAATTACATGCGATATAACTGCATATATGCAGCGTAGGTATCCAGCTTAGGGAACCACAGAGTGAGAGCACGGAAGCCAGGGCAACACGTGGACAACAAGTCAGACGTTCTTTGATCCAACTCTGTTTTCCTATCTTTTTAATGAAAGTTTTCGTGAATGAATCATATATTTCTCATTCTGTGTAGTACTAATTTTGACTAAGTCTTGCAGGTTTTGTGTTCTTTTGTTCATAGCGATATCGATGTCAGGTTGAACTTCGGTCTATTATTTTCCCGAGCTTTGCTCAGGGCCACAGTCATTCACTATGTTTTTGGGTGATTTTTAAGTAGGAACTTCCGAACAGAGTGATAATTTCTCCACTATAAGTACACAGGTGAACATCGTGACCTAGTTTTGGGCTTCTTGGGACAGGCAGCCATGCCCCTACCGAGTGTGGGCTAATCAGTACTGTAATCAGCTATTTGTCACCTGTCTGTAGTTCAGATATCACAGCCCACAGCCTTTTACCGTTTACATGTTTGCAAACTTACGCAAGCACCAAATGATCATGTGGGGAAATACTGTAAAATAATTGGATGTCAAATACACAGGGGCCGATGCCCTGGATAAAATCCCAACTGATTACGCAATATGGTCAAAATTTGAAAAAAAATATTCAGAAACCTTATTAGACTGTACTTTTGGACCAAAAGGGGGACTTGTGTACTTGACTACACCAGAAACGGATATCTAGTTGTCCTTCAGTTAATACATTCAGGCCGGCAGTTTGACTAAGTTCGTGCAAAATTTTGCCTCTCAGGCTTAGACCCGCACATAAGTCGACTCCCCTTTCTTGAATTAATTTTTTGGAAACAAATTTCTCAACGTAAATGCGTTTTTTTGCGGTACTTTTTTTCAGTAGTGGTTTAGTGTCTTGGCCTGAAATTTCGCATGTTCATCTGTCCTGGGTAGATTTCTCATTTACGAGACTATGTTAATCAAGCCTGGTGGTGCCACCTACAATTGGTTTCACAAAGCGTAGATCCATCACAGACCAGACAGGTTGCACCACTTTTTTGTAGAATATTTGCCTATTTCTCAGGAGTGGTTTGATGTATTCACCTGAAAATTTGCATGTCTATAGATCTTGGATTGGTTTATTTTGTACACAAGACAGCTTTGGCCACCCACAATAGATTTATCTCATCTCCACCTGTAGATCTGTATTTGGTGAAAATTGGATATATATATGAGGAGTTTAATTGGCATCTCTGATGCCACAAATTCGGGGTCATGTAATATCAGGAACATTCAATGCATTAACCCATGCATGCCTCTGTGATTTGATGGATCGATACATGTAGTCGCTTGTTGACTGCCCATTTTCTAGTTATATTTTGTTATGTAGAGATGCAGTTAAATGGTGCTTTTACTGAAGTTGTGACTTTTATAAACAGATGGAGTTTGGTGGTGATTACTGTTACATGAATGATGATGAATATGAGGAGGTGGATGAAGAGGTCTCGGCCATACCGGTGCCCCCGCCTGTACCTCCGCCAGCCGATGGCTCCCACGGTACGGAGGAAGGAGAGGTACTTAACTGCATGACTTATTATTTACTCATCATAAAATATATCTCACAAAATGAAAATTTGTAATATTCCAATATATTTTACAAATATGAATGTCCAGAATAAAAATTATCAGATGTAAATTAAGTGTAGAAGAATTCAGCTAGCCACTTGAAAATCTAGTGAGACCAGTCTGGTGATTTATCTTATAATAGATTTCATTCAAAGTTTACTAATTCAAAGTAGACCATGTCTCAGTTGAATTTGTAATAGTAAAAATATGGTAGTCTTGTTGCGTAGGTTGCATAAGCTGAGAGGTGCTGCCAACTGACTTGAATCTCTGGTACTAGCAGTCTACCAGTTGCAGAGCAAAAATGGTGGCATCATCTTTAATATATATAACTATATTAGTGGTAGGAATTGATTGTAAAATCATGTTCAATAATTTTAAGAAGAAAAGGACTGGTGATTAATTGTTAATAAATTATTTTGTGTAACCAATATATTACCTTGAAATCTGCTGTACAGAAGTACTGGTATACCTATAAAATTGACCAATTACTATAATCAAATCTGATTTTTACATCACGCTGACAGGTAAAAAGTATAAAGGCTGGGTTGTTGTCACTTGTTCACTACACAAGGTTCAGTTTTTATGCTGTTTACTACTTTGGGTCCCATCTTTTCTGTATCTCTGTATTTAAATGATTAGAATATTTTTTTCTGGATAATTTTACTTCTTTGCATGCACATACAAAAGCATTAGTGATCATTTATGCTGAAATGCAACGTATTTGCTTGATTATGAAAGAATACAATCAGGCATCAATATAATCATTTAAATCATTTATAATCATTTAATTGCACACCACTAATCTATATTTATATAGATTTGACCAGTCTGAAAGACTGCCAGTCTTATAAGACCACATGTCTATTGTGTCCACCCTTGAATTAACTGAAAACATTCTCAATGATTATAAATGTCATTTTTAAAAAATGACCACCTTAGAGCTAAGACCACTTTTGGACTGTCCTATGATTGGTCTTATTACACACACTATTTTTAACTGAAATCATATATGTTCTGGTGTATATACTCCTAATCTGTTATAATACCAACATTTTGAAATCTTTTAATGCATATTGATATTTTCACCTGGAATAAAATCTACTTAGTCTTGCAACAGCATAGCTTATTTAATTTGATTCCATTTACTCCGCAGCCTTGTATGTTGGATATCTTGGACACCGCGGGTCAGGAGGAGTACTCAGCCATGCGGGACATCTACATGCGGGGAGCCCAGGGTCTCCTTATTGTTTACGCTGTAAACAACAAGGAGTCTCTTCAAGAAGCCCTCATCATCTACGACTTGGCTCTCAGAGTCAAAAGAGAAGAAAAAATACCTGCAGTAAGTTGGCAGACAGTGATATATTATCTTTTTTTTTAATAATAAGTACAAGGCCAAAAAAATTAAATGAATGTTTCTCAGGCACTTATTTTAAATCATTAGGGTGGGAAGATTTTTATTTTTTTCACCATGAAAATAGTGTAAAATATCATTATTTTTCTTGCACTGGCAGAGAAATATGTGTTATGTTTATTTCTTTTATGTGTAATATTAACCTGCAACCAGATTATATAGGACTAAGGTGTCAAAATTTCACTGTGTACCCTGGGAAAAGCAGGCCCCACCCATATAGTCATGACATGGGGATTCCCTATTGAAATGTATGATAGTCTTTCATTGTTAAAACAAGATCCAGGTCGTTTTATAAAGAAATACAATAGAAATTTGATATAGTCTTCCATAATGTTTGTTGATATTTCTTATTAAAAATTTAATTGAAAAACAATTATATTTGTAGTTTGTTTAAAGAAGATGTTTACTCTTACCAAACGGTCACAAAGCATGAAAATAGGGAAAATAGGCCAAAAATTTCTCTTCATGGACTGGCACCACGTAGTGGTCCCTAAAGAAAATATTTCACAAAGACGGAATATGAGATAATAATTTGTGATAATTATCACAGTGTTAAGGTCAAACTGGTCAACAATTTTAGAGGAATTATTAATGTATAGAGGTATATTTACGTGTAAAAATTGTTACTCTTGGGCAATAAGAAATTTGACGTGGGGGGTTTAAAATGACTAGTTGGTGCCTGAAAAAAATGTTTGAATTAATTTTTTTTTGGCCTAAAGATATGCTAGTGTAAATTCATAACTGCATATTGTTTTTACATATTAGGCATTATTTGCTCGTCTTAATGCAATTTTTTATAGTGCATTTATGAAATAAAATGTAATTGCTAATAAGAAGAAATTATTGAAGAAAAAACAATATAATAGAGGTAACAATAAATAAATAATGTTTATATCATATTCATTTATCTGATATTTTAATTGAAATTGTGTTATCCTCTCAGATAATGTGTTTGCTTTATTTCAAAAGATTGTCAAATGCCTTTATGTAAACTTTGTCAGCCAAACCTTGCCCATTACTAGGATACGTCATGAAGTTATTCAAATTCTGTATAATCAGTCAATTAAAGATATAAACTACAATTTAGCAGACATGGATGTTGTAATAATGCTTGGTCTTGCATAATTTGATTTTTGTTATTTTTCTGCAAGGTTTGTATCAATTTACTATGTGAATGTTTTATATAAATCAGGTCTAAACTAAACATATAGGTCTATTTTTCATAACTTTTTTTTTACTTTAAAAAAATTATCATATCTAGGATTTAAATTTCAATCTCAGGTATTATGTGGAAATAAAGTTGACCTTGAAGCACAGAGGGCAGTGAGTACAGCTGAAGGTCAAGCTGCAGCAGGGTCAAAATCAGGCATGGGATTCATCGAGACCTCTGCATTGACTGGTCACAATGTGAAGGAAGCCATGCACATGTTGGTGAGACTGATACCAAGAACCAGCATGGAATACAAGGTGTGCACAACAACCTTCCATTCTTTTTTAAGGGGACTTTTCTGAACCTGACCCATATAATAACCAAAGATAATTTCTTGAACCTTTTATAAAAATTGGCCAGAAAATGCTGACCCAGTCTCAAGGATGCTTAGTAAATTATATATATGTATATAAATATATATATATATATATATATATATATATATATATATATATATATATATTTATACAGATAGATAGATAGATAGATAGATGTAATGGGAAGAATGAGAATCTCGGAAGATTAAGAATCTTCCAGGGAAAAATGAGAATTCTCATTCTTCCTTGGAAAAATGAGAATCAAGAAATGATTTGAAATGCTTTCTGTTCCTCCCAGGAAAAATGAGAATTCCAGTCTATCCTGGGATGTTTGAGAATTTCATTTTTCCCAGGAGAGACATGAATTCAGATTTGAAATTCAAACCTGGAAAAAATGAGAAATCTCATTTATCCCAGGAAGAACAGGAATCAATTTTGGCAACTCTTACTTTTTTTATGTTTATCTCATTTCTTTTTCAGAAAGAAACTTTGATTATAGTTCTTTCACATTAATTCTGAACTGTTCAAGTTGTTCAAAGAAAATCTATACACTCTCATAAGATTGAATTATGTGAATATAATTTCACTTACAATTTCAAGTGATATATATATATATATATAAAAATTCCTTCATGTTTTGTATTATTTTTATGACCAGTATAAAAATATCTAGGGCAGGTTCTTGAGATTTAGTTGTCAGAAAATAAGAAGCTAGGAAATATGAGAATTCCAAAACCCCTCCCAGGAAAAAACAGAATTCTCAATTCTTCCCAGTGAGATTCTGGATCATCTCAGATCCTCTTTCTTCCTTCGATATATATATATATATATATATATATCCCCATGTGTTTATCATTGTGTCCATGGACCAAAGTGTACAGTATATCAGACTCGTGGACACTATTTCAGGTCTACATAAGAGGTTATGTAGAAAAAATCCAATTGTTCATTGCAGATCCAGCTGTTTAGTTCAAATTGAGGTTTTCAGCACAGATCCATGTGTATGTCACATGTTCATTTAACCATATGGGATTCAGATGTGCAACATAAATGCAGATTTCAACTGTCTTTTTTCTTGGTTATATGTTTAGACAGTTTGGTTTTCTTACTAATCTTTTGGCTTGCTGTATTTATTTGTGGTCTAGAACCTTGAAATGTGTATATCTTTCACTGCTGTATCCAGGTATATTCTCATCATTTTATTTCAGATCTGTGTTGTTGGGGCAGGAGGTGTTGGCAAGTCAGCCATCACTGTGCGCTACACAAATGATACATTTGTTAATGATTATGACCCAACCATTGAGGATTCATACAGGAAATATGACAGGATCACTGGGCTCCCTCCTTCTTCAGGAGGTAAGGCTGCCTGTTACTAGGGTATTTAGGTGAGGCGAGAGCTTAGGAGGGAAATAATTAAGACTGCAGATCAGCTTTAGTAAACACTGGGATTACCCATGTATTTGCAAAAAAAAACACACTAGAAAAGAACCCATAAATAAAATTGTCCCCCCACCCCATAAATATGACTATGTTTTTAACTCAGCAGACAGTATAAGTCATCTGAGCTATAGTTGTGGTCCTTTGTTTATACTTTATTATTTGTTATTAAATTTTAATAAATAGTTAAACTCTTATATTATATGTGCTAGTGCAACTCTTGGGTAGGGATCACCTTCAATAATTAAATAACATTTGTAAAAAACTCATTTGTAAAAAGCATAATTAACATGCCTGATAATAAACAGTTTTTCACATACTTCTACTGCAATGTAGATAAAGTTATATGGCCATGTCAAAACCATTTACCACACAAAACCAGCATGTGCTTCATTTCCAAATCATATTTTGTGATCATATACAACAGCTGAGCACTGTGACCCATGGGTCCCTTGTTATTCCTTGTTTTATGTTTAAACATCTGTAAAGTCAATAATGCTCTTGAAGTGAAAAAAAAATTATGCGGAAGACCTGAATTCCTGATGAATGAGATGAGATACCTCCTATAAAGATCTACCAATGAATAACTTTGTATGGGATCTGTATGTAATAACTGGGTTTAGGATTTTACATCAGTATCTGTGTTGTGCGTTTTCTCGTTATATATGGTATTCCTCATCTTTATTCACTAGACATTACAAATTAAAACCGTAGGCCTTGCCAGAAAAATGCCTTAAATAGTCAGATCATGCATTTAGGCCTTTTTTCATATTGGTCCTTAATATCTAGTCATTATTAGTATCATTGGATTAAATATAATTTTTCAGCTGTTGCAGATTAATGTTTGTTCAAAGTAAACATAGTTTATAAAATGTTTACCATATTGATGATTTTATGTATTTAAAAATTGTTCTGAAGATAAAAATAATTCCTGCAGATATACCATAGTTTATTGCTCCAGACAATGTAAGTTTCTGTTTATTATGTCTCCCCTCCCATGAGGGGTTTGGGGGACACAAAGTTTTTGGTCTGTTGTCAGCGTCTGTGTCATCCATTGTGAATGGAATATCCTTTGAACGATTCATGAAATTTGAAAATTATATTGTTTCTACCAATATCTCAGATGAGTATGAAAACTGGTTACCTTGACCTTCATCATCAAGATCAAATAAGCCGAAATAGAAATTTTTTGTGAACACCATAATTTTTTAAGTATCACAAATGTCTCTCAAATTTTAAACACCTGTTTCAACCAAGTTCTTTGAGGAGTGCAAAAAATGGGGACCTTGACCTGTATCTTCAAGGTCAAATTAGAATATAAATTTTTGTGAATGCTATAACTTTTGAACCACTCAGTAAATTTAATGAAATATGGGGATGGGCGGCCCATAGGGAGGGGAAGCATACGTCTGTTTTTGCATTGCAAAAACAACCTCATTGTAGTTTATTATTAAATAAACTTGATTATCTGAACATCATTTACAATTTTTTAGCAGAAGCCTCAAAAGCAAGTGCTTCCAGAAAGCTAGGGTCATCAATCAAAGGACTGTTTGGTAAGAAAAAACAGAAGGTAACCAGGGGTCAGGGTCAACAACGACATGCACCTAGTGTGGCATCAGGGTCTGCGCCAGCCCTGGCTGGTGGCGGAGAGAGGAAACAGAGAATAAAGAAGGCAAGTTCTAATGCTGTGGTGCTGAAACTGGGCTCCCTGTCAGATGAACCAGTGTTTGTGACTGGGGACCCTCTGAACTGCACTGGCTGCCAGGCGTTGTTATCAGAAGTGTCCAAGGTGGAGCAAGGGAATGAGGCCATTAAGTGGACTTGGTAAGTGTTAATATAGTTAGTACATGTCCTCTTCACACAGCCATTATACACTGCAGTCATCCTAGACATCCTTTCGTGTAACCGCTGCTTTCTATTTTAAACATGCAAAATCTGCTCTCATTGGTCTGATTACACCCGTTCTGGTATGGGGCCAAGAATCAGACCAATGAGAGCTTCTGTCCTGGTGTAATCAAACCAACAAGGATGTCGCTTGTTGAAATTTGGACTGGATGCAAAATGCAATATCAGTGGTCTGATTTACAATTGTATGCTGTGCACACACTGGTGTTCCTGCCCAGAGCACCTTTTCCATAGAAAGCAGTGGTTTCACAAAACCATGTCTGGGATGAGGGCAGTGTATAATCAGTGTGTGAGGAGCAGGCAATGTCAGGAATTGGTTGTTAAATCATGTTTGATGATCATATGACACACTTCGCAGAATCTGACTCTCAAGGGTATGACTTCAAAATCTGCCACTCACAATGCACCAGGGCTTCTAAATATACCAGCAGTTGAGGTATAAATGCAGTGAAGAGGGCAATGTAGTATGTTCATATATGTTTGACAAGAATTGTTCGAAGGTAAATTAGATAAACAAGGGTATTTTATTGGTGTTTTATTGGTAAGGATTTCATGGAATCTGTAATATTTTGTAATTATTCTGAAATGGAAATTTTTCTTTTTCTGCACTTGGGCTCTTGGAATATTCCAGTTGCAACAAAGCAATATCTCATTTTCTTTGCAGGAAATGTGCATACTTTTAGACATACCGGTACTGATCATTTGATAGTAATTTTGGTCCCAATGGAGTCTAAATACCTGTATTAATGATACTATTTTGGGATATTTGGTGTCAAAATTAAGGAATATGTGACCAAATCAGACATTGGGTATTCGTATTCAGTATTCGTATTCACTGTATTCGAATACAGGTATTTTCAGTATTCGTATTTGTATTCGAATTCATTTGAAAGTACAAAAGTATTTGTATTTGTATTCAAATACATTGCAGAAGTATTCACATTCATGAATCCTTTTACAAATACATGCAGTATACATTAATGTTGTTAACTTTTGTCCTTTATCCATTTGGAAAAATGTGCCATTATTTCCATAGCGATTGATTTAGACCCAACTACCACATGTACACTAACAATCTTATTTACACATTTTGACATTTTTTACTTTATTCATATTAAATTAATATTAATGTGTTTATTCTGTCATGTGTGTGTACATCTCCATCAGTCAGACCCTCTTTACTTCTACATTTATCCTAAAGCTATACCAAATGTTCTTTATACATACTAGACAACATGTATCTACATGGGGAAAGCAACCCTGTCCATATCCTTTGCTCTGTACCCTTTATGTGTGATAATGCCACAATGAACTTCCTGTGTAGAGGCTGGAGGTAGCTAGGCCAGCATGCTACTAGCCCAAGTCCACTCAAGTTCAAAGGGTTGAAAGCTTAGTAATTACCCCTGCCTGGTCTAGTTAACAGCCCTGACAGTGATGACAGCTCAGTACCTTACTTGACCAACCCTGATGTCCATTCCAGTATCTTGGTAAACCTGTAATTCACATAACTGTGAATTGTGTACCTAGATACAGGTACAAGTAACTGGCCCCAACCCTGCTCAGTGTACATACTATAGCCAACTTTAGACATGAGGCATGTAGGCAACCCCTTGTATCTATCCTTTGTTGGTAGCTGTGTACTTGTGCTGATTATAATGCTGCAATGCACTTCCTGTTTAAGAGGCTGGAGGTTGACTAGCTTGCTAGCCAGGTAGCTAGCTACAAAGGCACCAAGGATGAATGCTTTGTAATTACCCCTGCCTAAGATGGCTAACTGCCCTGACAGGGGTGACAGCTTTGTACATGCAGTTGACCCGAGCCTGGTGTCCATTTCAAGTACCAGCATCAAATTTGTACCTGGATTACCTTATACCAGGTACAGGAACTTTAGTTCCAGGTACAGGTACAAGGTACTTCCTACTCATGACAGCCAGGTACAGGTACAGGTACTCTGAATTGTTTATCTATAGGTAAAGGTACAGGCACAGGTACAAGTACCTGGCCCCAACCCTAAAATAAACATTTATTTTCATATTTTGTGTAACAAACCACCATAATATATAATACTCCGTCATTATGCAGTTTGGAAATCAACGCATACACAGCAGATTACACGAATATTTTGAATTTTGGACTAAAACACATTTTGCAAGTGTGAATATATGATAATTGCAGTTAATAGTATTTAACAAAATTGATACTTGATAGTATCTTTTTGTTTAAGTAAATTAATATTTTTTTATATATTCATGAATACATTTGTATTTGTATTTGTATTCGTATTGGAATACATTTCTGTTTTGGAGTATTTGTATTTGTATTCGTATTCGTGTACCCCTGATGTATTCGTATTCGTAATTGAATACATTTCTCCTGTATTCGACCCATGTCTGGACCAAATGTTTTTGAGAAATTCAGTCCAAGAATCCATGAGGTAAATTCTTGCCAATACTCTGCTGTAGAGCATGCACCCTGTGGGTAAAACAGTAAATACTATTGCTAATCAAAATGGTGTCAAAAGTTTGCCTGTGCAAAGCACTCTTCTGCCATTATTATACAACAGAAAAGTCTTGGGGTCAACCAATTTTGATCCTCATTGGACAAAATCAGTCATTTTGCCTGGAATCCTGCCAATTTACATAAAATTTATGAATGAATCTTATTAAGTGCCATTTTGATAACGGCATGTGGGTAGCATCAAGCAGAGCTACTCGGAAGGTTCACTCTTGCTGTGCAAAGGGTGATCGCCGATGGATGGGGCTCAGGTGTCCAGTCATGACAGGACTTTGGACCATGCAAACATGACTGTCCCTGTCAGCCTTCTGCAGTTGTCCACTTCAAGACAGGTAAATTTCAATGGAAAATGGCTGACAGTGAGCCTGTGTCCATACATTGAAGGTGTTTGTGGATGCCAGGGTCTGTTAACACTTATAAGGTACTGCTTTGCATATGCTAATTCAGTTTATACATTTGCAAATACGACTGCATACATATGCTGATTTCTGTGTATACATATGCTAATTTCAGTGTATTCATATGCCAATTTCAGTGAATTTTGTGGTGAAGTAAACAATGACCTTGACATTGACATGGAGGAGGTTCCTAAAGGAGATACAGTGGATTATTTGCTGGAGGCCCCGGCTGCTGCCCAGCAGGTCAAGAAGACTGAGGGGCTTCTTGTGTACTGTATAGATGTGAGTGGCTCCATGTGCTCCTCCATCGAAATCCCAGCTTTACAAGGTGAGTATTTATGGTGACTAATAAAATAAGGAAAAGTATTTATGGTAACTAATAAAGCCACAAAGGCACATTTAATCAAGCATCAATATGAGCCCTTTTCATCTGAAAACTTTGTTTTTATTTTAAAATTTACAATTGAAATTAAAACTGTTTATTCAGTGAGTACTCAGAAAGCAGCAACCTCAAAAATCAAAATATAGTCACATCAAAATTGCATTTAAATTGATTAGAACTTTGGATATTGTGTGAAAAGAAAAACAGATTTCAATGAAGAAAAGGGGACTCCACAGCTAGGCCCCCCCCTAAAAAAAAATCTAATGGGTCTGCAAAAATCTAATCACTAATGAGATACTGTGTTGATATACAGTCAATGAAATTTAAAAAAATGGGCAGATTTTTTTTGTGATCAGTTAAAAAAGCTGCCTTATGGCACAGTCTTTTGCAAAATGTTGTCTTTTATTTAGAACCTTTTGGGGAACAAAGTGTAGGCAGAAAAACAGGCAGACAAAACTACTGGCCGAGGTAAAAAGATTTGAAAAGTTAAATGGTGCAATAGTCTCAAAATTCGGACAAGTATGAAGATTGCACTTATTGAGGGGAAAGTAGCGTATATTATATTCTCATGCATTCCAGCAAAGTCATTTATTTGCTAAAGATCACAATAAATGAGTTTAAAAGTGTAATATCTGGGCATGTATCATGCCAGCAACAGATGTTCATATCTGCCATGAAGATGTCACAGGCTCCATCACTAAATATAAATACCTGCAAGTGTTTTGACCACTATTGATAATTCTTCAGTTAAGTAGAATACTTTGTGTGGTTACTGAATTATGAAGAGACATATTGTCATTTTTAATGTGGCAAGTATGGTCAGGTAT
The DNA here is from genome assembly GCA_026874595.1 of Sipunculus nudus. Classification (NCBI taxonomy): domain Eukaryota; kingdom Metazoa; phylum Annelida; class Sipuncula; order Golfingiida; family Sipunculidae; genus Sipunculus; species Sipunculus nudus. The sequence continues at coordinate 40,103,098 of CM049308.1, read as the reverse complement.
AAAAAAACTAAGTTGATGATACTTGAGGCATTGACAGCTATCACAATAACATTATATCAAGATCACAGCTGATAAAAAAATGCAAAACAGCATATCTTCCAGGCCAGGTTCCTCCATCCATCAAGTGGCATATAAAAGAAATGTATATACAAAATTTTGTAACAAGTAACCCCTCTGTCCTGGGATTTAAATCTGGTCCAGACAATGAGCATTCAGCCAACAATTGTTACCACTGGCCCAACAGCTAACCATTACATCTACCCGTATTTATTTTATAATTATTTGTCTGATAGCTGAGTGGTCCAGACTGCGCCAAATGCAGAGCCAGTACCGCCACCGAGGGTCACAAAACCAGAGTGCCTACAGGTCTCGTCTTCAGTGTATTCAGGTTGCAGTAATCAGGTATTAGATTAATCATTATATTTTGACTAACAAGACAGGCAGCTTATTCATCATGTTTCCTACCTCAACATTACAAAGAGGAACAATTGGAAAATGCTACATGTAAAAGTTCAAATTATGAGTAACATGTGTGTATATATGTAATATTTTGTTATACAGGTTCAAAGATATAGCTCATTTCATCTTTATTTGGTCCAGTAATATTACATGACTTTTTCAGTAAGAATGTCCCACTGAATTTTAGAACAGCCTTTCATTTGAGTAATTATTTAAATGGATTAATACAGACTGCCAAGTTGTCCAGGTTCTCTGTGCATGTCATTTAAATAAATTTACTTATAAAAAAAAAGCTTAAAGACATTTAGGTCAGGTGCACTGACCGGGAAAAAATGATTCAGCAGTTAATGAAGAGTAGAAAATATTGATTTCTTTTCAAATGTACAGGACTGGTGGGGCATAGGTTCAAGGCAATTAATATACTAACTATATAGATAAATCCATAACATATGAAAGGGTTTTTACTAATTAGTTGAAGAAAACATTGAAGCATATATCTTAAAAAAATGACTTAAATTCTAAGTGTGATGCATAAAGCTAACTTGTCAGCAGTCCTGCCACTCCTTTTTTTTTTTAAAGTAACATACCTTTTTTCAGGCAAGACTTTGTCTTATACTTTACTATACTTTTTCAGGGATTAATAATTTTTTTATAATTTTTCTCATAAATCTTCATCTTTAGCTGTTTACTTTAACCATTTAAGTGCAGTAGACATGATCGGTCATGTTTCATAATAGTTGCATTTCATAAGGGATGACTTTTTTTCTACGATCTTACCAATGTTTTACAAAATCACTGGATGTATGGAATACTGGAATATATATACTTTCATTCATAAAGGATTGTTTTGATGTGTCATATGTCGCAAATTGTACAAAAATTACAAGGCTTCTTTCAAACAGCATTACTTTTATACAGGCAGCTGGAACGTCTGTTGATTGAGAATCCGGATAGGAAGGTGGCTTTGGTGATCTTCAGTAACGAGCTTCACGTGTACGGAGACGGTGGGAAGACATGTACCACTGTAGCAGGGGACACCCTGTTTGACTTTGAGAAACTCCTGCAGATTGGGCAAGAATGCCACCAGAAGATGAAATTTGATCCAATCTCTAAATCGTTTGAGTAAGTATCTGAGAATTTGATTTTCTTATTTAGTTTCTCCCTGTAATCAATACATGTATTTTACCTCTGTCAGTTAGGGAGGTACAGTAAAACCTTTACCATCAATGAGACCTTGACAAAGTGGTCACATTTTGGAGGTGGTCGTCTAAGTGAGGTCTCATATAAAGAGCAATAAAGAATTGAGACTGTGAACAAGAGGTTGTCATTTGGAGGTGGTTGCTAAACAGACATGGTCTTTAGGTGAGGTTTGGCTGTATTAAGTTTTACCCCTGGATGTTTATTTGCTTTGTCTCTTTGCTATATATTTTACAAATACAATAATGAAAATATTAGGATGAAATTTTGTTAAGGACTAGGGCAACACCCTCATAATCCATTAAATTTCTGAAGTAATCTGGGTCACCATAATATGTTTCTCATTTAAATTATTCACTATTTTTTTAGACTATTTTTATTCATCCTGGCCAAGGACAAAGACTATTCATTTTGTGTTTATTAGAGGCCACTTTCTTCTCTAAACTTTAGGGATTGTGAGGTGTTACAGACATTTTCAGTGCAGCAGTATATTTGTTTAGGATTTTGGGTTAGGTGTGGTCTCTAAATAGTTATTTTAATATAGTTGCATGTGTTTTTTTTTGTAAAACTGGTAAAATATTCAGAATTTTTTGTAGATGGTATTACTTGTTTATTTGTTTTTTTTTTTGGTTCATCAGGATGTTTAGGAACTTTGTGCTTGCTCAGCTGACATTAAAATTTACCTTTCACATAAACTATTTTAAGCTTTTTGGGCTTGGCCCTCATTTTTCAAGGGTAAGGTGTACATAAACATATATGCTTCTGAACTTTTGTAGTTGAACAAAACTGGGACTATATTTAGTACCAAGAATGCTCAATAGATGTCACTTCATCCCATTGTCAGGGCTCTCTCTGTTTCCTATATATATTTTTAATATTAACAGGTGAATAGTATGATTCATTTGACTTTAATTCCTCATTTACATTGACAGAATCATGAGTGATTCAAACAATATTACTGTCATGTTTGTGACAACCATATAATCAATATGATAGATGTATTTAAAATTGATTATTCAGAGCATCATTCTTTAGATCAAAGAAAATACTTATTCTTATTTATAAGACCAGTATAGTTTCCTCATTTTAATGAATTTAATTAGTTTAACCCTTTCCTGTTATTTTTTATTTCCAAAAAAAATATGACACATTTATATTTATATTAAAGGCAATATTTTTTTCTGCTTAAACCAAAATTTCAACAGTTCTCACTGAAATGGTACTTAAGTATTGTGAATCTTTGAAAATAAAATGAAAATGCATTATGTTTGACCTGAGAGTATAAAGCAATATGAGGGAGTTCTAGGTGCTAATTTAGAGTGTGCTTTAATGAGCCTGTAAACAGTAAAGGGGTCACTCAATGATAACACTTCACATTTTTAAACACTTGTTTTACCTGCTATTCCTTCAAAGAAAGTGTTTAATTTGTCAGCAGGGTATGTGAATAAAGCAGTCCTTGTCATTAAAACCAGTGAATCCACTCTATTTCAAAACAGCCAGTTGAAGGAGAAAATAAACAACCTGGAGGAGAACGGTAGTACTGCCCTGGGTCCTGCCTTGGCTGTGTGTGCTGGCATTGTTTCCAGTGTGCCGTTCTCAGAAGTTATCCTGTGCACAGATGGCCGGCCAAATGTTGCCCTGGGTTCCTTGTCTAAAGGAGAGAAAAATGACTCTGAGTTTTATATCACGGTAAGTGGACAAATTCTGCCCATAAATGACTTCTGTTGTTATTTTGCTATTTGGGAAAGAGGGGCTGGGGGTAGAAGAATATTGTGCTATCATGTAATTGAAAAAGCTAGGATAAGTCTGCATGGAAGGAGAATTTCTTAGCTCTCATACCAACAAATAACAAAAATGTTCATAGTAAATGGATTATGTTCTGACTTAGTTTATTATTATAAAACTAATTTATTGAACTAAATTATTGTATTATTCTGGCTTATTTGTTTTAATTACTTCAACATTAAAATACATATAATATAATCCTGATAAAGAAATTTATGTGCATGAAACAAATATCATTAGGATGTCACAAAGTTATAGCAACAGATTTTGTTAATGTAAGGTGTGACCACTGACTGGTGTATCATGGTGTATTTATACTTCATATCTTTATTTTATTGCCAGATTGGCAACTATGCCAAACAGCATGAATTTGTTGTGTCAGTCATTGCTATTGAGGGGGAAGAGTGCTCGCTCAACCATATAGCCCAGAGCGCTTCACTGTCAGGGGGTGAGGTGACACGCCTGCACCCCATGGAGCTGATACGAGAACTCCGATCACTCTCTCAAAATCCAGTGGTGGCCACCGATGTGTCCATCCTGTTCATCCTACACCCAGCATTGAACTTTGACCCGCTACCAGAATGCGAGGTACGTACCTTTGTTTCATATTTGTATATCATGTGAGTATATTTAACGACATGTTATCAGATTATTGTATCGCCAGACATAGTCTGGAGATACTATGGTTTAGGCACGGTCGCGCCGCCACTGCCGCCGCCGCCACTGCCGCCGCCGCCGCCGCCGCAGAGATTTCTTTTGGACACAATAACTCAAAAAATATTTCACGGATCTTTACCAAACTTGGTATATGTATAGATATGGGTGAGAGGACGACGCCTATTTAAAATGAGGTCATGACCTCAACTAGGAGAGTGACCTTGACCTTGAATAGGTTCAATTTTGGGGAAAATCACACAAATTCTTAAATATCTCAAGAAAACTTGCATGGATTGATCCCAAAATCAAGTTGATCGAAGATCATGGATAGGGTTGTCATGTTCCAGAAACTGGTGGCGCCACCTATTATTCTTTACTTGTTTTCATGCCGTTTAATATCCCCAAAATTGCTACTTGACAGTACTGTGAGCATTATAAGTCAAAAACTAATGGACAGATTTCTTTCATATTATGCAAATACATAGATATGGGTTATGGGATGATGTTTATTTAAATTGGGGTCATGACCTTTCCTATGAGAGTGGCCTTGACCTTGAATATTGCCATATATGGTGAAAATCACACAAAATCATTAATTTCTCAATAAGGGATGCATGCATTGGTCCAAAAATCAACTTGACCGAAGATTTTGGATAGTAATGTCATGTACCAGAAACAGGTGGCGCCACCTGTTATTCTTTTACTTGTTTTCGTGCCGTTTAATACCCCATCATTGCCACTTAACAGTACATTTATAACCTGTGAGCATTATAAGTCAAAAACTAATGGACAGATTTCTTTCATATTATGCATATACATAGACATGGGTTATTGGATGATCTATATATAAATTGGGGTCATGACCTTTCCTATTAGAGTGGCCTTGACCTTGAATATTGCCATATATGGTGAAAATTACACAAAATCATTAATATCTCAATAAGGGATGCATTGGTCCAAAAATCAACATGTTCGAAGATCTTGGAAAGTATTGTCATGTACCGGAAACAGGTGGCGCCACCTGTTATTCTTTTACTTGTTTTGTGCCGTTTAATACCCCATCATTGCCATTTATCAGTACTGTGAGCATTATAAGTCAAAAACTAATAGACAAATTTCTTTCATATTATGCATATACATGGATATGGGTTATAGGATAATGTTTATTTGAATAGGGGTCATGACCTTTCCAATGAGTGGCCTTGACCTTGAATATTGCCATATATGGTGAAAATCACACAAAATCATTAATTTCTCAATAAGGGATGCATGCATTGGTCCAAAAATCAACTTGACCCAAGATCTTGGATAGTAATGTCATGTACCGGAAACAGGTGGTGCCACCTGTTATTCTTTTACTTGTTTTCGTGCCGTTTAATACCCCATCATTGCCACTTAACAGTACATTTATAACCTGTGAGCATTAAAGGTCAAAAACTAATGGACAGATTTCTTTCATATTATGCATATACATAGACATGGGTTATGGGATAATGTATATATAAATTGGGGTCATGACCTTTCCTATTAGAGTGGCCTTGACCTTGAATATTGCCATATATGGTGAAAATTACACAAAATCATTAATATCTCAATAAGGGATGCATGCATTGGTCCAAAAATCAACATGTTCGAAGATCTTGGAAAGTATTGTCATGTACCGGAAACAGGTGGCGCCACATGTTATTCTTTTACTTGTTTTGTGCCGTTTAATACCCCATCATTGCCATTTATCAGTACTGTGAGCATTATAAGGCAAAAACTAATGGACAAATTTCTTTCATATTATGCATATACATGCCTGGATATGGGTTATAGGATAATGTTTATTTGAATAGGGGTCATGACCTTTCCAATGAGTGGCCTTGACCTTGAATATTGCCATATATGGTGAAAATCACACAAAAATCATTAATTTCTCAATAAGGGATGCATTGATTGGTCCAAAAATCAACTTGACCCAAGATCTTGGATAGTGTTGTCATGTACGAGAAACAGGTGGTGCCACCTGTTATTCTTTTACTTGTTTTCGTGCCGTTTAATACCCCATCATTGCCACTTAACAGTACTGTGAGCATTATAAGTCAAAAACTAATGGACAGATTTCTTGCATATACATAGACATGGGTTAGGGGATGATGTATATTGAAATTTGGATCATGACCTTTTCTATGAGAATGACCTTTTCTATGAGTGTGGTCTGATATTAATTGTTGCTGAAGATGGGGGGCCTATTCTTAAAGGGGGGGGGATTAAATGTCTGGCGATACTATGGCACCTGCGGTGCCAAGAAATATCTAGTTTTTAGTGATTCTGTAGCAAGGATCACCCTATACTCCCAAAACATTGGGGTTTTAGGTACTTGTGCTGAAAGCAATGGAAAACTCATTCAAATTCATATTTTAAGCCAAAAAAATGGCATATATTAATAAATTATCATATTTATTTTCACCTGTTGAATATGCAAATGCAGTATTATGCAAATACTTTGTATAATAAAAGTAAACAAGAGTGTTCTATACATCTGTGACACTAAGTTTCAAGTGCTTAGCTTGATTGCGACTTGCACCACCAGGGGGCAGCATCATAAAAAAATAGCTGCTCTTCATGTCCACTGATAAACCTACTGCATGAATTACTCTTGTTTTTCATCATTTTATATAGTTACAATTCAATATTTATTGATTATTGCTACATTTTGGCTTCAAACTTGAAGTTATAGGTTGGTGTTTCAAGTTGTTTCTGTATAGATACCCAAAACACCAGTGTTTTAGATATTTCGGTATTTTTAGGAACTATGTAGCAAGATTAGTACGAAAATGGTGTACTGACCTTCCCTTTGTACTATTTATGTCCTTCCAGAAAATGGTTCAGGTAACTTTTCTTTGTTATGATAGAATCATTTGCAAGTATCGCTATATTTTGAGTGGGTCCATCAGAAGATAATGAACAAGAAAAGATGGCCTAGGAATAAGATTTGATTGAGAGGGGAAAAGCTGAAAAACACATTTGAGTAAGAAATGAAAGCAATGGTAGTCATGTATACTTGAACATTTCCAGACCTAGCAAAGACTAGGAAGAGAAAACAAGAAGACATTGACAGTGAATACATGAAAGAAACAAAATCAGAAATTAAATATATATCAAAAAGAAATAAAAATAGTATTTCAAATTGAAAGAAAAAATTTGCAGTGCTTCTTAAGTTATGGGGTTCAATAAAGTTTCATTTTGGCTTATTTAAAACCATGAAGATGAAGTTCATTGTCACTGGTTTTTAGCTCAGCTGACTGAAAGTCATCTGAGTTATAGCGATCACTCTTTGTCCGTTGTCCGTCTGTCCGTCCATTAACCAGGTACAAATCGTAACTGCTGGATCTAGAACCTTGTAACTTGGGATTCTGAGAGGTCCATGAAAAATCTCATTGGAAACCAGAATTAGGTCTCTGTTACCCATATCCTTCGAGCTATGGGGCCCAAAAGTACCCCCCAGAAAAGTAAAAAATTTCATACAAAAACTTCAATATCTCATTAACTACTTGACTGATGGTCATGATTTTTGGCATACATATTGATCATGAGATGTTCCATCAGTTCCTGCAGACTGGTGGTGCCACCTGTATTTTTCGATTTTTTATGAATTTTTTTCTCTATTTTTGAGACCTTTAAAAATGTGAACATCTGTTAACAGGGCAAATAATCGTAAAGACTGGACCTAGAATCTCCATTCTTGATACACTGAGAGGTCCATGAAAAATCTCCTTGGAAACCAGAAATTAGGTCTCTGTTACCCATATCCTTTGTGCTGTGGGGAGCTCCCAATAACCCCCCAGAATAATGGAAAATTTGATACAAAAGCTGAAGTGTCTGAACAACTAATGCAGAGATCACCATAATTGTTTGCATGGATATTGATCATGGAGTGTTTTGTCAGTTTCTGCAGACTGGTGGCACCACCTGTATTTGTTCGGGTTTTTTGACAAATTTTTTCTCTGTTTTTTAGACCTTTTAAGATATGAACATCTGTTAACAGGGCATAAATCATAAAAACGACCTAGAATCTTCATTCTTGACACACAGGGAGACCCATGAAAAGTCTCCATGGAAACTTGAAATAAGGTCTCTCTTACCCATATTCTTTAAGCTGTATGGCTCCAAAATACCCCCCAGCTTAATTGAAAATTTGATACAAAAACTGCAGTATCTCAATAACTACAACACTGATGGTCATGATTTTCGGCATACATATTGATCATGAGCTGTTCCATCAGTTTCTGCAGACTGTTTGCGCCAACTCTATATTTTTCAAATTTTTTATGAATTTTTTTCTCTATTTTTGAGACCTTTAAAAATGTGAACATCTGTCAACAGGGTACAAATCGTAACGACTGGACCTAGAATCTTCGTTCTTGACACACAGGGAGACCCATGATAAGTCTCCATGGAAACCTGAAATTTGGTCTCTGTTACCCATATCCTTTGAGCTATGGCACTCCAAAGTACAGCTCAGAATAATGGAAAATTTGATACAAAAGCTAAAGTATCTGAACAACTAATGCAGAGATAACCATAATTGTTTGCATGGATATTGATCATGGAGTGTTTCATAAGTTTCTGCAGACTGGTGGCACCACCTGTATTTGTTCGTTTTTTTTTACGAAATTTTTCTGTATTTTTGAGACCTTTAAAGATATGAACATCTGTTAACAGGGCACAAATCATAAAAACTGGACCAAGAATCTTCATTCTTGACACACAGGGAGACCCATGAAAAGTCTCCATGGAAACTTGAAATTAGGTCTCTGTTACCCATATTCTTTAAGCTGTATGGGTCCAAAATACCCCCCCCCCCCCCAGAATAATGGAAAATTTGATACAAAAACTGCAGTATTTCAATAACTACAACACTGATGGTCATGATTTTCGGCATACATATTGATCATGAGCTGTTCCATCAGTTTCTGCAGACTGGGTGTGCCACCTCTATTTTTTTTCAAATTTTTACGAATTTTTTTCTTTTTTTTGAGACCTTTAAAGATGTGGTTATCTGTCAACAGGGTACAAATCGCAACAACTGGACCTAGAATCTTCATTCTTGTCATGCAAGGAGGCCCATGAAAGGTGCCTGTGGAAACTTGAAATTAGGTCTCTGTTACCCATATCCTTCAAGCTATAGGACTCCGAAGTATCCCTCAGAATAATGGACAATTTGATACAAAAACTGAAGTATCTGAACAACTAATGCAGAGATCACCATGATTTTTTGCATGGATATTGACCATTAAGTGTTTTTATTAGTTTCTGCAGACTGGTGGAGCCACCTGTATTTTTGTATCCGCCAAAACGAAGTTTTGCGGATACTATGTTTTTGACCGAGTTCCTCCACCGCGGCGGGGTTCGTTTCCAGAGAGCTCCTCGGAGACTAATGGACCGATTTTTCCCAAACTTACACCTATTATCGGGTCACATGTGAACTGGTGCCTAACCAATTTGCGTTGACCTCTGACCTTTCCTCTCTATCCAGTGTCCATTTGTGGGTCTGTTTCCACTCATAAACCCTCATATCTCGGGAACTGTTTGACTGATCAGGAAATAAAATTGATACAAATGTAGCCCTTGGATTGCTTTATAACATACACAAAAAATGGTGGCGCCACCTGTAACCATGTTTGCACAGTGTCCATCTGTTCATCTGCCTTGGGTTAAAATCACTCATATCTCTGCAGTGAATTGACTAATTCACCTGAAATTCGTCATGCGTATACATCCAGGATAGCTTTCTTGATTTTATGACAGGTGGTGCCACCTACGTTCACGTTCACGCTGATGACATCCAAGCTTATATCTTGGGAACCGTTTGACCGATCAGGAAATAAAATTTATACAAATGTAGCCCTTTGATAGCTCTGTAACATACACAAAAAATGGTGGCGCCACCTGTAACAATGTTTGCACAGCGTCTGTCTGTTAGTCTGCCGTGGCCTAAAATCACTCATTTCTCTGTAGTGGTTCGACATAACTGCCTAAAATTTTGCAGGTTTATACATTGTGGACAGCTTTCTTGATTTTATGACAGGTGGCGCCACCTACATTCTAGTTAACGCTGCACTCATCCAAGCTCATATCTCAGGAACCATTTGACCGATTGGGCCAAAATTGTGCATGTGTTTAGATCTCACATAGGTCTTTATCATACACAAAACTGGAGGGGTTACCTGCAAAGATTTTTGCACAGTGTTTGTCTGTTTGTCTGCCATGGGCAAAAATCGCTCATATACATGTAGTGGTTTGACTTTTCTGCCTAAAATTTTGCAGGTGTATACAACTTGGACAGCTTTCTGGATTTGTGGTAGGTGGCACATCCTACATACACATTTAGGCTGCAGACATCCATGCTAATATGCAACATACCTCACTCTATTTCCCCTTGCAACTCAATCCATGCCTCACTATCCGATTTTGGCAGATACATGTAGTCACTTGTTGGTTATCCGTATTCTAGTTTTAAAAGTTTACACATTTTCCTCTATTTTTGAGATATATAAATACAGACTAAATCTTGGCCTGTTGGTTAATCTGTTCAATGCTTCAGTTGAATGGGTATATACTACCATTCTAATGATAAAATTTCCTTTTGCGAATCTCTTCCCAGTCAGCTGAGCGTCATGACCCATGGGTCACTTGTTATTAGTTTCTGCAGACTGGTGGAGCCACCTGTATTTTTCTATCTGCCAAAACGAAGTTTTGCGGATATTATGTTTTTGACCGAGTTCCTCCGCCCCCGTCGCGTTCGTTTCCAGAGAACTCCTCTGAGACTAATGGACCGATTTTTTCGAAACTTACACCAATTATGGGGTCACATGTGAACTGGTGCCTAACCAATTGCGTTGACCTCTGACCTTTCCTCTCTGCCCAGCATCCATTTGTGCGTCTGTTTCCACACATAAACCCTCATATCTCGGGAACCGTTTGACAGATCAGGAAATAAAATTTATACAAATGTAGCCCTTGGATAGCTTTATAACTTACACGAAAAATGGTGGCGCCACCTGTAACCATGTTTGCATAGTGTCCATCTGTTCATCTGCCTTGGGTTAAAATCACTCATATCTCTGCAGTGAATTGACTAATTCACCTGAAATTCGGCATGCGTGTACATCCTGGATAGCTTTCTTGATTTTTGACAGGTGGCGCCACCTACATTCACGTTCATGCTGATGACATCCAAGCTCATATCTTGGGAACCATTTGCATGTGTATAGATCTCACATAGCTCTTTATCATACGCAAAACTGGTGGCGCCACCTGCAACCATTTTTGCACAGCGTCCCTCTGTTTGTCTGCCGTGGGATAATGTCACTCATATCTCGGCAGTGGTTTGACATATCTGCCTAAAAATTTGCAATTTTATACATCCTGGTTACCTTTCTTGATTTTATGACAGGTGGCGCCACCTACATTATAGTTTATGCTGCAGACATCCAAGCTCATATCTCAGGAACCGTTTGAACAATTGGGCCAAAATTTTGCATGTGTATAGATCTTAATTAGGTCTTTATCACACACAAAACTGGAGGGGCCATTCTTGCACAGCGTCTGTCTGTTTGTCTGCCGTGGCCTAAAATCACTCATTTCTCTGTAGTGGTTTGACATAACTGCCTTAAATTTGCATATGTATACAACTTGGACAGCTTTCTGGATTTGTGGTAGGTGGCACAACCTACATACACATATAGGCTGCAGACATTCATGCTAATATGCAACATACCTCACTCTACTTCCCCTTGCCACTCTATCCATGCCTCACTTCACCTGTTCCACTCTGATTTTGGCGGATACACATAATCACTTAATTGTCGGCTACCCATATTCTAGTTTTTAAAGTTTACAAATTTTTTCTCTATATTTGCGATATATAAATACAGACCTAATCTTGGCCTGTTGGTTAATCTGTTTAATGGTTCAGTTGAATGAGTATATACTACCATTCTGATGATAAAATTTCCTTTTGCGAATCTCTTCCCAGTCAGCTGAGCATCATGACCCATGGGTCACCTGTTGATTCCCTCAGAGATATTGAAACAAACAGTTCTGGAAAATGTCAAATTTCATGAAAAAAATGAGTGGTTCAAAAGTTACAGCGTTCACAAAAAAATGTATTTAAGTTGATTTGACCTTGAAGATGATCATCTAGGTCCCCAGTTGCTGAACTTAGCTGAGATTATGGTATAAACTATGCAAATGTCAAATTTCATGAAAAATATTTGTGGTGATTGAGAAGTAACAAGGATAGCTCAAATTCACTCTTGAACCCTAGTGTAGGCTTTAATCATCAGAAAACTGAACATATGACCTACAAAGAAAGAAACAAAAACTACTACTACTACACATGCACAAGAAACAAAAAACTACAATGACTGCATAGAAATGAGTTCATACAGGCCACAACATTTTCCCCCTCTGGGTGGAAAAAGGTCACAGATCGTGTTATTTAAAACTAACTTCTTGAAGACAAATGAGAATCTGTTCAGTAAGGGACATTCTTAAAAGTTAATCTTTAAGATTCTGGGCCGGAGCAATGCACCGGTAGGGTAAGATTTAGTATTCTCGTCCAGAGCGAGTGCATCTGGCAGGGACAGAGTCCGCAGGGAAGTTTACAGATTGCTCGGTCTGTAGAAAAGGAGTGAGTGTCTCTGGCTGAGCTGTAACAGGGGCACTTGGTGTGACAGCATCTTTGTTTGCAGATTCATGGTCCCTGTCTGTTACATCAGGAAGAGCAGATTCTTCATTTCCAACAGTGGATGGACTCGGGTCGCCCCTAGGTGCCAGGTGTCTCACAGAAACGGTAGTTTCACGCCCATCAGGTAAACGAACATGGGCGTAAGCTGGATTAGCAGCCTGCAGTAGGTCAACCTCTTCTACTAGAGGTTCATATTTGCTAGCCCGAACATGACGACGTAGTAGCACCTTCCCAGGTTTGGTCAGCCAGGTCGGAACAGAAGAACCACTTACTGAACGGCGTTGATGCCCGAACATTCTCTCATGTGGAGTTGCATTGGTTGCGGTACACAGCAGGGATCTCAGAGAATGTAAGACATCTGGAAGCATATGTTCCCAAGCTGCGACAGGAAGGTTATGGGACCTGAGAGCAAGATTGACAGCTTTCCAGATAACACCATTGTACCTTTCAGTCTGCCCATTTCCCTGCGGATTGTAAGCAGTTGTACGGCTAGTGGCCACACCTCGACTATGCAGGAAGTTTGTTAGTTCTGATGACATGAATGCAGTTCCTCTGTCAGAGTGAATATATGCTGGCAATCCAAAAGTGGAAAAGAGAGATGTAAGACACTTAATAACAGAGTCAGCATCAACATTAGGACATGGATAGGCCCAAGGAAAACGTGAGTACTCATCAATGACTACTAACAGATAGCGGTTTTTCGTGCTGGAGGGCAAAGGGCCCTTGAAGTCTATGTTGAGTCGCTCCAGTGGTTGGGTGGCCTTGACCAGTTTGCCTTGAAACTTCTGATATCGAGGTTTAAGCTCAGCACAAACAGGGCAAGAACTACACAACTTGCGAATGTCATCAACTGAGTAGGGGAGGTTACGGCATTTCACAAAATGAATCATTCTAGTCACTCCTGGATGACACAGAGACTCGTGGAGATGTTTCAATGTTTTCTCATCACTTGTAACCATGGAGCACTGAATGCGAGAGAAAGTATCAGGTGCTACATTCTTCTCTCCTGATCTGTACACAATGTCATAACTGTAGCTTGCGAGTTCAATGCGCCACCTTTGGAGCTTTTCATTCTTGATCTTTCCTCTGTTCTGTTTGTCAAACATAAAACTGACAGATCTCTGATCAGTCACTAATTGGAAATGATTTCCAAGCAGGTAGTGTTTCCACTTTCTCAGTGCTTCCACGATAGCGTATGCCTCCTTTTCTACAGCTGGATGGCGGCGTTCAGAGGCATTCAGTGTTCGTGAGAAAAAGGCAACAGGTCTACCATTTTGATTGAGAGTAGCAGCAATCGCAAACTCAGAGGCATCTGTCTCTACGACTAAGGGAACATCCCTATCAACTGTTACTACTACTGCTGAGCTTATGTCCTGTTTCAGGGCTCTGAATGCTTCAACAGCTTCCTTGGCTAGAGGGAATGACTGAGACGAGACCAGTGGATGCACTTTAGTGGAGAAGTTTTGGATCCACTGAGCATAGTAAGAGAACATACCCAATACTCTCTCAAGTTCCTTTTTTGTTTGGGGAAGAGGAAGCTCAAGCAATGGTCTTAAACGTTCTGGGTCAGGTCTGTAACTGCCATGTGAGACTGAGTAGCCTAGAATGTTCAGTGTTTCTGTAGAATATACAGTCTTTGTTTCATTGAATTCTAGCTTCTTTTGATTTGCTACTTGCAAGAATTTCTGGAGATTGTCGTCATGTTCTTGCTGATTCATGCCACAAACAGTTACATTGTCAACATAAGCGTAGGTTCCGCAAAGCTTGTTTTCTGCGATTATATTATCTATCGTCCGCTGAAACGCAGCCACACCGTTTGTCACACCAAATGGAATGCGAGTGAACTGATAGAGTTTCCCGTCGGCTTCAAAACCAGTGAAATGTTTCTCTTGTTCAAGGATAGGTACTTGGTGGTAGGCGCTCTTCAAGTCCAGGGTAGTGAAGATGCGGAACTGAGCGATATTTTCAATCATTTCATCGATTCTCGGAAGGGGGTATGCGTCAAGTTGAGTGAAACGATTGATAGTCTGGGAATAATCAACCACCATCCTTTTTTTGTGTCTCTCATCCTTGGTAACCAAAACTTGGGCTCTCCAGGGTGACTCACTGTGTTCAATGATTTTGTGTTCTAGCAACCTATTTACTTCCTGACGGATGAAGTTGCGGTCCTCCTCTGAGAAGCGTCTAGACTTCACAGCTATTGGGTGGCAGTCAGCTGTGAGGTGTTTAAAAAGTGGTGGTGCACTCACAGAAGCAGGGGTGACAGAGTTCAACCTGAGTGGGGGCCTTGATCCTCCGAACGCAACTTCTAAGGAGGAGTGTTGTCCAAGAAAGTCATGGCCTAGCAGCACTGGAGCACAGAGAGATTTAAGAACTAGGAGCTTTACTTGAGTATACTCCTGCCCTAGCAAACTAACGGTAACATAGCAGTAACCTTCAATATCTACATTGAGTGAGGAGTCAGCCATTTTCACTTTGCTGAGGCAAGGTATTAAGTCAATGTTCAGTTGTTTCACCAGCTCAGTGTCTATATAGCTGTCAGAGCTTCCTGTATCTAGCAAAACAACAGTTTCATACTGACCGTTTAGTTTGCACTTAACAAGTGTTCTCTGTAAATTACTTGTTCCAGTTGTAGCAGTGACTGTTGCAAGTGTAGAAGGGACAATAGCTGACGCATTCTTACTTGGTGCAGACCTGCAAACTTTTGAGAAATGCCCCTTCTTTTGACATCGATGGCATACCTCATCTCGAGCCGGGCACCTACTCCGAGGATGCCGTGGGTTTCCACAGAAAAAACAGCTAGATTTGTTTGTGGCCGCTGCCATTAGATTGTCACTAGGACGGGAATCACATTCATCTGGAAACAAAGAACTTTCCTTGCCTGTGCTAAGTGGTTTGTTTGTGGCGGCATTCAGCATGTAAGAGGACGAGTGATAAGTTGCACTTTGTTTTTGAGCACTCTCAAGTGATCTGGCTTGATCAAAAGCAGTCTGCAGTGTCAGAGTTGTGTTCTCTAGAAGCCTTTGGCGTATGGAATTAGACTGTAGTCCATTAATGAAGGCATCACGAATATAGTCATTCCGGTTTTGATCTGCATCAACGGCCTGAAAATTACATTCTTTACTCAGTGACTTCAGAACTTGCATATATGCATCAAGGCTTTCAGTAGCCTCCTGGCGTCTAGTGGCAAGAACATGACGTGCAAATACCTCATTTTTAGGTTTCACGTATAGGGTGTTAAGCATTTTTATTGCGGCAGTATATGTTTCAGCCTCAGCAATAAAATCGAACACGTCAGCAGATATATAGTTTATAAGAGTTTTGAGTTTCATGATTTCGATGTCTGTCCCCTTTTCGGGTTTAATGACCCCAATAAAGTTTTCAAAAGTTCTGTAAAAGTGGGTCCATCGTTTGGCTGCTTCTGGGTGAGACGGGTCGATTTCAAACACTTGAGGACGTAGCAGGCGTTCCATTTCTGATGATTAAATTGTGGTGATTGAGAAGTAACAAGGATAGCTCAAATTCACTCTTGAACCCTAGTGTAGGCTTTAATCATCAGAAAACTGAACATATGACCTACAAAGAAAGAAACAAAAACTACTACTACTACACATGCACAAGAAACAAAAAACTACAATGACTGCATAGAAATGAGTTCATACAGGCCACAACAATATTGAGTGGTTAAAAGTTATTGCATTCACAAGAAATCACACAGAGGACAGATGAGAATGCAACTGCAGAAGGAGGGGAGACGTAATAATAAAAGATCAAAGTCCACCCTGGACGGCATTGTGATATAAGTGAAGTCAACAAATCAAGAACAATTGCACCTTGGAAGGCACTGGGGGGGGGGGGGGGGGGGGCACTGGCATATTGAAAGACATTAAACAAGGTAGACACCTGAATATATACATCAAATCCTAACAAATAGGGAAGACATAGGGGACTAGATCATGCTCATAGGTAAGATAAGAGAGAAAAGCATTCTTCTGGGAAAACAGATTGCTGGGGAAGACAGTAGAAAAGAATATTGCAATATTTAAAAGTTCAAAAGAGGTAGATAGGGGTTGAGGGGCTGCCTTAGCCCCAGCAGGGGCCATTTGCTGAGCTCTTGGTCATGGCTTCTGAGGAGCGCAGCTCACCAGAAACCGAATGAATCCATTAAATCTAATTGATACCAAAATCAATGTATATTGTATAAATCATATGTTTGACAAATTTTTATTGGAATGTTTCATTACAAAAACAGGCCAAACACAATGACCATTATTCTTTGAAAAAAAAAAGAAAATTTAAATACTAATTAAAGGAAAACAACAGTAACCATTGATATCTGTCATATTACCAAGGTTACAGTGACTTTGAAATACTAATTGAATGAAAATACTGAGCCATGCAGCAGAAAGGTTCAAGTAACCATGGATATGAGATATCACCAAGATTTCAGTAAACTTGTAATGTTTACTAATTAAATATAAATATTATGCCATACTGCAGTTAAGTATCAGTAAACATTGAGGTATATTTTATATCACAAAGATTCTGAAGGATATGCAGTTAAAGTTTATGCATCTAGGAAGCAGGGTTAGAACCTAGGTGTTGCACCTAGAGGCAGTATCTGCAGGGTAGTCCCCCTCAGATTCTGTAGGCTAACACTGAAATTGTTATAGGGTTGGCATGTATGAAAGAACAATGACCTTGGGATTATAGACAAGGTCAGGACTCTTTAAAGAACCCAGAACAAACAGGAACAGTCATCTTGGAAAATATTATGACAAGGACAGGAACTTGGGAAAAGTTTGAAGCCAACCAGGTACCTGGGAAGATGTTCAAACAAGAACATGCACTTGGTGAAGACACTGCAGTAAGACTTACAGTCAAGACAGGAAAATAACAGACATTCTATGATGCTTTTAGAAGAAAAACATGTGGCCTAGATGGAGCAAGACCACCAAGAGCTACTGGCCAGAACAATAATGCAACAAACAGGCAGTCAGGAATAACATAGCAAGATAAGATCAGTAGTCTTAGTTTGGGACAAAAAAGGTTTTCTGACAAGTGTCTTTTGGAAAATAACACAATATGAGAAAAGTATTGGAGGACAGGAAAAAAGGGAAAATGTAGAAAAGACATCTTGAAGGCATTAGCATGAACAATATTTGATATAGCAGATAGCAAAATCCTCTTAATGGATATGCAATTATAACAGATGTTTGTGGTCACCCTCTCGCCAGAGGTTGGTTCTAGTCAAAACAAACCTCTTTTGTTTAGGCACTGTAGGATGGCTGGGACTACTTGTCTCAACTGTCAGAATTCAAAATCAAAATTAGTTACATTTAGAGGAAAAACCTAAAGTTTACATTTCACATATGCATGCTTCAAAATATTACTTATTCCATATAGTCTGTTTGTAAAACCACCCATTTTTATGTAATTAGCCTGTGTCCTCTTCACTACATTTATATCAATGTCACTGGTGCATTAAGAAGCCACAGTCAGCATTGCAGGGATCAGAATTTGACTCCAACAATCCCTGAACAGGTCAGTTGTACTCTAGATCTTGTGAGTCCAAATCTGCACAGTGTGGTTTTCAAGTTTGTCATCACAGGAGATATTGGATCATAATCTGCTCATAGTACAGGGCTGCCTCACCAGGTGGCATACTGGTCTGTATAAATAGCAGAATCAGTTGGGGTCACTGTCAAGAACTCACTCAATTATCCCTCCTATTCTCTTCTAAATTTTCATGGTAGAGGAAGCAAAGGTTGAATCAGACACATAATCTGTATCTTGTGATATACCATGTCCCATTTTTTCAGGTATGGACAAGTTTGTGAAACTTAGGGTCAAACACTAAGATAACTTAGACATATATGTGTTATTGTTTGAAACAGTAATTATACAATAATGAGGACTTACACCATGTGTTATTGTCTGAAACAATATAATATACTGAGTATATATACACTGGTAAGAATTGGCACTGTAAAAGCTTTGCTATATACATGTATATTTTTCACAAAAGTGTCCTTTTTTCAGGATTTTTTTTGAAAATATTGAAACTGACCCCTCCCCCTCCTCCTTGGGACACACTTGGCATGGCTGCAGAGCTGTTATGATTGAGTGGTAGTGTGCTACCATCTAAAGTTATGATATAGTTGATCAAATGTGCATAACAGGGGGGTCCAGGAGTTGATTGAGTAGCTAATAGCCTTTCCCTTTCATCATTGTGTATCTTCATCACGGAGAAAATACCCATTATGACAGCTGCAGGGGAATCTGATCCCAGGAATACATGCAGAGCTTTATAGCTCAGAACATACGCTTTGAATGGTAACAGAAGTACTGCTAGATGACATCTTATGTCTGTCTTCTGGATTATCCTCTGCTATCACCTGGAAGGTGAATCAAACTTCAGACCTCAAGCAGATAGATATTTTTGCTGATATAACTGGTGCAGCATTCATGCTGGTAGCATGCTGCCAGCAGATGGTGTGTTTCTTTTTGAAGGCTGTGGTGCTGGGCTGTCTTGTCACCTGCTCCAGTTCCCTGGTACCTGGGCTGCCACTTTTGCAGCAGCTGTTGGTCTTTCTTGTTTGGAGCTACCAATCAGTCTTGCCTTCCCCTACACATGAATGTTTAATCAAACAAGACAAGCAGTGGAAGAAGCTGCAGCTTCTTCTTTCAGGTTCTGGATAAACACCTGAGAAACCCCCGGCTATACTGATCTCACACATTAATCAATACTGTATGCACACACACACTATCACATACACAAACACACTCACACATACATGCACTTCTTCAAGAAAAATGGTACATGTATGTCCTTTTATATCTTTTCCTGGTATTGACAACCTCCAGTTCTCGAATTACCAAATAATTCAACATTTTTCTGTAAGATCAGTCACCTGAAACACCAAAAACTCTTGTGTTTTGGGTCAAACACACTCAAGTGTCAATTTGATAAAACACCACAAAACACTCATTAAAATTCAATTTGTCGCAAAAAAACTGGCATCAGAGGATAAATTATCATCTTTTGAATATGTCAGTGCAGTATTGTGCTAATACGTTGTAAAATAAAAGAAAACAAGAATGTTTTGTACACAAGTGGTCAGCTTGACTGCATCTTGCAAATGACTGTTTATCAATTGTTGTAACTTTTGGCTTCAGATTTCAAGTAAAGTGGGTGTTGTGGTGTTTCATCACAGGTACCCAAAACACCGGTGTTCGGTGTTTAAGGGGACCGCTGTTAGACTATTATTTGTGTATGGACTGTTGTGTGGATTTTAACTCAAGTTCATTGGTTATGAGTATTAAATTTTCTTCATATGGCATGTCCTCAGGTAACATACTGTCAGATATGCCATTTTTGCAGCCTTCTTGTTCTTCTAAATCTTGTGTCCTAAGTGACATGGCCTCTTTCATAGGTTACTTGGGTTCCTTTGATAGTTACATTTCAGTCTGGAATATTTATGACCCTGAATAACCAAACAGCAAATATGAAATGTATTTGTTTGAGCTTGTGGCAATCGAACTTTACCTTAATCAAAGTAATTGAGATTTTGTAAAAATTGGACTGTTTTCTGAGAAACTGACTTTACTGCATTTCTAAAAAAAAATGGCCTTTTGGTTCATTCTAGTTAACTAGGCCTATGCCTTATTCTTTCCTTGAAGTAATTTTCTGGATCTGATCTGCAAATTTTTATAATGAAAATATTCTCAAATTTCCAACAATATTTATGAACTCTACAACCAATTATAAGCTTTTGAATGTAGTTTTTTCTCTGTGCCATTGCCTTTATCAGTTTGGTTGAGATATTGTAAATATAGACTGTTTTCTCAGATATTGATTTTAATGAATTACTTAAATATTTAACAAGGTATGGTTTTGTTAGCTCAGCTGACTATAAGTCATCTGAGCTATAGTCGTGGTCCATTGTCCGTCGTCCGTCCGTCTGTCCGTCCGTCCGTCCGTCCGTCCGTCCGTCCGTCCGTAGATGTGGCACGTTTTGAAACCGTAAGACCTAGGAATCCAAAATTCAGCATAATGTTAGATGTCCCCAAGATCTCCTACCAAGCCAAAAACTGGGTCTTTGCGACTTCATTCCTTTGAGAAATTAAGGAAAAACCTCAATTTTTTATTAAAAACCTATTTTCACACTTTAGGACTGCCTAATATCAAAACCACTCATCTGTTTTTCCTCATATTTCCTATAAATAATCCTCTATATAATTCCTATGTACATGCCAGAAATTAGGTCTGTATTATTTAATTTAAAAAAGTTATGGGCCCAAACATAATGCATTTTTTAAATAATCAGGAAAGAAATTTTATCACTTAACACAAAACTTGTTAAAGCTAAGCACTTTTTTTCCAGTAATATTACTTTTATTAATCAAAATTAAATTGTATACCCAAAATTGGATCAAAATCTTTTAAATTTTTAAAAATATTAGCAAAAATAAAAAATTGGTACCTTAAATTTTGCCCAACTTTGACCATGGCACGTTTTTTTGCTGTAACTGCTGTGGATTTAATTTTCACAGCATGTTTTTGTTAGCATTTTAACTGTTAACACCAAAAATTTGAAACCAGTTGATCAAAAACTGTAGATTTTATTCAAGTTTTCAAGCACCATGTCACATATTGCTAGTGTTATGCAGTTTGCTAGAGCTCAGCTCCCGAGCTTCAGCTCTTAGTTCCTTAAATTTGGCATACAGTTAGATTTCTCCAAAATCCCCTACCATGCCAAGAATTTGGTCACTAGGACTTAATTCCTTCAAGATATGAATGAAAAACTTAATTTTTCCATTAAAAACCCAATGTTACACTTTAAGACTGCCTAATATCAAAACCACTGATCTGACTTTGATCATATATAATATACATATTTTTCTATACATTCACTATGCACATGCCAGAAATGATGTCAGTATTGTGTATTTTTTTTAAGTTATGGGCCCAAACATAATGCACTTTGTAAAAAATCAAGAAATATATTTACTCCCTTAACAAGGGCATTGCTGAAGCTAGAGATTTTTTTTTGTCAGGGATGTAACATTATTTAATCAAGATTCAATTGAATACCCAAAATTAGTTCTGAATTTTTCAAATTTTATAAGTTATTAGTATAAATATAAAATTAGTACCTTAAATTTTGCCCAACTGTGACCATGGCACGTTTGTTTCCCGTGAGCACTGTTGATATAATTTTCATATCTTGCACACATAAGGATTTCAGCTTTTTAGTTTAGAAAGCTGAAAGAAATTTGCCAAATATTGTAGCTTTTATTAATGTTTTTTATGAGACCCTGTCAGACTTTGGCTCTCTCAAGCCCCTCTTGAGTCGCCTGTATGTTGACCTTGTTGACCTTTCATCAAATTATGCACGCTTGAGGGGAGAATCCAGGCAGCTGATGGCCAGCCACAGTTGATCCAGGTGTTCAACCCAACTCATCTAGTAGTTTTAACCAACAACATAACAATAAACAATAAATTAATAAATTTTTATTGGTTTTTAATAACAAATTAAAGAAAAATAGAAAAGGAATTTGTTAGTTTATAATAACAGGAAATTAACTTGCAGTTACTGATGAAATTAGAATCTTGTATCGATGGGTAGAATGTCACATATTCCAAATAACACCATGCAGTCACCTATGGCATTTTTCAGTTCATTTTTAATGATAAAGAAGTAAATCATATTATTCATTACTAATCATTAAGGATTATATGAAGGAAATTAATGATAGACAAAGATGCAGTTGATAATATTAATCTAGATTCCTACTGTGTCTAGTGTGTACATTGATGTGAAATTAGTCCAAAATGAATTTTTTACAGTTATTTTTTAATATAAATAAAAGCCATAAAACCAGGTACTTATGATCATTATTTAAATGTGTGAATTTTGTATATTCTGGATTCTCAACATCATTGTTTGGTGAAAACTGAATAAATACCAGACGTGGTGCGAATACTTTGTAATTGTATTTAAATACGAATATGATTATGTACTCCATTATAAAATTTCTTGCATAAAGAATGGGAATTCAGGTAAAAATGAAAGTATATGAATACTCGTGCAAATACTTTCAAAATGTATTCATGAATGCATTCATGAATATATTCTTTAATATTATTTTAATAATCATATCAGTTATATTTCATTTTAAAAAATCATATGATTCTCTTATTATTTTTAATAAAAATTATATTTGGGACAATATTTGTAATTTTTTTAATAAATAGTTAAACTCTTATATTATATGTTCTGCTTATAAGTTATATGGCCAAGTCAAAATCTGTGTGACAGTAGTACTCCATTTGTTAATAAAATAAATGAAATCAATCCTCTTCCCTGTCTCCAAAGGTACTATCAAAATCATACATAAACAACAACAACTCATGATACAGCTTATATTTATTACCACACAAAACCAGCATGTGCCTCATTTCTAAATAATATTTTTTTATTATATATAACAGCTGAGCGTCGTGACCCATAGGTCCCTTGTTTTCATTCTAGTTAATTAGGCCTGTGACTCATTCTTTCATTGCAGCTTTTTTTCTGGAAATGATCTGAAACTTATTTAAAATATTCCAAAATTTCAATGGGCACCCTTAATGTCGAATTAAGAATGTAATATGTCACTACTGCTTCCTAATTTCTACATTCCTTTGAATTTATATTGATTTTAAGTTTCTGTTATATTAAAACCTGTCTGATGACCCAACCTTTAACAGGGCCATCTTGTTATAACACAGTATTCTAACAAGAACACAATGCTTGTGTATCAGGCTCCACTTGACTGTTGGTCGGTTTCTTTGTTCTTTAATAGCCCTGTGTTTTGTGGATGAATCCAGAAGCTTAGAACACAGGGAAGGGAGTGTCATAGACACCCAAAACTTTACACATACAAGCTATTTATATATATTCAAAGTATCTTCTATCTTTTCATATATATAGATTTTATCACTTGTCAATATTTTAAATGATTATGATTTTTCTTGGGGAAAAATTCAGATTATTTGTAATATCTCATTGGTCCTTGAATGTTCAACTTTAAAATATATGATGCATTTACATAAGCAATATTAGATTAAGTATCCTGTAAGTTTTATGAGCTTTCACTAAGTTGTCCAGATGATCAGTAAAATTATAGGTTTGTAGAAACACAGCCTTTTGTCATTAGGTTAGACATGTGGCCCTCAGGAGGGGGTCTATTGTTCAGGTTCGCACAGCAATTATTTAATGACCTGTCCCGCTGGGCTGTTACAGTCCAGCTGTCTGTATCAGATGACTATACATTAAAAGTGTGATAAACAGCCAGCCTGCTGTCTGTGTGTGTAGCATTAGCATACACCCTTGCTACACTTGCACAGCCATATCTATCAGTTCAAGAGATTGTCATGTTAATAGTGTTTGAAAATACTTTCTTCAGTCAATTATATTACTTCAATTTCATTTTGGTTCAATTGAGAGGAATCATTCAGCAAATTCAAGATTAGACCAGAAATCTGGGGGGTGTCCCTATTGTGGAATGCTCCGTAACTCATTTTTGTATTCATTTATTTAGCCATATTCAAAGGTTCATTCATGCATAAGTGACTGTACATTTGTGAATATTCCTTGATGATGTTCCTGTATCCAGATAAGGTGCAGAAACCACACAAAATTTTTTTATTCTTCTTTGGCCCATACCCGAAATGCCCTGAAACTTTCATGGGATGCCTTTCATGTTTGCATGAGTCATGTTGTAAACAAACACACACACACACATGAAGGGGATGAAAGCACACCCTCCTGGCAGAGGCAAATATATAATTCTGATATAGGATCTGTTCACTATATTTCCCTTATAATGTTCACAGAAAGTAGTATAATATAAAATTATATATTTGTTGTAGAATCCTGGACACAAACTGGAGCAACAGCTGGGAATCGTCACCAAAAACAGTGATGTCACCTTTTCCTTTCATCCCACCAAAGACCAGGCTCACAAGGACATGGACACAGTTCCATTCCAGGTAATGCTCACCTACTATACTTTCCATGTAGAGGGGCCCACTCCAATATCTGACATTATAAGATAAGGATAACCCCCAAACCCACAGTACACAGGGTGTCTGTTTTGCTTATATCTGCATGTTTTTTGTGAATGTGTGTTTGGAGGGGTGGCTAAAATGGCATCTGATCATAATCCAAACTAGCCACCTGCAGCAAGAAAATGTTTTGCATCGTTAACAGATGACTGTTTCGTCGCCTCCCCATATATAGAGATAAGTTGTGTTTGACCAAGATACAATTAAATTTTCCGGAAAGGCAGTTTTATTATCAGTTTTATGGATGGGGTGACATTAAAACATCTTCACCATAGCAAAAGTATCTTATTTTCCATACAACTGCAACATATTGGCAATTGTAAATGCATTTTACCTTAGTTATTGAGTATTTTGGTCTAAGATGACATATGTCATACTGCTCATAACCACCATGGCAGAAGCAGTAAGAATGTATATGTAGTTGCAACAAATCTTTATGTACTGGTCCTGTTTTATAAGAGTTATGGACATATTTAAACTGAGAATTTATGCAAATATCGTATCATAACAGAATTTTGTCTTTCAAAGATGAGATACCCGAGACTGGGTTTTCTCCCTTATTTAGACACAGATCATACTGAGCTTAGAATCCCGTGTAAGTGCATACATTGGGCGGTGACTAAAATGTACTCTCAGATATATTTAACATTTTAGTCACCATAGGTGGCTATATTCAAACATGCCCATCAAGGACATCTGGTGTTGTATCAGCTGGACTAGATTATGCAAATGACAAAAAAATGCTCTTACCACCACAAACGAGTGACCTTTCAACTTCCTCGCTATTACTATCAGTCTCCTCCCACCATATGTTTTACCTGTGTATCAGGATGTCCATGTTTTACCTTGTATACTTACAGCTTGTACAGAGAGATATAGTAGGAACTTTTCTCAGCAGGCACTATCACATAAATAATACGAGTCAGGCAGGTGAATGGCAGATTTTCAAGTAAATAAATTAAACCAGTGCTGGTTTAATGGAATAAGGGTGGGTTGGATTACAAGTGGTTATCCTCTCCAGATGGCTCAAGTCAACAATTGCAAGAGGACCTAGGTTCAGTCCTACCCTAATATGGTTCCTTAAATCCAGAAAATGGTTAAATAGACAAGGAGCTTATGGTGTCAGAACTATTATGAGCATGCATGAGTAAGCAGTGTTTCAGTCTTTCCTTAGAAGTATTTAGCATTTACTATATTGTGTGTTTTATCTCAATCTGTTAGTTCATCTTGGCTGAATAATAAGTTTCTCAGCATACCATCTCAGCACATATGGACCTACAGTCCCCAATTCACCTGATTTATATGTTGTTATGCATGGTTGTGTGTGTGAGTAAACACAATCTATGTGTGTCTGTTTATGATAATGATACTGCATCACCAGAGGTCTGGTCTTTAACAAATGCTGTATTACTCAAAGAAGAAGACAAAACATGAAAGAAGCAGCACAGAAAAAACACCAGTTTGAAGCCTGAAAAAGTCTTGACTTTTTAAATTGCATGAAATGGCCACCAGATGGCATGTGCTACATGTTTATGTTTAGCACCACTTATAGTGCCTAACACAAGCTTTATGTCGCTTGTGTACAAGAGTAACCAAATGATTTTAGTCTGAGTACAAGTCTGAGTCAAGGACTCTCGAGTCGAAGTCTGAGTCCAGGACTCATGAGTACAAGTCTGAGTCCAGGGCTCTTGAGTACAAGTCTGAGTCCAGGACTCTCCAGTACAAGTCTGAGTCCAGGACTCTTGAGTACAAGTCTGAGTCCAGGACTCTAGATCTAGAGTACAAGTCTGAGTCCAGGACTCTTGAGTACAAGTCTGAGTCCAGGACTCTGGAGTACAAGTCTGAGTCCAGGACTCTTGAGTACAAGTCTGAGTCCAGGACTCTCAAGTACAAGTCTGAGTCCAGGACTCTCAAGTACAAGTCTGAGTCCAGGACTCTCAAGTACAAGTCTGAGTCCAGGACTCTAGAGTACAAGTCTGAGTTCAGGACTCTCGAGTACAAGTCAGTCCAGGACTCTCAAGTACAAGTCTGAGTTCACTGGACTCTCGAGTACAAGTCTGAGTCCAGGACTCTTGAGAACAAGTCTGAGTCAAAGTCCTAAAAGTCATTGAGTCCAGACTTATGTCCTTCATCACTGCTTGAACACAAAATGATGAAGCATCACTGGAGCTTCAGAGAATCTCTTTGTTGTATCAACAACAGATTATGTCTTCTAGACTATTCCTAGTCCTATGCATGAGAATTACCCTTATATCTAAAGCTTAATATTAACCCATTTTATTATTGCTTGCGTCATGCATTATCAATACACAGCTTCCCTGATACGCCATGAACCTTCCACTTCATCGTCAATCTCTGTATTATTAAATATATACTAATATTAACTGCTTCAGTGAAAATTAATTTGCCTCATGGTCTTTACTTATAATTTTTAAATGCACATTATTTTATAATTAATTAAATAGTATGTAGTTGGTGGAGGATTGGTTTTATGTATATTCTCAATACTAAAAGTTGAAAGAAATCATTTGTTTAAAAATTTTGATTACTATATAATTAATGAAATGACATTTGGTTGAAGATTGGTTCCCTGTGTATTCTGTCTATTTTAAATAAAAAGGAATTGGCTGTTTGATTATTAAACAGGCACAAGTGCAGACTATTTTTTGTGACTAGAATATGAGTTTGTGGCTAGCCACAGAATCACATGATTGACAGCTGTCCAGCCAATTCAGTTATTAGCATCACACAGGGGGAAAGGCCAGACAACTTGTGAGAGCTTATCTTTAATGCTGGATGAACTGTACAACTTAATAAGTCAGCCAGTGACCCTGTGTAATAAAAAATTTAGTACAGTTAACTTCTAGACTGCCTAGAACTATTATTGAGGCAGAGCTGAGCATGTGGCATGGGTAGCTCCATTTTGGCCCTCAGACAGAGAGTCTGTGACAAGCTTATTGGCTGTCAGGGTGCTTTTACATCCTTAGATGAGGATGCACTTATATTTTTGTAATTTTGAAAATGCCACATAGACTACAAGTACGCTGTCACTTGTCATAAACCAGACCAACTGTTAGCATTTTTAGTATACTTTCTAACAACACCTACCATGAAGGAGAAAAAAAATCTGTTAACTCAGCATTTTGGTAAATCCCTCTGCATGGGTATTTGCTGAATTTCTAACTGCATGAATACAAGCATGGCTTGAACAGGTTACTGGGCATCAGCCAACTTTAATGCGATACAGGAAATGACTTATTACCATGGAGACAGGGTTTCCATTTTGGTTGCGAATTCAGATGTATTCTTTGTGTTAATTCACCATTGGTAGCCTATTGTTAAGATTATGGGCTGTTTACCATGATATGAAAGCAACATGATATAAGACCACTGCTTGCATTCCTCTGCATGGCTTGTTTCCCGACTCAAGTTAGGCTTACCAGCCCAAAATAAATGCCTACAGGGTTGTGTACTCATGGCTAGTGGCATGGGCAACCAAGGCTCATCATGGGAATAAACTTGGACTCAAACACATTGAAATCAGAATATTGCTGTCCCTTTGATTCTTTATCACTGTAAAAGCACATATTAGCCCAGTTTATTTAGCAAATCATAGAAACTGATAGAAGAATATCCAGTTTGTTGGTAAAGATTAGCAGGAATTCTTCCCCATTTCATAAAAAGAATATGCGTTAAAAAACTAGCGTCTATAAAATAAGATGACAAACATTGCATTTTACCAATGATAATGGGAATATTAAAATGTGCAGTCAATCCAAAACTTTGCATGATAACAGCTGAATTGTTGAAAGTATTATTTATTGTCAAATAAATGTAAAAAATTGCTAAATCTTTACAACTCCCCAACAGTCATTAACATTAATTGTCTAATATAAACTTAACAGGATGCCAGCAGTGGTGCATAACACCATAAAATCAAAATGTTTTTTTTGTTTCAAAACACAAATAGATTATACTATCAAAAATAACTGAAACATTTAATTCCCATTAATGATAAGTTAACAGTCTTAGTGAATTGAATAAGTGACTAATAACTGTTGATTGGAATGCTAAATTGCCAATGGAAAACAGTCTTTTTATGAATCAAATGCTGCTTAGCTCCTGCTTTCTCACTCTTCAACCTGTAAGTGCTTGAAATGTGTGTGATTTGATTTCATTTTACAAATGGAATCACATTTAATTAAACTAATGATGGATACCCATTTATCACAATTAAGAGGTAGTCAGGGTTGCAGTTTCTAGCAGCTGTTGCATTCTTGGTAATATAAAAGCTGAGAAGAAATCCTTTCTTGAAAAATCGTCCATTCTTCAAAATCCCATGGATTAAATTTATTTGTATATTTTTAATTCATTTGATTGTGGCAGCATTTAGATATCTTATACACAAATATTGCTAAATATTGCCACCTTTCATGGACTGTGATTGAACGCCATGAAACAGACCTAAATAACAGCTGTTATTAGCTGGAATTAAGACTACCGACAGAACTTAGAAAACAATATTATTTTTCTTTCATGGTTTAGTGTGAGCACATTTCAGTATCTTCAGCCACCATGCCATATCCCTCATTCACCTTTGTCCTGCATTTCCATTTATTATTGTATAAGTATTAGTGTTAAGTTTGAGTGTAACAGAAGTGGAAGATTTAATAATGCACAGACAGAATTATTGATGGTAAATACTCTCACCGGTCGATGTTATGGTCTCCTGGAATTATTAAAGTAAATGCTGCTGGCTCGGTTGTTCATTTATGGCCTCACTGGGAGTTCGAGTAGTCTAGCCAGCCCTGGTCATAACTTCCTAGGCTCAGGGGTAGAGCACAGGTCTCAAAGCTGGGAGATTGTGAGTTTTAATCTCAGCGGAGGGGGTGAGATTTTTCACGGTCAGCCCCCACCCAGAGGGATAGCTCAGCAGGCTGAATAGGGAGACTGCCCAGAAGTCATGTTTCAATCATAAACGAGTGCGCCTTTGAATGGTTCCTCAGTATTATGACCCAGCAATAGGGATGATACACACCCTGGACCTGCAGGAGTGGTACACTGAGCCTGGTCACGTAATCCAGAACCAGAAGGGAATTCTGCAGATGTACAGAGAACTTAGTTAAGCAAGCATTAAAAAATGGAGGTGGTTACCGCCACCAAAAAATGATACACTTAGTCACTTAAGTCAGGAATGAATTGTTGGATGCCAAAGCATGAGACTGACATTCTTTCAGCTAGGAAGAGAAAAATGCATCTGATGCTAGGCGATGAAAGAGTAAAGCCAGTGCCACCTGTCTCCAGCCAACTGTACTAATGTAACTGTTATTGACTTTATAAATTCCAAGCATAACCATATTTCCAGCCATAATGCCCATTCTTGATTTTTTTTAATAATATTCATACATGAGTTGTTCACATATACACCATTATTTTGAACTTCAGTGTCAAATAGCAAATGAGTAATATGCAAATAAATTGGATTGATAGCCTTTTTGACAGTCTTTCAGGGCTACAGTATTCAAGTTTTTATTTTATTGACCCTTAAAAAGACCTAATTTCATTTATTTTAATTTCAGTAGGAAGTAAGGGTAGGTACAAGAAGCTTCTTTATAACTCATCCTTCTGTAATAATTACTGTATACTCTGTTCAAAGGCAAGCCTTACAGAATAAAATGTATTCCTGGATAGTTTATTTTTTCCATGGCTTTATTATGTTTTTATGACATTTTTCAGTTGCAATGGTATTATTCTGTTTCCAAGGGTTTATTCTATTTCTCCTGAAGATTCATCCTTATAGGTTGTTGTCAGAAGACATTGATTTAAACTAGATGTAGTAGATACCTATATATCAGAGAGAAGATAGGCCTAGAGCAAAGGAAAAAATAATGTATAGTCTTAAATTTAAATTAATTTTTTTTCAAAATATTAATTATTATTGGAGGCAAAATTAGCAACAATACACGCTTGACACCAATGCAACTTAAAGGAGTGACATTTTGTGTAACCTGGTGTGTTCAGTCAGAGTTGTAAGAGCATAATGACTGTATTTACACCTGTGTATTGTTGGTATGGTACCACATTGGTCTGCTGTCCTACCGATAATGTGTTTCTGTTAGCTGCTACAGTCCAGCAAACACTGTATAATCATTTGACCAGCTTTTGTCTGTGTGTGATTTTGTGTAGTGTTAGTTCAGTGTTCTGTACACTTTTAATCATCAAGGACGCTGTTAAGCTCTTGATATTAACCTTGGCTTCATGCCAATTTTACCTTTGCTGTCTGGTCTTTTGTATGCTGGAATGACAGGGTTAAGGCTTACGGCAGTTGTTCACAAATAGAAACAGTTACCCAGTGTGTCCTAGTGCAACTTCCCTGTCTCATGGCATGCAGTGCACACCTGATGCTTCCAAATGTCTACCAAAGTTTAATGATGTATACGCTGGCCTCCTGTCTACTGGTTTTTAGCTAACCTGTAAGCTTATGCAATGGTGTGTCTGGCATCATCCATTGTCAGTATGTTAACTCATACTTTCCAAAGAATGGCAGGAGCTAGCATGCATCATCAAATTTTAAGCAAAAAATCAGTCAAAAAAACTCTGTAGGATTGAGCATATTTTTTTGCTGTCTGCATTGACTTAGATTTTATAGGGAAAGAGCTTAAAAACCTTTAAAAATATTTTTCTCCAAAACTGTCCAGCCAAATTGTTCAATAATTCACAGATATAATCCAAGAAACAATATCTCTCAAGTTTATTCAAAAAGATCCAGTTCAGTTATTCTTGGTCAATTTACGGGAAACATTTTCCCGTCTTTCAGTATATATAAACAAAATTTGCAACATGCCAAGATTTTGTCTGTACCTATAAATAGAGTGGCAGACTGCCAACCATTTCTGATTGGCAACAGGCCAAGTTTCAGTCTGGATATTTTTACAGCTTTGGCAGACTGTTAACTGTATCATTTTTCAAAACAGGTCAAGAGTTCACACAAGGCAGTAACTGCAGCTGCCAATTAGCTTGTCTTGACTTGGGGCAACTGCCCACCTCAGCTGAGCTTGGTCAGCCCAATGCACCTGACTCAAGAGAAGTTTGATCTATTAGCCTGAAATTTTGGCCTGTCATGCTTCGATGATGGCTTTCTCATACACAAGACTGGTGTCGCCACCTACAATAATATTTGCACAGTGTATTTCCCTGCTTGAATCTCAGGAGGGATTTGGAATCAGCCTGAAATTGCATATCTATACTTACCAGATATCACTTCACAAGACTGGTGGCGCCATCTAAAATAATTTGTGAACAGTGTATGTCCTTGCTTATTTCTCAGAATGGATTTGATATCAGGCTGAATTTAGGCATATGTAAACATCTGGCATAGCTTATACTAGAGCTTAAAATTTTTAGTTCTTGCATTGTACATTTACATGTCACACATGTTGTTAGGCCTGTAGGCCATGTTCTGTAGAGAAAAATCTACAAGTTTGCCATCAGTCATGCACACCTGCCGATTTTGAGTGCACATCACCTGATTGTATCGACCATTTTCCAGCCATCCTCTTGATTGCTTTTGTCATCATAAATGATGAAAAAAAGCTAAAAAAAAACAGAAATTATTTGTTTCCTTTGACATTTTTCTGTCGGATTTTAAAAAATCACTGAAGCAAGGAACACCCTCACATCCACTTATCCTACCAGTTTTTCCAGCCGGAATATTTGATTAATAGACATTCATCAATTATTTTTCTTCTTTAATCATTGAAATAGATTTTTTTCTACTACCAATTAATACCACTAACAGTTATGATTGTCTTTCAACTGCAGGAACTATACTTCTCCTCTGAAATATAACCCTCTCGTCTGCTGAAGAGATGCCGACAGACGGCCCCTCTTTGGGTGGCTGGATGCAGTATTTTTATATAAACTGCCATCTGAGATAACCTGGGCAAAATCACTTAAAGTGTAGATTCCTGGATAATCAAATATTTTTCTGACCTGTGGTTAACTGATTATGGATAAGGTAGCTCAAACAGATAAACCACTCTGAAATAGGAGCTCAATCCTGGCATTAACTCGCTCCTTGTGCAGACTTGTTGCATTTCTTAACTTGATATTATTTTGCGCATGGTTAGTGAAAAATATATTAATTTTATTTACCTCCAAGATTTTTTTACATTATCTGATTTATGGCCTGGTTATTTGATATTATATTAAAGAAAGAATTACTTGAATGGGAAAAAAATCATTTGCCAAGTTCAAATACACTGTTTTTTTGAGGCCCTCTCCCAAGAAAAAAAACTTGAATTTATATCATTAAACTTTAGTGAAATGTAGACATTGATCCCTGTATTTCATGAGTTATATATAGGCATTTATGTCTGAATGCTATCATATTATCCAAAATATTTAATTAAGTTCATAATTATCACTTCATTATTAAAAATGTGAAGTTGAATTGAAAGAAACTGGTTTGTGATATTGTGGCCAATAAAATGGACTAATGTCATGTTTACATAAATTTATTAATAGTGTCCTGTTCTTTTGCAATTGTAATGTATTTTTCACTATAGAAATTCTTGCAAAAAGGAAACTAACAACAGGGTATTTGAGCAGTTAACACATGTATCAAAGAAAATTGAACAAGGTAATTACTGTAACTGCCCTCCCCATTTACAGCTTGTGCAGAATCACAATTAAATTAGACCTCCAGAGAATAATAGAGCTGTACACTTAATTATAGTGTTCATTGCTGGTCATGTATTTTTAACGAAACAGGAGTCCCTGAGGCATTGATTGACAGACACAGGTCACATGACAGGAATAACTATCGGCATGATAGGCCTACATCTGCATACAGTGGAACCTGTATGGAAAACCACTTGTCTAATAAGACCACCTGTCTACTAGGATCACCCTTGTAGTATTGTTTACCTTGATTATAAATGACTACCTATGACTTACAACCACTTTTGGCCAGTCCCACGGGTGGTCTTAAGAAAGGTTTACAGAAAATCATACCCTTTGACAATGAATATGTCTTTATTTTACCTTCTCCAGGTTGCAAGGTATTGTTTTTCTCTTGGTTGGTTGGCTGGTTGGTTTTGTGTGCAACATTACTCAAAATGTTATGAGCAGGATTTGATGAAATTTTCTTTATGGTTAAGGTAACATCCAAGATACAATTTGTATAAAAATTGTGGAGGTTATTTAGATTACCAAAATATAATCCATAGGAATTTTTCTTCCTTCTTCAATCTGGGTAGGGCAGTTCATTGGTGCCAGGTACTACAATTGTTCTAGAGCTGTTTTTTATTAATTACAGGTGCAGATCACGTACACACGAACCAATGGTATGAAATGTCTGCGGGTCATCTCCAAATCACATAAAGTGACAAAGGACCGTCAGAAGATGGAGGAGGTGAGTGATTAAAAAAAATAAATTGGTTGCCTTATGTATTGAATGACATGGAAGTGAGCTTTATCATAAAACAGTGAAATCTTGCCTGATTACCACCCTGCTATGATGACCACCCCAACTGAGACAACCACTTTTTTGGTCCTGGACTATTGTAAATCATTAAAACCTCCAGCTAACACAACAGCCCGCTAACACAGCCCCTTTGGGGTTCCCTCAAGTAGTCAAATAAGCAAGTTTTCACAAAAGATATTGATTGTTAACGACATAGGCACCATATCTGTTCAAATTCTAGTTTATTTTACTATATGTTGCCTTGTGCTTTAATAAAGTACAGGTCTGTTCTCTTTTAGAAATAAGACATGGAACAAGTTTATATTTTAATAGGAACAACACAGCTATTATAATTATTACATATGACTGGCCATTCTGTTGAATATATAATAAAATCTTATGTTTTAATAAAAAAAAAATGGTAGCATACTTGAAATGGAAAATTGGAAATACATGAATAAACTTATATGCTCAATATGATCAAACAAATCTTTTAAATTTGTACTGATATTGTTTATATGACTTTGTAGGGCATGAACATGGCTGTGGTTGGATTGGCTGGTATCCAGAATGCTGCAGCATGGGCTGAACAGGGGAGGCTGGATGAAGCAAGAACCAATCTGTAAGTAATCCCTTTTTTAATTTTCATGTACAGCACTCACATTAAATTGACTGTCACTTGTTTACTGCTGACTAATTTATACTCTTGTCTATGACGGGACATCTCCTTGGCCACAACACATGTCAATCAGGAGATGCCCTGACTGACTATTGCCCAAAAATGTAATACATGTTCCCACGGGCTGAAACATTGGATTTGCAGCTCACAATCAGACCTCCTATCATGCAGCCTTGTTATAATAAACGGACACATGTGGATTGTGTTTAATAACAAGAGAGCAATAACAGGGTGTATGTCAGGCACTGAGATTGCTTGCTGAGATGGTTTTGCTGGGAAACTTTGGTATAAAGCAAAACTGATAGTGTAAAAGAATAAGTATATTATATTGCTCTTGATTATGTTGCTTTATCAACTTTCTTGGTTCATCTGGGCATTGTAACATAGGGTGCCACATAATAACTTCAGCAGTTTTAGTTTTAGACACTTCAAGATGTGCATTTAAACAATGACCGTGACCTTCATTAATTAAAAATGTGAAAAAATGGTTAAAATAGGCTGTATTTTGAGATATTTATCTGATGGATGACATTTCTAAAATAATTTGTGAGGTATGTTTTTGGTTTTATTCTGATTATCATTCAAATTTCAACAAACATCAAATGCTGAACAGGCTTTGACAGAGGTCAGAGTAATTTAACCAGCCCACGTGCCATGTGATAAGCAATCATGTGCCAGACATCTGATGAATTAATTTCCTGCTCTGTACTGTGTAATCACACCAAGCTGGCATATACTGACCAACCTACACTTGAAAGAGACAGCCGTTGGGCACAGGACCAAGGCTGGAGGATTGTTAGCTTGAAGCTCAATTATTTGAAGAGAATTACTGATAGACATGTGATGCCCACTGTTGTTCCTTTCCTCTTCAGCTGACCATTACCTATGGCTGGTCGAGGTCATGCACTAGATTCTTGATAAATATGATTCTCATTAAACTGATGACTTGAAATGATAAACTCCACACTAAAAAAAAATTGTTCAATGGAATTACCACTCCTATCTTTATGTAGATAATTTTTTTAAGTTAGCACAGAGTCCTGGGTAATGTTGCTGATTCATACATTTGTATCAGTCCCTTCTAAATATTCATATAGGTGTCATTCAATGATGTAGGATTTGAGTCTGGACTTGGACTCATAACCAAAAGATTGTTTGTGTTGTAATTTTGGCAGGTAGGTACCTATGGTAGAATTCTATTTCCAGACTGGAATCTATACCACTCAAAGTTTTATTGCTTAAATCAGTAATAATCAGTCAGCCACTCCTTTAGTATAATCAGTTTAAATTAAATTATTTAAATTGCTATTGGCTCCTCTATTATTCATCAGACTTGATCCAAACCATGCGTTATTCATCAGTTCCTGTAAAAGTACTCATTTTGCTCATGACACATGCTCTCAAGTAATCTTTCGGCATCATTATTGTTAGTGTGATAGTTTCAACAGTTTTGATTGGATTTGTTCTAATTTAGTGGAAGGCATCAACGTTAATGACATTCTCAGACTGATTAACTTTTGGTTGACCTTGACCTATATTTGTTCAATTTATGAGCACATTTGCATTTCAGGTCTATGGTTCTTATGTTAGTATTGCAGTGTGACATGTTCATATGATTTCCTGAAATTATGTGACATTAGGGCACTTCATGTATTTGCATGCTAATACAGCTTTATTTTGTTACATCAGCTGTTGTCCCAGTATCTGTGCTGAGAAATCTTGCTCAGCTCATTGTAAGTAACAAATTAACTTCTGGTTTGAGAATTGCCTTTTACTACATCTTTTCTATAAATAATTAAGTCGTATCAGTCGTATGCTTTATTCCTGCTGCCACATAAAGACAAGGTTGTATAGGTTGTGGCAGCTGAAAAAGGGAAGGAGGTGGGGAGGTTGTTGACTCATGATTTCTGTACACTTTTTAGTGAACCTGTGAGCTTATGCCATGGTGTGGCGTCGTCCGTTGTCTGTCGGCCGTTACCTGTACGTTAACCTATACTATCTTGAAAACGGAAAGAGTTAGCATCATGAAATTTTATGCAAAAAATTAGTCTTCAAAAAAACTCTATTGGATTTTGCTTATTTTTTGGCTTATTGCATTTTCTTAGGTTTTATAGGGAAAAAACTAAAAAAGCTTTAAAATTCGTCTTCTCCAAAATGTTCAGCCAAATTGTCCAATATTTCACAGAAATGATTCCTGGAACAATCTCTCTCAAGTTTGTTCGAATGGTTTAAGTTCGGTGATTTTTGGCCAAGTTACAGGAAGTTGAACTTAGTCATCTGTCGAAAAAAGCATACAAAAATTACAATCTCAGAAATGGCTGGAGCTATCATCACCAAATTTTATGCCAATGTTGGTCACATGAGTCATATCTGAAATTGAGGTATTGGTGATGCCACCTGCACCGGCCTTTTTTGTACGGGGTCATCAGTGCCCGTATCATACTGACTGCTACAGAAAACTTCTTCTCTGAAACCATATGGCCAAATTGTTTAATATCCCACAGAAATGATCCTAAGGTAGTGCTTTCTGAAGTTTGTTCAAATGGTCTCAGTTCAGTGACTTTTGGCTGAGTTATGGGAAGCTGAATTTAGTCATATGCCATAACAGCCCATTTTAGCTCAGTGGCTACAACAAACTTCTTCTCAAAAACCACTGGGCCAAATTCTTAAATCTAACGCATAAATTATCATTAGATGTTGATAATTCAAGTTTGTTCAAATGGTTTTGGTTCAGTAAATTTTGGCTGAGTTATGGGAAGCTTAACTTAGCCATTTTGCTGTATTTTCCCATATGAGTTATAAACCTGCAAAACTTTTTTTGACTGACGCCACTGAGGCCAATTTGTTTAATATCTTACAGGAATGATCCCCTGAATAATTCTTATAATAATTGTCTTTTATGGTTCCAAAGAATGAATTTTGGCTGAATTATAAAGATTGAAGTGAGTCATTTTACTATATATGTTAGCTGTGTGAAGCAGATACATCTAGCCTGGCACCAGTTTATCAGCATCCATTACATAATGCCTCTAGATATTTAGATTACAGGTTATCTATGGTTAATATTGACAAGAATGTTTTTTAAAAGCTTTTAGAAAATGTAGATTAATGCTAAATAAATGCTGTGTTTACAATCACAGGTATACAGCTCTCTATGGGTATATAAAGATGGCTGTACATGGATTATAAATAATTGGTATCCATACTCAACTTTATTCAAGATTTTGCCATCAGTGAGATGTATCTTTATAATATAATGTTGCATTTAATATGCATCTGTAGTAATTTTTAGCGAACCTGTGAGCTAATGCGATGGTTTGGCATCATCTGTTGTCGTTGTTAACCCATACTTTTTCGAAAACAACTATTGCTAGTATCATGAAATTTAATGCCAAAAATTAGCCATCTGAAAAATTCTGCATTTTCTTAGATTTTATAGAGAAAAAGGTAAAAAACCTTTTAAAATCTTCTCCTCCGAAACAGTCAAGCCAAATTGTTCAATATTTCACAGAAATAATCTTTTATACCATCTCTCTCAAGTTTGTTTGAATAGTTCAAGTTTGGTGAATTTTGGCCGAGTTACAGGAAGTTAAACTTAGCTAACTGTCCAAAAAAGCATACTAAAATAGCAATCTTGGAAACAGCTGGAGCTATCATCACCAAATTTTATGCCAGTGTTGGTCACATGAGTCATATATGAAATTCAGGTATTGGTGGCGCCACCTGCATTGACCTTTTTTTGTACAGGGGTCATTGGTCATCATTAACCCATAATTTCTCAGGAATAGCAGGAGCTACCTATCAAATGTTGTGGGATTCAGCTTATTTTTTTGCTATATGCATTTACTTAGATTTTATAGGGAAAAAGCTGAAAAACCTTTAAAAGTCTTCTTCTTGTAAACAAAACGGTCCAGCCAAATTGTTCAATATTTTACAAAAATGATCCCAGAGGCAAGCCCTTTCAAGTTTGTTCAAATGGTTTGCATTTGATGAATTTAAGTGGTGTTACACAAATTTGAACAGTCATTTGGCCAATAAAGCATACTGACATAGTAATCTCAGAAATGACAGAAGATAGCATTACCAAGTATTGTGCAAATGTTGGTCACATGACTCATATTTGAAGTTGCAGATTTTGTGGTGCCATCTACATTGACCTGTTTTTTATTAGCAAAAACCTCGTAATTTTAGCCTCTTTCAGCGTAAAATGTTTATGATGAAACTCTAGTTGAATCGTTCAATTTTTCAAAAGAATTATCCTAGGACATGGTTCTTTCAATCATATCAGAAAAGCTTAAGTTGGTCTTATGGCCATTATTATGTCTATTTCAAACTGAGGACTGCAAAACTGTTCTTCTACAAAATTATTGTTTCAATTATAACTTCTGTAACATTGCAAAAAAATTATTCTTAGGTGGCCTTTGTTCAAGTTTACTTGAATGATTTTTGGCAGAATTATTGGACCTTTAACAATGTAAGAACTGCATCTTTTGTTATTTTAGATATTTTGATAATAAGTTTATGAATATGTCAGCTTGAAAACAAGCATTTTAGCCAAAGTCTTTCAGTATGTGTAAACAGATTGACCAACAGACCAAGGTTGTGTGTATTTTTAAATAGGTTGAGAAACTGCTAACTGTTTCAGATTTGGCAACAGGTCCAGAGTTCATTCAGTGCATTTAGATATAGGTCAAGAGTTCAGTCAGTGCAGCCAAGCACAAGGCATGTGATCACCTCATGGGTGACATGTGAACACCTCATGGCCACCATGTGATCACCTCATGGCTGTCATGCCCCTCAGGGCTGCATGTGGACTACCAACTGTGTCAGATTATGCAACAGGTCAAGAGTATACTCAGTGCAGCCAGGTACAGGTCGAAAGTTCACTCAGTCTAGCCAGGTGCAGGTCATGAGTTCACTTAGTGCAGTAGCCTGAGCCAGCTAGCAAATTTGTCACAGTTCACTCGGGACAACTGCCTTTCTCACCTAAGCCTGGTCAGCCCCATGCATCAGACTCAAGGCAAGTTTGATGTATTGGCCTGATATTTTGACCAGTCTATGTGTCCTTGATGGCTTTCTCGTTCACAAGACAGGTGTCGCCACCTACAATGACTTTTGCACAGTGTATGTGCCTGCTTATTTCTACAGAGGAATTTGATATATCAGCCTGAAATTGGGCATATGTATATATCTCTGATAGCTTTGTTGTATACAAGACTGGTGGTGCTAGCTACAATCATTCTTGTGTTGTGTATGTGCACCCATGCCAGAATTTCAGCAGTGATGTTTGTGTAATTGTTTCTTATTCAAAATGTTTAGTACTTGCATTGTTCATGTACATGAGAAGTGATGGTCCAGCATTGAAGCATTATACCTGGTGTATTTCCTAATGCACAGGTTCGCACTAGGCCTGTAGGCCTTGTTTAAATATTAAACACGATGGTGCCTTTAATTACTTGTACATTTCAGATTCAGTTGAGCACCCTGATCATTGGGCCACTTGTTAAATTTTGGTGGAAATGCTGTATTTTTTCAAGGATTTTCCACAAAGCAAGTTCAGTTTTTAATCACTACCTTTTCATTTGACCATTATTAACAGCTAGCATAATATGTCTGATACTCATAACAGAGCTTCATATGACTAAAACATGAAATGGAGAAAGTTTTCTTATGAATCACATCATTGTCTCCATTAGTCATTTAATAGTCAATACAAGCACATGACAGGTGTAGTCATGCATGCCTAGTAAATTTGATAAAAATTGATATATGATAATACAAGGATGTAAGAGTAGGAACATCATATTTATAATTTGACACAAAGCAAGGAAAAAATACAGTAAGCTGAACTGAACTGTAAATCAGTGTCTAAACAGTATATAATTGTACAAAACAGTGTGAGACATTTGGAATTGATTCAGGAAGTCTGAACATGTTGGAAAGACTTTTCATGAAATCTTTGATAAATACTGGAAGTAGTCATCAATTTGGATACTGTTTTAGACATTGTATTGGTTATTGTTTGTAGTCTGTGCAGAATCCTGTGTAAAAATAATATATGATAGACAGTGATGTTGTTGAGTTCACACCATCCAAGTTCAGGCCACTCGAGTCGAAGCCAAGCCCGATTCCTTGAGGTTCCAGTCCAACTTCAAGTCCACCTTCTTTGACTCCATGTCATCAGGAACCAAAGTCTGAGGCTGAGTCCAATAAAAATCTTTTTTTTTTTTTTAACATATTTTTAAATTAGTTTACACATGCCTTTTAATGTTAAGTTTTAATTACATTTATCTCATGATTCAGCTGAAGTTTAATTGGTATGCACAGTCTTTCTTGTAATATTCTGTAAGTAGTTCAGACATGTATAAAAATGTCTTTTGACAGAGCTTTCCTCCTGCTTGGCTCAATATAGACGCGGCCTGATTTCTATAGTCCTTACTTTCAAGTCAAAGTACAAGACTGAGTACAGGATCCTCAAGGCTGAGTCCCTAAAAAAAGTGGACTCCAGTCAAGACTCAATTCTAAGTCTGGGGTCCAGTTCTCCAACATTGATGGGGATGACATATTTTGGAAAAGGAAGCGCCTGATCCAGGGAAAATTATGAGAAAACTTTAAAAAGGTCCTCAATAAAAGGGGGTCCAGGTGGCAAATTGATTTCAAAGCCTTAACAAAAGGTTGAGATGCTTAAAAAGTGGTTCTTGCATGCTCCCCTCCAGTTATTTGCTTCTTAATTTAAATGAATTTTGGATAAGTTGCAGTGAGCTGTAGTAACATTTCAGTTTAGGGAGTGATCAAATACTTCTGACTGGGAGAGCACCAAGATAAAGAGTCCACAGACTAGAGGTAAAATGCAAATTAACTGGCAGTGCCATTGCTAGAAGTAGCATAGCTATTGTCTGGTATGTATTGTGGCCCTATAATCACAGTCAAATGGGGAACCAGTTCTCTAGTATAGATATACTTCAAGCTTAAGCATATTCCATTTGGAAAATTGATCTCCAATGAAGAACGTATATAGGTCATGTCATATACAATCTTTATACACACCAATATGCAAATATTTACCCCATATCACCTACATATGGTGGCAGGCATTATTCCTATTTAAATTGATTTTCATTTTTTCTTTATGTTTGTTAACCAGATATTTGGCTGCAAATTGCAGTACACTGCACATTGTTTTCAATACAGAACTATATATTTGTGTGTGTGTGTGTGTGTGTGTGCATGTTATGGGGAAGGGGGCTGGGGAAGGGGCAGGGATCTTTCCAGCTGAAAGTGTATGCTGTATTTACCCTTATATACACAAAAACAAACATGTTTTCTAAATATTACAAACAATATTTCATAGTAAAACTTAAGATTTGATTCTAATCCATAAAAACCTTCATGGACTTTTTAATGTGTGTGCTTAATTGCTTACTGGTAGCAAGTATGACATGTTATTTATTGTGTATTTTTGTAATTTCTGAAACCCTTCAGTGCATTGATATGATAGAGACTTTTTAACACATTTTTGTTAATAACTCATATTTTTACAGATGCAAATTTCTGGGGAATGTCTCATTCCCCTGGTAGAAAATGTCGGAGGATTGTTCCCCCTGTCCCCAACCAGATCACTGTCATGTATTTTGATAAGATTATCTGTATTTTCCAGACTGACTGTGAATCATGCAGCATCAACATCTAACCACACCGTCAGTCAGTATGAGGAGGCATACAATACTCGTGTTACTGTGTCAGACTTCCTCGAAGATCTGAATAACTGTCAAGAGGTAAGGCCTTGAAGAATTTTGTTGAATTCATGGCTGTTAAGTATAATTTATTTTAGTTTTACAGGTTCTTTAAAGTAATAAGCACAGATGTGCTGAAGTGAGCTTGACCTACACATGTTCTCACAAAAAGCACCAAGACGAAGACTTGAACATTAACAATTTTTTATTAAATAAAGAAACAACTGTACATACAATGAATCTTGATGGTACAGTCTAACACAAATACAGTGATTGATAATGGGGACCCTGCTATAGAGTGTAAAAAAGTGGAAATGAGGACAAGGTAAAAATAATTATGAAATGCAAATCTGTCACCGATGACTAATATTGTGGCCAAAGGTTAGTTTTTGAAAATCTGACACACATGAGTTCTAGTGCAAACACTGACATAAGAAAATAAAAAAGGAAAATATTTTTTTAAAAGAGAGTCCACCTTCAACACATTTAGACCCTAATATTGATCTTCGGCTTAAAATTTTGTGGTTTTAGTACAAGAAGCATATCGTTGGGTAATTGAATTCATGGAAAGAGAATATAATTGTTAGCAATTTTTGGTTTATGGATATCTACATCTACATTCAAGACAAGAACATCTACACAGGCAATACTCTGGTGTTTGACTGGAAAAAGGGAATGTTTGGAAATGTTTTCAGTAAAAAGTAAAGTTGGATATTGTTTTATTGTAAACATTAATCATTTTTAGCTCAGCTGACTATAAGTCAACTGAGCTATAGTCGTGGTCCATTGTCCGTCATCCGTCCGTCCGTTAACAGGGCACGTTTTTAAACCGTTGGACCTACGATTCCAAAATTTTGCATACCATTAGATGTCCCCAAAATCTCCTACCA
This sequence comes from Sipunculus nudus, assembly GCA_026874595.1. Classification (NCBI taxonomy): domain Eukaryota; kingdom Metazoa; phylum Annelida; class Sipuncula; order Golfingiida; family Sipunculidae; genus Sipunculus; species Sipunculus nudus. Next base: position 40,059,380 of record CM049308.1, on the reverse strand, counting down.
TACCGAAAAAATTTGGTCAATAAGGCTTCGTTCCTTCGAGATATTAAGGAAAAACCTCCATTTTCCATAAAAAAGTCATTGTTACACTTCAAGGCTGCCTAATATCAAAACCACTGATCTGTTTTTGATCATATTTAGTATTCATATTCTTCCATACATTTTTTATGAACATACCAAAAATAAGATCAGTGTTGGGTATTATTTTGAAGTTGTGGGCCAAAATATAATGCTATTTTTAAAAAATCAGGAAGTATATTTTCTCACCTAACATGAGAATTGCTGAAGCTAGAGACTTTTTTTCAGGAATATAACTTTATTTAATCAAGATTCAATTGTTTACCCAAAATAAGATCTGAATTTTGCAAATTTTATAAGTTATTAGCATAAATAAAAAATCAATACCTTAAATTTTGTCCAACTTTGGCAATGGCACGTTTTTTCCCTGTAAGCACTGTTGATTTAATTTTCACAGCATATATACATAAGGATTTAATCTTTTAAAATCTGAAATTTCTAAGGAATTGATTGGAAAGAGTAGATTTTATTTAAGTTTTCATACACCATGTCAAGTGTTGTTTACATCTAGCCCACCTAGTAGTACAGCCTTCACTTGCATTATGTAACCCACCCCAGGCAGCTTGCCTTGACTCAGCTTTGCCACTACCAGCAGGCTTCCCACTGCACTGCACTCCCCCCCCCCCCCCCCCCCCCAGATGGTGCATAAACTAGATGAATGTTATTATTTTCTGTATTTGATTCATTCTTATTCTAGGCTATGCTACATTTTAGATTTTGTATTGTACCACCAGGGTTACAATGATTAAAGTGCACATTTAATTGTGTCCACAAAGTGGTGTAATGCTATGAAAGTGTGGATGTTCATCAGATAAGTAATTCCTCACTTCAGAAGAGTAAAATCTTCACCAGGTGTGAAATTGACTATTAATTCCAGTAATAAATTAAAGCTGACATAGTAATTAGCACAATGATATTGTTTGTCCCTCATTTAACCAACAGTGTGTATACTTTATTTGAAAAGATGTTTTATTTTATCAAATTTACTGAATCTTTTATTTTATTTTGGTGAATAAAATTAAGCATGTACTGAATTCTCCAATGTGCAAAACTTTTTAATAGTGATTCAAGGAATAATCTTGTAGATGCTATGTTATGGCATTATTTTCTTTTAAATTCAGCTTAAACATTTGTGATTTAAAAATAATAAAATATATGTGTATGCATAATATAACCCAATATGAGCTACACTCTGGATATATAATAACTTTTGCAACAATTCTAATATTTTAACTTATATTTTCAGTTTTTTTACTCTGGATATATAATGATTGCAACTTTTGCAACAATTCTAATATTTAACATATTTTCAGTTTTTTTTTATTAAAAATTCATAAAACTTGTAAATAAAAAAAAATGATTCAGATAAAACTTTTAATGGAAAAAGTGGATATGCTAAAAAATTGGCTTATATATAAACTTAAATGCATTATTACCTTGAAAGTGAAATAAAGGTATCAGTCCATTCTGTCCACTTGCCTGTCCATCTGTAAATTTCATATGCATCACATTATCTCAAAACTTTTACTGTTTTTCTTCATGACAGTCTTGTCAGAGTATTAGTTTGCAGTCATATATTTAGAACTTTACTATAACCAAGTAGGAGGGCCCCTTTCCTCTTAGCTTCTCATATTCTTATATAAATGAAAAACATTACAGTAGAATATTTTGCATTTGCAAAAATTTCAAACTTCAGCTGAGCGCCGTGACCCATGGGTCCCTTGTTTGTGTTTTAGGAGGATGTCTGTAAATATGTCTTCATGTATGATGATTAACACTGTAGCACATTTCACTTCTAACATATTACATATGGTAGGTCTGTGCAATATTTTAGTCCTTTTTGAAGATAATAGATAAAAAAACAGCTTCTGGAACTCAGGGGGTTACAAAACAACTCCCTAGATGTCAGAAGGAGTACCTACAGTCTCATACATCTTGTTTTTGCTTGTTTACCAGGTCAGGACAGATGCAAATGTATCCAACATGAGGAAGATGAAGAGGTTCAGAATTGCCCAGATGAGATCCACATCGAACCGGGAAGATGTACTTGAGGATCGGAGAGGAACAACAGCTAGCATACAAGAACAGTACTATGGTTACCATGACTAGAGGTAGCATACAACAACAGCACTGGTTACTGTGATTAGAGGAGTCTCTTATACTCACATCCAGAATATGAGCAACACTTTAATTTGTTTGGTGTTAAGTTTGTAATTGAAATTGTTCATGTATATGTTCATATGTTGATTGATTAGAGCTTGTCGATTATGTCTCCATATATACATATATATGCATTGTTATGAGGTGCACATAAAAGCGGACCAACTGTCTCGCTGGTGAAGCTTGCTTTTCTAGGAAAACGTTGGAACGCTGGACATATGCACCACCCACATGGGTTCCAATCCAGGATCGGCCCAATATTTTCCACTGAGCAAAATGTTTCTGTAACAGTAGGGGCTCCTCTGGGAATGACACGAAACTTTGGGGCCTGGAGAATGATGGTTTGAAATAATTTAGTAATTAATGCCACCAAGTTCACCAAAAGTGTGACTCCTGTGTTGATTAATCTTGTTCTGATTGCAGAGTGCTCTTAAGAGGGGGTGTGAAACAGGGAGCACATAAAAGTTGACCGAACTGTCTTGCTTGTGATATATTTTTAGCTCAGCTGACTATAAGTCATCTGAGCTATAGTCGTGGTCCATTGTCCGTCGTCCGTCCGTCCGTCCGTCCGTCCGTCCGTCCGTCCGTCCGTCCGTAGATGTGGCACGTTTTGAAACCGTAAGACCTAGGAATCCAAAATTCGGCATAATGTTAGATGTCCCCAAGATCTCCTACCAAGCCGAAAACTGGGTGTTTGCAACTTTGTTCCTTTGAGTAATTAAGGAAAAACCTCAATTTTTTATTAAAAACCTATTTTCACACTTCAGGACTATCTAATATCAAAACCACTCATCTGTTTTACCTCATATTTACCATAAATATTCCTCTATATAGTTCCTATGTACATGCCAGAAATTATGTCTGTATTATTTAATTTTAAAAAGTTATGGGCCCAAACATAATGCATTTTGTAAAAAATCAGAAAAGATATTTGATCACTTAACACAAAAAATGTTAATGCTATGGACCTTTTTTCCAGTAATATAACTTTAATTAATCAAAATTAAATTGTATACCCAAAATTAGATGAAAATCTTTTAAATTTTTTAAAATATTAATAAAAATAAAAAATTAGTACCTTAAATTTTGCCCAACTTTGACCATGGCACGTTTTTTTCCTGTAAGTACTGTGGATTTAATATTCACAGCATGTTTTTGTTAGCATTTCAACTGTAAACACCAAAAATTTGAAACCAGTTGATCAAAAACTGTAGATTTTAATCAAGTTTTTAAGCACCATGTAACATATTGTTTACATCAAGCTAGTGTTATGCAGTTTGCAAGAGCTCAGCTCCCCAGCTTCAGCTCTAAGTTCCTTAAATTCGGCATACAGTTAGATGTCTCCAAAATGCCCTACCATGCCAAGAATTTGGTCACTAGGACATTCGAGATATTAATGAAAAACTTCATTTTTCCATTAAAACCCCATTGTTACACTTCAAGACTGCCTAATATCAAAACCACTGATCTGACTTTAATCATAAATAATATACATATTTTTCATTCTCTATGCACATGCCAGAATGATGTCAGTATTGTGTAATTGTTTTAAGTTATGGGCCCAAACATAATGCACTTTGTAAAAAATCAAGAAATATATTTACTCCCTTAACAAGAGCATTGCTGAAGCTAGAGATTTTTTTGTCAGGGATGTAACATTATTTAATCAAGATTCAATTGAATACCCAAAATTAGTTCTGAATTTTTCAAATTTTATTTAGTATAAATATAAAATTAGTACCTTAAATTTTGCCCAACTGTGACCATGGCACGTTTGTTTCCCGTGAGCACTGTTGATATAATTTTCATATCATACACACATAAGCATTTCAGCTTTTTAGTTTAGAAAGCTGAAAGAAATTGGCCAAAAATTGTAGCTTTTATTAATGTTTTTTATGAGACCCTGTCAGACTTTGGCTCTCTCCAGCCCCTCTTGAGTCACCTGTATGTTGACCTTGTTGACCTTTCATCAAATTATGCACGCTTGAGGCGAGGCATACATGGAATCCAGGCAGCTTATGGCAAGCCACAGTTGATCCAGGTGTCCAACCCAACTCATCTAGTAGTTTTAACCAAGAACATAACAAAAAACAATAAATTAATAAACTTTTATTGGTTTTTAATAACAAATTAAAGAAAAATAGAAAAGGAATTTGTTAGTTTATAATAACAGGAAATTAACTTGCAGTTACTGATGATATAAGAATCTTGTATCGATGGGTAGAATGTCATATATTCCAAATAACACCATGCAGTCACCTATGGCATTTTTCAGTTCAATTTTAATGATAAAGAAGTGAATCATATTATTCATTACTAATCATTAGGGATCATATGAAGGAAATTAGACAAAGATGCAGTTCATAATATTAATCTAGATTCCTGCTGTGTCTAGTGTGTACATTGATGTGAAATTAGTCCAAAATGAATTTTTTACAGTGTATTTTTTAATATAAATAAAAGCCATAAAACCAGGTACTTATGATCATTATTTAAATGTGTGAATTTTTTATATTCTGGATTCTCAACATCATTGTTTGGTGAAAACTGAATAAATTCCAGACATGGTGCAAATACTTTGTAATTGTATTTAAATACGAATATGATTTTGTACTCCATTATAAAATTTCTTGCATAAAGAATGGGAATTCAGGTAAAAATGAAAATATATGAATACTCGTGCAAATACTTTCAAAATGTATTCATGAATGCATTCATGAATATATTCTTTAATAGTATTTTAATAATCATATCAGTTATATTTCATTTTAAAAAATCATATGATTCTCTTATTATTTTTAATAAAAATTATATTTGGGACAATATTTGTATTTTTTTTAATAAATAGTTAAACTCTTATATTATATGTTCTGCTTATAAGTTATATGGCCAAGTCAAAATCTGTGTGACAATAGTACTCCATTTGTTAATAAAATAAATGAAATCAATCCTCTTCCCTGTCTCCAAAGGTACTATCAAAATCATACATAAGCTAAACAACAACAACTCATAATACAGCTTATATTTATTACCACACAAAACCAGCATGTGCCTCATTTCAAAATAAAATTTTTTTATCATATATAACAGCTGAGCGTCGTGACCCATAGGTCCCTTGTTGTGTTTTTAAATGTACAAGTTATCAAATGTTAAAATGAAAAAAAACCTCATACTGTTTCTTTTTTTTATATTTAATATCTGTGATATAATAATACATTTAATCTTGATACCATAATGTAAATAATCTTTTTAAGCATGTCTAATTACTGATGTAATATAAGTTACCTCATAATTGTGCTCTTTTGATAGGTACTTGTGAATTTCAATGTTAGGACAAATGTGTCTCCGTAAATCTGCACGTTTCTTGTTTTTCTAATAATGAAACAGATATTTGTATCCGCCAAAACAGAGTTTTGCGGATACTATGTTTTCAGCTGCACGCCACGGCCGCCGCCGCGTAGGTGTCTGGAGAACTCCTCCGTAACCGCTGGGCGGAATTTTACAAAAACCCGGGATTATGTTCGGGTCATATGTAAACTGCTGCCCCCCGATTTTGTTTGACCTCTGACCTTTCCTCTGCGCTCTGCGTCCGTTTGTGCGTCTGTTTCCACACATAACCCCACATATCTCGGGAACCGTTTGACCGATCAGGAAATTTTTTTTTACATAAATGTAGCCCTTGGAGAGCTTTATAACATACACAAAAAATGGTGGTGCCACCTGCAACCATGTTTGCACAGTGTCCATCTGTTCGTCTGCCTTTGGATAAAATCACTCATATCTCTGCAGTGACTAGACAAATTCACCTGAAATTCGGCATGCGTAAACATCCTGGATAGCTTTTCTGATTTTATGACAGGTGGCGCCACCTGCATTCTAGTTTATGCAGCAGACATCCAAGCTCATATCTTGGGAACCGTTTGACCGATTGGGCCAAAGTTTTGCATGTGTATAATTCTCACATAGCTCTATCACATGCAAAACTGGTGGCGTCACCTGCAACCATTTTTGCTCAGCGTCCATCTGTTTGTCTGCCACGGGCTAAAATCACTCATATACATGTAGTGGTTTGACTTATCTGCCTTAAATTTTGCATATGTATACAACTTGGATGGCTTTCTGGATTTTGTGGTATGGGGGGCAACCTACATACACAATTTGGCTGCAGACATCCATGCTAATATGCAACACTCAATTTTCCCTTGCCACTCAATCCATGCCTCACTTCACCCGTTCCACTCTGATTTAGGTGGATACACGTAGTCGCTTGTTGACTACCCGTATTCTAGTTCTTATTCAAAAATACTTGTGATAAACCATAAGCCCCCCAAATTACATAACTGCATTCAGTTTATATTTTAATTAGCCAGATTTATTAGACTATGCATAAACTAAAATTAATGAAAAATATTATGATTCAGATTTTTTTGTGATTAAATGTAGTAAACGTGTAGCTGTGATTACCTGACTCAGTGGCCATGTTATTTGTACTCAGGTTCGGTCCATCTTAGTAGGCACACCTACAGCTATGTAAGAGGGACATACTGTCACATGTTAGTAAAGAAAGCATTCCATATATATGTTTTAATACTTATAAAGCAAAACTAGGGACATTGTAAAGCTCTGTAGGAGTAGGGAAGTCATCTGCTTGAGGAATGCTCTATCACTGATGTCAAAATGTGGAAATTTCCAATCTGTTTACCATATGTATGTGTTTTCAATAGCTACTGTGAGCAGTTGAAACATGCTGCAAATATATATATGTATATATATATATGTATATATATATATATATATATATATATATATGTATACATATAGCACATGCATATATGGAATCACTCCAAGAGAATATGCATATGCATACTTGACCCACTTTTTAAGTTGTACTTGTTTGTGTTCATTATGTCTGGAAAAATCAAATCATCCATGATTACTTTTGTAATCTAGATATTTAGTTTTGGAGTAAGGTTAGTGTTAACAGACAAGTCACTTTGTTGTATACTTATTGTTTTATTGTTTAAAGCATATCATTGCATTCCAGAGTTACCATAATTTTAAAATTGATATGCACGTTCAAAGAACAAACGCTTTTACTTCTGCACTGACACACACACACAGAACTGGAATGGAGAAGAGAGAGTATGTGTGTATGTATGTGTTGGTGTATATTGTGATATTAAATGTACTACACATATGAAGATATGCATATTTTTTATTTAACCAGATTATTGTTATTGTCTTTGAAAAAGAACCCTGCTTTATATAAATATAAATCAGTTTGCACATAGATATTACAAATAATGTTTACAATGTTTGTATCAGATGAATAAAGAATCTAATTCTTTCTCTGTCCGAGTCTATGTAGATGGTCTTGAAAGTACCTAGACCACAACCAGTGTAGCAGGTTTTATCATTACCTAGACCACAACCAGTGTAGCAGCTTTTATCAGTGTCTAGACCACCACCAGTGTAACAGGTTTTATCAGTACCTTGGCCACAATCAGTGTAGCAGGTTTTATTAGTACCAAGACCACAACCAGTGTAGCAGGTTTTACCAGTACCTAGACTACAACCAGTGGAGCAGGTTTTATCAGTACCTAGACCACAACCAGAGTAGCAGTTTTTATCAGTACCAAGACCCCCACCAGCATTGCAGGTATTATCAGTACCTAGACCATCACAAGTGTAGTAGGTTTTATCGGTACCTAGACCACCACCAATGTCCTAGGTTTTATCAGTACCTAGACCATCACCAGTGTAGCAGATTTTATCAGTACCAGGACCCCCACCAGCATATCAGGTTTTATCAGTACCTAAACCACCACCAGCATAAAATTTTATCATTACCTAGATCACCACTAATGTAGCAGGTTTTATCAGTACCTGGACCACCACCAGTGTTGCAGTTTTATCAGTACCTAGACCACAGCTAGTGTGAGAGGTTTTATCAGTACCTAGAACAACACCAGCATACCAGGTTTTATCAGTAGCTAGACCACCACCAGTGTGGCAGGTTTTATCAGTACCTAGACCACAACCAGTGTGGCAGATTTTATCAGTACCTAGACTACCACTAGTGTAGTAGGTTTTATCAGTACCTAGACCACCACCAGCGTAGCAGGTTTTATCAGTACCATGACCACATCCAGTGTAGTAGGTTTTATCAGTACCTAGACCAAAATCGGTGTAGCAGATTTTATCAGTACCTAAACCACCAACTGTGTAGCAGCTTTTATCAGTATCTAGACCACCACCAGTGTTGCAGGTTTTATCAGCACCCAGACCACCACCAGCATAGCAGGTTTCATCAGTACCTAGACCACAGCCAGTGTAGCAGATTTTATCAGTACCTAGACCACAACCAGTGTAGCAGATTTTATCAGTACCTAGACCACAACCAGTATAGCAGATTTTATCAGTACCTAAACCACCACCAGCATAGCAGGTTTCATCAGTATCTAGACCACCACCAGTGTGGCAGGTTTTATCAGTACCTAGACCACAACCAGTATAGCAGGTTTTATCAGTACCTGGACCACAACCAGTGTAGCAGATTTTATCAGTACCTAGACCACAACCAGTGTAGCAGATTTTATCAGTACCTAGACCACAACCAGTGTAGCAGATTTTATCAGTACCTAGACCACAACCAGTATAGCAGGTTTTATCAGTACCTCGACCACAACCAGTGTAGCAGGTTTTATCAGTACCTAGACCACAACCAGTGTATCAGGTTTTATCAGTACCTAGACCACAACCAGTGTAGCAGGTTTATCAGTACCTAGACCACAACCAGTGTAGCAGGTTTTATCAGTACATAGACCAAAACCAGTGTAGCAGGTTTTATCAGTACCTAGACCACCATAAGTGAAGCTGGTGTTATCAGTGCCTAGACCACAATCAGTGTAGCAGGTTTTATCACTATCTAGACCACCACCAGTGTAGCAGATTTTATAGTACCCGGACCCCCACCAGCATAGCAGGTTTTATCAGTACCTAGACCACCATCAGCATAAAATTTTATCATTACCTAGACCACCACCAGTGTTGCAGGTTTCATCAGTACCTAAACCACAGCCAGTGTGAGAGGTTTTATCAGTACCTAGACCACCACCAGCATACCAGGTTTTATCAGTAGCCAGACCACCACCAGTGTCTCAGGTTTTATCACTTCCTAGACTTCCACTAGTGTAGTAGGTTTTATCAGTACCTAGACCACCACCAGCGTAGCAGGTTTTTTCAGTACCTCGACCACAACCAGTGTAGCAGATTTTATCAGTACCTAGACCAAAATCAGTGTAGCAGATTTTATCAGTACCTAGACCACCAACTGTGTAGCAGCTTTTTTCAGTATCTAGACCACCACCAGTGTAGCAGGTTTTATCAGTACCCAGACCACCACCAGCATAGCAGGTTTCATCAGTACCTAGACCACAGCCAGTGTTGCAGGTTTTATCAGTACCCAGACCACCACCAGCATAGCAGGTTTCATCAGTACCTAGACCACAACCAGTGTAGCAGATTTTATCAGTACCTAGACCACAACCAGTGTAGCAGATTTTATCAGTACCTAGACCACAACCAGTGTAGCAGATTTTATCAGTACCTAGACCACAACCAGTATAGCAGGTTTTATCAGTACCTCGACCACAACCAGTGTAGCAGGTTTTATCAGTACCTAGACCACAACCAGTGTATCAGGTTTTATCAGTACCTAGACCACAACCAGTGTAGCAGGTTTATCAGTACCTAGACCACAACCAGTGTAGCAGGTTTTATCAGTACCTAGACCAAAACCAGTGTAGCAGGTTTTATCAGTACCTAGACCACCATAAGTGAAGCTGGTGTTATCAGTGCCTAGACCACAATCAGTGTAGCAGGTTTTATCACTATCTAGACCACCACCAGTGTAGCAGATTTTATAGTACCCGGACCCCCACCAGCATAGCAGGTTTTATCAGTACCTAGACCACCATCAGCATAAAATTTATCATTACCTAGACCACCACCAGTGTTGCAGGTTTCATCAGTACCTAAACCACAGCCAGTGTGAGAGGTTTTATCAGTACCTAGACCACCACCAGCATACCAGGTTTTATCAGTAGCCAGACCACCACCAGTGTCTCAGGTTTTATCACTTCCTAGACTTCCACTAGTGTAGTAGGTTTTATCAGTACCTAGACCACCACCAGCGTAGCAGGTTTTTTCAGTACCTCGACCACAACCAGTGTAGCAGATTTTATCAGTACCTAGACCAAAATCAGTGTAGCAGATTTTATCAGTACCTAGACCACCAACTTTGTAGCAGCTTTTTTCAGTATCTAGACCACCACCAGTGTATCAGGTTTTATCAGTACCCAGACCACCACCAGCATAGCAGGTTTCATCAGTACCTAGACCACAGCCAGTGTTGCAGGTTTTATCAGTACCCAGACCACCACCAGCATAGCAGGTTTTATCAGTACCTAGACCACAGCCAGTGTGGCAGGTTTTATCAGCACCCAGACCACCACCAGCATAGCAGGTTTTATCAGTACCTAGACCACAGCCAGTGTAGCAGATTTTATCAGTACCTCGACCACCACCAGTGTAGCAGGTTTTATCAGTACCTAGACCACAACCAGTGTAGCAGATTTTATCAGTACCTAGACCACAACCAGTATAGCAGGTTTTATCAGTACCTCGACCACAACCAGTGTAGCAGGTTTTATCAGTACCTAGACCACAACCAGTGTATCAGGTTTTATCAGTACCTAGACCACAACCAGTGTAGCAGGTTTATCAGTACCTAGACCACAACCAGTGTAGCAGGTTTTATCAGTACATAGACCAAAACCAGTGTAGCAGGTTTTATCAGTACCTAGACCACCATAAGTGAAGCTGGTGTTATCAGTGCCTAGACCACAATCAGTGTAGCAGGTTTTATCACTATCTAGACCACCACCAGTGTAGCAGATTTTATAGTACCCGGACCCCCACCAGCATAGCAGGTTTTATCAGTACCTAGACCACCATCAGCATAAAATTTTATCATTACCTAGACCACCACCAGTGTTGCAGGTTTCATCAGTACCTAAACCACAGCCAGTGTGAGAGGTTTTATCAGTACCTAGACCACCACCAGCATACCAGGTTTTATCAGTAGCCAGACCACCACCAGTGTCTCAGGTTTTATCACTTCCTAGACTTCCACTAGTGTAGTAGGTTTTATCAGTACCTAGACCACCACCAGCGTAGCAGGTTTTTTCAGTACCTCGACCACAACCAGTGTAGCAGATTTTATCAGTACCTAGACCAAAATCAGTGTAGCAGATTTTATCAGTACCTAGACCACCAACTGTGTAGCAGCTTTTTTCAGTATCTAGACCACCACCAGTGTAGCAGGTTTTATCAGTACCCAGACCACCACCAGCATAGCAGGTTTCATCAGTACCTAGACCACAGCCAGTGTTGCAGGTTTTATCAGTACCCAGACCACCACCAGCATAGCAGGTTTCATCAGTACCTAGACCACAACCAGTGTAGCAGATTTTATCAGTACCTAGACCACAACCAGTGTAGCAGATTTTATCAGTACCTAGACCACAACCAGTGTAGCAGATTTTATCAGTACCTAGACCACAACCAGTATAGCAGGTTTTATCAGTACCTCGACCACAACCAGTGTAGCAGGTTTTATCAGTACCTAGACCACAACCAGTGTATCAGGTTTTATCAGTACCTAGACCACAACCAGTGTAGCAGGTTTATCAGTACCTAGACCACAACCAGTGTAGCAGGTTTTATCAGTACCTAGACCAAAACCAGTGTAGCAGGTTTTATCAGTACCTAGACCACCATAAGTGAAGCTGGTGTTATCAGTGCCTAGACCACAATCAGTGTAGCAGGTTTTATCACTATCTAGACCACCACCAGTGTAGCAGATTTTATAGTACCCGGACCCCCACCAGCATAGCAGGTTTTATCAGTACCTAGACCACCATCAGCATAAAATTTATCATTACCTAGACCACCACCAGTGTTGCAGGTTTCATCAGTACCTAAACCACAGCCAGTGTGAGAGGTTTTATCAGTACCTAGACCACCACCAGCATACCAGGTTTTATCAGTAGCCAGACCACCACCAGTGTCTCAGGTTTTATCACTTCCTAGACTTCCACTAGTGTAGTAGGTTTTATCAGTACCTAGACCACCACCAGCGTAGCAGGTTTTTTCAGTACCTCGACCACAACCAGTGTAGCAGATTTTATCAGTACCTAGACCAAAATCAGTGTAGCAGATTTTATCAGTACCTAGACCACCAACTTTGTAGCAGCTTTTTTCAGTATCTAGACCACCACCAGTGTATCAGGTTTTATCAGTACCCAGACCACCACCAGCATAGCAGGTTTCATCAGTACCTAGACCACAGCCAGTGTTGCAGGTTTTATCAGTACCCAGACCACCACCAGCATAGCAGGTTTTATCAGTACCTAGACCACAGCCAGTGTGGCAGGTTTTATCAGCACCCAGACCACCACCAGCATAGCAGGTTTTATCAGTACCTAGACCACAGCCAGTGTAGCAGATTTTATCAGTACCTCGACCACCACCAGTGTAGCAGGTTTTATCAGTAACTAGAACACCACCAGTGGCGCCATATCAAATTATCTATGCGTGGCATCCATCCACGTGTGTGCTTTGGGTGAAAATCACATATCGCAGGAGTAGTTCCATTTTTAGCTCAGCTGACTATAAGTCATCTGAGGTATAGTCCTGGTCCATTGTCCGTCGTCCGTCTGTCCGTCCGTCCGTCCGTAGATGTGGCACGTTTTGAAACCCTAAGACCTAGGAATCCAAAATTCGGCATAATATTAGATATCCCCAAGATCTACCAAGCCGAAAGCTGGGTCTTTGCGACTTCATTCCTTTGAGAAATTAAGGAAAAACCTATTTTCACACTTCAGGACTGCCTAATATCAAAACCACTCATCTGTTTTTCCTCATATTTACCATAAATATTTCTCTATATAGTTCCTATGTACATGCCAGAAATTAGGCCTGTATTACATAATTTTGAAAAGATATAGGCCTAAACATAATGCATTTTGTAAAAAATCAGGAAAGATATTTGATCACTTAACACAAAACATGTTAAAGCTCAGAACTTTTTTCCTGTAATATTACTTTAATTAATCAAAATTAAAATGTATACCAAAAATTAGGTCTAAATTCTTTTAATTTTTTTAAATATTAGCGAAAATAAAAAAATTGGTACCTTAAAATTTGCCCAACTTTGACCATGGCACTTTTTTTTCCTGTAAATGCGGTGGATTTAATTTTCACACCATGTTTTTGTTAGCATTTCATCTGTGAATACCGAAAATTTGAAACCAGTTGATCAAAAACTGTAGATTTTATTCAACTTTTCAAGCACGATGTCACCTATTGTCTACATCAAGCTAGTGTTTTGCAGTTTGCTAGAGCTCAGCTCCCCTGCTTCAGCTCTAAGTTTCTTAAATTTGGCATACATTTAAATGTCTCGTAAATCCCCTACCATGCCAAGAATTTGGTCACTAGGATTTAATTCCTTTGAAATATTAATGAAAAACTTAATTTTTTCCATTAAAAATCTATTGTTACACTTCAAAATTGCCTAATATCAAAACCACTGATCCGATTGTGATCATATATATTATATACATATTTTTCTATACATTCACTATGCACATGCCAGAAATGATGTCTGTATTGCGTAATTGTTTTAAGTTATGGACCCAAACATAATGCACTTTGTAGAAAATCAAGAAATATATTTACTCCCTTAACAAGAGGATTGCTGAAGCTAGAGATTTTTTGTCAGGGAGGTAACATTATTTAATCAAGATTCAATTGGATACCTAAAATTAGTTCTGAATTTTTCAAATTTTATAAGTTATTAGTATAAATATAAAATTAGAACCTTAAATTTTGCCCAACTTTGACCATGGCACGTTTGTTTCCTGTGAGCACTGTTGATATACTTTTCATATAATGCACACTTAAGGACTTCAGCTATTAGGCTCAGCTGACTGTAAGTCATCTGAGCTATAGCGATCACTCTGCAGACTGGTGGCGCAGAGTCTGCAGACTGGTGGCGCCACCTGTATTTTTCGATTTTTTACGATTTTTTTTCTTTATTTTTGAGACCTTTAAGGATGCTGTCATCTGTAAACGTGGCACAACTTGTAACAACAGGACCTAGAATCTTCATTCTTGTCATGCAAGGAGGCCCATGAAAAGTGTCTGTGGAAACCTGAAATTAGGTCTCTGTTATCCATATCCTTTAAGCTATAGGACTCCGAAGTATCCCTCAGAATAATGGAAAATTTGATACAAAAGCTGAAGTATCTGAACAACTAATGCAGAGATCAGCATGATTCTTTGCATGGATATTGACCATAAAGTGTTTTTATTAGTTTCTGCAGACTGGTGGAACCACCTGAATTTTTTTTTATGCATTTTTTCTCTATTTTTGAGATATATAAATACAGTCACAATCTTGGCCTGTTCGTTAATCTGTTTGATGCTTCAGTTGAATGGGTATATACTACCATTCAGATGATAAAATTCCCAGTCAGCTGAGCGTCATGACCCATGGGTCACTTGTTAGTTTAGAAATCTGAAAGAAATTGGCCAAAAATTGTAAATTTTATTAATGTTTTTATGAAACCATGTCAGACCCAGGCTCTCCCCAGCCCCTGTTGAGTCACCTGTATGTTGACCTTGTTGACCTTTCAGCAAATTATGCACGCTTGAGGCGAGGCATACACTGGGTCAGCCAGGCAGCTTATGGCCAGCCACAATTGATCCAGGTGTCCAACCCAACTCATCTAGTAATTGTTTTGACCAACAACTTAACAATGAACAATAAATTAATAAATTTATATTGGTTTTTAATAACAAATTAAAGAAAAATTAATAGTAAAGGAATTTGTTAGTTGATGAGTAACAGGAAATTAACTTGCAGTTACTGATGATGTAAGAATCTTGTATGGATGGATAGAATGTCACGTACTCCAAATAACACCATGCAGTCACCTATCAGTTCAATTTTAATGATAAAATAAATAAATCATATTATTCATTACTAATCATTAGGAATCATATGAATTAAATTAATGATAGACAAAGATGCAGTTGATAATATTAATCTAGATTCCTACTGTGTCTAGTGTGTAGATTGATGTGAAAGTAGTCTTAAGTGAATATATTACATTTATTTTTTTAAATATAAATAAAAGCCATAAAACCAGGTACTTATGATCATTATTTAAATTTGTGAATTTTTTAAATTCTGGATTCTCAACATCATTGTTTGGCTATAACTGAATAAATACCAGACATGGTGCGAATACTTTGCAAATGTATTTGAATACGAATATGGATCATAATACAATTTCCTGCTTAAGAATGGGAATTCAGGTAAAAATGAAAGTATTTGAATACCAGTGCAAATACTTTCAAAATGTATTAATGAATGCATTCATGAATAAATTCTATAATATTGTTTTAATAATCATTTCAGTAATATTTTATTTTAAAAAATCATATGATTCTCTTATTATTTTTAATAAACATTTGGCACACTATTTGTTATTAAATTTTAATAATTAGTTAAACTCTTTTTTTATATTTGCTGCTTATAAGTTGTATGGCCAAGTTAAAATCTGTGTGACAATAGCACTCCGTTTGTTAATAAAATAAATTAAATCCATCCTCTTCCCTGTTTCCAAAAATACTATCAAAATCATACATTAACTAAACACCAACTACTCATAATACATCTAATATTTATTGCCACACAAAAACCAGCATGTGCCTCGTTTCCAAATCATATTTTTTATCATATTTAACAGCTGAGCGCCGTGACCCATGGGTCCCTTGTTTAGTCTGAAATTTGGAATGTCCATCTATTGTGGACATTTTTTCTTGTGGACCAGACAGGTGGCGTCACCTCCCCCCCTCCCCCCCCACGAAAACATTGATGCCCTTTTCTCAGGAGTGGTGTGCGGCATTGGCCTGAAATTGTGCATGTGCATAGATCTTAGATACCTCCATCTTGTACTTAAGACTGGTGGCGCTATCTGCAATTGTTTTCTCATGGCATCCATATATGCGTTTGGTTTGGGTTAAAAATCCCAAATTTGAGGAGTGGTTCAATATACTTGTTTGAAATTTTGTATGTCCATCAATCTTAGGCATTTTTCTAGTAGACCAGACAGGTGGCGCCACCTACCTTCCCTTTTTGTAGAATACATTGTTGCCCTTTTCTCAGGTGTGGTGTGTTGTATTCGCCTGAAATTATGCATGTGCATAAATCTTAGATACCTAGATCTTTATTTTAGAAAGGTGGCGCCATCTGCAATTGTTTTCTCGTGGCATCCATCTGTCCGTTTGCTTTTGGTGAAAATCGCTAATATCTCAGGGGAGGTTCAATATATTGGTCTGAACTTTGGCATTTCCATCCATCTTGGAGAGTTTTCTTGTAAATCAGACAGGTAGCGCCACCTACCTTTTTAATTCATATATTACATTTATGTCCATTTTTCTAATGAGTGGTGTGTGGTATTGGCCTGAAATTGTGCATGTGCATAGGTCTTGGATACCGCCATCTTGTACTAAAGACTGGTGGCGCCATCTGCAATCGTTTTTTCGTGGCGTCCATCCACGTGTTTGTTTTAGCTGAAAATCACTTATCTCAGGAGTGGTCCTATATATCGGTCTGAAATTTGTCATGTCTATTCATCTTAGACATTTTTCTAGCAGACCAGACAGGCGGCACCACTTACCTTCCCATTTTTGTAGAATACTTTGATGCACTTTTCTCAGGAGTGGTGTGCCGTATTTGCCTGAAATTGTGCATTTACATAGATCTTGGATATCTCCATCTTGATTTAGGACAAGTGGCGCCATCTGCAATTGTTTTCTCGAGGCGCCCATCCATCCATTTGCTTTGGGTGAAAATCGCTCATATCTCAGGAGTGGATTATGTATCAGCTTGAAATTTTGCATGGTTATCCGTCTTGGATAGCTTTGTTGTAGACCAGACAGGAGGCGCGACCTGCCATTCCGTTTTTGTAGAAACAATTTATCTCGATTTGAAATTATGTATGTTCATCCGTCTAGGGTATATTTCTCATTCAGGAGGCTAGTGGCACTACCTACATTCACGTTTATGTAGAATATGTTCATGCATTTATCTCAGGACTTGTTTTATGTATGGGCCTGAAAATTCACATGTCCACAGATTTTGGATACCTCCATCGTGTAAACGAGCCTGGTGGTGACATCTACAAGCGTTTTCACATAGATCGATCCACTATAGACCAGACAGGTGGTGCCACCTACCTTTTCGTTTCGTAGAATTTATTGCCTTTTTCTGATTAGAAAATCACTGTCCCTACAAAGAAAGACATTTTCTACTCCATCCACTAAATGAGGAAAAAAACAATCAAAGTTGTGTTACCTCGGCACAGACTCACTCGGAACAACTCGGCCGAATCCGTTGGCCTCTAACTTCGGATGTACATAGGGGCCGCCATGGAAAGTATACCGGCAAGGCCAAGTCAACTGCACACCTGTTGTGCTCCTTGTAAGAGCAAAACAATGTATTTTGTGTAAAGGTATTGCCAATACTCACATATTCTGCCTTCAAAGATATCAAACAACACTGATCCAAGAAATAGAGAGGAAAAATCCCAAGTAGAGGATACAGTTCACGCCAGAAAGTCCATTCCAGTGGAAGATGTATGAGGCATTTGTCAAAAACTGAACTTTCTAATCTGAACATTCTAGTTTAATAACTGTCTTTTAATTAGTCGGAAGTTGGTTATATCTGATGTGGAGCAACATATCAAGCCCATATAATACACATTATTATGGCAAACCAATGTTTTCTTTGTGGAAACTGATCTCTTTCATTGACCAGTCAGTAGATATGACAACTCGGTGGATATCCGGTTACATATACCATAATTGGTGGTGCATCATAAGGCCATACATATATCCAGGGCCTGATCGTTCGGCGGAGATGTTCCGAATCGGGCACTGACTGTAATGGGGTGTATTTTGCGCTAAGTATGTGACATCAACCAGCAAATTTTACAAAATCTTACGCAAAAGTGTTTGCATAAGGTTCCTCTCTGTAGTCATAATGGAAATGACGCAGAATAAAACTACACAGGAAATCCATTCTGCTGCCGAGGCAAAAGAATCCGACTTGACCCATCCTTAATTGTGATTTGCGTCGAATGTTTTAATGGGGCCGTCCGGGCCGTGCAATGTCCTCCACAAAGTATCGTGGAAATCAGTGTCGGTTTTGTGTAGTCCTGCCAACACCCTTCCGCTAGATGTAGTTTCAATTCGAAACGAATCTCTTCTTATTATGCTCTGTGGGAAACATCATTAATTTGTATTTCACTTGCCTCTTCTTACAAAATATTACTTATTCTTATTATGTTAAGTCCTTGCCACAAAATACTCATATTTTATGTAATTTGCCCTGAAACAATTCTGATCCAACATATTTGAACGTTCGAATACATTACCCTCTTCACTACACTTCTATCAACGAAGCTTGTATGAGAAGCCGTGGTGCTTTGTAGGGGTAAGATTATGACGCCTATAAACCCTTAACAGTAGAGTCGCACTACGTCTTGGTACGAAAACTATACATTGTGTGTTTTTAGAAAAGACCCCGCGTATTTACTTGTGCATCATATGGAATATGTACTCTGATGTACCAACAATGCACCGCGGCTTTAACATACAAAAGCTGGGTAAGTAAAAATGTAGTGAGGAGGCGTAAGTAAAAATGTAGTCCGTTAAAACATATTCGATTAGAAGTGTTTCAAGGCAAATAACATAAACATAGGTGTTTTTGTGGTTAGGTCTCCACGGAATAAGCAATATTCTGTAAGCATACGCTTGTGAAATATAAACAGAAGATGTCTCCGTGAAATGTAACAGCTACAGTCCCACAGTGCCTATTAAGAAGAGATTCATTTGGAGAGAAACGACCTCTGACGGAAGGTTGACATCATATGGGAATTCCCCAGGATTCCCTCACTCACTGAATGGCTGTGTACCAAACAACAATGCGTTTTTAACAGGCTGGGCCCTGTTTATTGGACCTAATGAACCAGTAGGGACCTAAAATTCTGAGATTTACCAGTGATGTAGTCGAGTCCTCAACAGCCGAGGACGAGTGCACTCTCGAGTACGAGTCCAAGGCCGAGTCCAGACCACTATAGTCCAAGGCCGAGTCCACATCACTCTAGTCCGAGTCCAAGGCCGAGTCAAGGCTACTATAGTCTGAGTCCAAGGCCGAGTCCAGGCCACTCTACTCCAAGGCCGAGTCTAGGCCATTCTAGTCCGAGTCGAAGTCCGAATCCATGCCACTCTAGTCGGAGTGGAAGTCCGAGTCAAGGCCACTCAAGTCCGAGTCAAAAGCCGAGTCCAGGCCACTCTAGGTCGCGTCCAGGCAACTCTATTCCAAATCAGAGTCCAGGCCACTCTAGGTCGAGTCCAGGTCACTCTAGTCCGAGTCCAGGCTATTCTAGTCCGAGTAGAAATCCGAGTCAAGGCCACAGTAGTTCGAGTCCAGGCCAATTTATTCCGACTGGAAGACCAAGTCCAGGCCATTCTATTCCAAAGTTCGAGTCCAAGCCACTTAAGTCCGAGTGGAAGTCCGAGTCCAGGCCACTCTAGTGCGAGCCCAAGGCCGAGTCAAGGCCACTCTAGACCGAGTCCAAGGCCGAGTCCAGGCCACTCTTGTCCGAGTCCAGGCCACTCTAGTCCGATTGGAAGACCTAGTCCAGACCACTCTAGTCCGAGTCCAAGCCTCTCTCGTCTGTGTCCAAGGCCAATGTCAGACCACTCTAGTCCGAGTGAAAGTCCGAGTCCAGGCCACTCTAGTCAGAGTGGAAGTCCGAGTCAAGGCCACTCTAGGCAGAGTCCAAGGCCGAGACCAGGCCACTCTTCTCCAAGTCTGGGTCAAGGCCACTCTAGTCTGAGTGGAAGTCCGAGTCCAGGCCACTCTAGACCAGGTCCGAGTCCAGGCCAGTCTAGTTTAAATCTAGGTCAAGGCCACTCTAGTCCGAGTCGTAGTCCGAGTCCAGGCCACTCTAGTCCGATTCCAGGCCACTCTTGTCCAAATCTAGGTCAAGGCCACTCTATTCCAAATCCGAGTCCAGGCCACTCTAGTATGAGTGGAAGTCCGAGTCCAGGCCACTCTAGATCGAGTCCAGGTCACTCTAGTCCGAGTCCAGGCTATTCTAGTCCGAGTGGAAGTCCGAGTCAAGGCCACAGTTGTTCGAGTCCAGGCCAATTTATTCCGACTTGAAGACCAAGTCCAGGCCATTCTAGTCCGATTCCAGGCCACTCTTGTCCGAATCTAGGTCAAGGCCACTCTAGTCCGAGTCCAAGACCAGGCCACTCTAGTCCGAGTGCAAGTCTGAGTCGAGTCCTCTATAGTCCGAATCCAAGTTTAGGACACATTAGTCCGAATGCAAGTCCGAGTCCAGGCCACTCTATTCTTAGTCCAAGTCCTTAAGTTTCGAGTCTTCGAATCATTTTAAACGCGAGTCCAATTCAAATCACCTGATCAAAGAAATTTAAAATGGAAATTTGAGATTATCATGTATGTTGAGTTGTCAGTTTATTCCATGCTTTGTACTAGCATGTTTTGTAATATTGTTGGGATAAAACGTGGTATATAGTCTTTTTTGGTAATATTCTGTTATATTAACACACGGATATAAGTATTTGTAGTATGTGACTCTTTTCTATTGTACTTGAGACCAACCTGCGAATCTTAGTACAGGTCGGAGTCCATGATCCTCGAGTACAAGTCCCTTAAAAGTGGACTCGAGTACAAGTCTTACATCACTGATATTTACAGACTAGACATGTGCCATTAAAGTCACTATTGTATAAATGATCAATGGTAATTTGTATTTCAAGAGGAAGGAAACAAAATCAAATCATAAAAATTATATGTTGTACAAATGTCACTTGCATTCACATTTCAGTCAGCTTACGGGTACAACATTACTCATTCCATATGGTTTGGGACAATATCAGTTTTTTATATCATGTTAAAATAATATAAAACTTTATGGCCATCATTGTTTACATACCAATATCCATATATTTTATGTTTTTTATATTATATAATTATTACTTCCATGCAGTTTTTTTCAAATTGAGTATAAACATGCAATACTTGAAAAGGATAATTTTCTTAACACAAAAAGAGCTTTGTGATGCCAATACCTTTCGTAAATACTCCTGAAATGGCATGATTGTGTACTCAAACTATGGACAAAACCGGATATCATGATATCATAATAATAGGGAAATTTACGAGACTGTCAAATATCGTGATGATTCTGGCAGCTGTCAGATATCGTTATGATCTGGCAGCTGTCGGATATCGTGATGAATCTGGCAGCTGTCCGATATCGTAAAATTTTTGCAGCTGTCTGGTATCGTGATGATTCTGGCATCTGTCATATATCGTGATAATTCTTGCAGCTGTCAGATATCATAATGATTCTTACAGTTGTCAGGTATCGTTATTATCTGGCAGCTGTCAGATATCGTGATGATTCTTGCAGCTGTCAGGTATCGTTAGATTCTTGCAGCTGTCAGGTATCGTGATGATTCTTGCAGCTGACGGGTACCGTGATGATTCTGGCAGCTGTCAGGTATCGTGATGATTCTGGCAGCTGTCAGATATCGTAATGATTCTTGCAGCTGTCAGGTATCGTGATGAATCTGGCAGCTGTCGGATATCGTGATAATTCTTGCAGCTGTCAGGTATCGTGATGATTCTTGCAGCTGACAGGTACCGTGATGATTTTTGCAGCTGTCAGGTATCGTGATGATTCTTGCAGCTGACAGTTATCGTGATGATCCTGGCAGCTGTCAAATATCGTGATGAATCTGGCAGCTGTCAGATATTGTGATGATTCTAGCAGCTGTCAGATATCGTGATGATTCAAGCAGGTGACAGGTATCGTGATGATATTTGCAGCTGTCAGGTATCGTTATGATTCTTGCAGCTGTCATATATCGTGATGATTTTGGCAGCTGTCAGATATCGTAATGATTCTGTTAGCTGTCAGATATCGTGATAATTCTTGCAGCTGTCAGATAACGTGAGGATTCTGGCAGCTGTTAGGTATCGTGAGGATTCTATTAGCTGTCAGATATCGTGATGATTCTGGCAGCTGTCAGATATCGTAATGATTCTTGCAGCTGTCGGATATGGTGATGATTCTTGCAGCTGACAGGTACCGTGATGATTTTTGCAGCTGTCAGGTATCGTGATGATTCTTGCAGCTGACAGTTATCGTGATGACTCTGGCAGCTGTCAAATATCGTGATGAATCTGGCAGCTGCCAGGTCGTGATTTTGGCAGATATCGTGATGATTCTTGCAGGTGACAGGTATCGTGATAATATTTGCAACTGTCAGGTATCGTGATGATTCTGTTAGCTGTCAGATATCGTGATGATTCTTGCAGCTGTCAGATAATGTGAGGATTCTGGCAGCTGTTAGGTATCGTGAGGATTCTATTAGCTGTAAGATATAGTTGGGACTCTTGCAGTTCTCAAATATCATGATGATATTTTTTGCTGTCAAATAAAGTGAGGGTTCTGTTAGCTGTCAGATATCGTGAGGATTAAGGTAAATGTCAGATATATTGCACGGGGACTCTGGCAGCAGTCAGTTATCGTTAGGATTCTGGCAGCTTTCAGATATCTTGAGGACCCAGGTAGCTATTCTGGAAATCAGTTAACATCCCAACCTATCAGCACTAATGCTATGTAATTTGCATTTTTGTTTGAAAACATGAAACATTTGAAAGCACTTTTTTCTTTGTTTTTCACAATATCTTACTTTTTAAAGCAGTTTAGACCTTTTAAATAGATTCATTTGTTTATTTGTAAAAAAAATTAAATATTAAAATTTAAAAAAAAGTGAAACATATTCGTGTGTATTCAAAATTATATTTTGTCAAAACCATACATATCGCCAGATTTTAAATTTCAAAATCTTCAGAGAAACAAAGTTATTTACGTAAACATATCTACTATAGATGATGTCTGAGGATTCCAAGCATCTGTAAGTCACTACGGCTTAACGTTATTTTAAATCTTCACTGAACCAAAGTTGACGATACTAAAACCTTAAGTATCAAGTATATATATATATATATATATATATATATATATATATATATATATATATATATATGCGTACATAGGATTTTAGCATCTAGGGGACTGACCATGACAGTCCAGAGGAAGCTCCAGGCGAGCACGAGAAATGCCTATAGAAAATGTCGTTCAAGTCTTTCGCCCCTATACTCGGTGTCGATTATATCAAAATTTGCACCATTGTACAAACATGAATTAAGGCGAGTACTTGGAAGTGCCTACGGGAAAGGGTGTAAAAGGCTTTCGCCCCTACTCGGTGTCGATTTTTCTTTTAATTTGCACAAAAATATATTTAAGGTGCTTGAAAAGAAAATTCCACTGATTCTTGTTAACAAATTTATAGTGTAAAAATGCCTATTTTAAAATATTCTGTAAACGTTTTATTTGTTTATACCAGCGTAGCCACCCATGATTTCAACATGCGAACTGAGACATCGGGTATTAAGGTGTGTATGGAAGATGCCAGCCCCCATGAGCAGTTTCGAGACACTGGGAGATATTACAATATTCAAAGTTAATGTGTTTAAAGAGGAAACACAGAAATGCACAACATTCTGATTTGTCGATTAGTTCATTTGCGCACATTGTTCAGGTTAATGTTCTTTTTAGGAATGTTTTACCAGAGAAGAAATGAAAGGAATAACCATGACACTTAAAATCCATCAGCCAGTTCTTTTTTCGCAAATATGTACAATAACTATGCACAAATCTAATAAGTCTGATTTTATACTCGTTTGTGGATCTCCTGTTTACTAACACAATTCACAAAAAACATGTCAATCATATTGTGGTTTCGTGTCAGCACAAAACCAATAAAGGATACATACAGTGCAAGTGGTCTTTGATTTTTTGTGTTTACGGGGCCTTGAATACCGTTCAAGGAGTGTTTTTCCGACAGATTCAATGATCGTCTCGCATGTCGGAGAGATTAGACGGGGCATTTTGACAAAGGTAACTTCGATCGCAGCTGCCAGCGCTAATTAAGCCGATTGGCACCTCGGCCTTGGCAGATTCCGACAGTATGAGGGTAGGAGGAAATGTTAACACATCTGACTTAGCACACTCGTGAGTGTTAGCTGGCAGTCGGTGACAGATACTGCGCAAATTGATATCTTCTCTAATTACATTCCATATACTTCCAAGGCGTTACAAGCGGATTACAGTTGGGTCGGTGTACAGCTTCCTGACTACACTGATTTCTCTATTAAGTCTATGATTATAGATTTCAAGTAAAATAATATTAGGCATATATATATATATATATATATATATATATATATATATATATATATATATATATATATATATATATTATATGTAGAAATGATCTGCGGGAATGCAGTCTTTCCGCCGTGGTCACACAGCGCTCTATGTTTTGCAACAAAGCATGATATGCTAAGGAATGTAATGAATCTGAATCACTCTTCACATGTATTTGGCAGACAAACTAACAATAATATGCTCAAAACAAAAGAACCTATTGAACAAACGTTCGGAAATTGTTTCCACTTGTCGCCATGGACCAAGGGCACCCAACCTTGCGAAAAAGAAATGATAAAAACCAATATCGCAATTAGTTGAACTTCAGTCACCTGATGAGCCGATGAGGCGAAACCGACGGTAGTGACTCAGATTCATCACATACCTCAGCATATATATATATATATATATATATATATATATATATATATATATATATATATATATATTCCCTATTTTTTTCCAATTTGTAACATGAAATTTCGATATGCCTTGCCTTGCTGTGAGAGTGTGATTGTGTTTAATGAATAAACTATTATTTTGAGCACCATGTGAACTCAACATCATAAAAACGGCGGGCGGCCCTGCATGTATTTTATGTACATGTGTTTTCTTTTGCAGGAAGTCGTTCATCAAGTATGAGCATGAGTAATGTTGCAACGCTTACATTTGTCTTATTTCTTCCTTCTATTTCCCTACTTTTGCTCTACTCTCTCTTTATTTCCATCCCCTCAGTTTTCTTGCTTTTTCCATTTCTCCAATCATAAGTTTGTCCTACTCTTTGTGTATTCACAACATAACTCAAGTATTCTTAAACTGAATCTGAAACTGAATTTTCAGAGCATTTCGGAAATGAGGAAATCAAGAGTTGGTTCGATTTTGGTGTAGATCCGAAACATGATGCGGATTGAGGAACGTAATCAAGGAATATTCACATATATATAGTCACAAATGTAGATAATAAACTTGGGAATATGGGCCGAATAAGTGAATGCAAACACAGTCCCACAATATAACCCCCCCCCCCCACACACACACACACATACACACCACATGGCGCAGATTTCATTACTTAGAATGCAGTTTTCTAGAGTTTCGATTCATTATATTTTATCTTATTATTAATCTTTAAGGTTATCGTGTCTTATCCTAATGGTTGGCATTTAGGAAACAAATTTCTTTTACTTTCGAGAACTTTCTTATAAGCTCACGTGGCGGTTCGTCTTGCGTAAACGTTCCGTCCGAGGATGTGAGTGGTTTGATAACTCGTGTAAGCTATACCCCCGTGATGTTTCTTATTACATACTCCCGGCGACAATTAAATCTATAATAAACAACAGACCGACACGGTGCCGGCAGGAAGGGATGGCTATTGTAAGATTTGTGAGTTCCCGCTGCTTTATTTAGAATCAGTGAAAATTGCGTAAGCTTTGACATGAGACTACGTAAGTTATTGGTACAATGGTGAAAAAGCAAGTACGTAAAATACACCAAGTACAGTACAACATTAAAATGATCTCTTGGGCCTACTATTATTTTGCACATGTAGATCATATCCTTGGTAATATTGGTAATTTCTGCTAATATTAGGTGCTGATCATAAATACAATTTCCAGGATTAATGCACATTTTCGTGTTCCTATAGTCTGTTTCACCAACTTCTGTCCACCTGTTTTGTGTACATGATTTACTTAAAAGTTTATATTTTTCAATAATTTCCAAGAAAACAACATATGGAAGTGACAACCTAATATTGCAATTAAGAATTTTACTATATATCCCCTGTTTATGTTTCACAACATTTTAGTCTCTTCACCATGATCTGGCAGATATGATGTGTCCCTCCATGAATAGCCATCTTTGCTTAAGCTGGTTATATTTTTTTAGAGTGTTTACATGAGATCATCCAATCAGAAGCTGTCAGTTGAGGCTGTTTTTGCATGTGACCAATGACCTTGACTGCCATAAGTTGGTCTAATATGTTGTAAAATATAGACTAATTTCTCATATTTTCAAATATTTCTGTTTCTTAAATAAGGTATAAGGTAGGTATTTATTTACCTTGTTGAAAATTAGGTCCTTTAATCCTCTACTCTACAATTGTTTCCCTTGAAATGAAACTATTACAAATTTCCATAGCAAAAACAGGTGGACATAAAGGAACACGTATTGTGTCTCGACCGGAAAAGTGTGTCCCATTTCAAATACATCACAGCTAAGTATAAGTTTTTAAAAAATTAGGTATAATGTTTTCAGAAATGGTTACTTCTAAACCTGGCTCAGATATATAATATTTTATAGTAAAGTCAGAAATGGAGAAAAGTCTATCCTAACTATTAATATATTTTATATCAAGTATATAAATCTTATTCTCTGAATATAGAAGGGGTTGCATGATTGCATTGCTCATCACCTGTAGCTAAAAAGTGTATCGATGGGTGTAGGCCCCCCCCCCCCCCCCCCCCCCCTGCATTGATGCGCAAGGAAACGAGGCTGGACCATATTAAAAGATAGTACGTGGGGGGGGGGGGGGATATGACATTGACGTCTTCTTTTTCAAAGGGTGGGGATTATCAGAGACCCAAGACCGGGGAGGGGGGGGGGGGGGATGTACAACTCCATTTGTTCTTTCCGGCAAGGACATTACATTATATGACATTTTCAAGGCAGAATTAAAACTCTAAAGGTTTTTGGATAGGCTTCTGCCTCCTTTTTGAAACATAGTATACCAAAATCAAAATAGATGAATCCTTCAATTTAAAGCCAAAAAAAAATAAATAAATAAAAAAATAAAGGTATTTCAACCCCCGCTTAAAAAAAAATTTATTTTAATTTTCATCTTTCAAGAAGATAAAATAATATAATTTTGATAAGATTTCCTTTGCTATGTAGTGCTTTTACCTGTTTTGCAAAAAAAATCTTTAATTATCATGATTTTCCTTGATCAAATGACATTTTATCGAAACATAAAAGGTAAAAAAAAAATCGCCCGCCCGCATTAATTTTTGGAAAAGAAAGAACCTGAGAACCATAACTTATACAAATTTTATATAAGAAGACTCAGTAATCAGTACCACTAGCAGCATAGTGTAAGCCACCTTTTATTTATACAATTATACAAACAAATGTAATTAATTGTGAACGCCAAGTCAGCGTAACTTTTACAGCAAGAAAAAAAAAAAGGCACTGCAACAGTCATTATTTTCAGGACGGGGTATCATACCAACATAAACTGATCTTCTGAATAGCCATGATAAAATTAGCAACTCTGAGCTAAATGAGAAATGTATACAATCAGTATGGGTTGTTATTTAAGGACGACGTGTCAATCAGTGCTTCAGTCGTCATGCCACATTGTGTGTGGAAGGTTACCAAGTCTGATTATACAGTCTGTTACATGGCACTGTGTATACGTTATTAAACATATGCCAGGGCCGAACGTCCAAGGCCTAGTTAAACTGTCTATAGCGTATATATATTTAAAGGTTATAGTGCTATAAAGCGGACCAATATTTTTGTCTCCAACCAAAAACGGTAGTTTGCTGAGTATACCGAAAATTTCGTCGTATTAAATACTTTCATATTATATATTATATATTATATATGTTTATTATTTTTTATGATATATAGTCTACTTTGTAACCATTTTCTACTTGTTAAGTTACGTTAGTACTTTCCCTGTCAAAAGAATCGTCTTTAAGGTAGATTTTGAGGTGATCTTAGACTCTTCACAAATATCTATACTTGATGGCGGTGACACTAGATTTTTGTCACGCATCTCCTCAGTGGCCACACCTCGATTATACATGTTTTAGGTCTTGAACTGTCGGTGATGATGCCAAATAGGACCTAAGGGGCGATTGCAGCGCCTTGTATCAAACTACACATGACCGCTCAAGGTTTGGTTGTAGTACACTGCTTTTCCACTATGGGGACAGCATCACATCTCTCTATACTCCCTGTCCATATAATTCGAGGGGGGGGGGGGGCTATTAAAATATGGTTATAAAAAATCTGTAAAAAGGCTGATGTTCTGGCTTCTCTTTTCTGACTTAATAACTGAATTACGATATTTCCCTCTTATGTCCGTTACTTGTATACTTTGTATCTCCCTTTTCCCACTATTCTGTTCTGAATGACGTGAAGCCAAAATGACTCCTCAAATCAGTCCGAAACAAGCATTTGGATACCATGTCTTTCACCGATCACAAATTAAAAAATGATAGACCAACCAGGCCAATGTGGTCGTAGTT
Organism: Sipunculus nudus; assembly: GCA_026874595.1. Classification (NCBI taxonomy): domain Eukaryota; kingdom Metazoa; phylum Annelida; class Sipuncula; order Golfingiida; family Sipunculidae; genus Sipunculus; species Sipunculus nudus. Next base: position 40,030,381 of record CM049308.1, on the reverse strand, counting down.
ATGCTCAACACAGGTTGAACTAAAATATGTTTTAATACCAACTTGCACAGTGAATAGAGCCAAGAAGAAATGTCCAAACTATTCAAATAATATATCATCCTAAAGGTTCTGTGACCCTTGGTAAGTGACTCCAAGAGACTCCGAATGTCCACTCCCCCGTGGATAGACTGTCTGGCCACAATCCGGCTGAAGACCAGATGCTAGCAGTGATGGGGGTGCCACTAAATTGTCACTCTATTCCTCTGCGGCTATATTATTTTTCTTGAAGTAGGCCTATTGAAGTCCAGTGTGTAATATGGGGAACAGTTTAGATATTTTCCTATACACCTCGAGTAAAATGTACGGAAATATATCGACCTGTGGGAAAATATCGACGTGTACCTGTGGACCTTTCCAAGCAGAAGAACAGGTAGACAGAGTGTCCGTCTCTATAATACAGCCTCACTGGGAGGCTTACTAAGTAGGCTAAAGGACAGTAACGTGCTAGTTAATAGGAATTATAGGTGAGGATGGACTCTATGTTATGTCAATGTTTAAGGGGACCTGCTCACACATCAAGTTTGATTAGCATATATGAAGTATAGCATTCTCTCCTTAAAGTATTATAATATCTGCTAACATATCGTTCTAAAACCGTTTCCTTTTTCATATGCGAAACTTGCATTGGACGCAAACAGCGGCGCAAAATATAAACATAGCGCACACGCCACCTGGTGTAGTCAATGTTATAGCCGAACGTGATCACAAGACGTTCTCTCCCGTATTATTTAAATAAGAAAATCACTTGGGACAATGATAATATTACACTTTTTGCTATAACACCTATAACGCCGTGCTTGAGTTAATGATCCCATAGAAGCAGTGATGGTTGGATGCTATATCAAGGTTGCAGTGATGTAGTGGAGTCCACACCATCCGCGTCCCAAAGCAAGTCCGAATCCTTGAGGTTCAAATCCAAGTCCACTCTTAGAGTTCGAGTCATCTGAAACCCGAGTCCAAGGCAGAGTCTAAGTAAACAAGTATTTAATGAGATATTGAAGTTTTTGTATGAAATTTTTTACTTTTCTGGGGGGTAATTTGGGGCCCCATAGCTCAAAGGATATGGGTAACAGAGACCTAATTTCTGGTTTCCAAGGAGATTTTTCATGGACCTCTCAGAATCCCAAGTTACAAGGTTCTAGGTCCAGCGGTTACGATTTGTGCCTGGTTAACGGACAGACGGACAGACAGACGGACGACGGACAAAGAGTGATCGCTATAGCTCAGATGACTTTCAGTCAGCTGAGCTAAAAAATCTCCATATTAAAAGAAATTTTATATTGAAATTTGTGAGTAATATAAGTATTTTCATATTGGATGAAACATGTTTTAAATACTTGGATGTTTAATTACATTTAGTTCCCGATGCAGTGCTTAGTTTAAGGTATAATATTATATAGTCTTGTTTGTATTTATATATTCTTTTTATGTTTATAGTTCGCCAATGTGAATAAGCAACTCGGCCGGCAAAAAAAATCAATTGATTTAAGGCAAGATTATGTTAAATTTTGGTTTGTGTAACCTTAATAAAAAAGTAATCAAATATATGTAAATTCTTTATCAAATATTTAATATTTCTTCTGTGGACCAGACCTTAAAATAAACAAGTATGTTGAGAAATGCCACTCTCAGTGTTTACCACAATCGCGTAGACACTGACAGGTTGGTGCATATGTAATGTCAAAACCCACAGCACCCCTAGTCGTACATTCTTGGAAGCATGAACAAACAAAAGTTTCTGATTAGAGTTGCGGACCGGTCTGCTTGGATCAGTCTAGTCCATAATTTTGGGCTGGACTGGACCTTAACGCTTGCTTAAAATACCGGACCGCTTAGGCCAAAATAAATAAAAGGTATGGTTCTCAGGCACTTGTTTTCAGAAATCAATGCGGGCGGGCGGTTTTTTATTTTTAATTTTTTGGTATGTTTCGATAAACATGTCTAATAATAAGGAAAAAACATGATAATAACAGATTTATTTTGTTAAACAAGTAAAAGCACTACATAAAAAAAGGAAATTGTATGATTTTATCTTCTTGAAAGAAATGTCCGAGCGGCTGCAGCTAAATATTGGTAAGTTTCTAATGAAAATCAAAATAAAAATTTTTGATGCGGGGGTTTAAAATTGATGCGGGCGGTGCCTGAGAACCATACCTTTTATTTTTTTGGGGCCTTATCCCTGGACCGAATCTGTCGGGACCGCTCTACCTAATTTTTTAAAGGTTTATGATAAACATATGACAAGTGGATTGATTTCAACATACAAATAGTGTTTTGACCTGTAAGCTACGTAAAATGTATTTAAGGTAATGACGGTTGGATGGATTTTAAATACAGGCGTTTTTGCCAATTATGCTACCTGAAGAATATATTATCAATTTACTATACTTAAGACAATATTATCAGTTACAGGAATATCCCAGAGAAAATAGAGAACTAATATAAGTGTTTGTTAAATCAGTGGATCGTCAAACCGACTCTTACTTAAGCCGAAAAAAATCTGAGGTAACCTGAAGTGTAATGATAATCTTTGGAGCAATCGGATGTTGCAAGCATCAGGATGACGCACAGGAAGAGTCTGGCGTCAGATCGGATGCAAATGACAACTGTTCGGAAGCATCCGATGGTTGTCATGTCTCTAAGCCTCCGTCCGATTGGCTTCATCCGGAGACTGATGACTAAGATGTCACCAAACGGCGACAGTGTTGAGGACTTCAAAGGCTTCATTCACGGCAGTCTGCCACTTCTTGGTGTGATTTAATGTGTATAAAACACAAAATGATAACAGGAGCGTTACCTCTTAGAACTCTTTGTTGTGAAAGGGATATGATAGATATATGTGTTCACTGATATCATATAAGAATCAGAAGATTCCTCTTCTAGCTCATCTGTCTGTCTGTGTGAATATATATATATATATATATATATAAATATATATATATATATAATACGATATAATATTTAACGATAAAAAATGTATATGCCTATATAGAAACACGCACACACACATATATATGTATATATATATATATGTCTGCTTCTATATAAGGCATCTATATATATTTATATTTATTTATTTATATTTATGTGTTTTATTTGGAATATATACTATATGTATTGAGAAAATCAGTTACCAGTTCATTCTTTCGTTATACACCATAAGTATTTATATTTTTAGTCCAGGTCTTTACTAAGATCTTCTGCTATATACCCTGTGAATGTTCACTGGAGTGAATTATATAAACTGAGTGTGGTAACACCTTGTTATCGGGTTTTGTATTGGTGTAAGCTTGCGTGTGCCTGTGAAGGATTGTGAATACCTTTAAATTTCCTCAAAGATGTATTTAATAAACTAATAAAGTACAGTAATTTTCAATCAGGCGTGGGTATAAAACTTTAACTAGTTCTCAAACAATAGGGATGCCATTATAATTAAAATTTCTTTTACTCATATTCTCTTGTGGAGTAAGTTCACGCCTGTGACCGGGCGAAGAGCGCTACGGTAATTAGTTAATTATTTTCGCATTGTAATTTCATATCGACAGCTCACATGTCCGTGAATTAAATTTATATTTGGCATCCCTCCGTTGAAGAAGATATCATTATAAATGTCCTCAGGAAGGAAAGAACCACCAGAATCATTAGTGCCGGTAGATTTTCCAGTTAGTTAATGAAGTAACATTAGAGCTGAGGACGCAGAATCGACAATGATCCTAATTATGATCCGAACATTTGTTTTGCTATGGCGAGGATCACAGAGTTAACAAATTCAAAAGTCCCTAATGAAGGAAATATAAAACCCATTTTCTCAACTCGGGTTTATAAAACAGGTAGCTAAGGACAAGACCATCAGGGCCGGATTCAGTGGGGGGGGGGGGGGGGGGGGGGCTTTTAGACTTTAACATGGCACCGCCCGCGTCACTTTAACCCCCACCCCCTTATCAAAACTTTTTTTTTATTTTCATCTTTCAAGAAGATAAACTAATGCAATTTTGATAAGATGTCTGTGTTATGTAGTGCTTTTACCTGTTTATCAACAAGATTATTTTATTATCATGATTTTCACTGATTATATGACATTTATATCGAAACATACAAAAAAAAGGTATGAAAGAAAAAATTGCCCGCCGGCACTGATTTATGAAAAAAGTACCTGAGAACAATACCTTTTTTTTGCCTAGTACCTAAATGTACCCTAAATCTTCAACACGTTTCTACACTATTATGGGAGGGGGTTGCCAACGCCAGTACCAACCCCCAACCCCCCCTCCCGAGCCACCCATTATTCTAAAATCCTGTACCGTCAATGACCAGGAGATATCAAACGACCCTGGAATATTATTTTCAAAATGAGACAGATTTTCAAATAAGTAGTAAATGTTAAATATATTCTGAAGGAATATATTTATTATTTTGGAAATGGTATTAATATTTTACGATGTCTAAGGTATAATATGAATATTTAAAAATCCATTTATTATTGTGTTTAATAAAAGCTATTGTGACGCATACATGGGTGTTCGATATTGTAAAAAAAAGCCAATCATCTTTGAGCTTAGTTTGTCAAAGATTTTAAAGCACACCCTGACCTCGCCAAAAAATCGAAACCGCTCATTCAGGCCGCCATTACGTATTCTCAGTAAATCCCGAATGTCACAAGTCGCACGTCGGAATTAAGGGTATACCGATAGTAATAATATAAAAAAAAAATAATAACACTCATTGATGATAAAAGCTATGGAATTCAAGGCATTCAGAGCTTGGGATCATATTACAAGAGTTTCAGTGAAACAGGTCAACAAGATAGAAATTCCTGGAAGTATAAATCGGGCCAGTCTTTCCCTCGCCCTTTATGAACTTTTAAGAACTAAACCAAGCAACGAAAGCATTGATTAGGAACAGCGGCATTGCTGGAAGACTTACAGCATTAAGACGATAGAGTAGCAGCACACATAAAAATCAAATGACAGCGGGCTTTTAGATTGACGACATTACCATTCTCTAGAAGATCAAGAGGCCTTGGATCGTTTTAAAGGAGGTAAAGATATACACACTCGTTGTGTATTACACACTGAGGTAGCATTTCTGGGAACTTTATATGCGAGGACTTTGAGACTGGAATCAGGGTACGGAGGATATAAAAGACCAAACAACATTATTGGTAAAATGACATTTACAAGATGCCAGAAGAGAGGTCCTTCTACCGTATTCCGGGCATCAAAAGCATCTGCGAACTCACAGAAGAGAATACCTGTTTCAGCCATAAGCATAAACTAAGAAGTAGGGTCTCTTCCAAGACCTTTCAACTTCAATTCAGGCTAATTATGGGCCTTGTTTGGAGGAAAATATGTAAGGGGGGGGGGGAGGGGGGGGGGGCATCGTTTGAAAAGAGGATTGTCCTGAGTTTGAGTAAATTTGTGGTACAGAAATACATGTTGTAAATATAATGTAAGCCTAACATTTGTTTGTAAACCAGATAACCTAACTAAAAAAATAATAATAATATATGGCGTACTTCGAAGCGTTTTAATTATCTTATATTTTATAGCTATTTTCAATTAAAACGGGATATTTAATAAAATAATTTTTTATGAACGACCAAGTAACCATGGTTAATTCAGTACTCCATAATATTAACTGTACCCTTAATTATTAGCGCTACACTTTCAATAGTCGCGTTATTGCAAGTCACAGGACTCAAAATCACTGACGTTGTTAACAAAGAGCATTATTCTTGGATATAGCAATCTTCCATTTTATTGCTTAGTTGCACATTGTGTGATAAAAAGAGACTTTAAAAAGTGTGCGTCCCTGGTTTGATTATTTTACTTGTCGTTTATTTAAAAAAGAGGTTCACACTGCACAGATTCGGACACTCGAGAGTACAACTTCTATTAAGGGACTGTTGACCCCCACAATGCAGCGACGTTGGTGTAAAATGAAGTGAAGAGGACAATAGAGTCTGTTTCAGTGTGTTGGATAAGAACTGGTTCAACGCAAATTCCATTACATAAACATGGATGTCCTTGTAGTAAGGAAATAACAGAACAAGTAACATTTTGTAAGCATGCGCCTGTAGAATGTAAACAGAAGAAGTTTCCTTGAAATGTAACAAATTTTGATTTTGAAGGTTGATAGTTGAAACAGGTAGTCCCGGCCTTCGCACAGTGCCGAAACAGAAGAGGAGATTAGTCTCGTGTAGAAACGACTTCTGGGGGAAGGGTGCAAGAAGTTTTACCGCCAAGACAAGCTGCGAAATTGAGACACCCCCCCCCCCCGTTAAGTTCACTGACGGGCAATGGCAATCATTGTTTATAACAGGGGAAATTAATAAATGTATCAATTTAACAGAGTTTACCATAAAATAACTGCCAAAATATAAATGACCAAGGCCTACAAAAGGTTTTTGGTTATTTTTCGTGTATTGACAATTGTTACTATGACATTCAGGGAATCGCAGTAGACTGGCGGGTAACAGCATACACTGATTTATAGATAGTAACGATGCTTGCGTGACACCTGAATGATATATACGCTAAAAGTAACACTGGTTTCTTAAAACAAAAACATCCGGACTCAGATGTGGATGGCAATATATATCACAGCGGGGAAACCTGTCTGTCAAAAATGCCATCCTAATTATTTAACATCAGACCAGTGTATATGTTAACGAACCGACTGACCCCTTGATATTTTCTTTACCTGCCTTTTCTAGGATCTATTAAAATATCACAGTGATGGTTCTCTACCTGAATATGGATCTTCAATTGACTTGCAAGTTGATAAAAAATCTGAGATCAATAATTAAGTTCGCACATCAATAAGCGCTCTTCCAATTTTTCCAAAATCACGAAACCCTGAACAAATTATTCTTGTTGATTGTAACTACAAATCATACATATTTACCCCTATCGTACTCATGTCGTAGGCTCTTTAGTATAAAATACGTCTTTTGATTTGATATATAGATACACTAGAGTTCGTTTTAATACTAGACTAATATATCAAGTACTTTTATTTTTAAAATAAAACTCCTGAAGTGGTGATGGTCTTTTAACATTCATCATAATAGTGGTTGTTTATTGATTATGTTTTCTTATGATCAGAGAACACATGCCTTAGTACTCGGAGCAAGCTGCCGTTCTAAAAGGCCCTGTGCCGTACCCTAGTCAATTGGGACCTGGAAATTTTGGCTTTCGTCCCTGTCCTAAAAGCCGTATTTTTTATACTGAATGCAGAGAATTCTAAATTTTTGGCTAATGTATATGTAAATCGCTTAAAAATTTTATTTTGATACCACTAGTTTCTATTTCTACGTGGATCACTCCTTTCCGTTCTGCCTTCAAATATCCACTGTACTTATCTAAGTTACATGGAGGACTCTTTTTGGCTATCCTGTTTATATTTTATGTCGTTGGAAGTAACCGCCTTCATTTTATAATGCTAACTTAACTATGCATATGTACATCTGCAGATTTCCTTTCCGGTTTCGGTTTACCTGAAGGGGAAGTATCACACGCTTCCTCTCATTTATACAAACCAGGATAAAACTACTACTGCATCTGCTGGCCTTGGGTGTGTTGTTGTCCCCATTGCCTGTTCATGCCTCCGAGGAACCCCGAAAGGTGCACTCGTTTGTCACTGTCACACGGCCTTTTGGCACGGCCTTCCCATTAAGCCTGCAGAGCGCTCACCCTGGGTGGGGGCCGACTGCCAAAAATCTCACTGCCTCGGCTCCCTGCTTTGCTTCCTGTGTTCTGCCATTGAGCCACAGAAGCCGGTCCTTTCAATGCTTTCTTGGCATGATGAAAATATTTGGGCGAATTAATAAAGAAATTAGCTCAAACCAAATCCGATTAACATTAAAGAATCTCCATGTGTGTGTACCAACTGCCGGTATAGATGCGACAACCTCAGGCTGAGTTGATCTTTCGAAACCTAAATTACAATTGTCTGTATAAGATGTAACACGAATGGTCTTACAATGTGGCGACATCCAGAAATACAGTCTCAATTCTCAACAGGGTTCAGTCTAAGTTCCATCTGAAATCACAATAACCCAAGTTATATGTTTCCATCTGTTTCATTCCAAAATGGAATGCTTGGCTTTACTGGATTATTTACATTTTTCAAATAGTTTTGTTTATTTCTGTTTGATCAGGCAAATATAAATCGGTGCTTTTGTTGTAAATCATTTTTGTTACTATAACCTGTTAGTTATAAGGAATATCGGAACATTTCAGTGGGTATATCTATATAAAAACTATATTTACTTTGATGTTTTGCTTACAGATAGACAGGATCTCGATAAGACCCCCATGGAATACGTTCCTTACGCAGCGGTTATGCACGGCAGTCGTCCCGGGTCTCTTTTTGTTTAACCGCTGCTGAGTGGCCTGATTACACCGAATCAATTAACCACCAACCTGATTTTTCGCCCTGTGCAAGATCCGGTGAAATCAGACCAAAGAGAACGGGTGTCGCATTTTTTTTTAATTTGGAGCTTGTTACGAAGACAAATTACTCAGGGGAAAATACTGGGCCGATCCGGGATTCGAACCCATGTGGGTGGCGCACAAGTCCGGCGTACCAACCGCTTCGCTAGAAAAGCATGCTTCACTAGCAAGACAGTTCGGTCCGCTTTTATGTCACCCCGGAACAAGCTGAATGCAAAATGCAATAGAATGCTCTCATTGGTTTGATTATAGTTCTTTGCTCTGTGCGCACCCTGGTGTTCAGACCAGAGAACCTTGCTGTTACAAAGCAGCGGCAAAACAAAAGCAGACCTGGGACGACTGCGGTGTATAACCGCTGCTTGAGGACCGTGGGACAGTCGTAATATTATCCTTTCTAATGAAAACTGTATACATTTTCTTTCCAAACGTATACTTATACATTGCACTCATTACCTAAGTGATTTTTAAGATATCGTAAATCAACCCAATACACTAATATTATGGATGAAATATCCCTCGGTTTACGGAAGTATTTCTTCTCTGGCAGTCATTACTGTGAACGCAAGTCTGAAGGGCACGCGTTGTCTGTACTAGCTCTGTCAGAGAGTTATCGTGAAAGAAGAAAATTAAAATTCCTTATCTTTAGGGAATATATTTGCTTAGATCTGAAAGCCAACAAAATGAGGTTATACGAAATTATATGTCAAACTGTCAAAAGCACTTAAAGACAAATAAAGAACAAATTTCACAAATATGACCTGTGTATACAGGACAACCTAACCTTATATTACAGGAATCTTTCCATTATTGACACTGGAGGCGCCATGTAAATATTACCCTGTTAATATAAGCTGCGAAACGCTCCTCTAATTTAAGTGTCTTTTTAAGATCAGGTGTAAGAAAGTGAATTTGCCACTAGAAAGTGTGTATGGATATTGCGGTTGCTGTTGTTTTGGTGCTGGATTTCAGTTACTGAGGGACAGCATACAAACTGTTCATAAATACCAGATTACGGTGATAAATAGCAACTTCTGACTTACCCATTGCTGTGTATTCATGCATGTTTGTCTATATTGATGGTGGAGTAGAAAAATGTTTATGCTAAATTTATGGTTCGTTATGTTTGTACGGCCGAATAAATAAGTTAGGCAGATAACCAATTATACTTCTTTTAACTAGGCATTTGTAAGGTAAATCACAGCCAAGTCATATGAACAGCTTTGGGGATCAAGGAAGAGCGGGCACAGCTACGTACCGTACACCGTGTATGGTTTATTGAAAGCGTCGATATCACACAAGTCAAACGGACAGATCTGCTGTTAGTCCTTAATATATTTTAAACCGCAGCGGAAAATCGAAGGACACATGGGCCTTGCACGCCGGTGCCACAGGTTCGTTAATACTGCATGGTACTTGTCACTAGACAATGGCGTTCAAATACTGGGATATACGTATGCATTCACGTGAAGTCGATGGGCCGGGGTTGTTGCTGGAATGGACTCTTCCATTATTTCAGGGAATACTAGATTGCATCCCAGGCTCACTGATCGATAATTTTGCTCGACGGATAAGCCCGCGGACCAGTCTGAGGTGTGTAGCGTGGATAGACCGGGCGTTTGCACAAGTTATCAAGGCCCATGTTAGTGGATTGCAGTTTGAAGAACATCATCACAGTTCTTTAGACTTAATACAGCATCCAAGCTGACGCCTAAACTTCACGTGATTTGGCGGGCTCGTTTGGACATCCAACTTCTAATAATCTGATACTCCTGATTGAAGGGCTGGAAAGTTTCTGTAGGAACTTTAAAATCCTATTTGTGAAGCTCCAGGGAACTTTCTACCAGAAGAAAACCTGTCATCCCGAGTCCACCATCAACCAAACGAGGGGAACTTATTTAAGCACTACATATATCAATCTGCAGTATTGGTGGGTCTACATTCTGACTGAGGTAGCCATATACATAGGACAGGCCTTTACAAAGTCGCTGTTCAAAGTCGTGCAATATAGAAAGCTTTGTCTGTCTCATTACAAATAATTTCATCTGAAGAAGAAATTATTGTCCATAGGGACACGTGCAGACTACAATCATTCATTTTAGCAGCTTTCTCAGGAAGCTCTTAAAATTACTAAGGACTCTGTAAACTAACCTCGCTGATCAACCGTGTGTGACACCTAACTGGATTTGTTTCCTGGAGCTCTTTGAACATCCAAATTCTAAGAACCGCAGCCCGCCACCATGAGAGCTTGTGTGGTTTTGACATGTGCGGCCTTGATACTGGGTAAGTGTTCTTAACTGCATTCAGATAAAATTCAGCTGGATTTAATATATCATTGTTACACATACTAGTCAGGTCACCACCAGTATGGGTACAACGGGTATCGTGAAATATTTACGATTTGGACTCACAATGTTAGATATTTCAAATGGACAGACGATTGAACAGTATTTTATAACTCATATCCGTGGTTTTGAACGTCACCCTTTAAATGTTCCTACAATGCTTATATAGGTTTCATAAAATTACGAAAAGCAGCATAATGCTGCAATGAAAATTTCAGAAAAGGGCGCCCTTTTAAGGTAGCACTACCCCTGCCCACGCTGTTTTCATTTGCGTGTAGGCTATATTTCCTTTTTTGTGTGAAAAAGTGCTCATATAATTTTGTGACGTTGGTGTTTCTGTGTCTGTCAGAGTACATTTGTAACTGTATGAAAATCGCCACATGATCATTTTACTCGTAGGACCTGTGTGAACTAAAGTTTTCCCGGTAAAATGACGTCACTCTAGCAACTGTTTGGGGAAGATCTTCTTGATCCACTCTACCAATATATATTTCCGTCAGTTCCCGCATATACCTATATACGTGCACATGAAAACGCATAAAAACAAAGCTTTATATACACTCCACCACCATTAATAACATTCTCATCGGAATATTTAATAACTGTGCCTCAAGGATACCGGTGATGTGCTTTACGTAATCCAGAACAAGATACAACATCAAAACAGTCCGGCCATTAGTCTGATTAAGGGTGTGGTTTTAGCAGTGTACAGCTCTGTCACCAACAACAACACCTGATGAGAACGCCCTTTTCCGTCCTTTTACTAAATAGACCAATGTGCGCTTCAGAGGAAAGCTTTAGAATATATGGCCCTCGCTATGGTAAATTGGAATCGTGGATATTTAACAGGGACACCAAATGACTGACAAGTTAACAATTGTATAGCACGTGCGGAAAATACATGTACCTTTACATATATAAAATATGATTGCACCCACTGGCCTTTCATATAATGTATATATATATTTATATATATATATATATATATATATATATATATAAGTATCATAAATAACAAATTAATATGCATATTTGTTACACCAAACGCCCATATTCTCCTGTTTATCGAATCCACCTAATATTCACCACAAGGTTCGCTTTTGTTCCTTAGTCAAACGTGCCGTACGGAAAAAGGTTCGATATTCTGTATTGATATTGTTATCATGTGACGGAAAATGCAGCATTCAAAAGACCTTGTCAGCCTGTGAATGAAGCTTTTGATAGGAATATGACAGCCTTAGATGTAATGAAGTATTGTAACTTAGTGACGCTGTCGTTATTACTGCGAAACTACAGGGCACCGAGCGTTCCTGAATGGTCTGTCAGGCACAAAGAAAATAATTGGTGAACGTACCGGAAAATAAGCTTTTTTACAATGGTGTTCTTTTAGTTTCTCTTCAATTCCAAATACAAAGACAATATTTGGTAAACGTACTGGAAAATAAGCATTCTTACAAAAGTGTTCTATTAGTTTCTCTTAAAAATAATTTAGAAATTTGATTTACATTATACATGATGTCAAATACAGACACGAACGAATATTTCAGCCTGATAAAACAACATAATCCCTAAGATTATCAGACATTCGGGAATTGGAGAACCAGTTATACGGAACTGCACATATCACTCGTGGATAAGGATGAACGATTAATCCTATGGGATCAACACGCATAATAAGAGAACAGTGGATGTCTGGGTCCTTTTCTTGCTGAAATAAAAATCACATTTAAGAAGTATGGACAACATCTGAATGTGGTTTCATTGCTGCGCTGGTCCATTCTTGCAAAACCATTTCAGTTAATAACTAAGTAGCGGTAGGTAGAACTCCCTATTATTAGATGGAAAATGTTTGCATGACGCAATGTGGATGTTTCTTTTCTGCATGTACCTATTTCATATGTTTATAGGGACTGAGAAAAGTTAACAATGCCTATTATGCTGTTAAAACAAATATTACGTGTATATGTGCTTACCTTACGTACGTGATGGATTTATGTGCTACGTGGTAGAATTCCTTTCTCCACATATAGAATTTTGATTTTAACATCAAACTGGGAATTAATTGTGTCTACAAGTTTGTTAGAATAAAGATCACGCACGTGTACTTGTGTACATGATGGATTTATATATTACGTAGTTAAATTCCATTTTCGATTCATAACAATTTGATTTTAATATTTGATTGAAACTTGATTACAATAAGATGACTAAACCAAGTTGCATGTTTCACATTAAGACATGGTTTAAAGCAAAACTGGCACAGTCGAGGCAGTGCTGCAATGAACAATTATTAGATTATGTTTATTCCACGGTAGTTTGGTTTGTCTCTTAGTAAGTTTACTCAAACAGTTATATGAACAAATATTGTTAAAATCTTGTAGATGGTTAGGGTAACACAAACGGGACAAACCATTATTATTTAGATAATCTGGAGAATATATATATATATATATATATATATATATATATATATATATATATATATTTAAGTTAAACGATCCTTATCAATTGTGTAATGTGAGACTCAGAGGGTATTTGTGTCCGCCTTTGACCAACAGCTTCCCTATTCCACCCAGGGAGTTGGTGAACCGTAACCATTTTCTGAGAACTCGGGGAATTTTCATGAGGACCCTGGCTCAGGTATGCCTGCAAGGTCCCCTCCGCCAGATGTCTTTTCCGCCCAAATCGAGCCTCTTCCAGTTAGGCAGTATAAGACGGACGGCTCTACATGTCCCAACTATCAGACGTTGAGATCAAATTTTGTAACATTTCAAGGAAAACCCATCTGCTTACATCTAATATGCGTATGCATAAAATATAACATATTCCAAAACCTTACCATAAAAAAAAACATCCGTGTTACTGTGATTTATATTGAAAAAGTTCTTGTGCAACATATTTGAACTGCCAACATCACTCTGTTCACTACATTATACCTATACACCGCTTGTGTATTTAGAAGTACCGGAGCATTGTGGGTAGCAGATTTTGACACCCAAAAACCCTAACCATCAGAGTCGTATTCTCGTGAATCCGATTCTGCGCAGTGTGTACCTGGTAGCCAATGCTACGTTTCTAGTTCCGTTTAAAGGGCAGATAAACATATCCTCACGCGCCGACTTTCACCTTTGAGAACCAGATGTACCGAGGCGCGCAACTGTTGACCCGGTGGGACCACGGTGTGATTTATTAAATGTAAACCTGACTTGGCACTGACGTAAAATTGTGAACCACTGTACCAGCAGCGAAAATCCCCATAAGCCTGGCCTGTCACGCTACATGAAGGTTACAATATCAATCTTTAATCTATTTAAGAAGTCCTCTTCTAATCACTGTCTTGTTTTTGGCACACCACAACAAAATACCGGCGATGGTGGTGTTCTGGGTTCGCTGTTGTGAGGTGGGAAGCGTTTTCTGTATACTCGATCAGATTTTGTAGGTCATGTTACAAATATGGGTGGATTAAAAGAAGAACCATAATATCCAGTAATTATTTAATTTGGACAATCAGCGTGAACAGTATTTTTTTATTCATAATATAATACAAATGGCAGGGTGTGATCGGAAGGGTGCTGCATGTCTCCCATCCTACTTTACATGTAATATTAACGGAGAACTTTCCCAAAAAAAATGTTTGCAACGAAAAATAAAGTATGAAAGTAATTTTAAAAACGTGAAAGTATCAGTGATGTTTTCTTTACTGTCATTTTTCATCTCTAGGTAATAATTTATACAAAGGAAGAGAATCGCAATTTTTCAAATTGTCGTAGAGTAAGTAAGAAACTGTGGATAATGAATCTAAAATGACTGTTCGATAATGTTTGGTATTGGCTCTCAAAAGAAATAATCTTGTTATAAGTCTTAAATGTAAGGAGGGTGTTGACCTTCAAGGCTGATATATATAATCCATATATTTTACTTGTATGTTTTGTGCTTTCAATGTTTGTAAGGGGAGAGTTGCCACCCCTAAACCCAACTCAGGACCTACTTTTGCAAAGTACGAAGATTTACAGGGTAGTGAAATGACTTTATGTGACAGCACAGAGGAAGAGGACTTTATAATATTTAACATTTACACAAATACGCTCAATCATCAAACTACACAAGCTGCTTCTTTATTTATTTCAAAGGACACAAAATATTCTTAACGGGACGTCGGAGACAACAATTCTGACTGTGTGATTGAGAATTTCCTAGATTGATTTAAAATTTAATAAAGATCCCCGAATGAAGAAACATCTGCAGTTGCCTGAGAGACATTAAACACACTATATCTCTGTGGGGATGGCCAAGTACCCGTTAGAACCTTGGTCACAGAGACGCATGGCACCTCGTTTTCGTTCTCGAGCTCTTCAAGTGCTTGTACTCTCAATAGAAGATATTTGTCATGAAAACACTCAGCTGCCATTGACGGATTTTCTTATTGCTGGCCTTGGAAAACACGAATTTTTAACAGACGAATCTTTGGTGGAAACATACCCTTGAAAATTTCTGCTATATTTCAATGGGATTATCCAAAAGGAAAAAGAATATTGAAGTTACTGACAGGTAATGTCATAATTAATGATGAAACTAGTTTCCTTATTTCACAAGGTTAAGTATTTTCGTCTTTGCCTTGAGAAAAGATCGCCACCGTTTGACATTTATGAATACTTCCGCCCTTCCATTTACAATTCGGTCTTATTAGTGTAAAAATCAATCCAAAGTCGGGGGGAAATCGCTAACTGTTACAATCAGAACCTGATGTTTTTATGGCTAGTTTCTTTACAGAGGATGATTTTACTCTCTAATAAGGTTCGGGTAATGGGTTCCTATTTAGGGCTGTCGTTTTTACTTTCAACAACTCTTAGTGTCTTCGCTTCGGAGAGGAAACGCTTATAAAAAAAGTAAAGGTCGTTATGACATTGGCGAGAGTGGTTTCAGGAAGGCCCGAGCTAATTTAGCCGATCGAGGGTTGGTAATCTAGTGCCCGGTGACGCCCCTTCAGGCCGTCCGAGAATTTTAACAGCAGGAAAGGCACATACGCTGTAACGAAATAACCAAAAAATCAACGTATGTACATATTTTCTTATCCATAGAGTGAATTTAAAAATACCATATATATATATATATATATATATATATATATATATATATATATATTTATATATATATATGAGAGAGAGAGAGAGAGAGAGCAGGCGCGGATCCAGGATTTTTTTACAGGGGCGGGTTTAACGGGTGTCATGCTTAAGAATTGCCTTAAATAGGCCATTGGTTAAGAGCAGGGTGGGGGAGGGGTCTCGACCCCCTAAAACCCCCTGCCATGAATAAGATTTGTCTACAAAATGGTCGTTGGTTGAGAGCGGGGGGAGCGTCTCGACCCCCTACCTCCCCGATCGGCGCCTGGAGAGACAGTCACAAAATATTGCATATTAAGCGCTTGAGGATGAAGGTGTCCGCGCAGTAGTATAAATCATTGTGTGCAGTGAGTTTTTGTACTGAACCCCATTGTCAACGATCCTCTTGTATTGATCCAACTGTTACATCAGACGATACATCAGGTTGCTTGGTGCATTATAATCGGCGATCTTTTTTAAGTAATGAAGTTGACTCACTTAATTCTTGTTTCCTCTGATGGTATATCCGTGTTCTTGTCAATGTCTTTTTGCACTAGCATAGATCGATGGCACTTTGGCCATCGACATTTCACCTGACACAGAGGAAAAACTTGGCAGTCCTCCAGATCCAGTGGAATTACACGATAATAAATGAGACTGTACAGGTAGCTGACGACAATTGGCAGGGCGGGGTCAGGAAGGATATGAGGAATACTATTTTACCTCACAATTACGATCAGTCTTCAGCTTTATTCTATCGTACTACAATATATTGCACGGTTCAAACGTCAGACTACAATAGATTGGCAATTACTGCCATCTTTCAAGGGTTAGCATTACTATCCTCGTATCAGTCACAAGCACGTACGGAAGAAAGCAAGATTCATAAGATTCCATAAGACAGACGCTAGTGTCATGAACGATTTTTCCAAACCTATATTCAGGCAAGACAAAATACAACGGGAATTTAGCCGAATCATTCAAATACGTCCGTCGTGTTCTTTTTGGATAGTTTATTTTGAACAAAGAGAATGCACGCTCCTCACGCACCGATTAAACACAGCAGTCGTCCCAGATCTCCCTGTTATTGTAAACCCCGCTAAATGTTAAACATGCAACACCACGCTCTCATTAGTCTTATAACAATCCTATCGCTATGCCAACCCTGGCGGTCAGACTCAGAGAAACTTGTTACACAAAGCAGCGGTTATAGCCAGGGAGCTTTGGGACGGCTGCTGTGTGTAACCGCTGCGCGTGGAGCGTATGAGAACTTGTTTATACGGTTTTGATATTCTGTCAAATTTCATATAGATTTTTGCAAACATGCTTTTTTCATAACTTTGTATCATATTATAGCTTAAAATCGATATTTGCACTTTTCTGGATAAAACCTGGATAAATAGCGGCCATATTAAAACCAGGGCTATATATAACCCGAAAACAGCCATTATAAACAGGACTAAGCCAAAATTAAACCTCTATAGAAATTTTTTCTTAGTTGATTCTGCGGTTGATTTTTCTGTAGATTCGATTTCTGTTGTATTTTTTATATTTAATGTAATCCTTTTCATAAATTTGAATAAGTTGAATTAATTGTATAATGAATAAATTTATTATCTTGTTTAATATAGAAAGAGTAAAGTATTTCGGGTAAAGAATATTCTAATATGATAAGTTTTAGCGTATATCTACATAAAACCTTATATTTTAACCAATAAAATATAGATAAATTATGTAGATTAGACAAATTATTGAGATAAACGGTAGTGGTCTTTTCATTAGAACATCATAATGGAACAAGTGGCTCAATATTTCACTGATTAGCGGTAATATGTGTTGTTTTTCATTTTTAAAGCTTATTTACATGTTTGTGTCATTTATTAACTAATTTGCAAATATAATCACATTTGCTTATATATTTTCAATGAGAATAGCGGTACTGATTGGCATCTTTTTTTTAAATTGAATGTAATACTGGAGTTTATATTACTTGTGATTAAATTGTTTTCCTGCTTATTTAGTTAAATGGTTATCCGTATAGTTGTCCAATGAATTTACAATTAGCTAATTTGCATAATTAATGAGCAACGGGTCCGGTCGAATCATGATTATCGTTGGGTTTATGTTGCGTGTTATGCTGTATCCATTAGTCAAGGTAACTTCAATACTTGCCGCTTCGGCAACGTTGTAATTCTTAAATAAACTTTTTAGGAAAGTTTAAGGAAATGTTAATTTATGCTCTTATATTTTATCATAAATTAGTGGTTCCAGGTGTAGAGAGTGTCAATCACATGTTCTGGTGATGTCTAGCTGAAAGAGAATGATCATTTCTATAGGAAAAATTGCCCCAGAATCAACTATGAAAAGTTTTCTTTTAAGGATTATCAAATTGTTCTTCGGTTACCCCTTTTTATAATGTCGGTTTTCCGTTGAAATAAAACTCTGGTTTTAATATGGCCGAAATTTAAGAAAGAAGAAATTTAATGATAAGTCCCGCCACCGACCGGCAGGATATTATCATCCATGATGGATTTTATTGGCACATGACGAAAAGGCATATTTTTCCGCATTTATTACAACTTAGATACGGAGGCGGGCTTAGGTAAGCTAAAATATTAGGGACATAATGTTAAAGATAATGAAGCTTTAACATAGTGACCACAGATCGTCAATAGAAGTAGAGGTTATTTAGAATTTGATGGTGAATAAGCAAGAGTGTCCCAGTTGATGAGTTGATTTCTATATCCATATTAGGGTCAAATTGTTGGGGGGGGGGGGGGGGCGGACTTTTTTTTAGGTCAGAGTGTAAACCATCAATGGCAGTTTCCTTTCTTTCTTTCCAATGCGCGTGTTTGCGCTAGATCTCAGGTATTGTTGGTTTTCCAAAACTCAAACACCTGACCTGTTGGACATAGTAACAGATTTGCACCTTATATTTATTTTTGACCGTGGCCTAATTCCATTGATTACTTGGCGACTGCAAAGAACTAGTTGTCATCTGCCATTCATTACAACATCTAAGATCCAACCTAAAATGCAAAAGCTAAGCGAATATATCATATAATTATAGAATATAAAGTCCCATTGAGAGTAAACGGCAATTTTTTATAGTCCATTTTGGGCTGGACTGGACCGGACCGCTATTACCAAATACCGGACCGCTCATCTCTAAAGGCCGCACTGGTCCGGACCGCCCTTCATAATTTTTAAAAGTTTCAAACCAAACAAATGAATTCATGGATTTAATATAAACCTACAAATCTTGATATTAACAAAGTGAAATTAATCTCTCAAAGAAAGAATCTTTAGCTACGTATAATGTATTTAAAGCAATGACATCTGCAGTAGTATAATTATATACGTGTATTATTTTATATTTCATTTCTAACAGGTTAACATATGGTCATTTCTTGTTATTGACTTATGATTGAAGTGACTTGTTCAGCTTTAGAATCACTATCCAATGCTGTTTTTCACAAAGCTGAAACTTTTCCTCTCTATCACTGTGTATCAAAGTATAATAAAAAAAACAATTTTACACTATTTTCTCAAATACAACTTCACAGTGTATGATCCTGGAATGCACCCAAAACATCATTTGGTTCTAACCAGATTATACCAATTCTACCGGCCCTTACCCAACATTCCGTGTGCAAGCTCATACCTCATTATAAAAGAAAACTGTAACAAATATCCACATGTTTAATGACTTAAGCTGAATAAAAGTATATGTGCGTTGCGTGGGTGGACATACTAGTATACTATTTATAGATTTAAACAACTTATCGGAACAATACACGTCAAGCTGACAATACACTAGCAATATTGAGTCCATTGTGATTTTAATATCGTGTGCAGTCTTAATTTCAGGAGAAACGGAGAGAACATACCAGCTATTGTAGGTAAAATATCGGGTCCAATCATTGACTGGAATGACATCACGTTTTGGATTAACAAAATGTCATCATGTCGGTTAGTGATTAGTGGATAAATGTGCACGTTCATTAGCTCGCCGTGCCTCCATGGTCACTCCCGCCCATCGGTATATCTTTCTTTTCAGGTAAAACATATCTATGAAAGCTACTGATGGTTGCAGCAAAACCTTGCATAACGTTAGGTCAAAATGCCAAAATTATTGAAATTAATTCTAGGTTTTATTCTTATTTATTCATTCATGTATGATTAGGCCTACTCTTAATATGTGTCAGCGTGTCTATTATGGTTTCTTTGAGAATGTCTCTTAACATTAGTATAAATTTCAATTACGTTTTGTGGAGAATTGCATTGTGGGATAGAAAAGCGATTATTTAGATCCAGAGAAGGCTATATTTGGAAAATTGGTTATAAAACCATAAATACCGCTTGCAAGGTCATTGTGCGCCGAATGATACTCCTACGATACGACTCTGCCATTAAGGGATTGCAGGTAAAGAATTTGATTTCTTCCTAAATCACTGGGGCTTCTGCATACACCAATGTCGTAAGTACATAATAGAATAATTTAAGGTCATTTAATTATTCTTATCAGAATTGTTTCAAGGCAAATTACATGGGCATGAATGGTTTGTGATAGGATCAGCAATAAATAAGTTTTTTTCTTGACTTGTGACATATTTTGACATTGAAGTTTGAAATTCAATATAAGTAGTCCCAGCCGTCCCACACTCTCTAACCTGAAAAGCTTTGTTATGAATGGAAATTACCTCTGGCAGAAAGGTTTTTGTGGGACATGTTCTCCTTTATTTGTTCCAGGAGGTTGTGCTTTCATCCCCGTTTGTTAGGGTGTTTGTGTGTTTGTTCACAGTATAACTCACGCAGTCGGGAACGGAATATCATTAAATTTTCAGGGCATTTCCTGAATGTGTCATTGAAGAATTTATTACATTTTGTTGTGAGTCCGGTGCATGATTCGATTCAAGAACCTTATCTATGAATATTCACAAATATACAGGCATGAATGAACCTGGGAATACGGGCAGAATACGTGAATTTTGGAAGCATCCCAAATTAGAGACCCCCGCAGGGCGGTGTGCTACATTCCTTAGGATGTGGATTTCTAGTTTAATATGTCGTCGGGCTTAACAATGCCGTAGGCAATAGTATGGCACCGATATTCCTCCATGTACTGCCTTTAGTTTTAGCACATTGGTAGATTGAGAATTGAAACGTGTAATATTCCCCTCACAATGACACGGAGTGCACGGAGCTCCGTGAACTCCGTGTCATTTTGAGGGAAATATTACAGGTCACATTGTGTTCGCTTTTAAGCCTAGTGTGCACACTACGAAATTTGAATACAATACGATTTCGTATAATTTCCTATCGTAACGTCGTATCGTAACTACCTAAGACTTGTATCGTATTTTCCCGTACATTATACGAATTTCATGCAAACTGGGATGGGATAATTAGATCACATACTGATCAACAACATGACTGTCCATGAAATAGTTGGTTCTATAAATCGCAGAATATTGCCTTTACACACCACGAACAGGAAATTGAAAAAAGAAAAAAGGGTACGACAAAGAAAAAGACTGAGCACTTAAGCTAGCGTACACGTTATGAAATTTGGATATTCGAAAATTCGAATAAGTTCGAAAATTTCAAACATGCTCGAAAAATACGATATGACACAAAGCTAAGATCGTAGGACATCGTACCTTGTTGTAACAGACATTTTGCGATAGGAAATCAAGAAGCCAGGATTTCGTGTCGCATCCTGCTTCGTATCATATCGTTTCCACATTCCGCCTAGCGTACACGTTACGAAATTCGAATACGATACGATTTTTTAATTTCCTATCGCAACGTCGCATCGTAAATACCCAAGATCCGTGTCGTATTTTCACGTACATTATACGATTTCGTGCAAAAGGGGACGGGATAATTCCATCATATACTGATCAGCAACATGACTGCTAATGAAACAGTTGGTTCTATATATCGCAGATAATTGGCTTAATGCGCTACGTAGCCTAATTATTAGGTAGCGATGAAGAAGATCTACCGGACGGAAGAAGAGGAGATTATTGGTATGGCTTTCACTCAACAGGCGGAATTACGATTGCCAGTTACGCTACGAAAATTTGAACGATACGATACAAAGCCAAGATCGTAGGACGTCGTATCGGATCTCAACATAAACGTAGCGATAAGAAACCAAGAAGCCAGGATTTCGTGTCGTATCCTGCTTCCTATCCCATCGTATCCAAATTTCGTAACGTGTATGCTGGGCTTAACGTGTACGTTAGGCTTAAGGCTGTAATATTACTAGGTATATCTCGAACGTATCGGTCATCTGTTGGAATCTAGGCTAAGGATGGCATTCTAAGGTAGAAGAATGACAGGTTAAATACCTTGTCAGCGAGTCTCACTATATATGTATATCTTACAGGTGTGGGCAGGAAAAAAAAAATACTCATTCTATGGTTTACGACTTGTTTCAGCGATACCGTGGCAACATGATGCCCTTTAAATTAAGAATAATCGCAAGATTATAGTCCGCTTAACTGATATAGAGAGGATGCTATATCAACAAAACAACCGATAATTTAGTTGACATCAAGCATTTTTAAAATCAATAGAACTCTGAGCTGAGATTATGAAGTACCTTGTCGTCCTTATAAAACACCTTACTGAGACTAAGATCTGCTGTCTGACTAAGAGTGATTAAGGCTGACAGCATTATTAGTAAAACTTCGACTTCATATAGGGGATTAGTTATTTCCCTGACCTATAGCGCATGCTCCATTAATACCTGTCATGGGGGAAGACGGCAGCTGTAAATAAGAAGTGTGGTTTGTAATGGGAATATATAAACGAAACCATAACATTGAAAAGGGATGGGATAATGTATCAATTGAATTTCATTTTACAGTTTATATGGACGTTTTGCTCCAATTCCTCGATAACACAGTAATAAATATACCACAATACAAATCAAGGAAACCAAGTTTCCAATAATGATCATGAATTTTCGGACACAAAGGTCAAAATACCGAGAAAGAAACACATCCATTTAAATAATAACATTTAAAATTTCAATTAATACTCATGCACTGTTAATGACACACAGGATATTTGTATATAAATTTCATGAGATTTTTAAATAATAAAATAATACATGTGGTCTTTATATTGATAAACTATTGCAAACTCATTATCATATGTGTTAATTTATTTTAAATACTATGACTGGGCTGTATATTTTAAGTACAGGTTTTAAGTTTCAAATACGGCCTTGAAGTGCGCTTAAATGTGGACAAGCTAATGTATATTTTATGCGACTGCAGGAGGAATAATTGTTATAAATGGCGCGATAATACGGCAAACTTTGGCCTGGCATCAGAGCTGATGAGAGAATGAGAAAAGTCAATGGAACGCCATTACAAGAGCCGCAAGAGAGACCGGGCAAAAACATTCAACAATCAATGTTTCTGTTTTATGTTGAACTTCTGCTGCAAATCACAGACAACGTCGGTGGCTCAGTGCTCGAGCTGCTTTTTCTTCAGCGAACTCTTAAAGGAACCAGGCAGTAATGAGGGCAACTTGGACGTCTTACATATCATTACAATATTGAGTCGTCAGCAAAATGCACAGGGTTCACCATATTGTTTACGCTGTTAGGGACACCTGTTCCCTAAGGCTTTTCTTTGGTGTGAATATAGAATGATTCAAGTTATTCATTCAGAGAACAGTACCATGTTCGGATGTCCCCTGAGTTCAAAGGTTGCCAAGGTTGCAGATAATTAAAACTTATCCGAAACAGGTCGTTATGGTAGGAATTAACACTGCCCGGCGTAACAGTAAGGCGCACGCGCTTCGAATCAGCCGTGCGAAAATCACTTTCTTCATGGGCGATAATATGGGAAAGAGACGCGATCGTGTATAGGAAATCCTGCACCATGTCGGAACTGACCTACAAGCGCCAAATAAATATGAACAAACATTATATTATCATTATGTTATCATAAATTTATCTTTGTGTATTACGTCGGATAGCTAATGTTATATATCCAGTCTATTTACCCGTGTTCATTCATCATCTAGGATATATATATATTAAATATCTATTGCAAAATCAATTGTTCCATTTAGCGTTTGTTATATCATACCGGACATGAAAATTTCAATAGTACTTAACGGTATTGCTTCAAACGAAATGAAGAAAGAATCGGTTTCTTTGATATCTACTCTTTTTTCCGGAAGGAAGTACTTGTTATTTATAGATTTTCATTGCAGGCATATGTGTGGACATGCCTGTCATTTGCTTCACGCCGAGTAATACTTGATGCCTACAATTTGTTGCACAGTTGCGGAGACGCAAGGTTTGTACAATCAATATAATCCGAGTACACCGCATTTACAAAACCATTCTGGATCGTCGGAATCAATCGTGACTTGGGAGGGTAAAGCCAAAAATATCCTCAGGATCCATACGCAGGCAATAACATAGAACATACTGTGCATAGCCATATATGAGCAGTCATTACCCAAGGGATTCGCCTGACTCAGTTCCTATTTCCGGTGGTATTTCCGATCAACTCATTACAATGCTTTGTGAATTGTCCTTGAGACCCGCAGGTAATCTAAATAATAATCGATATTTCAACGTCATGTACTTATTACTTACCTGATTTTCCATATTTAGAAACCTTTTGCGATAAAAGTATATCATTTTACTTAAAAAATAATTTCAGGAGAATTAAGAATAAAAAATCTCAAGGCCAGTATGTGTAATGTTTTTGCTTAATAAGGAACTAAAAGCCCGCTCCGCTCCTTATGCTAGCAGGGAGTCCTCTAGGAACGAGCATAAACAAACAAACATTTTATTTTAATTTTGTGTCTATATATATATAGCGAA
Source organism: Sipunculus nudus (assembly GCA_026874595.1). Lineage (NCBI taxonomy): Eukaryota > Metazoa > Annelida > Sipuncula > Golfingiida > Sipunculidae > Sipunculus > Sipunculus nudus. The sequence continues at coordinate 40,005,579 of CM049308.1, read as the reverse complement.
AAGCGGGTTCTCAGAAAGCTTAAAATATGTTGAACCAACAGTGAAAAGCAAGAGAAACAGGAAAAGGAAAATAATATGGTTTAATCCACCCTACAGCCGTCATGTAAAAACCAACATTGGCAGAAAATTCATGAAACTAGTTGAAAAACACTTCCCTCAACATCACAGGTACCACAGGTTATTCAACAGGAACAATTTGAAAATTAGCTACAGCTGTCTACCCAACATGTCTAACCTGATCAGCAAACATAATATGAAGGTTCTAAATTCTGACAATGCTGTGAATGCACCCCAAAAACAATGTAACTGCCGTAAAAAAGACGAATGTCCTATGAATGGTCAATGTCAGCTGAAATGCATTGTCTATAAAGCAACAGTTAGAACAGACAATGACGTGAAACACTACATAGGGTGTACTGAAGGTGATTTCAAGACAAGATATAATAACCACAAGCAATCCTTTCGGAACTACGGTGGCTGATTTAGGACACAGAAAAAAAAATATTTATCTCGTGATCTCGAGATAACATCTCGAGATCTCGACATAGAATTTCGCAAAAAAAAAAATTTTTAGGAAGCAAAAAAAAAATTTTTAGGAAGCAAAAAAAAAAATTTTAGGAAGCAAAAAAAAAAATTTAGGAAGCATAAAATAAAATTTTATGAAGCAAAAAATAAAAAATTTTAGGAAGCAAAAAAAAAAATTTTAGGAAGCAAAAAAAAAAATTTAGGAAGCATAAAAAAAACATTTTATGAAGCAAAAAAAAAATATTTAGGAAGCAAAAAAAAAAAATTTTAGAAAGCAAAAAAAAAAAAAAAATTAGGAAGCAAAAAAAAAAAAAATTTAGGAAGAAACCCCAGCTGGGAATGGGTCTTATAACGTCACTTTGACGTATAAACATTTTATCTAAAGGCTACTTGTATACAAGCCACTTTAGCAAGTGTTAATATACAGATAAAAACATGTAACCGAGTTATTGAAAGATCACTAGTTGATATTCATTAGAGCATGTGAAGCAATGCAGTATTTGTCATTTACAGAAATCTGAAATCTCTGAATTGAAGCCAGATGTTCCTGCCGGACGTCTTTCTATTACGATCGGTGGCAATTTTTGCACCCCCCCCCCATGTTATAAAAAAAGTGGATATAGACAAAGACACCGCCTTTACCCATGGCATTGGCTCATTTTTATGAAAGATTAATAGATTATGTTTACCTAGATTATGTTTATGATTACTTTCACTTCTTTAATATGTATATGCAGAGTTTTTACAAAGATTCTATAAATAAGGCAGGTGAATAGCGATTTTAAGACCAAAGCAGAGCATTTTGCTGAAGAAAAATCATGATGAGATATGATCGAAATTTTAAACCGTTTATTTATGAATATAAAACATTTATGAAGATAGGTTGATTAAATTAATCTGAGCTATAGTAAGAGCTATAGTGGATCAAGACTTGGGCTTTAGGGGCTAAAGCAACGCCCCTCCCCGACCCCCCCCCCCCCCCCCCGACCCCCCCCCCCCCCCCAACGTACCTACCCGAAAACACAGTAATCAGTTTTAGCATATTTTAATTTATGATGGTCTAATACATGTTCCATTAAACGACACACCATTTCAATAAAACAAAAGCTGAAAGAAATTGTACAAAAAGCGTGTTTCTATAAGAAGCTCATATTTGTTTGTATTCTTAAAATAATAAGGTACCAACAATGCATGCATGCAGACCTAAACATTTCTATTTGAGTGATTTAACAGACATGGCTCCGAATCCGCCGTTCAGGTAGAATGTTTCAGATTCTTTAGGCTTTGACATCTTCCTTACGGATATATATATTAAATATTTAATTTTCTTCAACTCGCCTTATCTCAGGGGATATACAAACTTGATTGATTTTAAATTAATTATATTGTATTACGGTTCAGTTAAACACAGTATACATGGTCTTTGTTTTATAATTGCAATAGTAAGCACTCTTAACGTATACTGTCCCCATAAGGTTGCTTTGTTTTATGTCAATTCAGCTTCGAATGGTTCGTACAAGTGTGACATTTTTTCTGGAGATCTCGAAAGATATTTTTTTTTGCTTCCTAAAAATTTTTTTTTGCTTTCTAAAATTTTTTTTTTTTGCTTCCTAAAAATTTTTTTTTTTGCTTCCTAAAATTTTTTTTTTTTGCTTCCGAAAATTTTTTTTTTGCTATCTAAAATTTTTTTTTTTTTGCTTCCTAAAATTTTTTTTTTTTGCTTCCTAAAATTTTTTTTTTGCTTCCTAAAATTTTTTTTTTTGCTTCCTAAAATTTTTTTTTTGCGAAATTCTATGTCGAGATCTCGAGATGTTATCTCGAGATCTCGAGATAAATATTTTTTTTTTCTGTGTCCTAAATCAGCCACCGTGCGGAACAGATCCCACGCTAAAAACACTGAACTGTCTAAACACATTTGGTCACTAAAAGACAACAATATCAATTACAAGCTCTCCTGGGAAATATCTGCCAAGGCAGCACCTTACTTCTGTGGGACTAGGAAGTGTGATCTCTGCTTGTCTGAAAAGCTACTTATAGCTAACGCCCCCCCTGGATCATTGTTGAACTCAAGAGCTGAAATTCTCTCCAAGTGCCGCCATCAAAACAAATTCACCCTGAAATATTTTAAAACCTAGCATCCGTACTAATATTCAGCGTGCCCCCTTAACCCCCCCCCCCCCCCCCCCCCAACGAGGATCCGCTGGGCAGACTCATTTGTTCAGGTAGTTGTTCTCTCACTGCTGGCTCGTGGAGTCCATTGGATGACAGGAAAGTTCTACTTTATCCTGGTCTAACGGGCTTTACGACCTTCAGCTAGGAGACTTGCACCACTTGGTATGGGTATAGTATATTTGCCTTTTATATTTTATATTGTATATTTGCCTTGTATATTGTGTATTTTCACAGTATATGTGTATTTTTATCATATCATATGTATACTACTGATATGTTCACTGCTTCCAAGGCCCTATTAGAAATCATTTCAATATGCTGATTGAGCATCCTGGTTATATCTTTGTATTATATTTACTATTTACTACATTATATAACCTCTTTGCCCTGCCCTGTTATGTTCCAGTATCGCACGTGTACCCCGACCATTCCTATTGTGCACCCGAGAACAATAGGATCAGTGTCAGTCTTTCACATGCCCCCCCCCCCCGACCCGAATCGCACAAAGCATAATCTCGTAATCTCGTAAAGTCTCGGCTTTTCAAACCACGACGTTAGCTTCATTCTAACCACATTCACCTGATGATCGGGTCGCATCCCGTGAAACAGTCTGTTGTGAATTAACAGTGTTGTTTTTCTTCAGAGTTATACCGCTCTGGCCTAGCTTGTAGGCCATAGAGCACTTTACATCGGAGGGTAACACTACCTTCTACTCCAGCTCCAGCGACAGGTACGTTGTCGAGCACTTTTATTAACCCACCCTGTCCAGAAATTCAACTTGTAACATCTACAGAATGAACAAAGCTAACTTCAACTACTCTTTGAAAAACATTCCCATCCCTAGTAATCTGTCCTATACCAAATCCCTGATAAGTACAGTTGAAAGCCTACTTCGGAGAATGCGATGGAAGGCATTCCATTTCGAAAACCCTGGTCAAACTTCAGATAAACAAAACTATGGATTCAAAACCACATATTCACCCCCTCATAGCGAACACCTCAGGGCATTTGAAAGTGATATCTACGAAATGGTCCGGAACATTGAATTTCAGCACTCACACAATGCATTCCAGAAACAAATGGCCAATGACATCAAAACAATCAGACAATCTGACAATCTCCTAGTACAGGCAGATAAGACAACCAACCTGTACAGTATGCCGAAAGAACACTACAATAAACTTCTTACAGAAAACATCACTAAGACATACAAAAAAGCAGACAGAAATATCTGTAAAAATATCAATACAGACGCCAAAGAAATAGCCGGTTCCCTTAACCTAGCAGACCGCATCGAAGTCATGGCCGAGCGCAATGCTTACATTACTTTGAAAGACCACAAGGATAATTTTGAACAAAACCCCAAGTGCAGATTGATTAATCCAGCAAAATCTGAAATAGGTATCATTAGCAAAAAGCACTTGGAAAAAATTAATAGCCAACTGAGACTGAAAACCAAACTCAACCAGTGGCAAAATACCGCACAGGTAATATCTTGGTTCAAGAAATTGAAGCTGAAACAAAAATCTAAGTTCATAAAGTTTGATATTGTTGACTTTTACCCCTCGATCACAGAAGATCTTCTCATGAAAGCCCTCAAATTTGCCAAAACCATGGTCTCCATTCCAGAGGATGTTATCAAAACCATCCTGCACAGCAGGAAAAGCTTACTGTTTAGCAACGGTAACACCTGGGTGAAAAAAGATCACACTAGTTTTGACGTCACCATGGGCAGTTTTGATGGCGCTGAAGTATGCGAAATTGTTGGTTTATACATCCTAGATATGTTGAAAAAGGAATTTGGTGTAAATGCTCTAGGCCTGTATCGTGATGACGGTTTAGGTTGTTTCCCCAACATGTCTGGACCCAAAGCAGACAGCACCCGTAAGAAAATGATCAAACTCTTTTCCAATGTTGGGTTAAAGATAACCATTGAAACTAACCTGACCTGCACAGATTTCTTAGACGTAACATTTGACCTCCAAAATGACGTCTTCTACCCTTACAGAAAACCGAACAATGACCCTCTCTATATCCACGCACAATCCAATCACCCCCCAGCTATCATTAGGCAGATACCTATGATGATCAGTAAACGTGTTTCTGACAACTCCTGCAATAAAGAGCTATTTATGAAAGCCAAACCCATGTATGATGAAGCTTTAGCGAAAAGCGGGTTCTCAGAAAGCTTAAAATATGTTGAACCAACAGTGAAAAGCAAGAGAAACAGGAAAAGGAAAATAATATGGTTTAATCCACCCTACAGCCGTCATGTAAAAACCAACATTGGCAGAAAATTCATGAAACTAGTTGAAAAACACTTCCCTCAACATCACAGGTACCACAGGTTATTCAACAGGAACAATTTGAAAATTAGCTACAGCTGTCTACCCAACATGTCTAACCTGATCAGCAAACATAATATGAAGGTTCTAAATTCTGACAATGCTGTGAATGCACCCCAAAAACAATGTAACTGCCGTAAAAAAGACGAATGTCCTATGAATGGTCAATGTCAGCTGAAATGCATTGTCTATAAAGCAACAGTTAGAACAGACAATGACGTGAAACACTACATAGGGTGTACTGAAGGTGATTTCAAGACAAGATATAATAACCACAAGCAATCCTTTCGGAACAGATCCCACGCTAAAAACACTGAACTGTCTAAACACATTTGGTCACTAAAAGACAACAATATCAATTACAAGCTCTCCTGGGAAATATCTGCCAAGGCAGCACCTTACTTCTGTGGGACTAGGAAGTGTGATCTCTGCTTGTCTGAAAAGCTACTTATAGCTAACGCCCCCCCTGGATCATTGTTGAACTCAAGAGCTGAAATTCTCTCCAAGTGCCGCCATCAAAACAAATTCACCCTGAAATATTTTAAAACCTAGCATCCGTACTAATATTCAGCGTGCCCCCTTAACCCCCCCCCCCCCCCCAACGAGGATCCGCTGGGCAGACTCATTTGTTCAGGTAGTTGTTCTCTCACTGCTGGCTCGTGGAGTCCATTGGATGACAGGAAAGTTCTACTTTATCCTGGTCTAACGGGCTTTACGACCTTCAGCTAGGAGACTTGCACCACTTGGTATGGGTATAGTATATTTGCCTTTTATATTTTATATTGTATATTTGCCTTGTATATTGTGTATTTTCACAGTATATGTGTATTTTTATCATATCATATGTATACTACTGATATGTTCACTGCTTCCAAGGCCCTATTAGAAATCATTTCAATATGCTGATTGAGCATCCTGGTTATATCTTTGTATTATATTTACTATTTACTACATTATATAACCTCTTTGCCCTGCCCTGTTATGTTCCAGTATCGCACGTGTACCCCGACCATTCCTATTGTGCACCCGAGAACAATAGGATCAGTGTCAGTCTTTCACATGCCCCCCCCCCCCGACCCGAATCGCACAAAGCATAATCTCGTAATCTCGTAAAGTCTCGGCTTTTCAAACCACGACGTTAGCTTCATTCTAACCACATTCACCTGATGATCGGGTCGCATCCCGTGAAACAGTCTGTTGTGAATTAACAGTGTTGTTTTTCTTCAGAGTTATACCGCTCTGGCCTAGCTTGTAGGCCATAGAGCACTTTACATCGGAGGGTAACACTACCTTCTACTCCAGCTCCAGCGACAGGTACGTTGTCGAGCACTTTTATTAACCCACCCTGTCCAGAAATTCAACTTGTAACATCTACAGAATGAACAAAGCTAACTTCAACTACTCTTTGAAAAACATTCCCATCCCTAGTAATCTGTCCTATACCAAATCCCTGATAAGTACAGTTGAAAGCCTACTTCGGAGAATGCGATGGAAGGCATTCCATTTCGAAAACCCTGGTCAAACTTCAGATAAACAAAACTATGGATTCAAAACCACATATTCACCCCCTCATAGCGAACACCTCAGGGCATTTGAAAGTGATATCTACGAAATGGTCCGGAACATTGAATTTCAGCACTCACACAATGCATTCCAGAAACAAATGGCCAATGACATCAAAACAATCAGACAATCTGACAATCTCCTAGTACAGGCAGATAAGACAACCAACCTGTACAGTATGCCGAAAGAACACTACAATAAACTTCTTACAGAAAACATCACTAAGACATACAAAAAAGCAGACAGAAATATCTGTAAAAATATCAATACAGACGCCAAAGAAATAGCCGGTTCCCTTAACCTAGCAGACCGCATCGAAGTCATGGCCGAGCGCAATGCTTACATTACTTTGAAAGACCACAAGGATAATTTTGAACAAAACCCCAAGTGCAGATTGATTAATCCAGCAAAATCTGAAATAGGTATCATTAGCAAAAAGCACTTGGAAAAAATTAATAGCCAACTGAGACTGAAAACCAAACTCAACCAGTGGCAAAATACCGCACAGGTAATATCTTGGTTCAAGAAATTGAAGCTGAAACAAAAATCTAAGTTCATAAAGTTTGATATTGTTGACTTTTACCCCTCGATCACAGAAGATCTTCTCATGAAAGCCCTCAAATTTGCCAAAACCATGGTCTCCATTCCAGAGGATGTTATCAAAACCATCCTGCACAGCAGGAAAAGCTTACTGTTTAGCAACGGTAACACCTGGGTGAAAAAAGATCACACTAGTTTTGACGTCACCATGGGCAGTTTTGATGGCGCTGAAGTATGCGAAATTGTTGGTTTATACATCCTAGATATGTTGAAAAAGGAATTTGGTGTAAATGCTCTAGGCCTGTATCGTGATGACGGTTTAGGTTGTTTCCCCAACATGTCTGGACCCAAAGCAGACAGCACCCGTAAGAAAATGATCAAACTCTTTTCCAATGTTGGGTTAAAGATAACCATTGAAACTAACCTGACCTGCACAGATTTCTTAGACGTAACATTTGACCTCCAAAATGACGTCTTCTACCCTTACAGAAAACCGAACAATGACCCTCTCTATATCCACGCACAATCCAATCACCCCCCAGCTATCATTAGGCAGATACCTATGATGATCAGTAAACGTGTTTCTGACAACTCCTGCAATAAAGAGCTATTTATGAAAGCCAAACCCATGTATGATGAAGCTTTAGCGAAAAGCGGGTTCTCAGAAAGCTTAAAATATGTTGAACCAACAGTGAAAAGCAAGAGAAACAGGAAAAGGAAAATAATATGGTTTAATCCACCCTACAGCCGTCATGTAAAAACCAACATTGGCAGAAAATTCATGAAACTAGTTGAAAAACACTTCCCTCAACATCACAGGTACCACAGGTTATTCAACAGGAACAATTTGAAAATTAGCTACAGCTGTCTACCCAACATGTCTAACCTGATCAGCAAACATAATATGAAGGTTCTAAATTCTGACAATGCTGTGAATGCACCCCAAAAACAATGTAACTGCCGTAAAAAAGACGAATGTCCTATGAATGGTCAATGTCAGCTGAAATGCATTGTCTATAAAGCAACAGTTAGAACAGACAATGACGTGAAACACTACATAGGGTGTACTGAAGGTGATTTCAAGACAAGATATAATAACCACAAGCAATCCTTTCGGAACAGATCCCACGCTAAAAACACTGAACTGTCTAAACACATTTGGTCACTAAAAGACAACAATATCAATTACAAGCTCTCCTGGGAAATATCTGCCAAGGCAGCACCTTACTTCTGTGGGACTAGGAAGTGTGATCTCTGCTTGTCTGAAAAGCTACTTATAGCTAACGCCCCCCCTGGATCATTGTTGAACTCAAGAGCTGAAATTCTCTCCAAGTGCCGCCATCAAAACAAATTCACCCTGAAATATTTTAAAACCTAGCATCCGTACTAATATTCAGCGTGCCCCCTTAACCCCCCCCCCCCCCCAACGAGGATCCGCTGGGCAGACTCATTTGTTCAGGTAGTTGTTCTCTCACTGCTGGCTCGTGGAGTCCATTGGATGACAGGAAAGTTCTACTTTATCCTGGTCTAACGGGCTTTACGACCTTCAGCTAGGAGACTTGCACCACTTGGTATGGGTATAGTATATTTGCCTTTTATATTTTATATTGTATATTTGCCTTGTATATTGTGTATTTTCACAGTATATGTGTATTTTTATCATATCATATGTATACTACTGATATGTTCACTGCTTCCAAGGCCCTATTAGAAATCATTTCAATATGCTGATTGAGCATCCTGGTTATATCTTTGTATTATATTTACTATTTACTACATTATATAACCTCTTTGCCCTGCCCTGTTATGTTCCAGTATCGCACGTGTACCCCGACCATTCCTATTGTGCACCCGAGAACAATAGGATCAGTGTCAGTCTTTCACATGCCCCCCCCCCCCCCCCCCCGACCCGAATCGCACAAAGCATAATCTCGTAATCTCGTAAAGTCTCGGCTTTTCAAACCACGACGTTAGCTTCATTCTAACCACATTCACCTGATGATCGGGTCGCATCCCGTGAAACAGTCTGTTGTGAATTAACAGTGTTGTTTTTCTTCAGAGTTATATATATATATATATATATATATATGGATATCGTGTGTGTGAGAGAGCGGGACCTGAAATATCTTCACCGTGAAGGTACTTTATTTTAAAGCTTAATTATGGAAAATTGCTTTCTCGTATTCGTCAACAAAGAACTACTTTCCTTGACAACGCACATTTTGTAGAAAACCTAAGTTTCCTATCGTCATTTAAAAAGTGCTTCTTCTGAAATTACTCCGCTAAGAGTTTGCGCAAATGAATATATGAGCAATAGCTGTCGTTCTGATAGGTTTAATAAAATAAAGTGGCTGGATTCAATTTCTTCAGCTGTCTTGAAGTAGTTTGAAAAGGCGTCGTAATATGAGGAAGAACATACGTACCTTATTTCAGCATACAAGTCGTCACAAATACAAAATTTGACACGTCATCAATAAAACTATTTTTTCGTAGCAACTGCTGGAATCACTGTCAGCGGTGAACAAAACACTTAGCTGATGCTTTTGCTTCTGTTTAATTCATTTATTTTCTCTGTTATGTGACGCGCCGGATTATGTTGGTGTTGTAAAATATTTGAAAAAAGTAATTGGTCGGTCGTAATGTGTGGCAAATGGATAGCCAGAAGGTAGAGTGGCTATTTTTCCTCAGTCATTTTCAACCAGGCTTCCTTTCATACACTGTTCAAAGAAACCGCTTCTGCTGGACCCAGTGTGCATTAGATTATTTGATTCACAATCTGTATATCGCATGAACCGGTACAATAATTACAACTTTGGGACGGAATAGTCGGCCTACCAGCTTTGATCTGTCCCCTTGTCAACATTAGCATTTAAGTCATAACAATATTTTACCACTAATTTCTCAAACATTCTCGAAAAATGATGAATGGATTGATTTTTTTAAAATCTTTTTGTAATCTGAAATGTTTCTTCAAAACTGTTTGGTCACTTCTGGCGCACGATATGTATTTGCTTTCGAATCATATCGAAAATGAAACACGAATAAAGTTTGAAATAATTCCTAACGCTGAAATTTTACACAGCCATTACATAAGCAAATTCGATTTTGCGTCACAGCAGTTTTTTTGTGATTGCATTTGAATTTCCCTTAGAGCGTCGCACCAAAAACTCCCTGTTGTATTCAGGACCGTTTGAAACGGGAGTCCACATGGGACCCAAACATGAAAAGATGTATGGCAAACGGAGACCTCTTGCATGAAGAAAAGGGTCGTTGACGTCGTCTGGGTTTGACAGTACATAAAGAAGAGGCGGACTGTATCGATCGGTTGACAGCGAGAAGAGGTACCATGCACGAACTCGGAGAAGTCCTGCAGAGGAACGTCTGTTTGCATCGTCCTTGCTGACGTTCGGTGAGATTTAAAACTTCCACGCATGGTCCCAACAACACGCTGCTGTCCCGTCCAATTCAATTTGGACAATCCCACCGCTTAGAGGCCTGTTTACGAGGGCTTGCATATGAGGAATTTTAATCTGTAATAATCATGGTTTATACCTGACAGCACTTACAGCCTGATTAGTAGAGGATGTGCTAGCCTTTCCTGAATCTCAGGAGGCCCCTGAATGCCAGCTGCGAGTCAGGCACAAATCAGCTCCATGTCAATTAATCCTTAATGCTAAATACCTTCTTCAATGCAGCTTTATTTGGTGTATATGTGTGTGTCGGTTAGTTGTATACACACCACAGGTAATTATCTATTTCTTGCGTGCTAATAGGTATCTTGTGAATATTTTTTTAACAGAACATAGAAGTGATTTAAATTAAAAGACATTTTGCAAATCACATAACTATGAACTGTCACTAGCCAACCATTTATAATAGAATTTTTTTAGAAATTATACTTTCTATGGCTTATTGCTGATATGTTTCCAATGGTTGAAGTTGGTTCTCACCATGAACATGTCTCGTCCCAAGCCGCATTAATCCGATTCGCATTAATCTGCTGGTCCAAATCAACGTCTTGAGATTGACTCTTATATGAAATCGCTTGGTAAGGTTCCAAATACGAGACCCCTTTGGAATCGTATAAGTGACTTTTTTATCCGGTGTCAACAACATAAAAGAATTACCTTTTCGTTGTCTTTGGATGTTTTATAAAACCATAAAACAAGAGCTCTTTTACCAAGTGCCCTAAGGTTTACATAGAAAATAAGTCGCCATCAAGTGATGTGTCCCACAGTCCGGATCGGAATATTGACTCGGACATCGCTCTGATCTTATCCCTGTTGGAACTGAAAAAGCGGGCGTTCATAAGGGTCCGTGCAGGGCACCAGTCGATAAACGTCCGCTCACAACAAGTCCTTAAAGTGTTTTATGTGTAAATCACGGCGGGCTTACAAGGGTCTTTAGGGGATAATGTGTCATTAGAATATTAAGGCAAGAACGTGGAAATGTTACCAGAAAGATCCATTTACTACCAAAGACAGGAACAGACGTATTTTGATTTGTATATGTAGCACTTTTAGAGTTTTTTTGTGCTTCTACTATTTCAACTTTGCACGGCCTAACTGTACAGGTCATTCCCACTATCACAGTTGTGAATTCCGCAACAAACAATGAACATGGTGAGAAACTTTTCTTGATCGTAAGTATACGGCTATTTAAAACCCAAGGTAATGGTCCTAGCTGTATAACCTTAATTACAATATGTGCAATAAGATATTCAGGTTTTATACTTTAGTATTGATTACGACATGTATAAGCGCTTTTTAAATACTTATAGAGATTAATCTGACTGGTGTGGGTAAGGGCATTGGAATACAACATGAAGATAATCCGATTACCGTCTAAAGATGGGTATCGCTCTACCGTGATTTTGTTTGCGATAGGGCCCGTACTGGCCGTGAAGTAGCCACATGTAAGCTCATCACTCCCATCACCTTTATTTTTAACTGGTAACAAACTGGAATATCATTTACCCCGTGTCTGCTTTTTATAGATAAATGTTAACAAAAACGCATGTATTGGACGTTATACTTTCCGTAATATAACTATATGTATTTGATGATAAAGGGTTTGCACCGCATGGAGTATAAAACAGTTTTATTTTCAGTTTTGAACCACATCGATAGTCAGGGGCGGATCCAGGATTTAGAAAATGCAGGGGTCCAACCCTGGCGGACTAATGACAGAATCTAAAAGAAAAAGGTCCGCAGGTCCGGAAAGGGGAGGGGGTCCAGGCCGCATATATTGGTCCGAGACCTTTAAAAAATGGGTTGCAGCGGCTGAAAGAGGGGGGGGGGGGGGGCCCTTCATTGGACCCGCTTCTGAAGTAACCGGTTCAATTCTATTTGTCTGTAGTTATATTCTGAAGTCAAACTGAGATCAGGTTTAATAATCAAGAGGACCTGTGTTGCCTTGTGGTTAATGACACAACACACGCCTCCAATGTTCTAAACTCCCAGAGCCAATAGTCTCACAGCTTTTATTTACAAGATGAATAGAGTAGTTAATGAGTACTTAAGGAGTACTCTGTAATGCCTTAATATAGATACTCATTAATAAAGCCACAATGTCCAATGAGTTTGCTTTGGGGAACCTGTACTTCATTTTACCATTTTTGTCGGAACAATTTTAAAAAACACGTAAATTTAAACAAGTATTATTAGCACAGAGCCAAAGTGGGTGCCGTGCAAAGGTAAAATACTACACAATTGACACCTTAATTTCCCGTATTGGATTCGCAAAAAAATATAAGAAAAGGCTCTACATTCATCTTGTACCTGACAAATGGCAATCAACACGGCAGTTTGCGCTAATAGATGGCTATTTTACTTAACAGATGTTTAAATCGATATAACACATATTACAAAGATATTATGATTGAATAAAAGAAAGGGTAAGTTTGCAGAGAAAATTGTGAGATACAGACGGTTAATCAAGGCAAAACCCATGCAATTTCATTCGATAAATGGAAATCCATTTGCGTAACATTTGTGACATCAGGATCATCTCTGAAATATAGTATATGATTTCCTTTTTATATGACGTATTTGTTGTAACATCGTCATAGAGGCATCGCAGATCAGAATTTATAAATACCTAGTATGTTTTTCAGAACGCATATTTCTAAATTGTTTAAGACATATCGGCCTCAGATTTAAATATTTAAAACAGAAGGAGATTATTAAGAAAAAACATATGGGCAAGACTGGTGGAAAACAATTCTGGATTTTTTAATCTGTAAAGTAATGATTATATTAAGCTTGGTGATTACAGAAAAAAAGAACAAAAGTTCAAATATATGGCCAAAATGGCATCAAAGGGGTTTCTATATAAGACGGTTTAGCGATAATACACGTCTATACCCTGAGGTGACCTTTTAATTGTAAACTATAACGACATAACAAGAAGCGTGTAGACCTTATGCTGGGCTTACACCCTGACCTGTAGGCCTTATAATACCATATCAATAGCTAAGAATTAGCCGGCTTATGCCCAGATAACGCATTGATCATTTGAACCTGTTCTGCGCAAGAACAGTGTTTCCTTATGGCAGGGCACTGTATGCTGTCGATTTCCGAAGGTCGGGTTCCATTACATGGACCGGTGGACTGACCGCGAATGTCCACTGGTGTTGTACTTAACTATATATAGATGCTAATGCCGAATTAAGCCTGAGCCATGCAGCCCTGGGCCGATCAAGGTGATATGGTAATAAGGTATCGGTTCAAATAACGATGCAAGGCGATTTAAGCGCCCAGCAGCACATGTAAGACCAAGTCATACCATTAGCGGCAATTTTCCCTCTCTTTATTCTAACAAATAGTCTGTTGAGTATTTTTGTGGGTTATTTTTGTTCTTGTGTTTCAGACGCTTTTAACAAGTCAGTAATCCAGTTACAGATAATTTACATATAATTGTATGGTATGAACAATATTCACACGTTTTTTTTATTTTTTTGCCAATTATGTTTGTTATGGTGATGCAACGCCTATATACCGGTCCCCGAATCCGGTCCTGGGGAGCTTACAATAGACCCGTTTTGTCAATTATTATTATTTATATATATACAATTGTTCTTTCTAGGCTGTTTGCAATGCACTGATGGCAAAGTGCTCGATGGTATAAACAGAGCGTATAAATATACATTATGTATAAGGAATCAAACGACTGTTAGCATCGTGTTCACCATTCTGAAGAGTGCCGTACAGCGGTACGAAACTATAAAGTAAACACGATGCTTACAATCGTTTGATTCCTTACACATAATATATATATATATATATATATATATATATATATATATATATATATATACAGTCGTCATCTAACATTATATAATGGTTGCAAAATTGTATGACACGGGAAATTCCGGTTGACAAGGGATATAAATGTAGCGTTTTTACATATTGCTGTAGTGAATACTTACAAATATGTAAGAACCCACTCGCCTATTCTTCAACTCTAATAACTACAGCTCAGCAATAATCAGTTACAAAGCAGGTAGCTGGAAAGCAGGAAACATTATTCCACTGAATGACATGGATAAAAAGGTTTTTAAATTTCTTTTTACGAAACCTGACGATTACTGCCGACAGGTGAAGCTACATAGTCACGCGTTTTAATTAACGGTAGAGATTGTATACACCAGATGGTTTGGAAAAAAAGCAATTGTGGTCTCAAGGGATTCGCTTTTTCAAAGGCTTCATCTTTGCGGAAGAAAAAATGAACCACCGAGCAACAACAGACATGCAGAAAGTGAAAAAAAGCTAATACAACCGAGGATGCTTCATACAGAGCAGCTGCTGTCTAGGACTGGGGACACTTAAGAAATCCTGACTGATCCGTTGTTATCTTATTGTGTCTTTCGGTTTTGTCGTTCATTTTTCTCTTTGTTTGTCCATGGCAATCTAGACAGTTCCCATATTATCTTCTAATGCTCCCGTAGACAGGAAGCCTTTCCTGTTATCGTCTGCTAAGTGCAATGAATTCTTTATCTAGTTAACCCTAAGTGTTTCGCTGTCATGTCCTCTTTGTATCTGTTTTCAGCGACTACCGTCTTTATTACCTCTATTTCGGTTCAAGCTTTCCTTTTGGTCACAGGATCGCTATAGCCTATACATCTGTCGCACAATTTGTGGCGTTTAAACAATAAAATTCCATTGGAAATAATATTTTATTTCAAACTTAATTTTGAACTCTATTTTCGAAAAAGCAATTTTTTTTTCTTGTTATGAATCACGGACAACTATCAACGTATATATAACAAGTTTTCATAACAATCTCTCTGCTTGGCCGCCTCCACATAATTATACTCTTATTGAGCACTAAACTTGTTTTAATTCTTTTTTAGAGGTGCTTATACCATAATTTCGGTTCATATGCAGTCAAAGTAAGGGACCCATGTCTAATTAATTGGAAGGTTGGTTACTAATGCTTAGATTGGTGATAGGGGGATGAGCCCAGTGATTCTGGTAATATCGCTCACCCGGTGAATGTCGAGAATTTCATTTTAACGCGTCTCATTTCGCATTCGACATACCGCGATCCAAATAAATGTTTATGATAAAACAACTGAAGCTAAAAACATATTCCGCATACCCCTTACCTTATCCCGCAAACCACGCCCCCAGTAAACGCAGCTATATAAGCTTTCAACATGCGTATATATATATGTGTGTGTGTGTGTGTGTGAACTGGCAGACGTATATCGTGGTACCTTAAATCTAACAGATCTTAACTAAAAAGATGGTGGAATGACGTCATTTTAACCCGAGTTCACCTAGACGTTATCGCTCCTGTGTCGATATTCACGCATCTATAAGCATATATTCTTATATTAACTGTAAAATGCCTAAAAAATATTCAATATATCAATAAGCTCAAAGATTTTTCCAATTCCTCTCTTGTTTATCACGTCCTTTAGTTGCCTGAGCATTACTACACACTAGGACTTTCAACCTTAAATAAACCATAATCATTAATAATGAGCACACCAGAGGACTCGGCCTTATATACCATTGTACCGACCGGAAAATGCGGGAGTGTGGGTTACATAGCCAGGTCAGCCGGCACGAATTATAATAATTATAATGAAGAGTGTTTATCTGTCTGTGAGACTGGCTGGGTGCAGTGATCTCAAACAGGGTATTAGTCTGCAAGAATGCTGTATATATATATATATATATATATATATATATATATATATATATATAAATAATATATATATATGTATATATATATCCCCTGTATATATATCCCCTGTGAGACCAAGTTATTCATGTTGGTGCAAGCTGTGTATAACCTTAGCGTAGACAGCTGTCAGAGACAGGTGACAGATTTAGACATGAGGGCTTACTGAGGAAAATATATTTGTATCATTTTATATAGGGGTTTGACATTTCAATTACAAAAAAGTAAGTAAATCAGTTAAGAAAACCGCGCCTGGTAGAAAGTATAAGCTGCAGCAATAATTTTCATTATGGTAACCAATATCTTATATATATATATATATATATATATTTATATATATATATATATGTATATATTAGTTACGGGATCCATTATTCTTTACATGTGATGTATATGTAGAGCTGCTAACAAGGGAAGAAACGGATATTATCATGATAACTACAGTGAAAAGGAAACTATACGAATTCTGCATATATTTATATGTCAAAATATTATTCTTATAAATAATGAAAGCAAAAGGATGTATCTAGCCAGCCTTTATAATTTATATTATATTATGAATAGATAATACCCCGCCACTAACGTGCAATATAGTAACAATTCCAGCTGTGAGATTTGGAAGGCCCGTAAGTTGAATGGTGTTATAGGGAGAAAACTAATATATATATATATATATATAATTAAGTTAACAAAAAGTTAATTGATTTATTTAAAAAGAGTTTTCAAATGCTTACTAGACTGGTGTATTATAATAAGAGAACAGACTTCATATGTACAACACTGACAAAGTCTAACATTTCCTAACGAGAGCGCTACGTGTGACACATACTTTATAGGATGTAGCAGACTTCCAGATTATATATAATTCAAGTCAGAAGGATATAGTTCTGGCGGACAGGCAGTGCAAACTATAGGTGTTAACACGTGGCTAACTGTGTTTTGTCAGAGTGGTATACGACACAGCCGTTATGACTGATGAACCCACGAACACAGACTAATTTCAGGCCATCTTGTTGCTTATTTTCCACTGTGGTAACGTGTATTGATAAATTTTCTGTGCCCTTGTCTTAGAAAGGCTGTTTTTCCTGGACAGATAAACACAATCACAGCCTAGGTATACGGAGTACAATACATATTAGCGCAATGAATCATATTGCGTCATTTGCCCTTCCGATTCACACTTGCGTATTTTCTAACGCTCCTCAAGTGGCTATACACTGCAGTCGTCCCAGATCTCCTAGGCTTTAAAAGCTGCTTTGTACAGCAAGAGTCTCTGTGTCCAACCACGAGGGTTGGCACATACAAATGAAACCATGGTATCGCATTATGCATCCAGCTCAAAAGTTTAAACATGCGACCCCCGCTCTCGTTGTTCCGGTCAAACCACTTCTAGCACAGGGCCAAGAATCAGACCAATGAGAGCGGGTGTCCCGTAGTATTTTCTTGGTAAGTTTTTTTTCTTTCAGTTTTTGTAGCTACTTACGGGGCTAGTGTTTTCTAAATACGTAGGTATGCTTAATAAAAACATGAATGGCGAATAAGCAAATACTTTGTACATCCTCCTGCCAGTAACTTATGTATTACTTTACAATATGAAAAATCCACTTTATTGCAACAGGCAGTATTACTTTTCTTTCATAGTAAATTGTCCTTATGCATTTTAAACCTGTTATAGAACCGCCACCACCTGATGACAATTTGCCATGGTTTAAGGCTGAGACCCTAACCATGTACAGCCTTGATCAGGCCGTCACTGCGTATGGTATACCATACTAACCAAATATTAAAATTACTATGTTACAGCGAATGGTTTACCATACTAACAAAAAATTTAAATTAATTATATCCATCCATCACCTTGTTTGGATAAAATATGTAAAATCTCCCTATACCTGCCTAAAATATATGTCGCATACCTTGAATTAGGCATTTTAATTGTCCCCATTATCATATCAGAAACAGATGGCAAAAATATCTCACCTTGGCCACATCCTATATTTATATTTAATTCAAACATTGGACATAGAAATTATTATTCGAATTAATTATTCACATCATCGACTGATTTAGAGATCATCAAACGGGAAAATCTTTGAAAGACCCCCAAGCGATCCATCAAGTTAAGCATATACACAAAACGGTCAAATCATATATTATAAATATGTGGTAGGATAAAATATCTGTTTTCAGTTTGTATGTCAATTGCCCTTTCGAGAATATTTCATCCAGTCGTTCGGCCGTTTTTTTTTGCGGAACCCATGAAAGACTGGCCGGTGACAAAAGCCCAGGCCAAGTTCGGTAGATAGACGATGCAATGAAAAACGAGGAAAAGAGAGAATGGGAGTAGCCAGCATACTGTTTGAATCATTTCCTGCAGCGTCTGGTATGGATGTTGATAATTACGTTGTCATTGCCCAAACCTGTATTTCCAGGGATCTTTATATCCCTCCGTGGTTGGTCGCTTTTTTTGTAGCAGCCTCCACCATCCTTTAATAGAAGATGTGCTTGGATGTCAGGGTGCGGTTGGACCGCTGAGCGTTCCCTTTCATGTAAGTGCTCTGCTGCTGGGTGTCAGAATTGCTACAGATTCACTGCTTGTCAATTTCCACAGCCCATTCTAGGAGAGTCAACCAGCGAATAAAAAACCAAAACCAGCGTTAATTCCTTGACGACAGCCACAACCCGTTAACGAGTGCTTAGCGGGGAAGTGTCTGACTCCGGCTGGAATTGTATTCCAGCCCGGCTTTATGTTTATCTATAGCGGCTTAATAGAATGATCGAGTGACAATCTGGTACGTTCCATACTGGCTTTGGTTACCAATAGGCTTGGGGTTTGTTATCAATATGTTACCTTCTTTCATCAGGGCAGCTTTGCAAACATTTGAAAGAATACGCAAATATAAAGCCGTTCAACCTTCAATATGTAATATCCTGAGCTTTGTTACCCGCGACTTTTTCAATCCATTCCAAGATTTATTTGACGGTTGTCGTGGCTATGCGTAAGAAAATCTAATCTAGCCCATAGCGTAGTAAGAAACCAATATCCCTGCTGTACCTTTACATATAGAACCTAGAAAAATTGTTTTTTCCAAAAAGGAGAGGAATCCATTTCTACTACTGACTTTGCATACGTCTCCTCTGTTTTAACCACAGCAGCGTGAAAAATAATATATTTTACAAATTTAAATGAATAAAATCACACTGACATGATATGATCATAAATATCACAAAAGCACTTCATGGTCTGTAAACGGATTTAATATTTAAAAGTTTTATTATATCGTGCAATATAATTCTCTCGAATTCTATTTTAAATTATTGTAATGAATTATCATGCCACGAAATCCAATCTGTCTGGACAAAGTGAAAACTAGTTTTATATATTATAAATGTATGTAATAAGATTTGTGATATGATTAATTATATATGTGCGGTTTTGTCTCGAGGTCAAAACGGAAATATAAAACAGTAACTAATAAGAAAGAATAATGGCAGATATAAATAAGAGTGGTTGAACCCAATATTTTATCTTTCACGCGGGATAATGATATTAGTTATAATGTTGACGATCCTGGGAAGAATATGTAAACAATCAGTGGTTATACTAATGCAGATTCTGGGAAGAATATTCCATCAACAGGCTAAAAAGACACTTGTTATCCTACGAACACGGTACATTTCCCAGAGGTGAATATGCTTCTGATGATTAAGACGGGCCATGGTACAACACAAGGACAAGAGAAATGATAGGAACATTAACCTGTGACCCAATGGACGCGTAGCATGGCATTCCGGCATTGAAGGCCGACTCCATGGTAGAGACTGTTTACAATGTCTGGCCAAATTTTACTGCGTATTGACGGGTTCAGTCCTCAATTAGAGAAACTTCGTGCCCGCATTTATCAAACCAGTTATATGGATAGCTTGCGGCCTGTGGCTCGTTTACACCGCTGGCACCCTAGATGGTCGAGCATCGGTGTGTAATCAAGATTAATTATTCATGATTCCGGAAGAAGAACATGGCCAAAGGAATAATGTTCTGCATTTTGTGTCGGGTAACACGGCCACTGTCACGGTTCTTCCAGACTTGCCAACGGGTTATCAAGTCAGTGCCGAAAATTGACAATTATTGCTCATTTCCCTAAAATAGAAAAGACATCCGGCAATATTATGTATAGCGGTTTTCCTGTATATGGATATAATAGTATGCCTGGGAATAAAAACTGATATTTGATAGATAACTGAAACGCTTGCACGGATGAAGAGAAAAAATAAGGGAATTTGTATAAAAAGGTTGGCTTCTCAGGCACCCTCAAGTTCATATTGTTTCCCAGTATTTTTTCATTTTGATTTTTCAGATTAATATACAATTTAAAGCTCCAGCTGCTTCAATAGTTCTTTCAAGAAAATAAAATAATAACATTCCGGGAAAAAAAACACTGTTTTCATTGTGTTTAAACCTGTTTAGTAAAACAGTTCTGTTATTATCATGTTTTTCCCTGATAATATTAAGTGTTTGTCGCTAAAAGGCAATACACAGGTAAAACAATTCGCCATCCTGCACTTATAAAAAAAAGTACCTTAGGAAGTACATTTTTTTGCCAAAAGATAATCCGTTATATATATATATATATTGTTACGAAGATAAATTGTTCAGGGAAAAATACTGGCCCGGTCCACGAGTCGAACCCATGTCGGTGGCGCACAATTCCGGCGTACCAACCGCTTCGCTCGAAAAGCAAGCTTCACTAGCGAGACAGTTCGGTCCGCTTTCATGTCATCCCGTGACAATACATATATATCATATACTACAACCATCTATTTTATAATTATTAGCACCACGCTTTAGCTTTAATATTTTGACTAATTACATAAATATTAATAATTACATATTGGATTGTTTCTTCTGCCCTTGTCCAATGTACCAATACCGAATAATAAGCAGAATTCGCTAGAAATATAATAAAAATATATCGTTATATCCTTATGCTAATGTGTGTGCATTTCATTAATAATCTTTAATTGAATTGATTATGTAAATGATACATCTTTCCCTATAATATTACATATAACATATATTTGAATATATACCACATATAGGCTATCGCTTCTTACATATATATATATATATGTATCACGTGTTTAGGCTTTAACCAGTCACGATGGTCGAATGGTTAGCGTGTCTCACTACTGGGCCGGTACACTAGGAGGTGCGTGTTCATATCTGAAAGTTGCCTATGCCGGACTTTCAGTCAGTCTTAAACTAAAAGAGGAGATTATCAGACAGCCTTGCTTTCCCGCATCGGGCTTGCCTGTAGCCTAACGGGGATGTTGGTAGTCGCATCAAAGAGTGTAATATGATCATATAACACTCTTTGGTCGCATCTGTAAGGTCCTGAGATGCCATGTGTCTCTGCCAGGAAGAACCGCGGATGTGCCAGTGGGTATAACCCGGCTTCTGTACATTAGGGGTAGAGCACAGGACTCAAAGCCTTAAGATCGTGAGTTCAAATCTTAGCCGAGGCGGTGAGATTTTCCTCGGTCAGTCCCAACCAGGGCGAGCACTCTGCGGGCTTAATGGGAAGGCCTTGCCCAATGACTGCGTTTCATTCATAAACGAGTGCGCCTTTCGATGGGTTAGTCGGTGGTATGACCT
Source organism: Sipunculus nudus (assembly GCA_026874595.1). Taxonomy (NCBI): domain Eukaryota; kingdom Metazoa; phylum Annelida; class Sipuncula; order Golfingiida; family Sipunculidae; genus Sipunculus; species Sipunculus nudus. The sequence continues at coordinate 39,983,586 of CM049308.1, read as the reverse complement.
AGTATTGCTGACGATTACACACCAGGGCCCGCAAGTGCAGAATTCACCGGGCCTGGTTAACACCAGGTTATAGAATGAGAGGAAGTGTGTAATACTTGCCCTGTTACGAAGTCCAAAACCGGAATGGATTTCTACAGATGTACATATCCTACAATAAGAAAATATTATGAAAACCCCACTGTTTTCTTGACAAGGACGACACCGGAGATACTTGCAGTGTGCAAAATCTGAAAGTAAGGCGCCAGACCGGCCAATCTTGCAGTTACCTCCAACAAACTCTTGCTTTCAGAATTGCCTCACGTGTTTATTTGTTGGTCATTGCCTGGGAGTGATTCGAATGATTGCTTGGTTATGTAAATGCTTCTTATGGGTAGATCAGCCATCCGCTTTATGGTTTGTCTGCATTATATGTCCCTGTATTTCACCACATGAGCAGAGTACATGCCAGAAACCAAATTAATTATAGATTTACTATATAAGCGTGTCCCTGAGGGCCAGGTGAAATAACACAATTCAAGGCCGCTGTTAGGTGCGGCACAGTGCCTTCTTCATGCACATTCAAATAGTCTTCCATTATAAATATCCAGTGGGGCACCGTAATTGCATTGGCCTCCCGGGATTAATCAGTTAAATCTAATGACGCACACACGATTCACTTTTTTTCATTCCAGTTTTATATAGAATACAGCTGTCGCTGCACTATAGCCTTGCGGTTTCACTGAACACACAGGTCTACGTTAGCTTTGTTAAATTATATCTAGGGATAATTACGGTTGATAATTACGGTTTAATCTGTTCGACACTTGAGCCTTGCTCCCATTACGAATATGATGTTAGTGTGGATTTTCTAACAAGGTTTCACTTCCAGGGAAACACCATAGCATCCTCTATAACTTCCTTAAATCAGTTAATAAAAATTCCCATAGCAATTACAATTTGGAGTGAAAATTTAGAAATTTTGATGAGACCCATGATTTAATAACCTTATGTAACCATGCTTTGTTTTTGCAAGTGCATTGCAAATCACTTTACGGGCATTTCGGCCACGGCAATGTATTTGGTAATTCTAGCTTGGCGTAAATAGTTTTGGAACAATCTGAAAGTGATTTGTAGGCCATTTGCAGTTTTCAAGAATAGTTTCAAGATGAAGTCCTCATCCAATTATGTTAACGTTTATTTCATTTAAACCATTTATATACAGGTAAATTAGGTAAAGCATGTACTTAAACGATGAAGTTCACCGCTTACTAAAAACTGTTATAAAAATAACAGTAATTAAGATAACATGTGTAATGCATGAATGTTTAATTAAATACGTTATATAATATATTTGTCAAATCAAATATGTACTCTTTAGCTTGATAATACCATAGAGAAGCGTAGCAACACGGCAGGTACCGGCCACTTGTATAGCAAGTGCTCGTTTTCCTTTTAGTAATTTGTTAAACACATTTAATTCGGATAAACAATTCAGGTTACACATAACTAGAGAATGGCAATTGAAGCAACATTTTCAAATTCTTTTTAGCAACCAAACTATGGATTACACTTTAAAACCAAAATTATCTAAACCAGCGTTGAACGATTTTGTATCCTCGTACCGCCATAAGGTATTTGATTATGTTGACATATTTTTGCTTAGCGTCAATTCTGCATTTGACATTTGACAGTCTATCTAGATTTAAGAGTGCATTTCTAGTTACGACGACAACTACTCTGTAAGGATCCATGAACATGCAGTTATTATCGTCATTTAAGATAACGCCTCTTAGCCTACCATAAACTACAGGTACACTGTCACTTAGCATTACACCAGGCCGATATATTTGTGAACTTACTAGCAGCACATCCCATGTGCGAGAAATGAAATCCGTTGTGACTCAGTATATTGGTAAATCCCCTGCAAGTTTGTTGAATTTCTGAGTTCATGGTTGCAAGCATGACTGGCACAGGTGACTAGACGACAGCCAAGTCCAGGAAATGACTTGTTACCATAGAGATTGATTTTCAGTTTGGTTTGTTAGTTCACATGTATTCTTCTTATTTCATCACTCGAAGCCTAATGTTAAGAATAAATTAAATTAAACCAAGATTTCACTATAATAGGACGGATGGCCGTTGCAGTGCATTTCTCCGTATGATTTGTGTCACGACTCAGGTAGGCTTACCAGCCCAGTATAAATGGTAACTGAGTCGTGTATTCACGGATACTTTATGGCTTACAAGTAATAGCCCCAAGCAAGGTACTGTGTATTTACATTTTCTTAATGATAAGATCATCCCCGCATGGGATGCATATATTTTGCAAACAAATCCAATTCGGTTTTCCACGGATTATGTTCTTATCACTCTGCATTCTCGGCAGATATAGCTGAAGCTGTTCCACTTAAATCGTCGACAAGATAAACATAAGTAAACCCTGGTAATGTTTAGGATTATAATAAAATAGGAAAAGTTTAGTTGCTATAGAAACTTGGATGCCATTCATGACTGGGATTGACTGGATCTGTTCAGCTTATCCTCGTCAACACAGTTGCATCATTCATCAGTCTTGAATTTATAACGTTTGCATAAATCACTTCAGAATAAGCTTTATTCCATGCCAGTTATGGGAAAAGAAAAAAATGCAATATATAATTGTCGCGAAATAAGTGAAGATAAAATTAGGAATAATTTCTACTGAGACAGTAATGAGGTCTTGATGAAGGTTTTTGACTCTCACGGTTTTATGTGATCCCGTCTGTCCGTATTAAACATATGATTCCGAAGGATTTATTCGTTAACCCGTCAAAATGAACAAGGAATGTTTTCTTGATACTCGGAGAGCAGGGCTGCGTCATCTAATTCAACTGCGTGATTGACAAAATGCAGATGCTAAACTGGTGGTAAACCAAGCGAATATGAGCGTGGTGGCATAATGGTTAAGGCGCTGGACTTGAATGTTCTGGGTTCACGTCCCCTTCTCCAGGCAAAGGTCTTTACCACAAACATGCGCTCTCTCCACCCGGGAATGAATGGGTACCGTTCATGGGCAGGGGGCCAAATGTAGAACTGCTGCGGTCGTATGTTGACCAGGGGACTGAAAAGAGCTACAAGAATGAACACGTCTGAGATGCCAGGAACGCAAAGTGGAAAGTTTGCAGAGCCTTTGTCTTGAACCTTCTGCCTGTTAATCAACAGGATATGCACATTGTGTCAAGGACACATGGTGAACAGATATTAGCTTTCCTGTTATCTTTTTTATCGATTTCATTAAAACGATTGAAAACCTTTTTGAGCATGATATAATAAGGTTAGAAAAGACTCATTTATATACTCTGGTTTATACTGAACTGAATCATGTTTGCTTACATAAAGGAAGTTCGGCTTTGACTCGCACAAAGGATAGGACGTAGCCTATTGGTTCAGCCGTTGCACTATACCCGGAGCCCCAAAGTCAAAATGGTGAACTTACGATACAATCCAGGAGCTGGCTTAACGACATTTGTTCACATCTGCAGTGATGAAGGCGAGTTCACACGGCCCGAGTGCAAGTCCGAGTGAAGGCCACCTGAGTCCAAGTCCGAGTCACTGAATTTGGAGTCCATAGTACACCTACTTCTAGTCTAGGTCATTTGTAATCTCGTTCAAGTTCAAGTCCGAGGCAAATACAGATATCCTTTAAAAAAATTTAAAATGGAAATTTCATTTAATCATGTACACTTTTATATAAGTTTACATGTGCTTTACCATAATGATTAATAACGTTCAGGTTCCGATGCAGAGCTAAAGTTTTAGATATGTGTGATGCTATTGCACTTGTCTAAGACAATACGATATGTAACAAAGTATGTTTTTAGTGGGTGGGTTAAGTGCATAAAATAGACTGTTGACTTCAAGTCATGATGCAAAGGTCCCCTTTGGCATAGAGGTACCTTAGGGTCATAGGAATAAATTTATCCAAAGACACAAGTTAGATCTCCCTTAGTATGTGAAATTTATGCAAATTATCCAAAATGGCCGCCGAAAATACTCCAAACCTCATATGATTGCTTCTGTTACAGCTATAATGACAATTTTAGTGTCAAAATGTACATTTTTGTAGTCAAGGAATCCAATGAAATATATTTCAAGATTGAGAAAACAATAGTTTTCTCCTTACCATGAAAATCTGGGGTAAAACAGGCACATTTCATAAAATATCAACGATTTTCTTCCATCATGGTAACCTCAGACACTTCTTGTCTATGCGCTTGGCATTGGGAGGTATTAAACAGTTTTAATAGACCCTTTAGACGCGTCTCAGTGCACACAGTCCTCAATCGACATATATAGAGCATAAAACCACAGCAAATTTAGTGCATTAACTAGAGAATTACTGGTACGTGGCACTTACTTAATCTGAGTTTAGGCAGTACAAGAAGGATACATGGTTAGCACACATATACGTTTTGTTCTTTATTGAAAAATAACTGAGCGAAATATTTCCTTGTCTTGCAACAATATTTCCACACATGATTCCATAAGTCGACACACGTCACTCTATATAAAACCAGCAAAATACATTCGGTCTTGGTTGCGGGTTTTCCTCATATACTGTCTCTTCTCTTCAGATAATACATTATCTGGGTAATACGGCATAAATTGACCTTTCTCGACAGTACAGCATGCATGGGATATATACAAAACCTGAGTACAATTACACACAGGAATGAGCAAACATTTCTATAGCACAACTCAATAAAGTTGCCAATTGTTGTTCCTTCCCAGAATCTAACATTTTGATTCAACAGAATATATTGCTTGAAACACATCTTATCTATCTCATGATGGCCAAGCCATAATAGTACATGATCAATGCTGAAAGCACAAAAGCCATCAGTAATTGGCACTCTTGGTGTTTATGCTTTGCCAATTAGTTTAGGTTTTACAGGGAAATATCCTGTAAACTTTTTTTCACATCACTATTTTAGTGTCAGGGAACTCAAGGAATTAGATGTCTTATATTTTTGTTGTGGATGAAATGATTGTTGAAGTAATGGTGGCAGTGCTGACTGTTCAGGATGTGGTGCAGTTTATAACAATGAATCCAGTATTGTTTAGAAACACTGCCACTGATTATCAACATGTTAACGATGCAAAAATAAAAACTTGCAACCCAAGTATGAACACAGCAAGAAGGCGAGATGCCAAGTCCGCCTAACAGGCTTTACCTCTAACTTCCGTGCTATATAACTTTTTGCACAAGTCAAAACAGAAAAGCAGAAAGGGATGAATGTTTTGTCTAAATGTAATTCAATAAAATTTAGAATCTGATAAATTGTAACTTTATTACTTTTCATGGATTGTGCAAATTGTTATAATAACGTATGCTAGGACTCCCCATGGTAGAAATGACCGCTTTTATTAGTCTATAGAGCCACAGGACCCGGAGAAACTACTGACCTGGAAAGGGTCACTATCACCTATACTCATAGCTGTTCTAGGAATAGAACCCTAGTATAGCCAGCACAGAGATCAAAGTCTATTACCACTCGACTCCTATGTTCCATGTTCTCAGTGATTAGCTCTTAAAAAAAAACATTGCGTTCAAGGACGTTTTCTTTCCATTGTCTAAAATCAGCCATAATCCTCGGGCAAAAGGATCTCACATGTACTCCCTGAGGATCCAGTCACCTCATGGTCCATATGTTCCTGGTGTTCAATCTCCATTTGGAAGTAAATAATTTTAATCTCAGTAAGACCCAAATTAAAGAAGCATGGTAGTGTCCTTCGTCATATAAAATAGATTTAGACACTGATTTACTTATATCATGCAATGAAAATACATCTTAAACCTGGAAATGCACACGTCGTGATAATGCATAAGTGAGAATAATATGTCATTTAACCTTATCAGTACACCGAACAAACCTAGCAAATCCAGTTATCAGTACCTGGGAGCATATACACCAAGAAAATAACCCGTTTAGATCCATCCAGTGATTTTCCAAAGTTATGTAGTCTCTGATGAACTTATTTTAGCAACTCCTATTCAGTCATGTTGCACCAGCAGCCTCTGTTCCTCTGTATAACCCTTTCAGGCATGGGCGACGTTGATAAACAGCATCAGCGCCTGTCTCAGAAGCGGATCCGGGGGGGGGGGGGGGGGGGGGTCCTGGGGGTCCGGACCCCCCTTTTTTTCTGATCTGATGACCTTTTTTTTTAGGATTTTCATTAGTCCTCTTGATTTGGACCCCCCCCCCCTTTTTTTTCCTAAATCCTAGATCCGCCCCTGCTGTCAGAGGTTTGAGGATTAGGCTTCAGAAGTATACTAACATTCTCAAATGCAGTTTAACTAGGTCTGCAAACAAGTTATGTTTGGCCAAGTTTATCACCTTGTGACTGTCCTGTGAAAACTCTGATAGTAGTACTGCCTATCTGTGCATAAGGAACTTTTACTAATGTGATTCGTGAAATGGACTTCATGATCCAGAATGCTAGATTCTGTGAAATATGTGCTTCTAATTTTATCAAATGCACATCTTAAAAAGGTTATGTGATGGTTATATCGCACAAGGCCTGAAAGGCCTGTACATTGAAGCTCTAGCAGACGATAATCTTTTGTTGGCAATAAAGAAATTCTCATGTCCACTACGTACGCCTGCTAATTCCTCTGTGTGCTCTGGGACAAAAAAAAACCGGTTTAAGCCATGCAATACGTATGGTTTTATGGGGTATTAACCAGATACTGTATTCCAGGACATGGTAGTAAATTCGGAAACTTTCATAGGCAAGATTCTGGAAGCGTGTTCTTATGTTAAATTAAATTATATCTGATTATAATTATAAGCATAATTATAATTTTATATTATTCGAATAGCATACAGCTGAATTATTTCTCCACATAATACAAAAATGTTTACCACTATGTTGTGGTTTTATGCTATGTATGCAGTGAATCGCAAACATCGGGTACATATACACTGCTATTTAATTGCTCCCCTGTCTTTATCAAGATAACAAACAAGAACTTATAAAGAAATATAATACAATACCAATCGGAGATGATTAAAGTTTCCATGATGATACTTAACTTTATTGAAATTTGCATACTGTTCCCATAATTCCAAGGTAGGATGAATACAATTACTTCATTACTTCAACAATCATTTCATCCACAATAAAACATAAGACATCTGATTTCTTCAGTTACCTGACGTAACTTGTAAAAAAAATAGAAATACGAACACGGTTTTCAGGATGCGTGTAATTCCCTATAAAACCCTATAACTAACTGGTGATCGACGCATAAAAACCATGAGTGTCAATGACTGATGGCTTTTGTGCTTTTGGTATTGATCAACTATTAAGGGTTTACCATCATGAGATAGATAAGATGTGTTTCAAGCAAAACATTCTGTCGAATCAAAATGTTAGATACTGGGAAGAAACTACAGTTGGCAAGAGTTCTGTTACAGGAATGTCTTTCCAAGTTTTGCCAAGTTAATCCCATGCATGTTGTGCGGTCGAGAAGGGTCACTATCTGCCGTATTACCAAGATATTGTATTAAATGAACTGACAGAACATGTGGAGAAACCCAATACAGGCCTTATGTAGTTTTGCTGGTAATAGAGCATCCTGTGTGTTTATTCAACCGTGTGCGTATTTTTTTACTCAAGACCACGAATACGGATATTTCATTTGGTGATTCTAAAATAAAGAACAAACTGTATATCGGTGCTTGTAATACCATGGCCCTATTGTACTGCCTAAACTCAGATTCAGTAAGTGCCACGTACCAGCAATTCTCTAGTTAATGCATTAAATTTGCTGTGGTTTGATGCTCTATTTATGTCGATTGATGATTGTTTTCAGTGAGATGTGTCTCCAGGATCTATTTAAACTGCTTAATGCCGCCCAATGCCAAGCACATAGATAAGAAGTGTTTAAGGTTGATTACCATGATGGAAGGATATCATTAATATTTTATGAAATGTGCCTGTTTTACCCCAGATTTTCATGGTAAGGAGAAACCTATTGTTTTCTCAATCTTGAAACCTATTTCATTGGATTCCTTGACCACAAAAATGTGTATTTTTACACAAAATTTGTCATTATATCTGCAACAGAAGCAAGCATATGGGGTTTGGAGTATTTTTGGCGGCAATTTTGAATAATTTGCATATTTTTCACATACTAAGGGAGATCTAACTTGTGTCTTTGGATAAATTTATTTCTATGACCCTAAGGTACTTCTATGCAAAAGAGGACCTTTGCATCATGACTTGAAGTCAAAAGTCACTTAACCCACCTACTATTTCTAGTTTACTCGAGATTGATTTGGCTTGATATCTTGAGTCCTTACCTCCGAGGCCGAGTACAAGTCCGGGCCTAGGAGACTCGAGTCCAAGTCCGAATCTAAGTGACTTAAACCTTTTATCTTCATTAAGCAGACAATGCCACCAGTCTTATATGGACCTATCTAAAGCAAAAATAGATAAAAAAACTTTTCCGTGGATAATCCAGCAGGTATTAATAATAGATGCGCAATCTTCGTCGTCACGATACCTGTTTATATAATACAGGAAATGGTGCGCTGGTCCTGGCTTTGGCTCCTCTAATGAACCTCGCTCCCATGGGAAATTGACAGACTGGGAGGGATTAAGGGAGACCTCATAAAGGAACTGCCAAGCTTTTGTTATCTCATACTTTTTGCTCAGATATTTTTTTTCAGATATCTGATGTAGACTGTCATTAAAAAAAGTAATAGTGAGAAAGGAGAATCTGTTTTAAACAGCCAAGGACCAAAGGATCAATAATTGAATTATAGTAATTAAATGAATAATGAAATTCCTCAAGAGTCGTGATTTTCTTTTCTGCTGTTTTTTCTTGATCCGCTTAGAGTATTTAGTTATAAATAAGGCCGTTTTCAGCTAACTTTTGCCTGCAGTTTGCTACTATTTCCTATCTCCTTAATACGCATAACAGTATAATACAGGCAATTTATTAAGGACTGATTTGGCTCCAGACGTCGTACGGGCATTAGCCAAATATATCCGTGAATATACTGCTATTGTCTTAATGAGTGTTTGCATAAAATCATTTGTTATGTTTGTAAGCCTCAATGTATTGTTAAATTGGTAACATCCATGTTAAGAGATTCGCAATATTTTCTAGGAACTTAATATGGTCTGTAATTATGAAGTTATGATGTCATAACTGATCTTATATTAAATCAGTTATTTACAGATGCGCTTTAATACACTGATATTAGAATTAAAACAAAATTTCCTATCATAACAGTGCTTTAGTTGTTATTAATAAGCGTACGATATTAACGCAGTCTGGAAAATATTGCTAAATTAGGTGTGCTACGGAGATACGATCAATGATTATAAATCAATAGAGTAAATGTTCAAAGACTGGACAAATAGTCCTGGGCAAGTGGTGCTATAAATACCAAACCGCCGCAGTGGGAAACAGCTTGAAAGTGTCCAAGAGACGTTATTGTTCAATATTACTGCGCACTGTTTCTAAGTGCCAATAAGCCAGCCCGCCAAGGAAAACCGGAGATGACATTGTTAAAGAGAGGAAGAGGCTTGCTGTTTGGCAAGATAAGTCTTATGAATACTGGCAGTTGCCATCCAAGATACAGTTGCTCCATTTTCAACCAGCAGAATTTGATTAATGGTTATTTTTTTATGCAGTACAGTCATTAAGTCAACCATTTATTCAGGTGTTTCCTGTTTTATCTACATCATTATTATAACAATCCAATAAGTACGCTCCCGAGGCAGCGGAAATCTTGCGCTTCTAAAGAAGCAACCGATTTTCACGCTGCCAGCTTTGACCGTTTATGATATATTTAGACACCAGATGGCGGTTCGTTTTCCACTGAAATAAACGTGCGTATGATGTGACAAGCAGCCAATCAGATGCCAATAAACAAACACTCGACAGGCATCCTGGCTCCGCCCATTGCTGCGCTTCAAGCGCCGCTTATTGAGTTTCCGGTCGAATTTAAATTGCTCCCTCTGCATTCTCGCATCATCGACCGATTCGATTATGACATTATGACTGTGTCAGCGTAGCCATGTATCTGTTGTCTGCAGAACTGAAACCAGCAAGCGAGGTGTGCACGCAGCCTTTGTTGTTACGTTTCGTTTGAATTACAACTTACCGGCCGAGCATCCTATGTGCCCAAGGCCCTGAGCAAACCACGTCAGGGGCAATTCTCTCTGAGCCTGTGACCTGTTCAGACGGTTACGCTGGGGGATGAGCTGTCACTCAAAAAGAAATTAATGTGATTGGCTCTGTGTATTTCTCGCTTGGCTTTGTCTTCCAGCACAAGGTCTCATCTGATTGGACAAAAATACAGTGCTCCCCTCTGGTGTTGCAATTCAGGATACGAGGTCATAACAAACAGCGCCTTACGATATAGGTAGTAGCCCTATAGGTAAAGCGCTGTGTAAAGAGCGTATCCAATAAGACGCAAGGTTTAATACGTCTGAATAGTATTAAACGTTTAAACCAAACTTCCGCATTCCGTTACAGTTGTTCTATACACACAGAACAGTTTATTTTGATCTTTTTAGAAAAAAATATTTGATATGCATAATTTATTTAATGATAATACAAATACTATATAACCATGAAGACCATGATACTTGATACGGGTAATATGAATCCAAATACCAATTAATATATATGTATATAGTTCATATTAGCGTCCTTGATATTATTTATATATATATATATATATATATGTGTGTATATATATATAAGTGGTAGGAATTGTTTCTTAATCATTATCGATGATTAAATAATATAAACGACCGATAATCGATAATTAATCGATTATTTCATATACTTTCTATATTAGCATCAAATCTGCTGCATACTAGTACCTAAAACATTAACCCCGGCATATAGTCCGACATGTACATCGGTATTCAAAATGATACCTTCAGTCAACCCGCATCTAAGGTCGACTTGCCGTCGGACGATTGTTGGCTGCGCAAGGCTCCGTGTGATGCTGTTCGTTACTTTGTGTTCATATGTCAATGACGGGGCTTGATTCTTTGCATGTGAAAACATATTCGCTTTTAATCGATTATGTTAAAATGCCATCGATTAAATAGATTTTGAAAGAAAACGACCAATGATCGATTAATAGGCACGACACTTATATATTCTTTAATTTTAGACACTTAATATAGGCAAGTCAGTATTATATCATGAAAGTAATTTACAAAACAGGAAAAGGCCACATTGAACTGAGATTACTGAAAAATGGAGTAAATGAATACATTGTAAAAAGACGATAAGTTACACTAGGCCGATTTTTTTCATATTTTTTTTCTGGATTATAATGTCGACTTTCATATATATATTTATATATATATATATATATATATATTTATATATATATATATAATAAACAGACACAAACACATATATAAAACACACATATGTATATATATATATGTATATATATATGTATAGTTATAAATAGCTATATCACACGACGGCTAGGTATGTTATTCACAAAATCCGGCACCCCACCCCAGTAATAATAAATATATTGTTTATATATAAAGATGAGTGTAGTGTCAGACACATACCTGTTTAAAACCATATTTCATGTGACGTCACTAATCCTAATGTGGTAATGGAGGCGTGGGTGGAAACATCAGAAATTTAGGTAGCAAGTGATAATATAGGCCTATGTACAGCGATCACGTGTGTAATTAACACTCATATCGCTGTGAGTTGACATAGTTTACTAACTTATAAAATGTGTAAATTGTGTTAGTAATGTGGCTGAGTACCCTTTCGCCGACGTTGTGCTTGGTGTCTGCAGATGTTTTACGAAATGGAATTCTGTGTTCTGATAATATTATGTTTGTTTACAGTAACGAGCGGCTACCCTCTGAATCAAGATGAGAGCAAGCGCGGTCACAGGGTTAGCACAAATGCGGTAAGTTAAGAGAGAGAGAGAGAGAGAGAGAGAGAGAGAGAGAGAGAGAGAGAGAGAATGTTACCTTATAAGACTAGCATTCCATGTATGCGTATGCTGTATGTATGTCTTAAGTAGTAAGAAAACGGATGCCTTAACATTGATACGAATGCGTATGCAGTAGGTATGCAGCGAAATCGGGCTTTAGTATAAAGAACTGCTAGCCATGACATCATGACACTCTGGCCTTCTTAAATATATGATAGGGGCCTGCGAGTCATGATGCAAGTCATGTGGTAGTATTTGACATGAGAGGCTCATATGGTCGTGTTATATTTGCTAAATAATAAAGACAAAATGTTGTGACACAAAATTAATAACATTAGTTACCTCCTTTCTTCCCTATGGCACCGATTCACACAAAGCTTTCAAGCCATCATGACGAACGCGGAGACAAACTTTCCGTTTAAAACTAATCTCGATCGTTATTAAAAACTACTGCATGAATATACGTAAATCAACCGAAAATATATAATATTTATTATTTTCTCCAACAGAATAACGTCACATTGCTTATTACTTCGAAAAAAATGACAGTTCAACAAGCAGATGGACATGAAAAAGTACTGTTAGAAATACACATCTGCAAGTAGCACAATTGATGTGAATCCAATAACTTGTACTGCCACCCCAACGTCTTCAGTTATTTAAATAATTCGACGGTTTGGTGACAGGCTGCCGCTAATAGAACTAAATGAGTAGAGAAGTCAACTGCCAGAGCAATACCTTAAAGCCGCCTGTCCACTTGTACGGATGCGGTGCGTGTGCGGTGCGGATACGTATGCGGATATTTTGTGCGCGTGTGTCCATTAGATACGTTTTCAGTGCGTTTTGAGGTCTTTCACCCTCTTTCACCTCTACAAAATGGCACTTTCCGCATGCGTTTCCGCATGCGTTTCCGTACCCGCGGCTACATGGTCCGGTTTTCAAAAACGTATCCGTTTCCGCACGCCGCACGCACTCCGTACCGCATAAGTGGACACACTTCTTCTTTATTCCATATGCGCGATTTAAAACGCGTCCGCATCCGCATCCGTATCCGTATCCGTACCGCATAAGTGGACACGCAGCTTTACACTGACGTCAAAGTCTGAATGTCCCCGTCCGTTACAATGAGCGATGGAAATGTGCTCCATACGCTTGCGTTTATGGTGCTTACGTACTGCATACGCATAAATAGAATCACTCCCAGAGAATATGTGTGCGATTCCTAGCATACGTATAATGCATACGCACATATGGACTGCTACCTTTAATACAAGTACAATATTTAATAAGTCGATGTATCTGCTTTATTTTCTAACTTTCTGCACCTGTTCCTGCATAAGGTATGTCAAATGGATACTTTTTATGGCCAGTATTATGGTTTTTTAATTACACCACCATGATTGCAAATTTGTCCTTTTAGTCCAATTTTCCAGTTTTTCTTGGCAAACGGTGGGGGGAAAATTCACTGACCTCAGACCACACTAGCAGGTTAGTATAAAAACTATCCTGAAAGGTTACGATTGCACCCTGTGTATACCAACGGGGGTGGTTAAATAGCAGCAACGCCTGGTGGTCAAACCTGACGGACAACCGCGGGTTCATGCAGCGGTTAGAGAAGCGAATAGTTGAGCATAGGGTAGCCGCTAATGTGTACACTCTGGCAAATTAGTTCTTAAATGTATACTTTACTACACTATGTACGTTTTTTGCTGAAGTGACAGCGCAGGTTGGCGTCATCCGTTGACAATTAACTTTATCATATAAATGGTACCAAGTACTGACATTGTTCAATCAGTGTATGTGAAAAAGTGTTCTTGACAGTGTCACTTCAGTTAACATGTTCAGTTAAAATATCAAATTATTTGTTTTATTCAAATTGTCAGGGTACCTGATTGAGTTGTCGACAGGTAATTTAAAAAAAAGAACTCTCTTTGTAGATATTATTTTTTAATGATAAAATATGTGAGGTTTTGGACTGAGTTAATTGAAAGAAATGGTGACCACTGTATTCCGACAGTCAAATTGAATAGCAAGTGGCACACGTGCAATGTACATGAAACGAACAAGTCTGTCATGCAAGCTGTCAAAATATCCATAGTCTATTTCATGTTTGAAATATAAATAGTTTTGAAGTGCACGTGATATGATTTAAACTGGGAGGTTAACCTGAAACGGTCAAGGTTGATTGCACACGTCCCTGCCATGACGTCATTACTGCATCCAGCAAACTAATGTAACAACTTCGACAGAGCATAAAAAACGGAATACCCACTCTTAAAACTCTAGATTAAAATCAGCCGCAAGTTTTACAGGGAGATGCACTCTTAATAAGCATACAGGCGTGGTGCAAGAACGGTTTCATGATTGTCCATCACTATAGATAAGCTAGTTTGTCTGTAATTGTATCCCTAGACAAAGTCGGGGGATACTATGCTATTTTTGTCGGTCCCGCCGCACATGTTTGTGCGATAACTACAAAAAAATATTTCACGGATCAATTCCAAACTTGATATGTGCATACGTATGGGTGAGAGGACGATGCCTATTTAAATGGGGTCATGGCCTTTAATAGGAGAGTGACCTTAAACTTCTATAGGTCCACTTTGAGGTAAATCACACAAATTCTTAAATATATGAAGAAATCGTGCATGGATTATCGAAAAATCATGTTGACCGAAGATCTTGGATAGCGTTGTCATGTACCGAATACTGGTGGCGCAATCTATTATCCCTTTCTTGTTTTCTCACTTTTTAATACCCAATCATTTCCACTTGACATCACTGTGAGCATTATATTTAAAAAGAACAATGGACAGATTTCTTTCCTGTTAAGCATATATATATATATAGATATTGGTTATTGGATGACGTATATTTAAACTGGGGTTATGACCTTTCCTATGAGAGTGGCCTTGACCTTGAATATTGCCATATTTGGTGAAAATCACATAAAATCTTAAATATCTCAATAAGGGATGCATGGATTGTTTCAAAAACACATTTACCAAACGTCTTGGATAACTCTGTCTTTGTGGAAGACAGATGGCGCCACCTTTTCTCCTTTTCTTGTTTTCGCGCCTTTTAATACCCCCATCTCTGCCACTTGACAGTACTGTGAGCATTGTAAGTATAAAATCTAATGGACATCTTTTATTTATTTATTTATTATTTATTATAATATTGTGAAGGGTGGCCTGTACCAGAATAAGAATTCTGTTATAAGCAGGGCCCTCTTCCAAGATATACAAGATATTATAAACAATGGAACATGATAATAAAAATACATAAAAGTACATGTACAATGCGAAATATAAAAGACATGATGAGACTGTAAAATCATTACAAAAGAATGATAATATCATAAAATTAATAAAAGGGACGGTACTAACAGCGGTAAGAGCAACGATTACATCTAGAACAATTTCGTGCTGTGATAAGATTAGGACATCATTGTAAAATCGGAGAAGTACGAACGTGATAATTTTTTAAAATGCTGCAAATTAGAAGCAAACTTAATGTGTCGAGGAAGGGAGTTCCATAGAGTACTGCCTGCATAAAAAGAGGTAGCCTTGAAGGCTTCAATACGCGGTTTCGGAAGGATACAGTTTTTGTTTTCGGTTAACCGCGTCGAATAATTATGAATGCCCTTCGCCATATGAAAATTCTTACATAAATATGAAGGGGCTAAATCATTTATGCATTTATAGGTTAAAATAGATAGGAGGTACAAATATCGCTGTTCAATTGTCATTAAGCCTATTTCTTTCACTAAATCTAAACTTCTTTGAGTTGGGTCGTAATTTTTTGTTATTATCCTAGCCGCACGACACTGCATTCGTTGGATTGCGGCACGGAATGTGCTGGGACAGCTACCCCATACTGTTAGGCTATAATCTATTGAGGGTTGAACAAAGGCGTGATATATAGTGACTAAAAACTTCTGTGGTAGAAATTTGCTGAGCCGATGTAAAAGTCCAATTTTGCAACATAGCTTTTTAAAAACGGTAGAAGTGTGAGATTTCCATGTGAGATGGGCGTCAATGATCAAGCCAAGGTGAGAAAATTCATCGACATTCGGGACAATATCTTTATCGATAATTATTTGTAATGAATTTGATTGTTTGCGTTGCTTGGAACTCACTAGCATAGTAGCTGATTTTGTGGCGTTTGCAATTAGTTTGTTTTTATTAAGCCATTTAGTAACTTGGTCTACAGCAGCCTGTAACTTGTGTTGTGCTGATTCGCGATCGATGCCGTCTGCGTATAGCGTGATGTCGTCTGCATAAATCGAGCATTTTGCGTCTGTTACATTATCGGGCAAGTCATTAAGATATAGTAGGAAAATAATGGGTCCAAGTACAGTGCCTTGTGGTACACCTGTATCGATGGTTTTCACCTCAGAATTATAGTTATTGAAGCAGACAAACTGCTTTCGGTCATATAAATAATTATAAAACCAGGTGTGCGAATTTCCATTTACGCCATACTGTTTTAATTTACCCAATAATATATCGTGATTTAGGGAATCAAAACCTTTTTTAAGGTCGAGAAAGCATATGGAGTTTACACGTCCGCAGTTCATAACTGTCAGCCAATTATCAACTATTCTATGTAATGCAGTTTGGGTAGAGTTGTTTGCAAGAAAGGCAGTTTGTTCAGGAGATATCAAGCGTTTGTGGTTTAAGTAATTAAGGAGATGACGTTTAATGTGCTTCTCTAAGATTTTAATCACATGGCTGGTGATCGAAATTGGCCGGTAATTGTTAGTATCAGAAAGTTTCCCTTTACCCTTATAAATGGGTACCACCCTTGCACACTTCCAGTCAGGAGGAACTATTCCTGTACTGAGTGATAAGTTAAGAATATGTGTCAGCGATGGCGCTAAGATGACCGCGGCCTCTCCAAGTAAGAACCCCGGCATATTAAGGACACCAATTCCATGTTTATTCTTAAATGCGACTAGAAGTTTCACGACATCCTGTTGGCTCATTTGAGGGATTGAAAACCGAGAATCAGTAAAATCAGGTTGGTCCTGCACAACATCTTTGGTAAATGCTTTGGTTAAAGTTTTTCCAGCTGAGGCAAAGAAGTCATTCAGGTCATCCGCAGTTAGATCTGGACTATCTTGACCCCGGCTAACTGGATTGATCACGTGTTTTAAAGACTGCCAAATCTCCTTGGGAGATTTTGATGACTGTGCCTTGTGTCTATAATAGGAACGTTTCAGTTGACGGATCATGCAAGTGACCCGATTACGTAACCGCCTGAACTGATGCCTGCCAAGAAATGTCTAGTTAAGAAAACCTCTGTATTACGTATTACGAAGCTCTAGATAATTAAATACCTGTATCTGTCTGAAACCAGCTTTAATGCCTTTGTCTGGTAGACATATATGAAGATTCACTAGGACCGAACATAAATCACAAAAATGGATTCATTCGTTGAAACGCGGACGGGTCACTGTTGTCAACTTCATTTCAGATTCTCGCGCTAGAAAAACAGCTTAAAAATATGGCGGGCGAGCACGACACGCCGCCAGACGAAACACCTGCAGCCGTGGTCGGAAATGACAAGGTCTCGCAAGAAGAGGACAGCAAAATGGAGGACGCAGACGACACGCCTGGTAATGACGTAGAAAAGGCTGAAGGAGGGCTATCAAACACAGATGTAACTGACAAGGAGCCTGACCCATTATCACAGGAAGTACAGCTTCCTGATACACAGTCAGGAGACCCATCCAAAAACAGTGAGTCTTTTTTTATTCAAGGTAAAACATGTTAACCAGTAAATGTCAGAACTATAAGAATACGTATTCAATTTATGCCAATAGACTTAAAATGTAAAATAATCATGTGAACGCATTTTTTATTTTTATCTACACGTCGTATGCTCTCTAATTATTTCGAGTTTCAGTGTCCAATATAAGAATGAACATGCAAATAGTCATGTGGTCTTATTTCTCTCTTTTTTCACAAGGTGTGCTGCTTTGTGGGAATTATCTAACATGTTCAGTCTTTATAAAGTCCCATTATGCATGTTCACGTTAGTGAAACGCTCTGATAAACCTGCAAATATATGTTGAATCATTTGTGAAACGCTAGTCTCATCGGATTGGGCTTCATTTGTAAGCCAATTGCTAATACGGTTCATTATGATAGAAGAAAAAGTAATCATCAGTCTAGGCCCATATATAGTCCGACCCGAAATCATAACTTGAATAATTTGTAGAATATTCCATATACCCGTAATAGATATACCCCGACTACAGTATAAGTGGACTTCCCCTTAAATGTCCGTTTGACCCTATGGGTCAGACTAGGGGGTATGGTCACTTTTCAAGTTAGCGGGCCTAGGCTGTAGACCTCACCCTGTGGCTTTTACTCAAGTCACCGGGGTCTCTGCGTATAACAAAATGGCTGCATTCAAACACCGGTGAAGATGAGTAGTCCGCAACTCTCTATATCTATGGTAAAACGCATACCCCCATGGACTGGCAGTATGATCATGTTCTGGCTTAGAAATAATAACCATTCCAAATTCAGGCAGATCTTTCGGCCAACTGGTTTTTTAAAGACTAATTTTCTGTGTAGGAGAAACCCTTCAAATTGTCTCTTTTATGCCTGTGCATATGTAACAAACTACATTCATTTGCGTTATTCAGGCCAGGATGTTCCATCTTTGGATGAAACCGACGACGAAGAAGAGGAAAAGGAAGCAGCTCTGTTTGCTCAGTTCCTGGAGGCAGCCGAAGAGCATCCACAAATTCTTGGATTATCGCTCGGTGAGGATTCACTCAATACTTCACGTATACATGCATGTCTTGTATAAGAACTAGGATTGTAACGAAAACCTATATCTTGGATTATCACGAAAGCTGACAGCTGCGGCGATCGTTAACCCTCCTATTACCATAAACATGCCCTTTTAGAAACGTCATCCCCAGGGTCCTCCTGTGTTCAGAAAATCATTTATTTAAACATTTATATTAATGAATGGCATGAAATTCTCTACAGACATAACATTAAAACATCAAATATATATGGTATTATATATAAATTGGTATGTTCAAAATGAGGTTGTCTGACAAACTGACAGAATCGCATTCTCCAATCCTATTGGGATTTGCCGTTAATAGGTAGTCCCGGAAACATTGCGACAATTACTGGCATTTGTAATAAAATGACAAGTGTTGGAGTTTCAAGGCCAGATACCGGTATTACGATATTACAGTATATCGTGGTAAAATTTATATCATTATATAAAAGACTGATATCGTCCCATAATAAAGAGAACCATCCAGTGTTATCGCATAGGTCCATTTAAGTAGCCTTGACACCCCCCAAATATTCGATCCGGCGCCTGCATATCATTGTGTTGTCATTCACTTGAAAACTTATGGTCAGTTAAGACCCATTGTAAAAAGTGTGACAGTAGGAAAGGCATATAAACTGAAGGGTGCTGAGTATGTGCATGATAGAAACGTTGCATTCAAACGTGCGGTAATGTCTTAAAGTTTGGTAATGCTCGCGCAGATCAATGGTGTGAAGTAGTCACTTGAACTACAGAACCCAATTTAGTTTGAATACTGACCCCTACATGGGTCAGAGCGTACCCTGACTGTGAAATCAACGATCAGTTAATGCTTAGTGTCTTATATGGCCTCCAATGGAGGCCATATAAGACACAGAAGTCGTTTGAAGTCGTTTGAAGTTGATTACACGCTTCACCTAAAGTAAAGGCTTCAGCGGTCAAAACACGACAGTAATAAGACATGCTTATAGCTCGCTTCATGCCCGAGCAGGGAATATGGCCGCCTGAGAGCTCAAAGCCTGGCCGGTCATAAGGCATCATCAGTCTTTCAGTGACATCTGCACACAATTTAGTACAATAGATGGGAGAGCTCTTAATCTATACACTTTATGCATTGGCGGATCGGGGGGGGGGGGGGGGGGGGCACAAGGGGCACATGCACCCCGTATGTGTTCTTTTTTTAAATTAATTTATATATATTTTTGCCCCCTTGCATACTTCATTTAGCCTTTCATCTGAATTTCACAATGGGTGTAACCAGAGATAACTTTATTAAGCTGACCCCCAGAAATAAGTAATATAATTTACAGTCTTCTGGATAACTGCCATTTTAATTTTATGTAATTACGGCAGTTACACATAATTGGGACAGGCAAAATTACATTTTAAAGGTCATAATCCTTCTAGCGAATTTCTAACTCATTGTATGGATGTTCATGGATAATATTTAACGTTTGTGTAAAGATTTAGTATATGTGATTTAAATTATTTTATTATTTTTTATACATATTCATTGTAAGATCATTATGAGATAGGAGGAACTTCATGTAAATTCAGGTGTTTATATGTTTAACAGTTATTTAATGAAGTAGTTTTTACAATTCAAATGTTTCCGGAATTCATATCTATTGCCATAACTGTTAATTATTTATGCATACAAAGCTTGGTTTATTTTAATAGTTTTTTTATTTCTAGGATCTCAAAATCATTTCACGCCATGTATTAAATTTTAACTACGCTGCTTCGTGAGATATATTGAGTTAATAAAAGTTTTTTTTTCAGGAATTTAAGATTTTAACTTTATTTAAGCATTTTATGCCGATTTATTGCAGATTTCCTTTCACAACTGCCACCTTTTAAGTTCACAAAAGACCATATGGCCTTATATTTATTATTTTTTACATTCGACGCGCTGTTTTTTTTTTAATGGAGATGCTGAGCGAAATACGTAAAATCATACCCGTGTGGCGGTTGTGCCCCCTCTATAGCAAAATCTTGGATCCGCCACTGTAAAGATACAAACGTTTTATTGGCAAGCATCATTCAAACAGGGTTTTTTTCTCGATTAAATTAGCTGTTTCAATTCTTATTCGTCACACAGGCATCATGCATATATCGATACTTTTTTAAGTAAAGTTGATATTAGTGATATCATCTTCTTCACTTGCTTCGCGATACAACAATCAGCTGAGTATCTGACAGTTTTAGACATCCTCCCGCTGCGTGAGCTCAGTGCATTTTTACCTGGTCCCACATATTGAATTCTTCATCAATCTATTACAATCAAAGCGTGAAACACCTACTATGTTATAACCAGTGCCGACGTTAAAATATCGTTCCCATTTTAAGTCAGTCCTAGACTCTAATTGTGTTTAAATTTAAGGTGACATTTAACAAATACGCCTTTGTTACTACAATTTCCATTGTAATAATCCACCCTCAAGTAATTGTCTGTCGCAAAGCTGCTGTGGTGTTGTTACTTTTAAATAATATAGGAGGTTAAAGCTCACTTTTGTGAAAGAAAGAAGTAGACTGATTAAGAAAACATGAGAAAATACATATTTTAATAAGGTCACTATTCGATAACGATTTTTTTTAAAATACTATAGGGCAATGTCCTCTTTAATAAAGGTACTCCTGTAATCACAGGTGCTTCGACAGCAGGATACATTGGATTAACATATAAAAGCATGTGACCTTTCAAGAACAAATTAGGATTAATATTTCGAAAATCCTGATGGAAGGTATTACCTTTTTATCTGTTCGCCGATGTATTCATGTGTACGAATACATTCTTGATTAAGAGCCTTACTGAATGAATTTCATCTGGTTCCGAAGCTAAATTAATCTTAAAGAAGGAAAAAGAGAAACAAATCACTGCAAGCAATTAAAGGATCCGGTCGGACATTTTTAATGTAGAATGATATACCTAGAAATATAAAATAGGAAATAAACCTTTTCCATTAAGAAAGAGTATGCATAAATACAGCACGCATATAAAACGAGGTAAACCGTTCAAGACAAATTCAAAAATTTTAAGAAAGTATTTTATTTTAAATAAAATTTTTTTATAATTCACGCGAAGCTGAAGGGTGCGAATCATCGAAGTTAAAACCTTTAAATTGCTTAACTAATAAGCCCGGTCTCAGTTCATGGTAAGTCACAGTGGTTATGCAAGCCAAATGATTTAGTCTAGACCATACCAACCGAAGTCCGAGTCCAGGCTACTCGAGTCGAAGTCCATGACCGAGTCCTTGAGGTTCGAGTCTAAGCCCTACTTCTTTTTAGAGTCCAAGTCTTAGCCCAGGCCCAATGCAGAGATCCTGAAAAAGCAATTTAAAATGGAAATTTTAGATTATCATGTTCATTTTAAGTAAGTTCACACATGCTTTTACTATAATGGTAAATTACATTTATAGCTCTCGCAAAGCTTGGTATATATAGAGTGTTATTATTTTGTCATATTCTGTAAGTAGTTCGAACAGGTACATGTCTTTATAAATTTTTTTTCTGTTGGACTCGAGATGGACTTGCCTATTTTTCTCGAGTCCTTACCTCAGAGTCTGAGAACAGGTGCAAGTCCAGGACCCGCGAGACCATTTCCGAGTCCCCAAAAAAAAACCAAGATTCGAGTACTTCATAACTGTGCAAGTTCGTTATCTGCATGAATAAATGATTTAAAGTCAAGAAAAAAAGTAGGTCCAGCACAATTAAGAAGTCGAAACCTGCAGATTTAAGCATGAGAATCTGTTTAGATTTGACCGTTCTGACAGAGATCAGATTTTAAACGACTCATCTAGTCAGCTAAGACCTCCCGACAACAGCGGTTTTAACCTAGAATATGATTGCAGCATATCACCTGGTATGGGTTTTGTTGTAGATACCAGCGAATGTAATTAGATTGTACGCCATAAGATATTAAAAAGCATAACACAGTTTTACGGAAATAATAAGGCTGGCTGCTCATTATCAACACGCGAAACAAACATTAATATGTTCTTTTCAAGATTGCCGGGGGTCATAGTTTAGCAGGAACACACTGTAGGCTGGCGGAGGAATACTGGAACACTGATTGACGGCCCCTAGGGCGCCTCAGGCCGTATGGTATACCACGTGACCTGTCAAGTCTGAAATATTTCCCCAGGCTTCTTCCAAGGCACGGCGGATTTCCAGAATACGCCGTTGACTCGAAGAACTTTATATTCACTGGAATGAGATTACCTTTATTACATCACACCATTGGCTTTCACAATGGACTGCCTGGATACGCAACGACAATGATGTAGCGATGGTCGGAGATTTAGTCGTATTTTTTCTCTTTTCTCCTGAAAAAGAATGCTATGGACACAAACGTCCCATCAGAAAAACGTTAGCGCTGTCATAACTGTCACTTTCTTAACCATGCTGGAACATCTTTGAGCCCTGTTTTGACGTTGTTAACGTTTGTCCTTTTTTACGACGTCACCTTTGGTTTGCGCCACCAAATCTGTTCGTGGCAGCCGGAGCGGGCGCTTTTAAGGCCAGCCTCTCCCGACGAATATTCTGCATACTATAAACATCAGTTTATTTGAAGCTTTTAATGATTCCACTGCGTTTGTGATTTATTCATGTGCGTTTCCTTCACCTGCTTATTGCCAACACTTCAAGCCTCCGAGAAGCTAATAACATTTCCTTAATGGGGACAAAGGTAATGGTAGTTTGAGTAATATGAATAGTAGATGGCTTTAATTGGGTCCACTTAAGCTTCAGACGTCACATATACATCCCCAGCGAGATATCGCGTAGAAAAGAAAACATGATGGTTTTAACAGGAAAAAAAGAGAATGAAATAGAAACCAAGAAGGTTTCTAGAATGCCAAAAGTTAGTTGATATTTAAAAAATAATTTCGTCAGAATTTGCCCTCAGCGTTTGACCTGATATGTATACTACCTCGGGACTTGTGTTAACTATACACTATTAAATGGGTAAACGTTATTATTTATATTCTATAATTTTAACTTAACCTTACTGATTTGATGCCATGTGTATCATCCAGTTATTAAGATAATGAATCACCCTAACGCTGTATCAAGACAGATGGTACAATTCTGTGTTCGTTTGATTGGCTTGTGCATTTATGTTATAGGTTTTGTTATAGGCTATTAGTAGGCGTCTTCCACTTTCGAACTGTTAACCAATGAGCTGCCGGGATAGCGTCAGAGTGCCTTTACACCTTGCATCGAAGACTGCACTGTATCGCTTGATGAGGATGCAAACAATTGCGTCATTTTGACAACGCCCCAAGTCTACATGTACGCTGTCACTTAACATTAACCAGACCATAACAACATCTACCATATGCGAGAGAATAAAATCGTTTTATATCAGCATATTGGTAAATCCCTCTGCATGTTTGTTTAATTTCTGACCAGAGGAATACAAGCACGGCTCGCATGGTTTACTGGACGATAGCCAACTTGCATGCAATACAAGAAATGAGTCGTTGCCATAGAGCCGGATTTGACTTTGGTTTGTGAGTTTACATTAATTCGTTTGTGTGAATTCTACAACGGTAAGATTATTGTAGGATATCAGTTCAACAGGATAGATGACCTTTGTAGTACCTTCCTCGGTATGGCTTGCATTACGACTCAAGTAAGGCTTACCAGTCGAATATAAATGCCTACCGGGCCGTGCATTAACGGCTACTGGGGAGGATGGTAGAGCAACAAGTAACTAAGGCTGCCCATAAGGTATTCAATCAGTGTGTGTTAGCGAAATTTTAGACTCATGAACGCTTCCACGGGGTATAATTACATATCGCTTCTAACCATTGCAATCTATATATGGTGGATGATGCATAAAGACATACAAAAATAATACGGAACAAATGTTCAAGTTTTTAAGATAAATATTTTCGACCTCCATGTGCTCTCTGTTATAAAGGAATGAATGAACTAGAATTCTGCCTTCTAGAGAATGCAAGTCTAGCTTTCTGGCTGGTCTTTATTTTGGAATGCTCCCCTACCCGGGCTGGAATTCACTTATTCGGCTAATATTCTTAGCTTCATTCATGCATAAATGACTCGTCATTTGAGACTATTCAATTACGACATTCCTGAATCCGGATCATGTGCCGGATCCACACCACAATATATGGCCCCATCCCGAAATGGCCTAAAAATTTCATCATATTCCATTCAAGATTTCACAAGTTAGGTTTTGAAAAAACACACGAACTCACAAACACACACACGATCGGAGTTGACGGAGGCAACAATGGAGCTTCCTCTTGGAAGGATTCAGTATTGGTTTGTAGTAACGCTCGAATGCGTGGCCATACCGCACACTTCGGCCCAGTTTCTCAGAAGACCAGTCAGGTCCATCGAAGATTTCATGCCGTCTTGAAAATTCAAACAGTGCTTTTAATTTTATCTGTTCTTTTTTTCCAGACGAATTCCTTAATGTCATGGACAATTTGGAACAGGAAGATGAACAGGTAGGCGTTTACATAAAAATTTACGTTTATTTATACGATTAGGACAAATGAAATTTAAATCCTGAATATTATGTACCCGAGGGAAATGAAAAGATTTGTATGGATGTTCTATATATATATATATATATATATATATATATATATATATATATATATATATATATATATATATATCATCAGATCCTTGCTATTCCCCATTCCGTGCCATCCTGTCAAAGCCCTATATATACCTGGCAATGACATGCCTACAACATGAACAAAGTAAAGATCTACTTGGATTACGCGTCATCAGGATGTCCTGACCAAGCTTTTATGATCAAAAGGTGCAATTGCGACAAACCTTAATGTCAGAATTTCAACAACTCTGCTTCAGAGTCACAAACCCGTGTCGGACGTTTCTAGAGTGGATGTAAGGGGTATAGCCATATTGCATCATCTTGGGTATCAAAGCAAGGCATTTCATCGCTCCATCCCATCAACTTGATCTGAGCTACACATCAGCAAAACGTTTGATATTAAAAAACTTAGCATTTAAGGGTTTAATCTTAAAAAGTATACATGTATATCACTTTCTCAGAGAATTCGACATTGCAGTACTCACTTTTTTGGCTCGTTTCCAGTTGTTCCAATTATCTTCAAGGGGGTGGGGAGAGACTCATTTAATGTTAGGGACGACTCTTGTAAATCCATACGAATATACCTATATATATATATATATATATATATATATATATATATATGAATCTAATATATTTCACATATTACAACCAAGTTTAGGTTAAAAAATGTTGTAAAGCAGATATATAACAGAAGTCTCTCATTAAAATTATTTACATATATTTTATTTTCAATTTACAAATCAAACTTTCTACATAGAAAAAAGGATGAAAACATTAGTCATCCCCCTTTCTAAAGTCTGTTTGTGTGTGTGTGTGTGTGGGGGGGGGGGGGGATGAATGCCCCTGTTCTACGATTAACACCCTTTTCACTACACCAGAGCCGTGACAACTATTTTAGTTAACAAATAACAATAATATAATTAAACATGATTAAGTATATACACCTTTGATGTTGTCCATTACGGAATGCAAACGTGTTCACAGCTCACGTGTTTGTATTTCAGTCTAGACAAGAAGGGAGTGACGAAGACAATCAACTTAATGAGAAGTCAGGTAAAAGGGTTTTATCTTTAATGAGCAAAATGCTCCCTGTACAAAAGCAATCCTTATTGTCTGGCTAGTTTGTGGTGCCTTTTCTGATCGTTTGCATTGGTATTCAGCCGAAATGGGCAGCTGTCATTATTAGATCTGTAGTCGTATCGGTTTTGTGTCTTTGTTAGATGTTTAGACGTATTGGTTATCTGTCATTGTAAGATGTTTTGTCATATTGTTTACTGTCATTGTAAGAAATTAAGCCGTATTGATTTTGTCATTATTAGATGTTTAACCATATTTGTTTTCTGTTATTATTAGATGCTTAGCCGTATTTGTTTTTTTTCCATTTATTAATGTTTAGCCGCATTGGTTTTGTGTCATTAATAGATCTTTAACCGTATTTGTTTTCTGTCATTTATAAAAGTTTAGTCGTATTGGTTTTGTGTCATTATTAGATTTTTAATCATATTGTTGTCTGTCAATATTAGAAGTTTTGCCGTATTGGTTATGTGTCAGTATAAGATGTTAAGCCATAATGTTTTCTGTCATTATTAGACGTTCAGCCTTAATGTTTTCATGTATAACATCTAGATCTTTTCAATAAACACCTACTTGACTAGAAAAATATTGACATTTCGCAAAGAAAATTGTTGTTTAAAGTGTAACGTTTGAGCAAAATAAAAAAAAACAAGTCTTTAGAAAAATTACTAAGTGAAAATTTTAAAATAGTTGGAAGAAGTTTGTGAATTTAGTTTTCTAATTTCTAGACAAATATAGATGGATATGCAGTCACAATTTCTCTGGAACTGTCAAGGAACATGAATATAAAAACACATGATGTGCGTCAGTAGGAAATGTGTTTTCAATTTTTTTTAAGAATCGGAACCCTCTGTCGTGACCAGTAACTCTCTTGGCGGGATACCAGAAGCTACACTGGAAAGAATTCAGGTAAGAACCTTACAAAAACATTTGACGAAGGACCTGCCACATCCTGTTAATGATTGTGTCACCGGATCCTGCTGTACTTGAAAAAAAAATGATTTGCGTCAAACTGGAAACACTTGCGGGGCAGCTGCAAAATATCAATTTATGAAATGGGTGGATGAGGTAACGTCATTTCGATAGAGTAACAACAAGGAGGGGCCAACCCTCTCAGTATAATGCTGAACTCGAGGTTTACAGATTTTTTCTGCTGTTGGCAAAATGCAGTTGTGTTGTTGAAGTAACGCAATTTAGATGTGGGCCATTTCGAAATGAAATTTTAGGAAATGGTGCTTCATCAATTCTAACTGCATTACTTCATTGTTGAATGTTACCATAGGTCATGTCAGTTCGGGTTGTCTAGAATATTGATGCTTGGGCAACTTGTTCGTGTTCTTTTGAGGAAGTCAATCACTAATCACCCCTCCCCCCCTTTCCCGCAATATTCCCGGAATGTATCTAAAGGTGTAAATTTTCCTTCGAGCTAAATACATCTTGCTCTACGATAACCTTGCCTAATTTTGACATTGGTGTCCAATACAGAGATTCTCCTTGCTAAAAATATTTAGATAATATTGGGATTATCTACGTACGGCGTAGAAATAAAAAAAATGAAAGTATAACGTAGTTACTTAAGAGGCAGAAATTTTGGTGCCGTCTTTTTTAAAGTAGTACCACTGATGGCGTGATTTATGGGTGTTTCTTATACTAACATAATATCAGTTTAACATTTTTTTTTCAAATTAATTAATCGATATAATACAGAGATCTGTCTACTACGCATGCTTATTGACTGTAGGTAATAATTATACAGATTTAAAATAAACATAACACTATATATTAAGTAATACGATAATAAAGTAGTTATAAATTTGTGTCCAGTAATGTGTTTGCACCTATAAAACATAAGGAAAATCGTAATAGTGTGATACGAAACTATTTGACCTGTAGCACATGTTATTCTTGACATAACCCCGAAATAAACAAAAATTTTGGCGTTCAATTATAGTCCAACAGTTGAACAGCCCACACTGTTTTATCAAACTGTGATGGAAAGTGTGTTAATATGCATATTATAGTTATATACACCTTATTTTTTTTATAATTCACGCTTTTGACTATGACCAGGTAGGTGTTATAACTTTTAATAAACAAAATAATAAAATGCAAAATATTCTACGGCGTTAGGCTGCTATTCAGCTCACGTTGAATATCTCGGTCAATCCTTTAACGCATTATTTAACGGCCATATATTTGACACATTAAACAATAGCGGTTCATTGTATAATCAAATGGCATAGATAGAAGTAGATAAATACACAATTCATGATTATTGAGCGAGCAGTTATATATAATGCCGCTAAGGGTAAAGGGTACAGGCAATAAGTCATTAAGATGATGGAAATACGACCCTTACACCTGCAGGGCTATATGTGCTGGCAGGAACGCCCTAGTACACGCTACTTGAAATCTGCGAATATGTCAAGGATGGCTTGTTATTCAGGGCACGATTCAATCATGTTCCTCCAATTTCGACCCGAACACGAAACCGGGCTCTTGTATATGGATACACACAAAAACCCGACGGCTTTGGCCATGGATTGCCAGGGGAACGCGGCTTAAGTGTATCCCCGAGCACTATCCAGGGATGAACATTGCGAGCAGTTACTATGGTAACAAAGTGACGTCATACCAAGTCATAAGTGGAAACCATGCGGATGAGCTAACAACTCTTGTGGCGTATTTAACAAATTCAAAAGTGTCTAGTATAAAATATTTATACAGTCGAATACTTCTGAATGTAAGCTTTATCAATACCCGACATTCAAAGCTTTCAGTTCTAATTGTGCAGTGTGCGAGGTATCCCCTATTTGGGTGATAGGTTGAGCAAACCTGTCGCTTCAGCTCAGCCGGACAACTCATTTAGCACAAGGTTAATTATCATGTGATCACGTCGGTCACTTCCGTGTAAGTACGTCTGGATTTGTTCGTGAATTTGCTGTCTTAATCAAGTAAGAGACGTTTCCAAAATATAAGTAACATGATAATTGATGGAATGTTGAAATGACTGCATGAGGCTGTTTTTGAAAATTGTTTATTCATTTATTTATCTATTGAATAATTTGTTTGTTCACTATGATAAATCATAGTTTTCATTATTCATCCACACACATATCAAATATATACACAATAGATGACTGATATAAAATGTTCTGGGGTTAGCTTTTTAATAGTAGGAGAACATATTCAGGAAATTTTTAAGGAATTATTTCAGTATATTACAAGCATCTTACTTTATTTATTTTCCTGAGTGTTTAACCATTATGGATGCGGATGAAGCTGAAAAAAAACTGATGTCGCAAAAGGAATATACTGTATCACTGTCAAGGGCGGATTCAGGATTTTGAAAAGGGGAGGGAACAACCCAGGAAGTTTCATAAGAAAAAGTTCAAAGATCCAGAAAGAATGAGGTCACGGCCGGAAAAAAAAAATATTTAAATCCCTGAAAAAAGGTTGTTGCGGCTCAAAGGAGGGGGTCCGGACCTCCTGGACCCCAATCCAGATCCGTTACTTACTATATTGTCTCTAGAGCTATACATATTATGTATTATTTATTCTGTACTGTACACACTGCATACACTGTTTTATACACACAATGCTATGTACAAAGAGGGCCATGTAGCACCAGTTTGAAATATAAACATCTCATTAATTGTTAATATAAGTGAAATTATTATTGAAATAATTTGCAAATATCATTCAGGCCAGTGGCCGGATTATTGCTCAGTTGTGTTTACTTAATATGATGGATTCTTCCCTTCATTCATTACTTTCTGATTGGTTAAGTCGACGTCTCTCTGTCGCTGCATGATATATTGCACTGTAAGCTGGCGACAAATGCCCAAAACACTTGAAAGGACTCTACAAATGGAAAGATAATCGATCTTTACTATGGAGGACTTTGTAGCGTGCGTTTGTGGGTCATCTATTGAGAAAAACAAGACAAGATCATTCAGTGAGTTCAAGCATCGGTGAGTTTTAGATAATATATTGCGATTAGACACGCCAGGAGTTATATTAGATGGAAACTTCATGTTCACTTGCATATTTCTCATTGGGAAGGCCCATACATGATTCAACTATTTTTTTTAATGGCATCTCCGAAGTCGTACATTTTAAATAACAGCTTCAAGCTTAACTTGACAACAGGCCCGCATGTTTATGTTTAAAATGATGGAAACTGATCAAATGGCTTAGTGTTTACATTGAACCAACCCAATCGATCATTTCTCATTTTGAAGCTCATCGAGCATGGTAACTTTTGATTATATTCAATTTTAATTGATTAGGTTAGCGAATGCTACCAAATTTACCGACAAATAAATATCCTCCTGAGTTAATTTGATTTGGGCGTCGCCATGGGTCGTGCCACACACACCTATTTTAAAACGGACGAGAACTGAGTATGTTTAAAGTTTGAATGTACGGTTAATGATTCGTGACAAGTATAAAAATCAGCATAGTGTACATTGCACAAAATATAATAGTTTATGAGACATGTACGTTTTCCATGAACTAGTAGTTTAATATGACTACCATATTATGAACGCAGGCCTTTCTTTCCGGTCCGTATTACACAATTCCCAAGATTCCACCACCTTTCCCGCGGTTCAATGAATATATAGATGAAGAACTAAAGATTTTGATTATTTTCAGTCTTTCCACACATATATTACTAAAAAAATGAATGGAAACATAGAAGCTTTAAAGACCTTCAGTATGATTAAAACAAGGAGAATACTGATATGTTTAATCAAACCTGAAATTGCCAGTCATTCTAGGAGTAAACGATAAAAAACCCGAAACCCTAATAAATCCTTCACCTATACTTAATGAATGTTGAGACATATGAACTTGAAATAGAGGGATTTAGCGCATTACTAGTAGATTCCCGGTCTGCGAGTTGTGATCGGTCCATGCACTTCGTGCATCAGCCATGCAGTACGGCAACATGGGGTCATCAAGTTAATTATATATACCCTGCTGAATTGTATATTTTTTTCAGCGACCACCCATCCCTCACAGGGGTTTTTGTCTAGTACCAATATCGACTTTCATTTTCAGGACATTTGTCTAAATCTCTATGTAAACAATTGCCTAAATGATTTTATGGTAATTTCGCAATTTTGTCAAAGACACGCTCCCGCAAATAATTTGGTTGAATCACTTTACAACTACGTTTACAAGCCTGAACATATCAGAATGGGGCGGATAAGTTTATGCAATATTTAAATGTGACGTTATAATGGTTATGCTGTAAGTGATCATAACGTTGTAATTTTTATGCTCTCATTGATCATAACGTTATATTTTTTATGTTATAATAGATCATAACATTATATTTGTTATGCTACAATTGATCATAACGTTATAATTGTTATGCTGTAATAGATCATGTCAAAGTATAAACCTCAAGTAGTTACTTAAAATTCGGCAGAAATTTTTCCTACATCATATATATAAGTGCAAGAAATAATATATATATATATATATATATATATATATATATATATATATTATATATATATATATATATATATATATATATATGTAATATTTGAGGTGGTGTCCTAGGCCCTAGGCGTTAATGAAAATAATTATATTAAACCTGAGCATATGCTCAACATACGGACAGAATCTGCGTACAAACCAACGGACGACAGACGATTAATGGGCAAGAGAGGCCCTAAAGCTAAGATTTTAAAAATAGTATTCCTGTGATATATTTTGTTAAGAATGGAGAAATCTAATCAATTTGGGAAGAGAAATGTGACATAACTGCGTACAATGGTTTATATAATGGGGGAGTTCAGTTCGGACCGTCCGCTGGGCTGAGACCCTGTCCACAGGCTTTTACCACTGGGCTGAGCCCTTGTAGAAACAGAATGATGGCTACTGGTCACGTACAGCGGGCTTATCATAAGCATATGAATATTCAAGAATGAGCTAAGAACATGGTGAAAAATGTACGTTTGAAAGGCTACGCAAGAAACGCATTTGTTCATATTCTGTTGGAAAAAAATTGCACTAACTCTAGTTTCTCGTTTTATTTATAATATTTACATGTTCTCTAAAGAAAAAACTTTTTGCCATGTTTGCAAATCCCTTTTTCATTGTTTTTAATGGTGTTAATTTTCGCGAAATAACGAAGCCATAATAAACAAATGTAAAATACAAAAAGTTTTAATAATCTTACTTTTCTTCACGTAAATTCCATTCCTTTTCTGGTTTTTTTATTGTGATATGTTTTATATTTTATGTTTCATTGTCTTATTTAAGTAGGTGTGAATAGCGCAAAATAAACATGCTACTAATAATGAAACGGTGTGGAAATTTAATATGCATAACAGAACCAATTTAATGCAAATGTAATGCTTTATAAATTTATATATATACAGTCGAGCACACTTTGTGTCATATCGGTTAATAGAAAATCCCGTTTATTGTCACATAAATCTGAAATCCTAAACCATTTCCTATATAAATATTGGTAAATCTGATCGTTTAATATCATGGAATATTGTCATAATCCCGTTTATCGTCATGCTTGGAACCCCTCGCAGTGATACAAGTTCGCAGTTAATATCACATCAAACGCCGACACGGCGATCAACGTGTGTATGTATATATATATATATATATATATATATATATAAGGTAGTGTTACCCTCCGATGTAAAGTGCTCTATGGCCTTCAAACTAGGCCAGAGCGGTATAACTCTGGAGCAAAACAACACTATACATTCACAACAGTCTGTTTCACGGGATGCGACCCGATCATCAGGTGAATGTGGTTAGAATTCTAACCATATTCACCTGATGAACGGGTCGCATCCCGTGAAACAGACTGTTGTGAATGTATAGTGTTGTTTTTCTCCAGAGTTATATATATATATATATATATATATATATATATATATGTGTGTGTGTGTGTGTGTGTGTGTGTGTGTGTGTGTGGATTGGGTCAGTGTGCTATATAACAAAAGTTTTGGCAGTATTTGGCATCAGAAATAACACACTAAAAACCTAAGAAAATAATACTTCCGTAAAGTATTCAGACAGACTGTCGTTAAGATGGCCGTCTGGATCCTAAATACTCATAACAACTATATTTGTTTAACCAAAAATTGATATTAGGTTATCTATATTAGACTACAACGCAACCAAAGTTTTGTTAAGTAGTTATGTGACTGATAAATCAAAGATGGCGAAACAAATAGCCGGCGATTACATTTCTTTAATACACCCTTTCGCAAGAGGTCATTTCTATTCAAAACAATCAACAGTTACATGTTGTGGCTCCACCGATAAAACTTGACTCAACTCCCAAACTTCAAAGTCACAATTTATCAACATTCAAGATAAAGTGTTATTTTACATAAGATACACGCACCCTTACTAAATGTTACTCTTATCATTAAGATATTATCACAAACATATTACGGAATTGGCGATAATGTTGGACGCCTTTTCGAGGTATATGTGAGAAGGACAAATGCGATACACTGTGCCTATAGTGCAATTTAAACATTTATACCATATAATTCAGGTTTAATGTTATAGCAAAGATGGTTTGAGACAGACTGGCAACAAGTTTCATTTTATTCAATGCATAGTCAAAATATATACAACGCTGAAAAGTAGAGCTGGCTCAACTTAGGTAGCAGATTATGTATGCCCCCTATAGAAAAATAGGAGACCCGACATGTTGGTTTATAGCAAGCAGACAGCAAGGGGCTTAACTTTGCACAAATCTGCAGATTCTGAGGTGAATGAACCTCGTTTAATCATAACATTTTATTGATGCACATGTAGTAAGGTAATAACATGTAATTCTTCCTAATGGTATTCATTCATACTATTTAAAGACACTCCAGCTAATGACATTCTGTATGTAGATGTAGTTACAGTGAATCGCTTAAGTCAATAGCGTCAGGACACCCCGCCACTTTTCATCAAGTGGGGATGGTTAATGTAATCACCACCAGCTAATAAAAGAATTATATGTATATATTTAAAATGAAATATATTAATAATTAAAATTATATACACTGGTTCAGTATCCGAGTTAACGTTCGCTCCTCGCAAAGCGGTTATACACTAAAGTCGTCTATGATCTCCACTCGTGTAACCGCTGCTTTGTATCGCAATATTATCTGGGTTTGAACACAAGGGTGCGCACAGAGCAAAGAATTGTAATCAGACCAATAAGAGCGTGGAATATCGCATTTTGCATCCAGCTCCAAATTTTAAGCGACACCCGCTCTCATTGGTCTGATAACACCGGGACCTTCGCTCTCATTGGTCAAATTACACAAGGACCCTCGCTCTCGTTGGTCTAATTTCATCGGTTCTGGCACAGGGCCAAGAATCAGTCTAACGAGTGCGGGAGTCCTGGTGTAATCAGACCAAAGAGAGCGGATGGTACATGTTAAACTGAAAAACTTGAAGTTAAATTGACGGAACTCTACCTGTTCATACACCTCAGTTAAATGACAACCTTAAAATAACGACCACTCTTTTACGGCCATAATTCTATTTTGCTCTTTATATTAAACCCCGCTTAGACGACCACCTCGAAAATGTGACCACTCTATCCAGGTCCCATAGGTGGTCGAAATGTCGAGGTTCCACAGTACGAACAAAGTAAGATTAATTGTTCGCCATGGTATTTGGTCTTTGGGAATCAGATATAAAGAAGATTGTATGAAAGAATATATGAATGAATGAGATTATTTATTATAGCATCATGTACAGTGATACAAGAAGAAATTTAACAAATGTCTACCTATGACTAAACCCTCCCAGGGGTTTATATGACATACAGTATGTACTGTATTTAAGGTTTTACAGGTTTTGTTGGGTATATAAATCTTGTAAGATCGATTAGATAACCCTAGGAAGTGCGCACTTCTTCTTGCCAGACCTTTCAACTTATATCGTTAGCAAATCAAGATAAATATTAATTTTGTGAGTTGTAATGAGTTAATGTTGTATACATGGAGGTACCCCATGTTAATGCGAGGTTTTTTTGTTGTTGTTGCTTGGGTCAACATATCTTGATAGTTGGAAGTCACGTAGATATACAAATAGGTAATGCATTATTCGGCCAGACTCGCAACTTTTACTATAAGTTATGTCAAGCATTCATAATTCAAATAGTATACTGCATTTTGTAGTATATAAGTCAAGTTTGCCTTTTGGATAATTCGATTGGGAAAGGTTTCATTGTGAGTGTTGTGCAGGGATCTTTTGCTCTGTGATTAACTTCTCTTCACCACCGGAAAATGTCTTCTGACCAAATGGAAATATGATACGGTGAAGCATATCCAAAAGCTCAGGTGTACTGCCGTGTCTTCTGATAGACTTTTTTTATAGCAGAAGAATCAAAGAAATTAAAACATGAAACCCGGCTGAGAAAAGGCGCCAGTAGCTGTCAGTTTGAGCCGTAAGGGGAAAGGTGTATTGATTAAAAGATCGGTTAGAAAATGAACACGGGCGGATAAAAAATGGGCGCGCTTTGATGTGTGGTCTGGTGACTCAGAGTGATAATAAGAGAGCATGGATAAAGCAGGATCGGCCCGTGCTACGTTTGACTCAGCAATATTTCCCCCTTCATTCCGCTCAATGCTGAGTTCTTACATTGCTCTCAATTAGGCGAGGTAAAGTGAACCATGGATACTTTTCAAATGAACGCATATTATTCTGTTTGGTATTGCACTAAGGGCCTTTTTCAATTAATTGAACATGGGATAAGTGATCACAATTGCAAGAATGTCAGAAATTCAAAGAAATCTTTTTATATTAAGGGAATTTATTAGAATGATATATAACTATGGTAGGCATATTTAAATCTAGCAGAACTTCGAGACTGCGGGCAAACCGTTAAAATTTTACCATCAAAAATGTATATTCTATACATTCCATATAAACCAAACCGTAAAATTGGAGACCGTACAGAAGAACAATTTTATGTAGACCTAGCTGCGCCCAAGAACCCTATATAATAAAACTCAAAATGCAGCCTTATGCAGTACGAGTTCTTTATGTTTTAGTGCACTAGTTTTGCATTTGCGAAATGAGTCGGAGAAAAGGTATTTTTATAATTAGTTTTTGATGGAATGATGTACTCTGAAGTATTGTTTCATTGTTTCTCGCATTGTCCTCATAGAAGAATGAGTATCTTCTATCCTTATTCTGGAATTCTTAAGATAAGACAAGACTATATTGTAAGGCCAACCCATATACTTTTATATCGACATATTGACTACAGATGTACATTGTTTCTAAGGCCAGAGGTGTATTATATACGTTGAAAGTAATTTTTACTTTGAATAGTAATTGATTCGAAGCTCCCATTAGTAATATACGGTACAACTGAAAAAGGTATATGTGATCGAATGACTTTATATTAATCTTTCATTTACGCAGCCGGCCTTCTACAGATGAGGCAAATGGTATAATGAAGTTACATTAGGATATAATATAAATGATTTGACAAATAAATTTATGAGAAAATAATTAGCGACCTTGCCTGGAATTAAATATTTAAAAGATGCAAGAAATCAAAGAACACTCTTCTAAAAATAAAACCTAGAGACTGCAATTAAATGAAATTACAATGGCAAGATGCCGATACATTATTGATGAAGATGATAATGAGGAAACCAAAAACATACCCCGGCCTCTATGAGAATAATAATTTATCCCTACGCTAAGCAGAAGCACAGCACTAAGAAAAAGGATGGACATATAACATAAGTTACCATAGTACACAGGTGTGCCCGTTTTAATCTTAAATGGCTCAAAGTGTTCGTTTGCAAAGATGTCCTTAAAACGTGGTACTACATACCATCCTTCGAACCAATCGTGAGCTTTGGCCTGACAATGTATGATCTCAATAAACCCTTCTTAAAAGATTTAATGGAGAACTTCGCTTACACGTTGTATCTCACATAATGCGCATGTGATGAATTTACTGTCAATAAAGTGACTGCGGGGAATGGGTATCTACAATAAAAGCCAGGATACGAAAAACTGGGCTTCATAAATCACCACGCCAAAAAAGCTAAGCATCAGCACTAAGTCAAAAGAAAGCACATCCGCTGTCTGCTCTCTAGATTATTCTTCACCTAAAATGCCTTGTTCGAGGATATATTACCGAGTAAGGGGTTTTATTGCGAGTTACAGTATTTCTTTAATAGTTTGGGCTTTTCTTTAAGATTTACGGTAAATGTTGTTGAATGTGTTTCGCCTGAGACCCGCCTTGAGACTCGCGTAGTTACGATTGAACTTTGATATGTTGCAGCCTAGTGTTTTGATAGGTTGATATAACTTTCAGGAGTTGATTGACCAGCGTTGTTCTGGAATCCCTTTTGACTTTTGCCTCGTGATCGTCGTGAGGAGAGCATGTTTTAGCCCGGCTCTTGGTTTGGGGTTTATCATGAGGTTAATGTTCGGGCCGCGGTTAGACATTTTGTTAGGTTAACATAAAGATGAAAACTGTCATTTGTATGGTTTGGACTTGCATTAAACATTACTCTTTCCTTTGAGTATTTATTTCAATGTACACGTGTATTTCATTTCTCACTCATTAATTAGTGAGACCATGAAATACATGTGTACTACGTCATAATTGTACGTTACAATTGTAACTTCTACCGTTTCTTACTACCACTGGGTATTATTTTTGGTTATGAAAAGTGTTTGTTTTCGAGCGAGTGGCTTAATTGTAGTAAAGTATGGAAAACAACGAGAATTCTCCACACAGAGGAATAACCACCAGTGATATGTTTAATTTTCCCCTGTCTTAAATCATAAATAAGATGAAGTGACGATTAGTGGGGACCAGCAAACTTGCCCAGGGTTTCGGGCCATAACAAAGGGGGTGAAACTTACATGTACCTAAATCTAATTTAACTAATTTAAAAATTAAAACAGATTACCCTATAGGAAAGTCTTTGTCTCTGTTCACTTATTATTAACTAAAGACGCCCATAGAAAGGACAACTTCAGGAACTGCTTCTATTTGCGTGACTACGAAAATCATGAAGCTTAATGAAGGGGACTTCACACTGCACAGACTCGGACTCACATGAGTACGACTGTAATGTTAAGAGAATATGGGCGTCACAATCTTATCCCCACATTGCGCTGCGGCTTCCTCATACACCAGCGGCGTAGGTAAAAATGTACTGACGTAGGTAATGTAGTCCATGTAGAAAGAGACTAACATCACACCCACTATACAAACAGCCTTGTTAAATAAGCTGGATCTGGCCTTTTATCAATTACATATTTATAGACCTTAGCTTTACATATATATCTTCTCTGAATTTCTCCTTATCTTTGGGCCTAATAGTGTTTAGATAATGATTAAACATTGACTTAGATATAATTTTTTCGTTACTTAAAGAGGGCAGGGGGCGGGGGTCCATAACTTCCTAACTACAGCGCTCGAGCGCCAACGTTTCCTTCTTTAGCTTTACCTAGCTTAGGCGATGTAGTGCATTCGAAAATTTATTAGAATTGATTAATTATAATTGTTTCACTTATCACTCATAACTGCACAGACAGAGGTCAATTGCACGTTAAAACATGCAGTGATTGCCACAGTTCTTCTTATAGATTGACCTGGCCGTTATACTTTCAAAACAACATTTCTCAGCCAGTAATAATAAAGTTTGCACGAAATGAGAGAAAATTGTATAGCTCATCTTATACCATCACACAGTTGCAGGCATACCAAATGATTTTATGAACAAAAAAGGGGATAGTTGGCGGCTAACTAAACGGAGAATGTTTAAGTGTGACGATCGCAATACTGGGATCTTTCTCGGGTAAAATGTTGGTCATTCAGTTATTGCCAACCTGGGGCCTGTTGAACTTTAGCCCAGTAGCTAGTCTAACTACCATTGTTACATTGTAACGTCATCATGGTAACCATAGTGACTCTGGGCTCTGGGCTCAAGTCACCAACATGACTTAATTCATCTAACTTCAACAGACCGCTGGATATAAAGCGTGACCGACTAACTGGTCAATGGTCCATTGAGAAGGTATCGCAAGGTCTTTCCACGCCCTTATGACACGTTACATGAAAATATCTTGAAAATTGTCAAGAAAACTATATATGAAGATAAAAGGGATATTATTGATTATTAATTTTAGTTATCTATTATTGCAGGCATCACAAGGCGACAAGAATGCCAAGGTCGTTGCCAAGAAACGCGTGATCCCGCCAGTTAATGTTCTACGTCGACGAATGGAAAACCAGAACCCGGAACTGGACGAGGCAGGAGCACAGGACATGCGCAAACGAGAACCGGAAACGGTCAACAAGAAGGTACACTTTCAAACTATGTTTTAAATATTTCAATGTAATAAAGTCCTTAATCTTTACTATTACATGTTTTCACATTCCTAAAATATACCTAAATTCCATCTTGAAATGTACCTGTTTTGTTTGTGTTTTCATGCCACTGATATAATATGTCGTTAATGGAAAATTCGGCCCATCATCCATTGATGTAGTTGATGTATGTTAATTCAAATGTAAAAAAATGGAGAAAAGCCTATTAAACTGATTGCTTTAATATTTTTACTTCCTTTCAAATTGATTATCTGACTGAAGTATAAAAAAGTAAGGACAATTTAAATTGAAAACAAAATAAGATGATTAAATGAGACAAATACAAAATCATTATCAACTTAGTTTATGGCAAAATCAATTCAGATCTAACAATGTTGTGTTCTCCTTCAACAAATAACATGACGCTTTCCATCTGGAAAAGGGATTTTATGTAATTAGAACCTGCTGAATTAAATGTCAAATTGATATGGGCACGAGCAGCAATACAAAACTCTAATAAAGGGCTCTTCTATTCTTTTTCAGAACTCGGTCCTGCAATTATCCAAGCGAGATTGATAGGACAGTATCACCCGCTACAGAATCTCATCATTTCTGTTAAAACCAATCTGCACTTTACATCCAGATGTTATTGTTTGTCGAAAATAACAGATTGATAAAAACAGAAGTGTAATAATATGCAATTTACATGCAATTGATTGAAATTTGAACAGGATGGGTACCGTAAATATTTCATTCATCAACCAAACATCCCGTGTACAACTTTGTTTGTACAATTTACATATCAAACTTTGTTTTTAAATGTCAAACCCACCCCAAAAAGCACATAAACTGTATGTAATTAAATGATGATACATGGTATAATTCAACATAGATAATGATAGTGAGAACTCACTGTCATTCTGAATAACATAGACACTGACATGATCGTCATAGTCCATCCTAGAAACAGTTTAATTAGAATCCCAGGAACCTGAACGATATTTTCAACGCTATAAGGAAAGGGTAGCCACGAAGCATCCCCACAAATAATGTGTTCTCCTTTGCACTCAACAAAGCACCATCAAGTTTTTTTTTTGTTATAATAGATTTATTATTCACATGGGAATTAAGCATTAGTGCGCATTATATAAATATTGTATACTTTAAGTGGTGCCCTGCATTCGTGGTTGCGTTTGAGCACAGATGAATAACATATATGTATGTTTATTTATTCCTAAAATATGTCAACCATATCATGTTATTATACTCAATGTGACATGTTGAATTAGGTCTCCACAATAAAGTTCGGTATATTGCAGTGAAGTCGTTTACTATGAGCAATGTGTGAATAAAAATATACTTTAAGATTTATTTGTTTTCCACCCTTATACAGTATTCACATCGGTTCAGAATAGAAATAAATTGAACGGCTGCCAATTATATACATATTACTTGTGTAAGCTAATATTAAAACATGTAAAATATTGCACACTTTCAGAAAATAGATTTTTTAAGAATATATTTTTGGGAGTATATACTATTTGCAGAAAGATGGTTAGTAAAGGGAATAAGTGCTACTGCATCTGCTTCATTTCGATCATTTATGTAGCTTTAATCCGGTGGGACAAACGCTTGCTTGCCACTAGTGATATGTTTCGATGCATTGATCCTGCGCTGCGACTGCTGTAACCACATGACAATTAAACCACTTGCTTTGGAATACATTAAGCGACTGTTAGTCACGCATAATCCCATAGTTTCTGGTATTGCAAATGCTAACAGTTCATTAGTAACTCTCCACAGGCTCACCGAACTGTCGCAAGCTGACAATGTTTGCGTGTACACCTGCTCCAGGGAGTGTCAAAATGACTTTTTCTTCCATAAGAAAAATCTACATTAAATCCCGGAAGAATTTCATATCAGAGCTCCCTCACTCTGGCATCGCGGGTTCCCAAAGATACCTATTTTCATAGTTATAAGAGTGCCTGTTAGCTTCGATGAACTTTTGAAGTCTTTTTTTCTTTTTTTTTTCTTTTTCAAATCTAATTTTGACCACTCCGGTTAATGTGCCATTGCAGGCTTCTTATAATTTTCTCAGGGGCGGTTTTAGGATTTCTGGGATGGGTGGTTTAAACTTTACAACGACGATCTAATATCCTCTTCCCCCTCCCCCCCCCCCTCCAAAAAAAAAATAAAAATAAAAAATGAAATTGCAGAATTCAGTAAAAAAAGGTATATCCGAAAGGACGGGATTATCCCCTCCGGGCGCCCTCTTTGATTTTAACTTTTTAATCTTGTTCCACCAGCTAAAGCAGTTGCAAGTGTTCGCAGACTATGATACAGGTCAATGTCTTGATAGCATCGCAACAGCATCACCCGGGGATAGCAGGCTGAAAGTACAAACGAGCAGTGTCATCGATGTCAGACAGCAACTTAATACAAACCACAGTTAGAGCTTTTGAAGTTTTTGCTAATGTTTCGAAGTACAATAATAGCTTGATGACACGGTGTCGTGTTCCACTGTCAACTTGTTATTACACCAGCCCACCTGCACATGTAATTCGTTGAATAAATGTTTAAATAACACCGTACAAGACTTGTCTTGATTTAGTATTGTTACACTTAGGTGTGTTTATATTGTATAGCTTGGGAGCTCTCCACAGAGCGAGATTTTTCATGGAGTCGTGTCCCCACCATCCAAGTCCGAGTGCAAATCTGAGTCCTGGCCACTTGAGTCCAAGTCCTTGATGTTCGAGTCCAAGTCCAACTTCTTCGATTCCGAATCATTTGGAATCCGAGTCCAAGTCCGATTCCAAAACAAATATCCTTAAAATGCTATTTAAAACGGAAATTTCAGATTATCATGTTGTTACAAGTGCTCTTTTTATTATGTGACACGGGCGTTACTCCTGTTGTGGCACTCGTGTCTGGCCGCGTATTACATTCTATGTTTAATCCGTACTGAATGAACTGTCGTTGTCATGTTTAGCCTTGGGTTTTCACGCTTGGTCGTGGGTCACGTGATGAGCCTGGTATGTGGAGATACACAGCGCTGTTTTTCTAGAGAATTCCTGAAACGGGTGTAGACTGTGTTCTGCAAGATCTTATAGACTGTTCGAGAAGTGGAAAATTCTCGGCTTGAGGTGTGAATGTATATAAAGGGGTGTGTTTTAGAACGGTAGGGGAGAGAGAGCAGAGAAGATTTTAGTGGACGCAGAAGCGTGTGTCAGATTCTATGACCTTATCCGACTTATGCGGCAATTATAGATTTTCAAAGACTTTCTCCTGGATTTTATACATTTGGACTTCAGTTTACTTTCTGGGTTGTTGCAAGAACTTTCCACAGGACTGTCATTCTCCGAGAGTTTACATTTCAAGGACTTATCCTGGTGACAGTGTTGGTATCCAGGTACTGTGCACGTTATTTTTCTGTGTAATTGTATTGACTTGTTACTATACGGCTGTTTTACTGTATAATTGTATTGATTTAGTGTATTGTATTGTTAGGGTTGTTTTAGGAATAAATTATGGTTATTTGTTAACAATAGTGGTTGCTCGACACGGTCACTATTGTAATAACGTACACCATTGTAATAAATTTCGTTAAAGAATAAGTTATTGAGTACGGATGGATTACAACGTTTGGAATACTATAATTTCCCCAGCATTTTACACTTGAACACAAATATAAAAAGATGGAGGCATTTCAAGATGATATATTAGGGAAATTATTTCTTCTGTGGTGAGATGAAAGTATCGGCTAGTTTTTATTACAATAGGGACCGTTATTACAATAGTGGTTGCTCGACACGGTCACTATTGTAATAACGTTCACTATTGTAATAATTTTCGTAATTGCTATAATTAATGATGTAGGAGTGATTATAAAGTTTGGAATACCACAACTCTGCAGCATTTTAGAATTGAACTCAAATTTAAAACAATGGTGGCATTTCAAGATGAACGACCATAGAATTATTTCTTCAGTGGTGAAATAAAGGTGGCCGCTAGGTTTTATTACAATAGTGACCGTTATTACAATAGTGGTTTCTCGACACGGTCACTAATGTAATAAAGTTCACTAGTGTAATAACATATGAAATACAAACTGATGCGTTTTTGGGGAGACAGAGTAAGAATTGTGGGTTTTTTTTTCCGGAAACGTCATTTGTTTGGAAGAATCTCAACAAATCTACGAAAATTTTCCGCCTGCCATATCAACCACTATTTTAATAAAAAATTATTAAATATTGGTTGCATTGCAACCACTATTGTAATAATTATTACAATAGTGACCGTTATAACAATAGTGGTTGGCAAAAAATGGCCCTTACCAACCACTATTGTAATAATTATTACAATAGTGAACGTTATTACAATAGTGGTTGCAACAAAGCTTGTTATATACTGTATAGTGTTATTATTTTGTAATATTCTGTTGGTTATTCTGTTGGCAAGTCTTTAAAA
Organism: Sipunculus nudus; assembly: GCA_026874595.1. Lineage (NCBI taxonomy): Eukaryota > Metazoa > Annelida > Sipuncula > Golfingiida > Sipunculidae > Sipunculus > Sipunculus nudus. The sequence goes on along the minus strand of CM049308.1, from coordinate 39,939,314 downwards.
TGTGATTTATTTTTTTACCTCCGAATCCAAGTCAGGGACCCTCAAGTCCCTAAAAAATGGATTCGAGTCTAACACCCCTGGTTTTCACTGCACTACTCCCAGAGTGATGTATATACGTGCATTCGCCTGGTAAACCCCCCTGTAAATCCTGCTTGCTTTTTTAGGGTTGACAGGATCTCGCTACAAGACGGCAAGAAAACGGGGGCAAGAATGTTTAGACCAGTGGGATTGGAATATGGTTCATCATGCTTGAAATTTGCTGTAATCTGATTGGATGAAACATTCTTGGCTCTGATACGGTCGGCTGGTGGCGAAAGCCATCAAACCCTGCTACAGCAAGCACTGGTTACGAGCAACAAGTTGTAGAACGAATGTAGCGTTTAACCACGTTGTAAGGAGTGTACGGTGGCTGGTAGAGGGCACACAAAATGTGCAAATCTCGTTCGCACGCAATATTATCAAAAAATAAAATTCTGTGTGTCCTAAAAGACCCAATGAAAAGTGTAAATATATCTTTCCATATGTTGTATTTTCCGTTGGAACACCGTCAGTTTTGCAATTGTAACCTGGAATCCTTTTATTAAAAATATAATAATCTATGTTCAGGAGTTTTTCTTGGTCGCGCTGGAAACACCTTAATTAAAATAAGATGTATGTTCCTTAAACCACAATAAAACAACATTCTTTGACTTGCATTTTTTCTGGTTCCACAAACTTTTACTTGAAGTCGTCAAACCCCCGAAATACTTATGTATTTATAAGTGGAAAATGGCATTTAGAAAGATGGGTTTATGAATCAATGTATATTTCACTATTTCCCCACAGCACATATCCTAAATTAAATTATTTAATTATATTGTGGGGAAAATTTCGGAATGAACTCTTGGTGATCTTGAAATTGCCTTGTTTATGAGGAACCCTTAAGCGGCCAGGTTACATGGGTAGGCTTTTAAGCCAGCAGTGTAGCGTTTTCTGTGTCGAAATGCCCAATCCAGCAAACCCATAACATTAACACATGGCCACCAGTGTCTCGTCCAAGCATAAAGGATTATGGTTAAGCCGTGCACCATCCCCATATCATCGGCGTACATCAAATGAATACCAAGTTCACAGAGTGCTTACCGTAAAGGCCAGTCTTACCAGTTGATTTACACCAGTCTCAAGGTGAAGGCTGAACATTAGACTAAGTAAACCACTTTTGCTGGGATTAACGAGGTCAACTCATAAACATACCCCCCCCCCCCCCCCTGTATCTTTCTAAACGCTCTTTTCTTAATCTTCGTCTTCCAGAAGCGAATTCTTGTTTTACCTACCCGAAAGCAGGAACTCAAACTGTTCCTCTACTTCCTCCTTCAAAAAGGCTGAGGAATAGGTCCAAAACTCTTTCGTGTGTGTATGTGTGGGTGTGTGATTTATTTCATTATACAGTTAAACCTTAACTTATTTCCACCTCAGTTTAGCGACAACCTCAAAACAACGGGTACTTTTTAACGGTTCCAGTTGTTTTTTGCACTTTACATAATACCTCGCAAATGCAACTGCTTTATCGAGGTCCTTTTTGTGGTCGTAATTTCAAAGTTTTACTGTAATATCTTTCTAAAATTATAAAAAAATTATACGTGAGGTTTAAAGCGATGTAACAGGTAAATTGACAAGGAAAACTGCCAGTCACAATCAGCTATAAGTTAATGATAATACATTCTGATAAAAAGCCGTAAACAATAATTTCAGGATGTCAAGCAAAGGGATCACGAAATATAGGCGTGTATGGCATTCATAGACGTTTCGAAAAGGTTTAGTTTTTTAAATTTCATTATGTTCTTAAATATTGTGATTTCGTATTTTTCAAAAAACGGTTCTAGCAGAGGCCCTAGAATCAGACCAACGAGAGCGGGTGTCGCATGATAAAAACTTGAATTTTGAAGCACTATGCCATACGAAGTTCTCATTGATCTGAATACAATTCTTTGCCCTGTGCTTACCCTGGTGGTGGAACCCAGAGAATCTTGCCATACAAAGCAGCGGTTAAAACTAAGGGAGATCTGCGGTGTATAACCGCCGCGCGAGGAGCGTACACGCCAAGTTTTGAGAGTTCATTCTATTCCGTGTATCACTTTGCATTGTCAAACAAAGAGTGGTTGGTCATTCAGGCAAAGTGTCAGACCCTGAGTGCTGTAGGGTGCTGGTTTAACAATATATCATATCAGTGCTAAAGTAATGGGTGGGATATTTGAGGTGAGAAATATAAATATAAGTTATTATCTCTTCCAATACGGCCTTGTAGGATTATCCAGGCTTTAACGACCGGCACGTGATCGCTTTAATCAAAACAGATGACAGGATTAAGAGTTGGTAAATATGTCATGGCCAAAGAGCGTGGTGAATTACTCCAACTGAAAACCATTTCTCAGGCAGTGAGCGGTTTATAATGTCTATTCAGATTTTGGAGGCCTTCCTTCAATAGTTGTGTTGACAAAAGACTTCAAATACCATTCCATGTAGGTTTAGGTCATCATATTTTGAATATGCGACGTCTGATATAGAGAGAAAAAAATCAAAGGATGACGAATCGATTCTGTGATTAAGGAAAAAAAACTGAAACAGAAAATTGAAAAAAAAAATGCTTTCCTTTTCATTCATGCCAAAAACTACCTAACATTTTCATAAGATGATACTAGTGCTGTGCCGATCATTGAATCGATGATTGGTCGTTTACTTTTAAAATTACTTAAATCGATTTTATTTTTGCATAATCGGTTAAAAACAATTATGTATGCACATGCAAAGAATCTTATCCTGTCAGAGATATACGAACACAAAGTAACGAACAGCATCAAAACGGAACCTTGCGCAATCAACATCGTCCGACTGCAAGTCAACATTGGATGCGGGTGTACTGATGGTTTCATTATGAATACCGATGTACATGTCAGATAAACTATCTACTGCGGTCAGTATATCAAGTGCTAGTAAATAGCATATTTCGAGGTATTATAGAAAGTACATAAAATAATCGATTAATAATCGATCATCGGTCGTTTTATTTTTCAATCATGGATTACGATTTAAAAAAAACCTCCCATCAGATGATACGGGAGTAGGAATGATGTGATAACTCAGTCCTTTCACATGCAACTATGTCCTTGAATGATCATTTGTTTGTTCGTAGAATTCATTTTTGTATTGGATATGTCCGCGGGAGTTAACCAAATTTCCGAACAATGCGAAATGGCGAGACAATAGCCCTGTTGCAAAACTGTGTCGAATTTATTTAGGATATATTTAGAAATACGAATAATACTCCCCCTAAAACACCTCTTTTTCGACATTGTCGCCGACAATTCAAGACCAAAAGCGGACTTACCCGAGGCGTGACCAAAGAACAGTTGCGTGATAACGGGTCAGTAACGACATCGTTAGTTATAATATAAATTGTCCGATTACTTTCTCGGCCGTTCCATTAATGAAGGAGGCATTTTTTTCATTTAAACAACAAACTTTTATTATAATTCGATTTCTGAGATTATGAAATTTTCAAATAAAATCTACAATCATAACATTTTAGTTGGCCTCCATATGAATAAGCCTTTCGTCTCAGTGGAGAGTATGTCAAACCAGTTTTGAGTGCATATTTACGTAATTGGAAGAAGTGAACCTACAGGGCTCAGTGAGAGTGGAACCAAACCTCAGCAGTCATTAATAATACAAATAAACTTAGGAACTAGTCACCCGATCTGCCAATCAATCAAACGATCTACCGGTCCAGGGGACGAGGGTTTGTCAAGTTTGTAATTCTGTTGACCTGTTAAACCTCTCCCACCCCATTCTCTTTCAGTCGATCGCTGATATTTTGTGAACAGAACTGTGTGAATACCCTAACTGCTGTACATACCAGCTTAATCCAAGTTAAATCACACCCGTAGGATTCATAGTGTTTTTTTTTGAGTAGGTATAGGAATTTCTAAAGGTCAGTTGTCGAGCGTTTCTTTGGTTCTGAAATTATTGCCTCCGCCGGGAGGATATGCGTTCATTTCCGTTCGTGTCTGTGTCATGCACGAAAAAGTTTCAGGGCACCTCGGGAATGGGTAGGTGAAAAATCGATTAGATTTGGTATGGGTCCTGCTCATGATCCGAAACCAGGAGGACTTCCAGGAATATTCACAAATGTGCAGTCACAAATGCATGTTTGAACATGGGGAAAAGGGCCGAAAAAGTTATTTTACACCTGTGTTGGGGAACGTAATGCACCTATGCACCTGGGAATTAGGGGTCAATAAGTGAATGGTAAACATGGGTAGCGGAGTACCCCACATAAAGGATATTTGTATTGGACTCTGACTTGAATTCCAAAAGACACGGACTCGTAGAAAGTGGAGTTGGACCCGAACTTCAAGGATTATGACATGCCATCGGACTCGTGTGGACTGGACTTTATCACTGGTCTGAATTGACTAATTTATAACATGTTTTTCTGACTCAGTATTTTATGATTCTACCAAGATCATCTACCCGGCTAGGGCTGTGTGACTCTGACCGAGATGGATGCATCAAGTGCAAGTCCGAGTCATTGACTTCAAGAGGCCAAGGCGAAGACAGGCCGGCGGAAAATGGCCTCGAGGCATCCACCGGCCTCGGGACCTAAAACACTAAAATATACAGTAAAATACTCTATATACTATGCCGGGGAAAAATCTTAACAAAGGGATGTATTATTTAAAAGGAAATCATAAATGAATTTTGTAAAAGCACTGGTCGTACCAGCGTACGTTATGACATTTGGATACGATACGATAGGAAGCCAGTTACGATATGAAAATTTGGAACATGCTCGAAAAATGCAATACGATACGAAGCCATGATCGTAAGACCCCGAATCGTATTTTGATTTGTATCATATCGTATCGAAATTTAGTAACGTGTACGCCGTGTATAATCCTCTTGTCCACAAATGCTGTTGGATTAGTACACAATTACAGGAAAGGGCTCAGGTTATCTTGCATGGCCTTGCATTATACGAGTTCAAATAATTAAAGAAGATGGTAAATGAATGTAAAAATGTATCGTGCAGGAACTTACTTATGTTTTATTCATGTCTGAATATTTGGTAAGCCAATCAGGCTTTTTTCTTCTACCTATAGTTAAGGGCGGCTGTTTTATTCCATGACACGCACGTTTCGAAGATATCATAAAGTTTTCAAGATATTGGACTCCTGTTTGGTGATGTTTTTTTTTTTTCGGATCTCGGTTTTGGACTCGATCATGAAGCAGAAGTATCGATGCAGATACTCATTTATTTAAAGTAATCACTATACACTGCATGGTGTCTGATTTACATTCTGTTCAACGTTTTCTTGCCTTTTACCAACAAAATATACAACAGGATAAAACATTCTCAATACAGATCTTAACAAATGACCATATGCATACAATAGCCAAAAATAAATTCGTTTCTCCTCTAGACATAATCCTACAACATCCTTTGTAGAGACTAACATCACATCCACTTAGCAAGCAGGCTTTTCAAGTCCGCTTGATCTTACCTTGCACCCAGTTTAGTATTTATAAACCTTAGCTATTTATAAAACCTTAGTTTTTCATCTCTATCTCCTCTGATTTTTTCCTAAATTTTGGGCCTAATAGTAAATAGATAAACATACAATTAGATATCATCTTTATCGTTGCCGAAGGAGCGCCTAGGGCGGGGTCCCTGACTTCCTTAACTACGACGCTCGAGCGCCATCTTTTCCTTCTTTAAAAAAAAAAACCAAACAAAAAACCAAGAGAATATCTTTTCACACACTGCTTGTTAGACCTTCATCAGTAATCCGTACATAGACTTTAGTTGCCAATGCACATTTTGAAAAAAAGAATATCCTTGTGTTACAATGAAAGATATGATAGATATTCTTTCTTCCATTTTGTAATTTTGAAATCTAACCACGAAACAGTTTAGTACAAAAAAGCCACCTCAAGTGACAAGGTAAAATTGGATTCTTGACTCCTATAAATTGTACTGCTGGCTGGTTTCTAGAGCCGGTATCTATATATACTGACTCTATATTGACATCACGTGAAGACAGAACTGTAATCCACGTGAGATTGCAACAAAGGATTCTGACGTAAGCATCAACTGTGGTAGCAGTTATGTAGCCTTAGCTTTAATTGGTGGGATTAATCACGCAAGCACTGAAGACACATTTTTGGTACCAGCTGACGGACCGGAGTGGTTAATAAGTACGACTGTTTAAAAGTATAATATAGCATGTTTCTCTGTGATATGATTATTTTTAAAACATATGATAAAAAATTCAAGGTTCATTAAAAAAATAAAATGGAATGGTATAACGTAAACACAGAGCTGCTTAACGACACAGTGAGCCAATTATCATTTGATATTCTGTGGAGAATTTGTCTTCCTTGAGCAGTATTTTTTTATCAGGTGAAGTGTTCTTGTTTTCTAAAGACTCCAAATAAAAGATAATAATATGCTTCTGTATGTAATTAATGTATTTTGTTCATGATAGTTAAGTATACATATAAACTGCTTGGTAGTCGGAGAAAAACCACCGACCTTGGACAGGCCACTACAACCCACTCTCATGGCCACACCCGGTATCGAACCCGGATCACCAACGGAGAATGCCGAGCGTTTTACCACTAAGCCATCCAACCAGCGAGCGCCAACATCCGAGCCATGGAGAGCGCCTTGTATTAGTTATTACAACTTGTTGTACGATCCATGTAAAAATAAATATAATATAAATGATAAATATAAATAAGTTTTTATATAAACTGCTTTCTAAGCTCAAAGTAACTGTATTACATATATTCTGGAAGCTGTGGTTCAATTTGTTAATTTTGAACAATGCAAGTTGCCTTTTTAAATACATAATTCTCCTCTTACAGAAAGTTGTGATTAACACATCTGACAAGAATTGACCAATACTAAAAAGCCCACCTATTATTTTTATTCAAAGCATTAACACATCAAAATATTAAAATACTCCTATTTTGTAAAAAAAAATGGAGCCTATTGATAGGAATGGTATAAGGATATCCACTGGTATTAAGCTTGGACTTGTCTATACGTCTCTAGTGTATCATAAGAATCTGGCAGATACATGTGCAGAACGAAATGTTGGATATGAGCCAGATTTACCAAGCAGACGACCACGCCTTACCTTGGCGATATCCTTATCCAGGATTTTGCCAATTAGTAGCGGTGAATCAATATGTCTTTGTTCTGTCACAGACTAAGACGGGTCCCAACAATACGCGTGGTTCGGCTGGATTTAGCTTCTACTTAATAAATCCTTTTATCACTTTACCCTGGCCAGCTGTCGCTGAATCAATTAGCGGTTGCCTTGGGGTCTTCGGAAATGTCACCACTGGATCCAGTGCACAAATGACTCCTGTGGGCTAGGACCACCGGCATGTCAAGTTTAATGAACATGGTTTCTTTAATACACGAATACGCTTGGTTTATCAATTCTCATTCATGCCTCATATATACCTGTGCTTAATAGTCCGGATACTGGTGAATCGGTATAATTGCAGGGCTTTCTGAAAGTTTCGTATATTTTATCTTGAAGAGCAAGCAAGATTTTTCATCCAGATCACGTTTTTGGCATTTCAAGAACATCGGGTACATATAATTCCTCGTTTAATGTTCATCATGAACCAATTACGTTTGGTTCAAAGTACTGCTCCCCAGGCTCTCTTAACGCTTTTGATCATCAGACAGATATCAATATTTGTAATGTAAGGATTTTTTTCTTTGGACATTTTTTTCAGTATTTATTGCCACTCATTAACCTGTGGCTCAGAATTATATCTAAATATTCTTAAGTTCAGAAGAGGATAGTAAGGTGCTACGCCACATGTGGATGTAATGATTTTTACGTGTCACGCTGACAAAACGGGAATGTCTTTCCGTTAGCATGAATTCAATATGAAAAAAACAAGATACAGAAGCAAGTGAAAAAGTTTCAGATGACATTTATTAGTATTGACAAGCTAATTTTTAATTTTACATAAAGTCATTTCGAGAATCAGAGGGTAGTTGTCGTGAAGCAGTCAACGTGATGGTACTTGATGCAAGATGATCTCTCTTTACACTAATCACTCCACCTCTGTTTTATAGGCAAAATTCTGTAGTATTGACATCTCTTCATTGGAGGCTGTTGCGTTCGCAGGCAACAAAGCACGCATGATTTTATCATATTATTTCTTTCACAACAAATATTTAACTACGAACGAGATGTAATCTTGACACATTCGCCAGCAACGTCCAGCAGGCAGCTGTAAACGATACCACAGCATTTTTTCCCGGGAAAACGAGCGAGATTTGACGAGACTGGATTGGTAAGCACTTATCAAATGACACTACACAAAAATCTTTATATCATATAAATTCACTGATTTATAAGCATAAGAATTTTCTGGGTTATATATATATATATATATATATATATATATATATATATATATATATAATATGTTCATGAAATCTCGCTTATTCTCGTTTGACAGGAGTTGTGGCAAGATTTGACGAAACGTGTATTAGAGTCACTGAGAGGTAATGAAATGATACCCAAAGCAAAAAAATTGACCTCTCTTACAGAAATAGTTATAATTATTATCAGGGAATCTGGCTTATTCTCTTTTGACAGCAGATATCGCGAGATTTTACGAGATTTGCATTTGAGTAACTTGGAACTTGACCTCTCTAGCATAAAAAGGGACCGCGAAAAGGCTCGATATTTAATAGCTTACAGCAAAATACGTATCCATGCAACCTGTAGAGGGGCAGTCAGCAAGACAGTCCATGGATCATAGTTTCCGATGTAGCCTTCAGGGTTGTGATATTTGTTATAGTAATTTAGATAGCACAAAAAAAGATATTTCAAACTTTTCAACTACAACGCCCACTGGTGGTCATGGTCGCATAGAAGACAATAGGCTTCTAGCCTGGGCCATGCATAACATTTTCCCCTCTGTCGACTCTTGTCTCTGAACTGGGCATTAGAACTGGATCACTAGTGACTAGTTTGAAACACTAGATGGAGCTTCAGTCCTGTCTGGGCCTGTGTTTTAACGTGGGGCTCGCAAGAAAGCTTTACCGTAGTAGACTGGATCCAATCCGCCAATACAATTCTTCTACAGTTCTTTGGTTTTCGCCCATAAATAACTGGCTCTAACTTCACAAATACAAAGTTCAGAAAACTTCTAATGTCCTTCTCGGCTACATTAACACTGTCTCCTGGAGCCAGTAATCGTCCTAACGCAGTACTTGAAATAACATCCCGTCTGGTGCGAATCTACACCTCACATCGTCTGGCTGCGAAGACACTTCTCGACTGACCTCCTCGGCTGCTTTAGACCCGGCTTTTATATCAGAACTACTTTATATCGAACTTTCTACATGGAAATCACCAACTAAGCCTCCCAGAAGCATCTGGACCTCCAGAATCTTCTGTCAGCCAATCATATCAAAAAGTCGGTTAGCAGGTTCCTTTACTTGATACAAAAACAACTGATCTACTGATCAGCACATACTGATTATGATATAAATAAACACAACATTATTAAAATTACTAACTACTTTTCCTTAATTATAGCTTGTTATTCTATGAGGCTCTCATTTACCCTGACCTGGTAAAAACATTGGTGTCAGATGGCTATGATATTTCGTAAATATACCACTATAGGTTGGGCATAGATGCATTCTCCATGTTGCATCGCATACCTGATTCTTTTTTACAGTTTTTCCAAGGTGAGCCTAGACAGAAGTATGGCTTTTCAGTATAGCACCGCTGAAAGGACAGCTCCTAGCGGACCGTACGAGCTGTAAGAGGACTTTACCGCTGTGTCTTGGAAGTAATCCATTGAAGAGCTCATTCTTAAAGGCAGTCGCCTTTGGAGGGAGATCAGGGAAAGACACCGAGCCCCAGCGTCTTCTGAAAAGGTGGCGCAAGCTGTATATTTGTGTGAGAATAAAACAACAGAGCAGCAACAAAAAAAAAAAAAAAAAACTCGAAGCATAAACGCCACAAAGCTCCTGCATCAGTATATCAGGAACTGGCCTTGAATGTGTCCAGTCTTGGGTTTATCCTCGCTCCGAGGTCCTAACAATATGTTTTGATTTTTCATGGGAGGTAGTCTAACGGATAGGCATCACTGATTTATCGTCCTCGTATTGTGTGCTTTGGCTTAGTTTGTCTTAGGAGAAAGTTTTTCGGATAGACTCCAAAGAAATTTCGTACTCACATAATGTAATCTTCTCATAGACACTTTGACGCATCCAATAATCTGAGGCTCTGTGAACTTCCTTCAGAATGGCTGGGGCAAAGTGGTTTGCAGAATATCGGCTTCTCGTCCGGTGGGAATGGGACTTCTGGCTGGAAGTCAGTACATAGAGAAACGTCAAGCACACACCTTTAAAGTGTGTTTGTACGTCTGTTTGTTACTGTTCTTTATTCGTTGTCTCCATGCACTGATCATCTTCAATAACATTTTTCTGAACTTTAGGAGATAATCTTAGGACGTCCAAATAGATGCGTATTGGAAGCTTCAACGGTCGCTGTCGGCATTTGGTTGTCATGGTGATGTTATCATTATGGAGGTGTATTCCAATGACTTCAAAGACGTCACTGCTATAACGTCAAAGTAATGGAAGTTTAAACCAACGACATTCATCTGGCAGTTTTTATTGTATTTTTAATAAACAAACCAGAATCTTCAGTGTGTTAATAAGGACAGCAAGATTTATCTACCCGTGGTAACTAACTTTTGTCTATTTTGTACTGATAACTCAAGTTACATAAAAATGGGTGGCGAATGGAATGTTTTCATCAGCAAAGTAATTTCAATAATTGGAAAGCTCTCCTGATACCACCTATAGATTCATCTGTGATAAGTTGGAACGGCACCGCCTGCAGCCCCTTGAATTGACCAGAGTATGCGCTGAGTGCTTTTTAGATCATTTTAGTGCTTTGTTGAACGCCAAACCCAGACTTTCACCATAGGCAGTGGAAGCAGAAAGAATATTTGCTCCATATCGGATCTGTGTGTGTTTTATACATAAGCCGGTTGGATCTTTCACAACACACAATTGTTTCATGGATAACAGGAGATAGAGCCTCTTTGCCATAAGCGGCAAAAACTGTCACGTCTGCGCAGGACGAATTCAACAACAACTCATTATGTGCCACTAGTTTCATTCAACAGAAGTTTGTACACTTTTCAAAACGGAACCACACATTCACGTTAATCTTTGTATGCGGGGGTACTTCGGTGAAATAATGGAGCCTCAAGACGCTCCGAACAAACATATTTGCTTGCAGTTTGCAATTTGTCAGCAGATCGGCAGGCCGATCGTCGGATATTTTGTCGGCGGCATAGGTATATGAGACTTTCTGGCTGTATATTTAACGACATACCATTACCCATTTCAAAACTGAGAGCAAAACCAGTCTGAAAGAAGGTGGTATGTGACATAGAATTTATATATATATATATATATATATATATATATATATCCTTTGGTTTATATCCGGTATCAATGCAATAAGATGGGTGACCGTTTGCAGCACATTCCCCGTGTGCCTTGTATCACGTCGAATATAAATGCTAACTTAGCCGTGTATTCACGGCTACATTATTAATATGTGGACTGCGTGTTGCGCACACACGTCTTTCATCCCGTGTGTTGGAACCTTTTCGTATTTTCAGCTATCATTTACCAGAGCTAATTAATTTCTATATATGGCATAAGCAGAACAATTTTATTCATGCGTATTAATTCCTTACTTAAGGATGTTGCTTTAACACTTGACTCCTGACATCATGACGCGATCAACGTATCTACATATTTTTCCAGAGAAAATCTGCTGCCTTTTCACGTGACTTGTGACGTTAGCATGTGTGCATTTGCATTTTTTTTACAGTCGGCTTATATCTTTCCTTTAAAATGGAAAAGACTGTCAGGTGTTGTAAATATATTAATTATACACGGTTGCGGAGAAGTCTTGTATATGGTGATTTTAATAAAATAATCTTACTTTTTACCAACTCGAAATCTTCTTATGTGGTACATGAAATGCTTCTTGACAGATCTGAAAATTTAGATGGTGGTTTCAGGGAATGTTTGATAGCAATGCGTAGAGATATATGGTTGTACTGTGTTATTTATGTGTCTGCTACATAAAACTTGGGGGTGTGGCCATGTATATAATATTATGGCAACGTTTAAACAAAGGATCTCGACTAATTATATGTATAGGTATACTCTATATTGTTGTATTCCCAGGTGGTTTCCCCGTGATGGATAGGCTTTTGTTTGTCCCAAGAACTTAAATATATGGTAATACTTTATTGTTAAGAAAGATATTCCTCACATAGCCATATGTATGAGGTATGTAAATTCTATGGATTGTGGCCCAGTTATGCATTGAAGGATGAGGTGTGAGGCCTGAATGAATAATGCAAATTAGACGCTGCCTGACATTTGAATAAACTATTTCAACAGGGATGTATTGTTGTTTTATCTGAATATTTTATTATATTACCTTTGGTTAAAATATCAGCTTAATATGATTAGATGAATATTACATGAGCGGATGGGGAACTCGTCTTTGAAATAAAATTGACACGTGAATATGCTCATACATCAGAGGACCGAACTATACTGCTGATAAAAGGATGATCGTTAATTTTCTGATTATGATTATTAGAATCAGTTTTTCTCTCCCGCTTCCAGAATAAGGGGCATCGATTTGGCTCGTCTGTCCGTCATGCCGTCCGGCTACGCTTCTGTCTGCTTGTCTATCGGTCTGATAAATATTCGTTTCATGGTGTTCCATTGACCTTTGAATTTAGTAAAATGGTGTCCCTTAGTCACATCTTTCAAGGGATTGCTTATGATGGCGCACCTATATTGACCCATAATTTATTCCACTTATGCCTATATTAGACACTTTAAACTTTAGTTTATATGTACACATATCATAATTAACTATTCCTTGAAGTTAGGGAAATGGAATCAGTATAAATTGTTGAATTATTTTCAAAATGGCATCTTCTTGAAACTTTAAAATCCGTTAATCCTGTCATGGGTCATAGTTGAAATCTATTCTTCACAATGGGCAGATACATTATTAACGGATACATTATTTTCTACATCAGTGTATGTTAAGCCATGTGCACCAAAATCAAATTTGGTTGCGCTACCTACATTTTGGGGATTTAAAAAATATTTTGTGATTATTTTGCCCTTGTAAATTGTACTCTTTGAGAATAATTCTTATCATGCAGTCATGATGTTAATAAACTAAAAATCTGCCTCATCCCCACATATTTCACTGTCAGAATGCCAAAAGTGAACCAAATTGGTTATCCCAGATCTTTACAATAAGTGCAGACGCATCTGGAAATGATACTGTTTTCTTCTTTCGAAACCAGTGTGCGCTTGTTTGCCACGATTGCACAATTATCTGATAAGTCACTCATAGTCCTAGTTTCTTCTTGTAGCCAGCTTTTGACTTTTCCTGAATATCTGTGAGATTCAAAATGGGCCTCATCGGGTTTCTGATTTCTGTTAATTCCAATGGTAGTGAAAAAAGTGTGAAATTAATCATTTATATATATATATATATATATATATATATATATATATATATATATATATATATATATATATATATATATATCTTCGGTGTTGACAAGAGCATGAGGTAACTGAACTTTCTGGGTTTTTTTTCGTAAAATGTCTCATTGTCCAAAAAGTACTGTTATCTGTTCCATTTACTTTAAGCACATATATGCTTATCTTGGCATAAGACACACATACGCACACATATATATTACATATATATATATATATATATTAATTAGGTATTTATGGGTAACAAAGGTAATACATGGTGACCTTTGGTATCTTCCGTGAAGAAAGTATATGTTTACCTCTGGCATACCACCAGAAAAGTAAGAGACGTTTATGAGGCCCTTTTGAATCTCAACTGTCAGTTCGAAGTTCGAAGAAAGAATTTTTGTTCGTTAGTTCACGTGTATTATTGTGTTTATGCATCGATCAAAGCCTAATGTTTAAACCGAATTATACTTTTCCACAATATTCCTGCAATAGGACGGATAGCCGTTGAAGTGCTTTGCCCCGTGTGGCTTTTGTTCCCTCTAAATAAAATTCCCAGTCCAATATAAATGCCCACTACGTTGTGTATTCACGGCAAGGGCGTCCTCTTCTTTTGCGCATGCGTAGGCTTACATAAATAAAATTATGCCCACAGAGACGTCATAGGTGCCCAGAGATCTGGACCATCCTTTCACCAGAGGTCGTTTCTACTCAAAAGGAACCTCTTCCTGTTGGGCACGATTGGACGGCCAGAACTACCCGTCTCAAATGTCATACTTTAAAGGGATATAATCAGGAGCAATATTATGCCTACCCTTCCACATTATCAGTTCAATTTTGCTTTATACAAACGTCTACCAGCAAAAATCCCAGCACACAGGCTCAGTATCTCGCATACGGCGGTTTTAAAAACCTTGTTATGGCTCTGCCTGTTGGTAAACACAGTCCACATGTGTTTGTTTACAAAAACAATCCCGCGTGACCGGAGGTCCGATTGTGAGCCACAACACCTGATGTTTCAGCCAGCAGGAACATGTATTTCATTTTTTTGGCCAAATCAGTCAGGGAATCTCCAGATTGACACGTGTTGTAACCGGCGATGCATGCGCTGAGTTTTGTTCAAACTTGTGATCGCGCCCGGTCCACTGTTTTTAACACTGGTTCACTGGAGAAAGCAAATGGTTTCAGGCCAAAATTTTGGCAGGTACAAATTCATTTTAAAGGGAAGAGGCTTTTTCCGTGTTATTTCAAATATGCTTTATAGGTGATTGGGCCCCTTTAAAATATTTTTTTTACAATTCATGGAAACACTTTCTTTTTACATTTCACATGATGTGTATGTTGACGAAATATTACTTATTTCTCGTAGTCCTTATAACAAAAAACATCACGTTTTTGTCATTTGCCTTGAAACAATTCTTTTCGAACGTTCTAGAGTGGATTACAATACCCTCTTCAATACCTTTATACCTACGCCATCAGTGTATGTAGAATACCCGGTGCATTGTGGACTGCAGATTGTGATGCCCGCAAACCCTATCCAGCAAAGTCGTACCCGTGTGAGTCTGCGCAGTGTGGGTTTAGGCCTAAGAAGGCTGATTTACATAGACAGTCAATCGTATTTACATGAAAACTTCCACCGCTAGGTGATAACTTAGCCGTAAATACCCGATTCAGTAGAAATCTATTTTGAACTGGTAAGCCTACTCTAGCCGTGACACAAGTCCTACATTGATTTGCAATGCAACGGTCATCCGTCCTATTGTATCGATATCGTAGTAAGCAGCCCATGTCAAAATTTTCCTTGCATGAGTTATACATTTATTATCCAAAGATATTTAATATCCGCTATATAATATATTGCTTATGTAAATCTTCTACCCATATAACTGGTAATGGAAATGACTATTTTAAAATTTGAAATTAACTGTATTTTGACATTTGTCATGGTATTTTGTTTCGTTGTTCTTAGAAGTCTCCTCAGTTTCCAACAGCAAATTCTGTTTATAAATATTAGCGGTGTACTCAAAGCTTCGACATGCGACCTGTGTCATCCGAATTTTAGTGTTTACGCTAAATGGAAGCCCCATTAGTTGTATTGAAAAACCGGGAGAAATTAACCTGTCAGGTATGCGACACGAAAGTACATCGAGGAGAGCATATTGTTACGGGTTGACATAAAACCGGACCGAACTGTCTCGCTTTTGAAGCCTGCTTTTCTAGCGAAGCGGTTGGATCTATCTGCGGAGACAATTTGATGGCACCAAGACGTGTATTGCCAAAGATTACAATAAAATAGCGCTTTTTTAGACCACGCCCAAATCCTCAAATTATAGTCTGATTTCCGAGATTTTTTTAATTAAGTCGATTTTGGTCTGAAATTCATTGATGAAAACAATTGTGTTCCACTGCCAACTGCTGTCTAGCTAGTCATATACAGTGTAAACTTATATTTACCATATCATATTACTCCGAGTCAGTTTGATGTATGCAGGCCTGTTATATGGCAGCTCTGTTAACTCAGTCTGAAGGTAGTCGGATATTATATATCACAGCTAATCCCAAAAGTATGTGAACCAGACATAATATGGCCATAGGTAGCCGCCTTGAAAGGGATCATCATGCAACAGCTGTGACCTGGGGAATTCAGTAAATGATGTTCCTGACTGGAACTGTAGATACCATACATCAAAATGAGTTAAAGCAATTTTAATAGGTCATGTTTGACCACTGTCCATTTGATGGACGCTCAGCGTGTATGCATCCGATGGTTTCCAAATATGCATGTATTGTCTGATCTGAAATGAAATCCCAATGTTCTTAAGGAAAGCAAATGGAACATATCATTTATATAAGGCAATACAACAAAATTATTTTCTACAGATTCACCGCTCTCATCTTCTGTGGATCAAAGCCTTTTTGGCAAATGAAGACCAGGTCCTTGTCAACGTCACTACTTTGTGCTATGGTTTCCCTAAAACAATTCTTGTAAAAAGGTATAGAAATTGGAATAAATTTGGTTTTGATTATTTCGAGAAATGAAGCAATTGTTTTGGTATTTTCCAGTATATATTTTTGTCTCAGATTGCGTAAAACAATATTTTTGTGTGTGTGTGGCCAAAGTGAAAATTATCTGAATATCGAAACTGTTATCTGTATTAACAATATACTAGCTAATTTAGTTATTACTTTATTACAGGTGCTCTTTTATTGTGTGACACGGGCGTAACTCGTGTTGTTGTTACATTTTATGTTTAATCCGTACTGATTGAACTCTCGTTGTCATGTGACCCAGTTTTCACGCCTGGTCGTGGGTCACGTGATGAGCCTAGTGTTACAGAATCTGATTTGATTTTATTATCTCCATTACAAAATTTGTGTTCATCACGCATACGTGATCTGTTTATATTAGGTTTCGTAACAACTTTCATTATAAATCATCACGGAATTCACATGATACATAGAAAATCTAAAACACCTTTACGGCCAGTGGATATGCAACTGTTACATTGGTAGTTACATCTGTCACAACTGTTACATCAAAAGGGTCTGGACCCTTAATTTTGTTTATCATTACAAAAGTGCAGCAGAGCAAAGGGAAAATAACTGTTATCATTACAATCACCCACAAGCCATTACAATAGGTGTAAGAGTAGATAGTAGTCTTTTAATGCGTAATATACACTACCCATAATACCTAGGCAGCAAGAATCGACCAACAGCTGTTAACATTTCGGCATCACTTTCCCCGTTTACGCTTTCCATGCTTAGGAAATTGTATATTTTTGAACACTTGATAGCTGACAGTGTCTTAGATTTGTTTAAAGGGGATCCGTCATTGAAAATTAAATCATTCAGGCCCTCTCCCAACCCCAGCTCCTAAGTCGGTTCGCTTCCTTGCATTGCGGGCATTGAATATGTGTTGGATCCCCTTTCCAAATATCTGAATCCGCCTCTGTATCTACTAAAGACATTTCACATCAATAAACTACACTATGATGCAGAGATTTACACTATGGTGGCAGGGAAATCAACTAATCTACCAGAGTCACACGGAAGCATTCTGCTTATGTTATCTGTCTGGCCAGTGGCGCGGTCACCTGTATTATTATGTAACATGGTAACCACATGCAATTGCACACCTTAACCGGTCTAATTTAGAAATGTGGCAGAATTCGCAATAAATGTAAGGCAGATTGATTTTAGGCATTTACACACGTGAGTTAATCAACACATTTCATTTCATTTCAGCGCATTATTTGTTATTTGTTCAAAATATGGGGTTGGGGTAGAATGGTATCTTTGCGTCCAACAGCCCAACCCCCCCCCCCCCACACACACACACACTTAATATTTTTATCTTAGGAAGGCAGTATTCCCCTTTGCCTTTACTACTGAACTGCCAGTAATTGTTTTTTTTATTATTACTTATAACACACAGGGAACACCTACAAACATGTGAGTAATAACACGTTCACAATTAATAAAAACCACGTGTAACTATAAAGCACCCAGAAACCGCATATTTACCTCCGCCAACACTCTGGATCACCTGAACCGTAATATTACTTTGATCCTCATCAAATTTTGGTGTGTACTACAGGAACGCGTAAGCCAAAGCCAAGAAAAATGTCACGATTCATCCTAGGGTTGCATCACAGGTAAGCACTATTGAACAGAAGCTGCTTAAGTTAGATGACAACCTTTCACGGTACAAGCGTTAGAAAATTAACAGCTTTTGTCCCGTTTTAGCGGTCATAAAGACGGTCAAAATTGCCCGTTTCAGAAAAGTTAAGAAAACGTTATGATGATCAATAATACAAAAGTAAATGAATTTTATAATTGTTAATCCACAAAACCTTAACGAAATCCTTTAACGAAGAAAATTTGCTAACAGACAAGCCAACCAACCGTGACAAAACCACCTGACAGAGTTTTTTGGTTATATAAAGATGGAAATGATTTAAGTCTCCATGTAGCGCCTAACACGAGTAATAGGTCTTAATGATTGAATATAACTCAGGGACTGATTATTGGTGATTTACATACACAACGATCCTTACACATATTTAACACAATTAGAGCCATCCGGCATTTTCTCAGACAATATATTAAAGGTAGTTTGCACAACAGCTTTCCTGTTGGTGAAATATTAATGACTGTTACGTCAATAACTTCGCATTGTTGTCGATTTGCTACACACCTGTGTCCTTCTATAGTGTGAATACACGGTAGGTCAAAATAATCATAATGAATCCGCCGCCCCCCCCCCCTCTTTATATATATATATATATATATATATATATATATATATATATATATATATATAGAGAGAGAGAGAGAGAGAGAGAGAGAGAGAGAGAGACCAGTTACATTATGATTAGTTGGATGGGAACCCATGATCATCCGATTTCCGGTCGGCTGCTTTAACCACGACAGATCCCCAACCCCTCTGTGTATTGGCACACTTTTACAGGAACCAGCAAAGTGACGTCACTTCATGTGTCGGCACAGCGACTTTGCATGCAGCAGGGAGAACTTGTGGCCTTATAATGGGTGTGCGGCATAACATAATATGCCGCACACTATATAAGGCCACCAGCCGTATAGTATACAATATCGTGGACAGCCGAGTGGTCCGGCTCACTCCGCTTGCGACCCGGGTTCAATCCCCAGAGTTGCCATGAGAGTGGGTTCAAGTAGCCCGTCCCAAGTCGGTGGTTTTCTCCGGGTTCTCCGGTTCTTTCAACTCGACAGACTACTGAACGCCAAGATCCGAGAGTGCCTTGTATTAGTTATTACAGTTAGTGATACAAAGTTATATGATGTTACTTTGTTGATAAGGAAACTATCGACTCAGATAAAATGATAAATAACCCCTCTCTCTCTCTCTCTCTCTCTCTCTCTCTCTCTCTCTCTCTCTCTCATGACTCTGTTAACAATTTATCAAACAGAGTCAAATAAATGACCATGATAAGTCATCCCCGCTCAAATTAAACGTGAAACTGTCAGGAGTTTCCAGTAAATATAGCAATGCCCTTCTAACTTTGAAAATGCAGCGCGGCAGACACGATTACCCCAGTATAATTATCTGGTCACCATCTGCTGGGTTCAGCTATAAATATTTGTCGAAACAAGTATCTTATGGAGAAATTTCACTCTTCCAATTTCCCATCACGCAAGTATACAAGGAATTCATAAAAATCCCTATGCTTTAATTCATAAGATATGAAAGCACCATATCACATTACAGGCATGTTTGACTTCAGTTGAAAGTACTTGAGTGCTGTTATTGTTGAATCTTACATATTTTCTCAATATACAGCTTTGTTTGTTTTCTCTTATATATATATATATATATATATATATATATATATATATATATATCCTGACAATGATGATATCAATATTGTTATTCTCATTGATATTCGTATGTTGGAAATACGACACTCTTAAACAGAGTGCATCAATGCGAAAAGAGTTTCACATATTTGTCTTACTACTTAGCGGTTTTCTGTAGGGGCGTCGTGGCATTAATAAACTGTTCGGTATGTAAACGGAACAATATCTCCTGGGAGATGACAAATTCTTAGATGTACCTGGCGAGAATTGCCAGGTTTTTTCAGAGATCCTAATGGATTTGTAACTGGATCCTGTGGGCTCTGAAACTGGATACCTGCCTGCTGTTGCTGCCTGGCGACATTTGGAGACAGAGTGTTCCTTTGATCTCCACTTGACAAGATTTGATATTATTTTTCGCAGCAGTTGAGGGGTGGGCAAGTTTAGATCAACCAGAGTAAATATTATTTTGCTTATGCACTTTTTGTCCTTTGACGACAACCTAACGAACGGAGGCACAGATTCGGCCATATTTTAAAGTCTTTCTGTCCCTCTGTTTGTCTGTTTGTCTATCACATTTTTTTCCAGACGATAATGTTTCACAATATTATATTATTTTATTCGATTTTGTAGAAAAAAAAAACAGTTGTCTGTATGAGTTACTCAGATGGGATTTCTCTTTGACTGTCTGTCATGCCATATGACAATCCGTCAATCTAAGCCTACATCACCATTTTTTTTTTTGGAAAAAAACTTACCAAAATATTGTTTGATCCGATTCCATTGATGATATTCACATGCATGAATCTTTTTCACTATTTCTGACAAACCCACCCTATCAATAATTTTTCAGTTTCAATGCATATGCAGTCTTGCCATCTGTGAATGTGGAATACGAAAAATGTATCGCAGTTCCTTAAATGTCTTTTTTTTTCTTCACATTTACTGTATAAATTTATCATAAAGAAACATGTGTTATACTTATAATGGCTCAATCTGGAGACATTAAAGAAATGGTTTATCGTTACATAAATGTAGATTAACCTGTGCAATAATATACATGTTATTTCACGCTATTAGTTCATTTTGCTTGAATAAAAATGTTTCCCCAGCAAAATCATACCGGCGCATGGACTTCCCGGTTCGCATCCCTATTAATTCGGTGTTATGCCTATGTGTGTGAGCAAACACAGGCTAAGTATGTATGTGTACAATAACAAGACTACCAGACCAGAGGTCCGATCTTGGCCATGGGCTGCATCTCCCTTTAATAAAAGAAGAAAAGCAGAAGAAACACGAGGCTGGGAGCTATGAAATCATGATTTGTGAAGTTGCGCGTTACGGCTACCAGGCTATATTTGTTTATGTTCATGTCCACTGATCACGCCAGGCGCGTTGTATTTCCACTCGTGTACTTGAGTAAGACAAACGGTTTTAAGACGAACTATTGGCAGATGCAATAATATTTTTAAGGAGAAATCACAAGACTCCATGTATATTCAACATGCCTGGTATATGAATTTGTTACTTTAATTTATCTTGTCCATGAGTTGTCTATCTATATCTTGTACTGATCTTGATTTTTGCTCCCAAAAGAACATTCCCAAGAATATGATGAATATGTGGTTATATTTGAAAATATTGAATTTCACTTAAATACAAATTTGCATGTAACTCATGGCATTCTCACATTAAACATTTAAAAATTCTAAAGAATTATCTTGCGATAAACAAAAAGGTGTCAATTCAAAAACAAGTATAATGAATTTCAAAAATATATCCTATCAGGACTTCTCCATTGTCAAGACTAATTTATTTATCACATTATACATACATACATTGACTTCTTATAGAAAAATACACTTCAAAGCAAATGCATTCATAAGGGCATTTGATAATTTCTTCACATTTTCATTATAATTTGATAATATTGAATCGCATTTGTAGTTGCACTGGTTATTTGATTTCTTTGAAATTTTTACATTTGTTTAAAATGCCACATTTGCCTTCAGATGTGAGGAGTCGCGTATGATTCAAACCCAGACGCAGGGCAAATAATCATAACTCCACCAAGAGGTATCATGTTTTAGCATGTTTGGTTACCATAAGATGGTTGGTTGGTTGGTTGACATGTGAGTACCTTACTCAAAACGCTTTAAAGGTTTAGTTGAAATATTTTGCCGTTTCAGAGTATTTTACAAGAAACAACTCCATAAATTTGCCTCTGCCAGAAGGGTAAGCGTTTATCTCCGCTCGTGTGTTTTTGTGTGTATTGGTTGATTTGTTCACAAAATGGCTCACGTTATCATAAATGGAATCTCGTGACGTTTTCAGAGAATAAAGACCCGATTAGATTTTGGTGTGGATCCGGAACATAGCCCGGATCCAGGAACGTCATAAAGGTATAGTCACAAATCTGTAGTCACTTATGCACAAATGGACCGGAGAATATTGGCCGAAAATGTGAATGGCGTTGGCTTGCATTCGTTAGAATGCACATTTAACCGTAATTTATAGGGCAAGATGCCCCAGCTCCTTAGACATTAACGGGTATTAATAAGAGGCCTTTCGTCTAGCCCGCCGTGGTGACCATTGATGTTAACATGGAGTTGGTAAACCGTGACACACGATCCTCTCAGGTTCCACTGGCATATTTTCTGAAAAGGCAAACATGACCGAGGTATATATATTTTTATCTTGGGATTACTTTTGCAATTAAGCGTTTTTTTCCATGTTTAAAAAATCATACCTTTCTGGTATTTCTCAGGGAAACACAGTAAGTTTATTATAAAGTGCAATAACACGTGATTGCTATCGAGTTATCATTGTCCCACCACATGCATCGGGGGGGGGGGGGGTTCATGTAATCCTGTCTTGCGAAAGGATTGATTCTAAAACGATAAGCTGATAACCAGCAAAGGTGGAAAGAGAATCTACCTGTGTACAAAAGAAAGAGATAAAGGGCCCTGCGCCCTGCGCCTCACTTACTTTAAACTTTATTTGTTTTACGTGGAATGTGCAATTAGTTATTTTTATTAATCTGGGTACTCTTGCCACGGATGGTAGAGTGTCTGGAAGTGGAAAAAACCGGAGAACCCGGAGATAAACACCGACTTAGGAGGGGAAACTACAAGGATTTGAACACGGGTCGCAAGCGTGAAGAGCGGAGTGCTTTACCACTCACTATGTACCAGTCAATGCTTATGCTTATGCTCTCTGGGCTCTTGAGTTGCTCTCTTTTTTTTCTTTTTTTTTTGTCCGTCTTTATCTCTCGTCTGTTGATGAATGAACCTCTGTCTGTCTCTATCTCTCTCTCTATCGATTTATAACTTTTATTTTATAAATTTTTCTAAAGAAGTGTAATCGACATTGGACCAGTTGTTATAATAACTGTAACAATAGGTCAGGTTCCTTTGTGTTTTTTCAGTACTACGGGTGAACAATCAAACCCATTCCATTTTACATAGCTGAAGCTTTTTTCCTCTGCACTTGAACACATGACCTTAATTCATGTAAGACTTTAGTTTCTCAGAATGTGGCCAGATTTCTCAAAAATGGATTAACGGATTGTCATGAAATTCGTTATGCTAACTGAAATTGCATTTCCAAACTGCCACAGAAGACTGGTGGCGCCAACTGTAATGTTTCTCTTTTACCAATATCCGGTATTTTTTTGAGAATGTTAGACTTCAACCATCAGTCGATACCTGGGTGGGGTTAAAATCACAAACGTAAGGCCCATATAAACAGAAAGGACCTGATAGGTCCTCTGTGGAAACCGAAAAATAGATCACTGTGACATACATTCTCCGGATACGCGGATGCATTTAGCAAAACCACAGATTCAAGCGCCCCCAGACGTTAAGACTCATGCCATTAAACATGCATGCAAGAGAGAAGAATTCGTAAACACTGCTGGACTGATGTCTTTAAAGCTGGTATTTACCAATCTCTGAAAAGTTTCACTGAGAAAGGAGAGTGGTGGCGTCACGTATATATATATATATATATATATATATATATATATATATATATATATATATATATATATATATTTTTTTTATTTTACACATTTTCCCCTGTATTTTGAGACTGACAGATGACATATGTTTTTCCATTGATCTTTGTTGTTAGGCCAAGAAAATTCTTCTTTTCTTCAAAATAGGTCTTTAGAGGGTTTCTTTGGAGCCCTGAAATGAGGTTACAATGATTATTGAGCTTCAAATTAAAAGGCAAAGACAGAGCTTTTAATCATTTAGAAGCTCAGAAGTCTGCCCCTTTGAAGGCACATATTCTGAAAATTAAGACCTGAAAAATACAAACCTACATGCAGACAGATTGTGGTATATTTCTGTTTAAAGACGTGAATATTATTTAATATAAACGATTTTAACGAGATATAAACGAGATTCTTTCGAATGAGATTTTTTCGTCTTCTTTATAAAAAAAGACGGCCGCATGATTTTCGTTATTTTTGACAAATTACTATTTTATTTCAAAATCCTGCTCGATCCAAGATAGATGCCCGGAGACATAACAACAGCTGTTACCTTGCTTCTTCTTTGCACCTATTAATTAACTACGCTTTAGTTAGCAGTTTGGTACGTGAGCCGTGGGTAATTTAGCTGGGCTCACGTGAATGGTATATTTTCACTTAAACGTGATAGGATTTCCCAGGTACTCCACGAGCCATTGATCCAAAGGGATTTGTAATGTGATCCATTGAATTGTGAAACCAGATACCACCAAGTGAAGCATCGTACCAAAGTTGAAAGCGAAGTTTACGCCTTTGATCTGCGCAGGCCTGGACATTTTATAAGTAGTTGGAACAAGCATCTCTAATTCATAACTTTTCCTTCACCTTGTTTCCAGTGTTATAAGAAAAACCATCGGCAACAAAGGAAGAATAGAGAATATGAAGCATAACAGCTGTTTATATCTCACACATTAGGGCTGCCGAATTCCTGCAACAGCTTAAGAAATGCAAAAGTTCGATTAATATTATTATTAGTAGTAGGAGTAGAAGTAGTAGTAGTAATAGTAGTAGTAATAATAGAAGTTGCAGTAGTAGTAGTACACTTAATAGTTGTAATTGTTGTAGTAGCAACAGTTTATTGTCGTTGTTACTGCGGCAGTTATTTAGTAATTACAGTACTATTGCAACGTTCAACAACAATTCAAACAATGTCCAATCACAAATTATGTATATTATAATGTGATAATGTTAAATAGGTCTTACACATATATCCTTAAACTTCGTGCTGAATTTGAAAACCTCTGCTCTTGAAAGGGTTTCTTTTAGTAAATCTTATTCCAGGACACCTACAGGCTGATGTGGTTTCTTGGAGTTATTGACAGTTTTGTACAGCATTGAAGCAGGGTGAAACTGGCTCTTCTGCTGAACGCAGTTGTCTGTTTGTAATAACTTTATGTAAACTTTATTAATTTTACATTGATTTTACAAACAGTAATCATTTTTACTCCCGGCAGTGTTTAGGGCTGGAGAAAAATAGGAGACCCCGGAAAAAAACACCGGCCCTGGACGGGCCAAAACAACCCACTCAAAAAGATACAGGATCGAACCCGGGCCGCCTGTGGAGAGAGCCGAGCGTTTTACCCCCACCCCCTGTAGTACTCAACAGGAAATTCCGATAGTCATGATGTGGTATTAAAAATGTCTGTCTTAAGATTTTTTCTGGCTCAGTTAATTCTGGTGTTACTTAGAATTTTACACCTTAAAGTACTGTCTCAAAAAGAAAAAAAACGTATACAGATATAAATCCAGATCCCTCTGGAAAACCGAAATCAAATACTTTCTAAAAAGCGAAGTGTTTTATTCAACAGAAACTTTCCTGCCATTTATAAATGTGACACATTTCCATGCATTGCCCGCCTTTCACCATATTAGAAGTACATCCTTATGAAGCAGTAAGGGAATAAAGTTTGTACACTGTCCTTACTTTTAAGCATTTAATAAGCACATTTCACAAACAGTTTTAAGTTCGTAATTAGCTAGAACCCATCAAGACTGTGAATTTAAAATTCGCTATAATGACAACAAACACCGGCTTCTGTTATCTAGGAGTATAATACATGATTCAAAGCAGGGAGGTCGTGAGTTAAATTTTCTCAGCCGAGGATCGGTGAGATTTTCACAGTCAGCCCCGACCCCGTGTGAGCGCTGTCCAGGTGTAATGGGAAGGCTGTGCCCCACAGACGTGTATCTATTACAGACGAGTCCATCTTTGGAAGGTTCCATGGAGTTATGACCAAGCCATGGGAATGGTTACACAACAAGTACTTGCATGTTCGTTAGACACCGGGCCTGGGTGACACCATGATATATAATAAATAATAGAAAGCGAGTGCTACCGCCTTGTCACGTGGTCACAAACCGAAATAGAGACTACAGATTTACATACTAAGCATAAGAATTTGAGAATTCAGCATTAAAAATGGAAGAATTTACAGTTTATAGTTGGCACAGTTGTTGAAGATCAGGCGAAATGCAATGATGCCCTTAACAGTTAATGGCTTAACCTTAGAGGTAAATCAACAATAGCTGAACCTCAGAGGTCATTAAATAATGGCTGAACCTCAGAGGTCATTAAATAATGGCTGAACCTCAGAGGTTAATCAATAATGGCTGAACCTCATATGTAAATCAATAATACCTGAACCTCAGAGGTCAATCAATACTGGCTTATCCTCAGAGGTCAATCAAAAATGGCTGGACCTCAGAGGTAAATCAATAATGGCTGATCCTCAGAGGTCAATCAATAATGGCTGGACCTCAGACGTCAATCAATACTGGCTGATCCTTACTGGACAAATCATTCATGATTAGATCCACGACCTCCTAGATATTGCTCGTTGGTAGTGATATAGACTTTGCAGTAATTTCCTTAACGAATCAATATTCATTAACTTTTTCGTGCTGGTTGCATTTATATTGATTTTTGTCTCAGACTAGACAACCGAGAATATACAAAACAGTAATAACCAAGAAAAATAAGTGGCCGCTGAAATATATGACTGGACAGCCCAAACGTCTTTCGTAAACACTAACTGAAGTATGAGTAGGCAAGCCGACATTTTTCCATTCAGTCGTGTCATCTCTGTCACACAAGTTAGTCTGTGTAACCTCCATATCACCCGGGGGACAAAACGACCGCTCGTCAGTTTAATAATGTAAGACGTTGAGGGGCAAATTCAGAGTATGCCGTTTTAGCTAATGCATCTTTCAAAAGAAAAACACTCGCGCTTGCCATTTTAAACTCTATGTCGTTGGCGACGCAAAACCAACGGCTTTAGGATATACATCGTTGGACGGAAGAAACCGGCGCTTCTCGTCTCAGAGTCTACAGCGATTGAAAGATGAAACAGCATCTTGCCACTTGAAAATATATACGAATGGAGCTCTAGGTTTAAACTTGAGACATTCAGCTTTTCGTGTACCCTGTTTTAATGGTATATACAACTCAGGTATACAATTCTTCAAGTCGAAAAAGAAAGTGTGCCCCTGATTTCAGTATAAAAAATTTGTCAGAATCTGGAGGGGACCAGGATAAATATATGGATGAAGGGTATATAAGACGTTTTGTCCGTTTGTACGTCCTTGTTATTGTTTACAATTTAGGTATCTAAAACATAATTGCGTTTTATTGATTATTTTTTTGCAGATGTGGACATCGATGTTGCTTTTACATTTAGCGAAGATCCTTCCTTTGTTGTTTAAGTTTCAGTGGGGGATATGTTTGTTCTCCTCAGCATTGTCTAATGTTGACTGTGTCTCCCAACATGATGGCGTGGCACACTGCGCAGAATCGGACTCAAAAGAGGTAAGCTTTGTGCGCGTCACAACCTGTAACCCACCTAGCACCAGGGTTTCTACATATACGCCACTGGTATAGTGAAGAGGGATTTGTAGTCCGTTCAAATATGTTGGAAAAGAATTTTTTAAGGCACATTACATAAACATAGGCGGTTTTGTGGTAAGGCCTTCAAGGAATAAGTAATATTTTGTAAACAAACGGCGTTTCCTTGAAAGGTAATAAATCCTGATTTTAAAGTTTTAGAGTTGAGACAAATAGTCCCGGCCATCCTACAATGCTTCACAGGAAGGATTTCGTTTTGGTAGGAACGACCTCTAGCGGAATAGCATGATGGAGCATGATCTGAGAGGCATTGAGACCTCACACGATCCCTCATGAGAGAAATAGGAAATCATTGACGCCACCAAAGGCATTATACTTGACACATGACTTCACTCTATTACAGCAGGCAATCCTTTACCATTTGGAAGCAATTAGGTTTGGATTTAAGTTTGGTCCCATGGCAACATCTGTATTAAGTCGATCTTCAAGCAGTGATTACGGTGAACAAAAATCTACAACATTGAAAGCCTTCCTGTTACGAAACGGAGACAAAACGTTATAAATGGGTTCGCCATTTGTATGAGAGCTTTCCATGTTCGATGTTAATGAGGCGTTATCACTGAGAGATAGAGTCGGCGGGGGAGTTTAAAGGCTTATTTTTATCATGGTAAAACTACCCGGCCATCCTCTTTATCTTGCGTTCCAAATGATCTCGTTATCACCACGCAGCCCTTATTTAGGTTTCAAAGGGAAAGGTCAAATGCCAGAATACGTAGGGCAGTGATGGCACACACATTGTATCTGTCCGAGTCCTTGAGGGTTGGGTCTACGACTATCTTCTTCTCTTAGTCCGGACTCCGGGTCACTTAAATGGAACCCGAGTTCAAGCCGGAGTCCAATACAGATAGCCTTTTTAATAGAAACTTTTAATGGAAATTTGAGTTTATCATGTGTGTTTTTAAGTTAGTTAACAAATGTTTTATACTTTAATGTTTAATAACGTTAAGCTCCACATGTGGAAGAAGAGCTTGGTAAATACAGTTTTTTTATGTTTAATATTGTGTTGGTTGTATATAAGTCTTTATAGTAAGTGACAGACCTTTTCCCTAATGGAATCGAAATGGACTCGCTCTTTCTCGAGGTCCCTTACCTTGGAGTTCGGTAACAAGTCCTGGTCCACGGCACTCGAGTCCACGTCCGAGTACCTGAAAAAGTTGACTCAAGTCAAGATTCCAGGGCCGAACTCGAGTTCTGTATCAGTGATACTCAAGATATATTCTCAGCTGTAAAAGTATTTGTTGGCTCGAGCAGGATAATCACTCGGTCTTTCTTTTGTTCATAAATTTCAGGTTTGTCGTCTCGTTTTCTTCTAGTCCAGGTTTAGTTGTCATTCCATAGGAACTTCATGAAGAAAGCGGGCAACATACATAATTTTAAAGCTTCTTTCCTATAATCAGTCTATAAATCCATGTTGCCATTTTCACCTACTGTTTCAAGGTTTACAAGCAATGTCACGGCCATGGCTTTCAACATCTCATTATTTTATCAAGGACCAGTAACATATATATATATGAATGATGAAATTGGGATACCTATAGGGACCAGCAATATGAATTAAGAGAAGATTGGTTTTAAAACTGTGTATGGTAAATTACTTCGTTCAACGGTCGAGGAACCTATCAATTAAATTAATATACATATAGAAAAATTAATAATTCTTATAGATGTTCCTATTGTTCTGTTAAAAAAGAAACTGTAATACATTTGTTTGTGAATTTTAATATCGCTAGTGGACAAAAGGCGCTGGAGTGGACATACCGGCATTAACGGCAGAATATATTTACGTTAAGTGTCCAAAAGACACTCCTAACAAAAGCCAATTGGATGTTCTTTTGCTCTTTTATAAGTTTATATTATTCATATATCGAGACGCATGCGGGTAAAGTCCCGTCATTTAAAACATATATCAATATTGTTGCAGACATGAAAAGAAAGAACGTAATGTAGCTGAGAAAAAAAAATAGTATCTTTATCTGTATATAGGAAAATGGGACAGAATAACTGGAATTTTATAGAAAACGATGCACGATAGATTATATTTTCTGTGTGTATATCAAATGTTGTATTGTAAGTTTATGAGAAATTTGTTTGTTTTCTACAGGCTAGCCGATGGTGAAATATAAGCAAAATGTAATATAAAAAACAGCTTTACTTTCTGAGACTACACCCCTAAAAAGAAAAAAAATAATTATATAAAAAGCCAGTTGTATTTCTACTTCTATTTCTTCATCCGCGGTTAAGAACTATTCAACATGATGTTTTATTGAGGTAAGTAAAGCAAGGAATGTTAATCATGTACAGTTCCGAAAATGTAAAGAAGAACCAAAATAAACTGATGCAGCTAATACAAGTTTCATTAACTTGTGATTGTGTTTTCTGCAAGGAGATTACCCAGACTTCATGTTTTAGTCCCATATCTGCCTTTCTTCCCATGTATATCCTGGTGTAGTGTATACTGAAATAAAAGTAACATTTGTCCACTGTCTCATATTTATGAATAATGTCAGATAAGAAATAAATTCCAGGGACATCAGATGACATGCGATGTCCCTGTCAGTGTACTAGCGTAACGGAAACTGAATACAGTAAGTTAGTAATATCGTTTGTGGTAAAATCAGACACTACAGCAGATGTACCTTGCATCTGGATCCTTAAATGGAAACCAAACATAATTGACATTCTTTGGTGTTAGGGTAGAATGTAATCCAGTATACACTATTGGATTTTTAATAAAATCTAGGCTATTGTGGATACATTTTATGAGTGGACGGGCTATATTTTCCCGATATTGACTGACAGAAAGAGTCGAAAATTATGTGGTATGAATATAAGTAGAAATCCGTTTTTAATGTTGTATTCGATATTTTGGATTTTATCAAAATAAGCATCTTTCAACTAGATTTTATCAGAACACTCTCTACTTGGTAGGAAAACCGTTCTCTTCGTGTACTAGTGATTATTTGTGCTGATGGAACAAGAGTTTTCATTATTGAGGGTTTCTGAACCTTTTTCCAGTTCTGACTAAGAACATGACATTAATTATACCCTAATCATTAACATATGTGAAATGATACGATACTCACATATATTTTATGCTCAGTCAGTCACGATGAACATGGAGATGAAATAACGCACACACACCAGCATATATATATTGTTATAGGTGCTCCTTTTATTGTGTGACATGGGCGTAACTCGTGTTGTTGTTGACTTTATGTTAAATCCATACTGGTTGAACTCTCGTTGTCATGCTGGCTGGGAGTTTTCACGCCTGGCCGAGGTCACGTGATGACCCTGTTGTGTGGGGATACACACGGCTATGTTATTCTCGATAATTCCTGAAACGCGTGTTTATTGTGTTGTGTAGGATCCTTAAGACTGCTCGAGAAGTGGAAAATTCTCGGCTTGAGGTGTGAAGAGTATATAAAGGGGCTGTGTTTTAGAGGTAAAAAGCAGAGAGCAGAGAAGATTCCAGCGGACGCAGAAGCGTGTGTGTCGGTTTGTGGGACCTTATCCGACGTGTGCGGCAATTATAGATTTTCTTCAGACTCTTTTGGACTTCAGTTTACTTTCTGGGTTTTAGCAAGAGCTTTACACTGGACTGTCATTCTGACTGACACCGAGAGTATACATTTAAAGAACTTATCGTTGTGACGGTGTTGGTATCCATGTACTGTGCACATTATTTTTCTGTGCCTAGTGTTACAGAATCTGCTTTTTTTTTATCTCCGTTACAGAATTTGTGTTCATCACGCATACGTGATCTGTTTATATTAGGTTCCGTAACAATATATATATATATATATATATATATATATATATATATATATATATTTAGCAAAGATCTGGGTGTAGGATCGAGAGAAACAATGCGGGCACTAAACATCACCGACTACATAAAACAAACCAGACAAATTACCCATACAGTTCACTATAATCACATATGCATACCAGGGCCGTAGCCAAGGGGGGGGGGGGGACACAGAGGGCGATGCCCCCCCCCCCCCCTCCGCTCGCATCCAGCACTGCCCGTCCTTCCGTTCCCATTCCTGTGACCGGTATTGGCACATTTGGGACTTATTTCAATATAAAGCACTAGATATGCAGTAATGTATTGTTTATTGATAATTCTACATTTCACACACACACACGCAGCCTCACACACACAAACACACACACACACATATATATATTTGCTTTTGCAAAATATTTCGCCCCCCCCCCCCCTCCCCTCCAGCAATCCTGGCTACGCCTCTGCATACCATAAATATTCAATTTTATGAAATCGTCACACAGATTAACACAGATCCCCTTAAGACACTCTATAATATGACTCTCCGTTATTTTGGCCTAAGTGTTTCAATTGAAAGCCCCATATAATATATATTGAAGACATCTTATTTTACTGACTTGTATAAGCTCGGCTGCATCGTTTAGATTGATTACCCTGTGTCTCATTCGTTTTCCATTGTTTCGTCTCAATTTCTTCCAAAAGACGTTATCGATAAAAGGAGTTTTTGATGTTGCTGAGCAAATATAATTCCTTTACTATGCTGTGACGTATTCATCCCGGTGATCATAAAAGGACAGGTCAATTTACAAGGATGACAACGTCTGAAATTATTGGTATTAAAATTGCTAAAGCGACCTATGGGTATTTGTGACTTTGCCATTGACTTATTCTTGACGTACGATTACATTTTTCTTTGGCAATAGCGATTCATGTAGCGGATCCAGGTCGAGACAAAACTTTAACCCTTATTTCACTCAGCATCTCTGTAAATGGGAACATCAAATGTCTCTAGCAAATATATCCAGGTCATTTGTTCATGTGTTTAGTTGCCTATATCCTAAATAATTCCACTTGCTATAGACGGGGCTATTTAAGCCCGATTTTGACGTATGAAGAAAAATTATTTTATTTGCCCAAATGAGGGCGAAAAAATGATTAGATGCAATACTATTTTACTAAAAAGGAACATACGAATTATACATAGGCAGCAAGATAAAAATGATAAGCTAAAGGGGGGGGGGGCAGGGGCACGTGCCCCTTGTGCCCTCTTCTGGATACGCCAATGCGACTCTTAAATGGAATAGAATACTAGTAAAACTTAGTTATATTTAATAAAAAAATTAAAATGTAGTCATTATGCGCAGAGGACCCCAAATGAAATATGATGCTGTACCCAGGTTTTATGAAATATTTATTGATCGGTGATTCAACTCGGTGAAAGCTGCCCTCTGATCCAACACTGATTCATTGAAATTAAAAATCAACTGAACCTGAAAGTTAGTTTTAATCAAGGATCTCCGAACAAAATATTTCGCACCCAGACTGAAGGCAAAATGGTCTTACTTCAGTAATGGCCCGACCACCGTCTGTATTATATATACGACACCACATATCAGCCGATTACATCCGTAACCGATAAAATACAAGCGTTATGGACATTTTATAGTTATATAATTTATTTGCACTCTCATAAGAAGATGTACATGACATCCTAATGGAAACCATGGAAACCAGGCTTATTATTTTCTATCACAGTGACAACCGGGAAAATCAGTAATGTCCTGGTTTTCGTAAATACACGGGCTTTGTGTTCTTATTTTTGTTTCAAATTATGTTGAAACTAATGCAGAAACTCATTTTTAATGCGCCATTTGGTAGTAATATATAATATATAATAAGATTTTTCCAAATATTTTTGCCTTGCTGAATCTGTACTCGGTAAGATAACATTAATCTTCATGTTCTAGGAATTATCACCGTTGAAAGGTTTGTATGTTTCATTGTTGAGGATTTCTGGGTGATTTTCTATATAAAACTGACTGCACTGGGGACGTGATACGTCTTTCTGAATGGATTTACTCTTTTTTCAATAGATGAACTAGATAAAATGAATTGATACAATAAAACACTTATTATACTCATGTATTTTGAATGAACTGCCTGTCACGACAAACAAACACACATACACACACACGTGTGACGTTTTATAAGAAATATTTGAGGACACAGAAAAAATAATTGTCTGTGAACTAAATAAGGGACCGTACAATTAAGCATTGTATGGTTACCTTTCCAATGGGGACTTAATTTTTTTTCTATGAAATGTTATCTTGAGATTTCAACATAATATCTCGAGATAAAAACTTTTTCTGTGCCCTAAATCAGCCTTAGCACATCGCTCATTGTTACATGACGTTTGATGTTATAATGAAGATTGAACACTGCTAAGTGTATAACTGTTCAAGGTATTGGTTTGCAGAGTGGCCGCGATTGCGTGAGATCTTTCCCTTAGGTTAGTCGTTTAACTGTTTAGCCAGTCTGTCTTACAGATTGCTTGCTCTTATAAAAGGGTAAAAATAGACGTCCAATTAAGAAGCGGAGAGCAGACTGTGGTCCTGATAAATAGGGAAGTTATCTCCACAGGTTTTCCTAGGTTTGCTCTTGTCATAATAAAGTAACATTATCTGTGAAGCCGGGCTCCCAGCGTCTGTTTTACGACATGAGGCTAATATAAGAAATGAAACGAGTTATTATTTAATGTATGTGATCAGCAAGACCGAGAAACGATAAATGCTCAAGCCTTAAAAGAAGACAACTCCTTAAGTATAATTTCATACTTATCTTTGTCCTAAATTCAAGTATAAACCTTCTCATATCGTATACAGATTGTATATAAATATTATGAATTTAGTATTGGCAGTAACGGGCTAATTTATGTGATTGCCTTTGCCATTGTTGTGCCAGGGAATCCATTATATTTGGGCCAAGGTCCTTCAGGGACCTCGGCTAACCATAGATCCAGCAATTAAAGAAAGATATGTATACCTGCCCTCGTGGCTATAAAGCATAATTCTCGAAACTGAAGGTCACTATATTAATTCATATCAGACCCACCGATGCAAAACGGTTAAATTCCCTACTATCTTTATAGCCGGGGGTTTATGAACACTCCAACGCTCACATGTAATTCCTCAAATTTAGCCGAATTTTATTTTGCCCAAATTGTTACCTAATAATGCTAACTTACAAATTGGCATCCGATGTCAGTTCAATCCTTCATTTACCTAAAAAAGAGAATTTACTTTTTCACTTGTGTATACAGGTTTGTTTGTTTAATGGTGCACATGGTTTGAGCTGAGGGAAACCCCTATTTTAAGCTAGCTATTCACCTACCTTATTTCTAGAATTTTATAATGTCTTGTTTACTCTGGGTACATATTAGTGGACTGTGTAGGTAATTCCTGCTAAGGCAGGTTTCTATGACGCTCCTGTTACGGAGGTGTGAGCTTGTCAATCTACAAATGTTTGCCAGCACAATAGTGCTTATCTTCATAAACATATAGCGCGTACACCATCTGGTGGCCGTAGTGCTTATCTTCATAAACATATAGCGCGTACACCATCTGGTGGCTGTAGTGCTTATCTTCATAAACATATAGCGCGTACACCATCTGGTGGCTGTAGTGCTTATCTTCATTAACATATAGCGCGTACACCATCTGGTGGCTGTAGTGCTTATCTTCATAAACATATAGCGCGTACACCATCTGGTGGCTGTAGCGCTTATCATCATAAACATAACGCGTACACCATCTGGTGGCTGTAGCGCTTATCTTCATAAACATAGCGCGTACAATATCTGGTGGCTGTAGCGCTTATCTTAATAAACATTGCGCTTACACCATCTGGTGGCTGTAGCGCTTATCTTCTTAAAACTGGGCTCCAAACTTGCTACCGGTATTTTTCTGTGTTTCTCCTTTCGTGGTCTTTCTCTTTGTTTGCTCAGGCAGTGTTGTCTTGATAATAAAACACTTTGACTTTGTTTACTCACATAAAGAACCGTAACAAAGTGTACAACAGGTGAATTAGAGATGGTAGGTCCGTGTGCCGGGGTAGTTTTGCTGGGAAACGTTTTCTTTTCAGCCAAAGTGAACTAATAATGTCAGATAACATTCATATTATCACTTATTATCAATGTTCAATTAATATTCCAAAAGGTCTATTCGATTGGTGTTCATTATTCCTATTTTAATGTTGGTTTTCTGTTTAATGCCATATCTTAGTGACTTAAGGTACAGTTCCACGCTTTCTTTGAAATATTAAAAGTATTCTTTTTTCGGCGACCCCGATTGCTCGAGCCGTTAGCACGCGTTAACCTGTCTGCTGGGTAATCATGGATGATACAGGGTATGGTAGGCAGTCCGAAAGGCTGAATAAACTAGCAGACCAGGGTTTTCTAGATGAGAAGGCAGAAGAAAGAGACTGTAGTCACCCGAGATTCATCTGTGTGCAAGTGCTATGTCAGGGGAACAGGTCTATTTCGTCATCAGACTGAACGACCCAAAGCCGACCAGACACCCAACATTCAAAGTTTAAACGCGTAAATCCCGGAGCGCATACATCTGTCCTCCTGTATGCCAAGATAGGACCAGTCAGGTTAAATACTGAACAAAGGGCTAACTGAACAGTGAAACTTTAAAACGAAGAAATGTTTTATGAGAACCGTTTTGGTGAGATTCCTTGACCTGCCTACATTCCTTGCACTTCTAACATAATATTATACGTATACTCTTTAGACTTACATATAACTTAATAATATGTATTTACATACAGAGTATTGATCTAATATATGCATAAAGTATTGATCTAATATTTGCATAAAGTATTAGTCTAATATGTCTATAAAGTATTGATTTAATATATATATAAAGCACTGATCTAATATATATATATATATATATATATATATACATACATATATATAAATAGTGATTATTTACGAAAATGTTCAAACATATATGCAAACATATATACTATCGGTATATATATATTTAAATATATATATATATATGTACATATATATAAATAAAGATACAAGGTAAGGCTGTCTAACTTTAATCAAAAGAAAGAGAGCAATCACGAAGCACATGCCTCCACCACAGCATACATCCGCAAATAGGTCCACATAATTTTTCCTTGCCCCGTGGTCCATCCTTCAAGAATATTTAATAAATTGTATGAAACATTTTAGGGAGACACAACATTTAACAGGTTTGGCCATAAAACGCTCCACCTGATGACTTCAGATTGATATTGAGTTGATCACGGTGACGTAATAATGACGTCATCACTTCACACGTGATCTCTAAACTGGGAACCTGAAATACCTTACAGTCCAGCACACACAAAGAAACGAAAATGACCATATAATCTTCATTTTAACTTTACCGAACAATTCCTAAATCAATGCAGTTCCTTTATGCTTGACGGGCCATCCTTCCACAAAACGTGATCGAAATTCGTTAATACGTTCTGAGATAATGCGTGGGCACACACACCACGTTTACGGAAGAAAGGAAGAAAATATATGACAGTGTAAAGAAGAAAAGTATCGGCGTGTGGTGGGGGGTGGGGGATGCGTGGATTGAATGAATAATACCATATAACCCTTATGCTGCAGGGAAATATCATAAGTAATTAATTCCAGACATGCAGGGTCGTTTTGGCTGTCTATGAGGCCCAGGGCATACTCCAGCGGGCGGGCGCTTCTTTCACAACCCCACTTACCAGCATAACTTATTTTATGATCCTCAAGAAATACGACTCATGTTGGATAGACGAATATAGTATTCAAATTACAACATGAGTGTTTATACGAAATTACACTTATCTCTTTAAATAAATAATTTATCTCGCATCAATCAGTTCAGGACAAAGAAGAAATACTTGAAATAGTGGGCAGCAATTAGCATCCAGCGACAAAAAACATGCATATACTACTAGTTAGATCATTGCAGAAACTTTGAGGGAAAACTGGGCAGGATTTATACCGAATGTGTTAATGTATAGCATACGAAGTCCTATTTCGCTCATTGCCAATTTCAATGACTCCTCGATCCGAGACATTTTGTGATTCTGCATTGGATAAAGACATCCAAATAAAGTCCTCTTTAGTTCAGAATACCAATGAATTTAAAGCCACTATTCATCTACCCTATTTGTAGAAATTATGTGATTTCTTGCTTATTCTAATATTATTGAACTGTAGGTGATTCCTGGTTCATATCAGAAAGATTCCGCCCCTATGACAGAGAAATGGGTTTATCTATCTCCTAGGTGTTGGTAAACACAGTACATTTGCTAATGTTAAAAAACATAATAAATTGCATGAGCAGGACATGGATTGCCGAGAGCATGCGAATCCAAATGGGATCGTCTGATTTGCTGCCAGGTATATCGTTGTTACAATCAGTGACCATTTTAGCGTGACCACATGTTATAAACAAATTGGTCAGTTCAACAGATTATATCTTTATTTGATATACTGAAATATCGGAATGGACCACTTTAAGAAGATGTCAGGCCGAGATTTGGCAACTGTTGTCATTAAATAGCAGTTACATATATTCCAACCATACAAACATCATATAGATAAAAGTAGTCATGACTGACAGTATGTAAATCTATCCTTGTTCACTCCCATTTCATCATCAACCATAACAAATTCAACCATCTACGCCATCAGTCTGAGGAAATGACTCATACACTGGCAAATATGATTTATCATAAAATCATAAGATGAGAATTGATGAACCTCTAAAACATCATGCAAATTAAGACCTGATGTCATTGGGTAATTAAAAGGAAGGATATTAGCTGGGATTAATTTGCAAGATCACATTAAGATAGGTTTACGCTAACGGTTAACTATAATTAGGAAACGAAATTCAGATTTTATTATCGCCTTCAACAGCATCATGTGTACCGGTGGTTTATTACTAGTTTTAGAAATGTGCGTCAGTCAGATCATGAATTCAACTTGTTAAATATTCAAATCATCAGCTCCTTCCATCTGACTCGCAGGATAATACCTGAGACCTTGTATACATTATCCTCCGCCTTTAATTTTCATGACGAGCCGCTCCCTATGGAAACAAATTGAATACTGTCAATGTATTGCGGCCAGGCACGCTGGTGAGAGGGATTGTCTATTTCCCTATCGAATTCCGACAATAATGGCATTACATTCCGCGCAATCCGCGACGAAGGCGGCCTCTCCCCGGCTGAATCAACCTTTCTTGAAGGCCCATACATATTATTCAGCGAGGACACAGGGAATTCATATCAAATTCTTCTCAATCCTCCACGGCCGAGACACCAGACATATTTCTACAGGTATATGGTCCTGGTTCATGAAGCACCTCGCGAAATCTAATAGAAAATAGGGCCCAGGTGATAAACCAAATTTGCCTGCCGCGCCGATTCTAGCAACTCCAGTGTTGTATTCAATTAAATATTTATCTGTTTAAGAATACGTTTCATTACTGTGTGGAAGTTAAAACTGACACACTGTATTTCACTGCATCCGTTTCATATATCTATATTTCCTTAAACATTCCTTTGTGTTAAGTTGGTTCCTGGTTCCTTTCTTTTTTTTATTTTCTTACCAGAGGAGATGTAGTCAAGATTTTTCTTTCTATCTATTTAAACTTTATCTTTCTTTCTTTCTTTTTCTATAATAATCCTTTGGCCGGTAACACATTTTGAGTTTACGGGCTTTTGTAGGTATGTTTGTATAAATACGACTTGAGAACCGTTCCCATGGTTTACGTTGCGTGTATCACTCCTTTTTCGACCTCCCATCTGATGTGGCTTACTATGCCTGGTGATAATTAATTCATGCTGCGTTTCCCCAACTGATAATTCTTCTCTCGTGGCGCACCTGAAGGTATAGCTATACAACACTAGACCGAACCGACACATTCAACAATGAACATTTTACAGGATTCTGTATAAGACCAATGAACATGTTACGGGACGCTGTATAAGACCTAACCGACATATACAACAATGAACATTTTACAGGATTCCGTATAAGACCAATGAACATGTTACAGGACGCCGTATAAGACCTAACCGACACATACAATAATGAACATTTTACAGGATTCCGTATAAGACCGAACTGACACATACAACAATGAACATTTAACAGGACTCCGTATAATACCGAACCGACACATACAATAATGAACATTTTACAGGATTCCGTATAAGACCGAACCGACACATACAACAATGAACATTTTACAGGATTCCGTATAAGACCGAACCGAAACATACAACAATGAACATTTTACAGGATTCCGTATAACACCGAACCGACACATACAATAATGAACATTTTACAGGATTCCGTATAAGACCGAACCGACACATACACAATGAACATTTTACAGGACTCTGTATAATACCGAACCGACACATACAATAATGAACATTTTACAGGATTCCGTATAAGACCGAACCGACACATACAACAATGAACATTTTACAGGACTCCTTATAATACTGAACCGACACATTCAACAATGAACATTTTACAGGATTCCTTATAATGCCGAACCGACACATACAACAATGAACATTTTACAGGACTCCGTATTATACAGAACCGACACATACAATAATGAACATTTTACAGGATTCCGTATAATACCGAACCGACACATACAACAATGAACATTTTACAGGATTCTGTATAAGACCGAACTGACACATACAACAATGAACATTTTACAGGATTCCGTAAAAGACCGAACCGACACATACAACATTGAACATTTTAAAGGAGCCCGTATAAGACAGAACAGACACATACATCCAATGAACGTTTTACAGGACTCCGTATAATACAGAACCGACACATACAAAAATGAACATTTTACAGGATTCTGTATAATACCGAACCGACACATACAACAATGAACATTTTACAGGATTCCGTATAATACCGAACCGATACATATAACAATGAACATTTTACAGGATTCCGTATATGACCAATGAACATTTTACAGGACACCGTATAAGACCGAACCGACACATACAACAATGAACATTTTACAGGATTCCATATAATACCGAACCGACACATACCACATTGAACATTTTACAGAATTCCGTATAAGACCGAACCGACACATACAACAATGAACATTTTACAGGATTCCGTATGAGACCGAACCGACACATACAATAATGAACATTTTACAGGATTCCGTATAAGACCGAACCGACACATACAACAATGAACATTTTACAGGACTCCGTATAATACCGAACCGACACATACAATAATGAACATTTTAAAGGACCCCGTATAAGACAGAACCGACACATACATGCAATGAACGTTTTACCAGACTCCGTATAAGACCGAACCGACACGTACAACAATGAACATTTTACAGGACTCCGTATAAGACCGAACCTACACGTACAACAATGAACATTTTACAGGATTCCGTATAAGACCGAACCGACACGTACAATAATGAACATTTAACAGGATTCCGTATAAGACCGAACCGACATATACAACAATGAACATTTTACAGGATTCCGTATAAGACCAATGAACATGTTACAGGACGCCGTATAAGACCTAACCGACACATACAATAATGAACATTTTACAGGATTCCGTATAAGACCGAACCGACACATACAACAATGAACATTTAACAGGACTCCGTATAATACCGAACCGACACATACAATAATGAACATTTTACAGGATTCCGTATAAGACCGAACCGACACATACAACAATGAACATTTTACAGGATTCCGTATAAGACCGAACCGAAACATACAACAATGAACATTTTACAGGATTCCGTATAACACCGAACCGACACATACAATAATGAACATTTTACAGGATTCCGTATAAGACCGAACCGACACATACACAATGAACATTTTACAGGACTCTGTATAATACCGAACCGACACATACAATAATGAACATTTTACAGGATTCCGTATAAGACCGAACCGACACATACAACAATGAACATTTTACAGGACTCCTTATAATACTGAACCGACACATTCAACAATGAACATTTTACAGGATTCCTTATAATGCCGAACCGACACATACAACAATGAACATTTTACAGGACTCCGTATTATACAGAACCGACACATACAATAATGAACATTTTACAGGATTCCGTATAATACCGAACCGACACATACAACAATGAACATTTTACAGGATTCTGTATAAGACCGAACTGACACATACAACAATGAACATTTTACAGGATTCCGTAAAAGACCGAACCGACACATACAACATTGAACATTTTAAAGGAGCCCGTATAAGACAGAACAGACACATACATCCAATGAACGTTTTACAGGACTCCGTATAATACAGAACCGACACATACAAAAATGAACATTTTACAGGATTCTGTATAATACCGAACCGACACATACAACAATGAACATTTTACAGGATTCCGTATAATACCGAACCGATACATATAACAATGAACATTTTACAGGATTCCGTATATGACCAATGAACATTTTACAGGACACCGTATAAGACCGAACCGACACATACAACAATGAACATTTTACAGGATTCCATATAATACCGAACCGACACATACCACATTGAACATTTTACAGAATTCCGTATAAGACCGAACCGACACATACAACAATGAACATTTTACAGGATTCCGTATGAGACCGAACCGACACATACAATAATGAACATTTTACAGGATTCCGTATAAGACCGAACCGACACATACAACAATGAACATTTTACAGGACTCCGTATAATACCGAACCGACACATACAATAATGAACATTTTAAAGGACCCCGTATAAGACAGAACCGACACATACATGCAATGAACGTTTTACCAGACTCCGTATAAGACCGAACCGACACGTACAACAATGAACATTTTACAGGACTCCGTATAAGACCGAACCTACACGTACAACAATGAACATTTTACAGGATTCCGTATAAGACCGAACCGACACGTACAATAATGAACATTTAACAGGATTCCGTATAAGACCGAACCGACACATACAACAATGAACATTTTACAGGACTCCGTATAATACCGAACCGACACATACAATTATAAACATTTTACAGGATTCCCTATAGGACCGAACCGACACATACCACAATGAACATTTTACAGGATTCCGTATAAGACCGAACCGACACATACCACAATGAACATTTTACAGGATTCCGTATAATACCGAACCGACACATACAACAATGAACATTTTACAGGATTCCATATAATACCGAACCGACACATACAACAATGAACATTATACAGGATTCCGTATAATACCGAACCGACACATACAACAATGAACATTTTACAGGACTCCGTATAATACCGAACCGACACATACAATAATGAACATTTTACAGGATTCCGTATAAGACCGAACCGACACATACAACAATGAACATTTTACAGGATTCCGTATAAGACCGAACCGACACATACAACAATGAACATTTTACAGGATTCCGTATAATACCAAACCGATACATACAACAATGAACATTTTATTCAAGAGATTCTATGACGAGAAAATCCAGTGAGGTGGAGTGGACTACATCTCTAAACGCTGCCTAGTCATCCTCGACATTTTACCTGTCAAAGTGTGGCTCCGTTAGCTTCCTATTGAGATCAGTAACGATAAAGGAGACATTCTTGTCCACTTTCAACTTGGAGACATTTATGCGCTTTAGTGTTTTTTTACCCTGAGGCCGACGTTTAGCTTGAATGTTGAAGGTCAGCTTGGAGATGCCAAGTTTGTGAACTGTTCAACACTGAGCACTACACATAGCCTTGGTAATTGTAACATCCTGTCTGTCTGCATTCCTGGTAATAATGTAGTCCATTATATGCCAATGTTTCGATCTAGGATGCATCCATGTGGCCATGTTGCGAATTCATATTTTGATTTGTTCCGAACGACATATTTTTGCAGTAAAAGTAGATTAAAAATAAGATTTTTATTGGTACAAGAGAAGGAAAGAGAGAAAAGAGATATATTAACCATTAAATATTAACTATTACTAATTATTTACTCCGTACATTTTGTGATAACCGCAGGAAACAAAAGTGTCAGTTGAACAGACGGCCTTGTGACGTTGGCCACGGCTGTCATTGTGCACACCATCTCTCCCTGGCCGTGCGAAACCAGATTTCTGTACAAGATTACAGAAATCTCCCATTGCCAAGTTAGTTACACTTGTATTCACCATAAAAAAAAAATTATGACTTTGTTCAGATAAATGTCAGTGGGAAATACTGCGGGGTCTCTGAGTAACCTGCTGAAACTAGCAGCACAAAATGTTTATAAGAAATGAAAGCGTCTGCTTGTGGAAACACACTTACCATCGCCACGGCTACAAATACTGCGAGTCCATTAAACGTACAAAGACCGCGTGATCCGGTAAACTACTAGGGCGGTGATACCTACCAGTTCAAAGGGTTTACTTTATGTGATACATTAGAGTTATCTCTTAAGATGTGTGATAAGATCTAAATAATGAGTAAAAGGCTTGATGGGTTTCCTGCTTTTACTTCATCCATTTGTATTCCAGTATGTTTTCTCTTAATCCTTGCGATACTATAAAAACCGCGGGTTTCAGATTGACTCTATTCGTAGTTAATGGAGTGTGTTCCTCGCCGTTTCTTCAATGAGGATTTGAATAATTGCTTTATATCAGATAAAACCGTAGGTTTTTCTTACAGTGAAGTCTCGGTTACCTCCCTGTAAACATGATGTCCTGGCCACAAAGGCTGTGTTTTATATAGTGCCGCGTCTCGGGTATCGCATTATACATAGAAAGGCACATATATACTGTCTACCGAAAAGAATACTGCGTATTTATCTTTTAAGAATCATTATATATATATATATATATATA
The DNA here is from genome assembly GCA_026874595.1 of Sipunculus nudus. Taxonomy (NCBI): domain Eukaryota; kingdom Metazoa; phylum Annelida; class Sipuncula; order Golfingiida; family Sipunculidae; genus Sipunculus; species Sipunculus nudus. The sequence continues at coordinate 39,894,584 of CM049308.1, read as the reverse complement.
TATATATATATATGTATATATATATATATTTGTTGCCGTCTATTTATAAGCTGTCTCTCGACCTGGATTGGTGTCCCCGCTTGGATCTCCCCCTGTGGTCTGGACGTCCTTGCGACCCCTGTCGTGATTGTCTTCGTTCTTTGTGCCAGTCAACCGGGTTTTGCCAAGCCCTTTGTCCTGTATTATCGAGAACAACAGAAGAAAACGCGGGGGTAAATAGCCCCTAACTGGTCGAGTGACTCATACTACCCTATAAAAAGGAATAACAGTCGAAACGCTCCGAGGGCTGATTTTCATTTCCTCAGGATATCCTGGCTGTTGACACCTCCTAACAGCATAACACGAACGTCTGGACCTTTTAGTGGTACCCGTCGGCGGACCTGCCATGAACTTTGGTTAAACGTATGGATTTTTATCAGGAGTTTAAACAAACTTACGTCACATTGACTTCGAAATTTTTATTGTCAAGCCTTAGCCTCTTAGTTACACACAATCCACAAAGCTTATCATTTACCTAGTCTGAACCAACATATATACCTGTGAAATTACAAATTACAATTACAAATAAAAACCTTGCACGTCACTAAGATACCACGCTCGCTGAAAACGTCCGGTGCGAGCGTGGCCTCTGACCTCTAAAAATGTCCAGTCACATGACTACAGTTTTAACAAAATTACGTCACATTGACTTCGAATTTTTTATTGTAAAGCCTCTGACCTCTAAAAATTTCCAGTTACATGACTACAGTGAACCACCATTGTCTTCTGTTGAACGTTGAACTGGACTTTTTATTGTTAACTACCAGGAACATCTTGTGATCACCGAATTGGACTTCTCGTTTCCGCTTCAGTTAAGTGTTTAATAGAGATACAGGACCTTTTCAGAGACTTTGATTAGCTTTAATTATGTGTTAATTATTAAATGCTGTTGGTAATTGTACATAATGTATATAAACCATGTCTGTTATGAAAAGAGCATCTTTATAGCACATATAACGTATTATTTTTACAGTGCGACTGCCTTTGACAAAAAGACGGCTGACTTTAGTAGTAAGCCGAGTTCCGTGGCCATTTCGGCTTGAAAATGTCGGCTGGCTTAAACTAACCTGAAAATCTATTCTTTGACGATGTTACAAAGTATCCATTTCATCTAAACAAGTTATCTATATTCCGTGTGACATATTGCATCCATTTTACATTTAATTAGTTTGTGGTTAAATATCGAGTGTGTATATATATATATATATATATATAATATATATATATATATAATATATATATATTAGAGAGAGAGAGAGAGAGAGAGAGAGAGAGAGAGAGAGGGCAGAGAGAATGAGAGAGAATGAATTACGGATGAACCAGACATGTCCATGACAACCCATAGGTTGTCTCAGCAAACATTTGACAATCCTTTTTAAAACTCTAGGGGATTGTCAAATTGATTGAGAAAATCGAGCTATGTTGGGTCACAGACCACGAAAATCAGCATTTTAATGCAAACTAATGGAAGGTTCACACAAAGAGCACAATGCTCAGGCTCTGAGAGACCGGATCCATCAGAAAGGAACAAAATAAGAACACCAAAAACGGCCTTCGAACAATGTTTGTGTTCTGATTTCGTGATATATATCTGTTTAATGATATAATATATAATAATATGCAATAATATATGTATTAACTCAAAATGTTAGTTTCTTCTCATTGAATTCAAACGTTTTCCAGTCGTTTTTCGAGGAACAATGACTTTTTAACCCAATTTCACGTTTTATACTTTGTTATGGTTCTGTGTGTGAGTAAAAACAGTCAACATTTACCTTTTTCCAGGTAAATCATGGAGGTGAAATCATGCGCATGCGCAACAACTCTCAAACAAAGATAATAAACATGAAATAAGAAATACTAGTTTGAAGCTTGAAAATTGATTTGTCAGGTAGTATGCTCGCTACATTGATGTTTTGAACCACTGATCGCGCCCAATGAAAGCTTGTTCAAACTCTTGTACAGGAGTAAGCAAACAGTTTTAGAAATAAATTTTGGCAGATACCATAATATTCTAAGGAGGAAACCATACGTTTCAAGAGTATTTAACATGGTACGTGAATAGGTACCTTAAATCAGTTATCAATGCCCCCTGCATCAATATAATCCCATCACCAACTGCTTTCAAAGTTAATATTATTTGAATGGTAAACAACGAGTGTCATTTTTGTGAACATCACCAGTAATCACGAGGACAATTTCAAGTGATGCACTCTATAAATTCCCTTCAAATCGGCATGTTCGTATCTGAGAATTTCATTCATATTACAAACGTAATACTGATCCCGTGACAGGCGAGTGGGAAAAAGTACAGACACAGTCAAATTGCCAATTTACTTTTATTACATGAACACACGTGTTATCGTCCGTGTACAGTTAGTAAGCTTTTGTTTAATTTAACTGACAATTACCTTACAATAACCCCTATAACAATGACAAGAGAATAGTAACTTTTAAACGCACACCATCAGGCTGCTTGATACCTGTAGGGTTGGGATCTTGTCTCTTTCATCCTGCCGCTCAACGTGCTTGACCGCAGTGCACTAGGAAAGTGGGATGACATAATTACCGAGTCATTATAACTCGTAATGTCCTGGCCGTGATACGGACTCGGTATCTCATAAAGTGCATATTATATGCTTGGTCGGTTTTTTATTCTTCTCAACGATAGGAATAGCACTTAATCCTAGAAAAATATTACGACAATGGATATTTCAAAATTAGTGATTTTATTAGGACATACATTAAAACTCACTGGCATCCTATGGCGCGTTTTGCAGTATTGGTGTAGAAAAACTAGTTCAGATCGTTTAATTTTGTTTTCCAAAGTTCCAAACCCGATTAATGTGAAAAATTTATGATACGTGAATACATTTAGTTACCCAAGACCAACATTTTAAAATGGACAAATATGCATTTAATGGTAGGTTAATCCCCCACGGGAGTATATTAAACTCAAAATTATAAGGAATATTCAAATACTATAAGTTGGTCCATCTAAAAGGCGTCACTGTTCCTCTTTACCTACTCACCCACTTCTTTTTTATACTATAAGCATTATCAGAAAACAAAATTACACCATTTTTCAGTTTTGATTTTAAATGCAACCATAGCCAAGAAACCATGTGGACTTTCAGGTTGTTTACCGTCATCTTCTCTGAAAAGATATGATTGTATTCTGAAAGAAAACATGAAGAAACGATCCAGATTGCATTGACCGACATTAAACACTAACTGGGACCGTACAAATACAAACAATTATAGATGCACTGAATCGACGTCAGTTATAATTCGTTAATCGAATACTCGATTAATTTTAATTATTGAGTTGTCGGTAATTTCCTATTTTTTTATCCCTTGTTCAAGGACAAGTCAATATATATGTAAAATGTAAGTGCTATTGATTAACAAGGAAAGTTATATCCTATATCAGATGGAAGCACAGACAAAAATAAGATTATTTGTTTCTAGATCTACTTTAAATACATTATAACCCTCAGGTTAGCATCATATAGAGTAATAAATACATTTTGCATATATAAATCTCCCACATATGTGTCTGATTACTTGCAGTAATCGAATTGAATAGCAATAACTGTATAATCAACTCAGGGAAGACCCTTTAGCAAATCGCAGGCCTTGTTGTTCCGCAGTAAAGACCTTTTTGAAACAGATTGATTATCAGTTATTTTCCTCAAGAGAAAACGTAGACATCCAAACAGATTGGGCTATTTCTTTTGAGAACGAAACATGGAACCGTTAACGACTTTCCAGATATCCAGACACGTATGTCAATGCCACCACCAGGGTTTGTTATATATCTGTGTGCTAAAATACATTTGACCATGAATACATCAGGTTGCGGAGGCAATAAACGTTAAATTTGATAACCGCGGCCATGCAGCATTATAGGCGTGGTGTAGTTGATCTGTCATGTTGGAGGATGAACATTTTCGTTAATGAGCATTCCCACTGATAGGGCTTACTTCTAGTTGCTACGCCAGTCAAACTGAGTTTTGCACGTGATAATCTACCCTATTGCAGCGATATCGCTGTACCCAGCCGTTGGTCTAAACTCGTTGGTCAATGAGTGAAGAATTAAACTCAAGAATACAAACCATAGTGTAAATACCAAATCACTGGTTACCACCGTTGCGAAAAAAGTTGCGAAATTTGATGAGACTTTTAATGATGTCCCTCATAAGGTACCAAATTGTATCCTAACAGGAAAACTAAACATTTCTAGCACCTAAGTAACCGAGTTACAGGCAATTGCTCGAAATTTCGCACATTCACGTTTGGCGGGATTGGCTGCGAGCTTTGACGATACTTGAAATTGTGCCACTTAAAGTTTCATTACTTTATGGAACTATCTTGCATTAAAATTATAAAAAAATGATAGTTGATTAAAAATATAATATATAATAATAAAAAATATAATATAATATAATAATATTTAATATGTAATATAATGTAATATAATATAATAATGTATAATATAATATAACATGTGACATAAATCTGACTATTATAACCATATTAGAGAACACACCATCTAATTGGTCTGTAGCCTGACATGTAGCAAAAAATAAACTACCGCAATGAAAACTCAAGCCCAGCCTTAATGTGATCAGAGCACTCCAGAATCTATGCATGTCGCAACGATTGGTTTATGAATCTTTACTCCCCCTTTAAACTTCTTTCTTTCAGAAATATTTATCTTAATTTCTGCATAGTAATTATGAACTACCACTTTTATCTCAACTAAATATGCACAGTTCTTTCTATCACTTTTCAGGTCATATGGCACATAATATGAAAATCCTTTGTTAGGCTTCACCAAACAAATAAAATGTTCTACAGAATCTTGTGTAAATAAATACAAGTTGAGCGAGCGAGCTTTTAATTTATATATAATAAAACAAGTGAATCACTGGGGTGGCCTTATTCAAATTTTCAAGAATTAATGTTATCGGTGGATTTCTTTGACAGAATGCAATCAATCAGACGGTTGAATAAATAGATCGGGTGTTGTTTCGTCTTTGTAATGTGATATGGAAGAGGACTTTTGACCTGCCTGAAAGTGCAAGGTCACCAAGGTGACAGTGATAAATTGCTTCATCCGTCAAATTCAGGATCTCTCACAGTAAACACCGCTCAGATAATTTTCTGATACTGATGCGGTCAGGTACAGCATCAAGGTGGAAAGCTCTGCGGGTGGTTACTCAGGTCAATTGATTTGGACTAGACAGGAAATTACTCAGTGCAGTCACAGGACACAAATGCCTATGTCGATTTTGTTAAATCTCGTGCAGCTTTATAAACAAGAGGCAAGGTCAAGGTCAGTGTGACATAAAAACGAGGTACAGTTTATTTGGCTGTGACTGTTTTCGACAAAGATGTGAAGGAAAAACTTTGACCCAGATTTGAAGACGGATAACTAAAACATGTCATAAAGAAGACAAAAGGAAATGTGCCATAGTTTGTAAAGATTGGACCAATATTGATAAAGTAACGATGGAAAATATGATATTGACGTGTTTTGATGAACGTTGACGTATTTGAAAATACACACAGCTTCCAAGAATTGTTCCAATGGACGATATGTGTAAGTAACAAAGTGATTCCTGCTAAACTGTGGCCTTTAGATATGTCATACGCAAGAACCGGCAGGCAGGCGGAATTGAGGACAACTGACAGACAGACACCATGACAAAGTGACACAAAGCTGAGACAAGATGTATAGACCATCTTATGAAGAAGACACAGGAGAAGAAAATGAGTCTAAGTTTGCTAAGATGGGACCAGAAGTCAAAACTCTACGATATACGAATTCGTTACTAGCACTGAAGGTCTTGGGTCATTCAATAAAAGTTCTAAATGCATTATTGTATGCAACTTAAATTTTGGGTAAAGATATCATTCTAAACTTGCACCACGGACCTGCACAATATATTATGCCACAGAACATTTTATACAACGAAATCTTGACTGATCCTGTGGAGAGTTTGAACCTCTGGCGTAACATGTTATCCTTGCAATATAGAACAGCTAAACTTGACGGAATTTATCATCGTCGTGTTGCATGTTTTTGTAATAATGCAACCCAAGTATTTATAGCTGTCAAAAACTGCGAGCTGGCTGTTGCCAAGAGTAAGCCGTGGTGAAGCAGATGACCACATCCTCCCTTTACCCAATACGTGTGAGCAAACTTTTTAGTTTTGTTGAATTTGATAGATGTCCACAGTCATGTGTGATATTAATTAGCTTTGAAGTACTTTAACAGAAGGTGCAAACAGAACCATGTGGTCTGCATACATGAGATGGTTTATGATATTACTGCCTACACAACATCCAATTTTTTAAAAGCCTGCTTGTTTAATGTAAGGCTGAGGTCATTCGTATATATATATATATATATATATATATATATATATATATATTATATCCAGATTGTTACAAAACCATGGGGTTTTAAAGTGCTCAGCTCATAAAAGGAGCTGTAATACATATATTTCAGGACTTAAACACACTTACTTGTGTTCGACAGCTCTGTTTCATAAGGGCCCTCACTCGTCATGAACACTGAGGGGCCCTTACGAAACAGAGCTGTCAAACACAAGTAAGTGTGTTTAAGTCATGTAATATACATATATATATATATATATATATATATATATATATAATTAAAGTACGGTTAGTTTGACTTCATCAGTTTGTACGACAGATCTGTTTCGTGAGAGCAGCATTCAAGCCGGCTCACTCTCCAGGTACAAACCGAAGTGATCAGATATCTGAGAGAAATTTGTCATAATAGGTAGGATTAATCTTGGGTTACTAGGTTCGGTGAGGCATGTATTTAAAAGTTTTTGTTATGTTGGTGAATAGGGGTTACTGGGTGCCTGGGTTATTGTACTGTATTGGGACTATTGTGAAGCGCTCGAGGATTTGTTGGTTTGCTGAAAGTTAATCAAAACCCCAGATGTTGGTTCAGTCAGGGGATCAGTGGTTTAGTTGTCCAGTTGGTTGTACCTGCATACATTGGCTGGGATCTTGAGACTGCATATATATATATATATATATATATATATATATATATATATATATAAAGACAAAGACAAAAAGAATGCAACTTTTATAGGATTTGATATATGCGAATTCTATCCTTCCATAACCGAGGATCTGCTCCACAAAGCCATCAATTTCGCATCCAAAATTGAAAATATTTCTGATGATACAAAAGAAATAATCATGCAAGCCAAGAAATCTGTGTTACTCCACAACGGCATCGCTTGGAACAAAAAGAACGATAAGAAGAATTTTGACGTAACCATCGGAAGCCACGATGGAACGGAGACCTGTGAGCCAGTCGGACTGTATATATTATCTGAACTGAGCAACATCGGAGAGGTCAGTGTGGGACTATACAGAGACAATGGACTCATCGCATGCCACTTACAACCAAGACAAACCGAGGGGGAAAAAAAGAGAATTTGCCAGATATTCAACAAGCTTGGCCTAAAAATTACTTTCGAAGCAAACAAAAAAATAATAGACTTTCTTGATATAACTTTGGACCTGAACAAAGCAGAATATAAACCTTTCATGAAACCCAACAATACCCCAATATACAGCCACAAAGACAGTAACCCACCCGCAAGCATAATAAGAAATATACCTGAAAGCATAAACAGAAGGTTGTCCAACATCTCCTCAAATGAAGATGTTTTCAACAAGGCTGCACCTCCATATCAGGAGGCATTACGCAACAGTGGATACAGTTTTAAACTCAAGTACATCCGCTCGCAACAACCCAACACCGACGGAAAGAAGAGAAACAGAAGGAGGAACATAACGTGGTTCAATCCTCCATACAGTGCCAACGTGAAAACGAACACAGGAAGAAGGTTCCTACAGCTTCTTGACAAATGTTTCCCTCCTGACCACAGTTTACACAAAATCCTGAACCGAAACACCGTAAAAGTCAGCTATAGCTGCATGCCTAACATGAAGCAGGTCATTTCAGCACACAACAAAGGACGACGTAACAATGAGAAAATTAAAGAAAAGAAAACAGAAAGCATAAGCAAAAACTGCAACTGTAGAAACCCGAAAGAATGCCCAATCAAAGAAGGATGCCTTACTCAAAGCATAATTTACCAGGCCACAGTTACCAGACAAGACAACAAACAAGTGGAAATATATATCGGACTGACAGAAAACGCATTTAAAACGAGATACTTTGGACACATCAGCAGTTTCAGGAATGAAAAATACAGAAATAGCACAACACTAAGCTAGTACGAGTGAAATCCGAAGGAAAAAACATACCCTATTCGGTCAAATGGAAAATCATGGCTAAATGCAGAGCTTATTCAAACACGTCCAAAAATGTAACTTATGCACCACCGAGAAATACTACATAATTTGCCGACCTGATCTGAGTTCACTAAACAATAGGAACGAACTGACATCTTCATGCAAACATAGAACTAAATACCTCCTTTGTAACCTTAAATAATTTTAAGCCGACAATAATAAAGTTAAATATGCAGTCTCAAGATCCCAGCCAATGAATGCAGGAACAACCAACTGGACAACTAAACCACTGATCCCCTGACCGAACCAACACCTGGGGTCTTGATTAACTTTAAGCAAACCAACAAATCCTCGAGCGCTTCACAATAGTCCCAATACCGTACAATAAGCCAGGCACCCAGTAACCCCTATTCACCAACATAACAAAAACTTTTAAATACATGCCTCACCGAACCTATAGTAACCCCATATTAATCCGACCTATTATGACAAATTTCTCTCAGAGATCTGATCAGATCTGTCTCACAAACCGATGAAGTCAAACTAACCGTACTTTAATTATTTATAAACGCTCCCATACGGTAGAGCACTATTACCGAGATGTATTGAATTCACGCTATGTGAACAATACAAATTATATATATATATATATATATATATATATATATATATATATATATGTATATTGTATTTAATATACAGCATATATATACATTATGTTCTGCATTTATACTCTATATTAAATGAAAAAAACAGTCTAGTCCGTTAAAAAACTGATAAAAAATGTATTTTATATATCATTTCCATATAGCAGGCATATGTATATTTTGTTTAAAACAAAAAATTTGAGCCAAAAGCTCAGGGGCTGCTCTTTCTCTATGGGGTGCAATGAATATACTCATATCACAGGATGAGCCCAGGTTGTCTTTTGATAGATGGCTTGAAATACGGAATATGTGGAAAACAATGTCCAAATCCCATTTCCTGAACCTCATTTACTGAATAGACTACTTAATATTAAAATAACGACCTTGTTAAAGCCCTTTGCACTCCCCCTTTCCCACCGTTCTTTTGCACATGGTCTGTGTAATCATGGGCATTTTTTCATGTCATGATAATACACAGTTTTGTTCATTTATTTGATTTCTCAAGGCCTCAATCATTCAAAGCATTAGTCTCATGTTAAACACGGAGCTCCCAGTAACCTTTGGCTGGTATAACATCACCTAAAAAATTAATGATTAATAGAATGGTAGCCATATGTAATATGAGTATCGATGTCATTAATCACGAGAAACGTCAGCATGTCCCCTTCCCTTTTTAGGGATATGGATAAGTATGAAGGGGACAAAGTATCATTTATCCCCGTCACGTTTAGAGGTATAAAACGCGTACTTTTGTACATAGGGATATCGAGATCATATTTTCACTTTCTAGTTTCTTAATTTTCTGACCGGAGATGTTTTTACTTTATCAAGCAGCTACAGGCTGCTCTTGTCTAGAACTTCACCCCTGCGCTGTCCTTGGGCGTAATTTTGATGGAGCCGATAGACGAGATGCCACACAAGCCAAGCAGGTAACCGCGAGAGGCCGCCACCGTTTATCCCTACCGGTGATCGGAGAAAGCTACAACACCCACAGCCCGAAAGTCAGAAGGCAGGATACAAAGCGGCACAGATCCCAGCAACATGTGCCAAGCCAATCCAGAGGGCAGAACTCATGCGAACTTTAGAGTGAGCAATCATAATTTTCATCATCAGCCAATTTTTTAATATTTATCTCAATTCTCTTTAAAATGCGCATCTCATAACAAGAAATTTAGGATATCTTGAATGTTCAAATAGCAGAAAATGATGACAATTAAGCAAATATAACTTTAATTCCCAAATTTTATGTACCGTATTTTATGTCGGAAAAAGATATGAAGAATGTTTTTATATTCTGGGTAAGGGCTTTACTCTTCTCATGTCATGAACGGTCCTTTTGCCCGAACTCCTGTGGATTGTCCCCCTCACATTTCCTCAAAAACGAGGCTCATGTCAGTATCGCTCACACACGCCCGAGTGTCATCGGAGCCCTGGCATGCGTTACATACATTTCTCATCCAGTCGACAATGGAGCAAAATATTTGTCTTAAGTCTTAACATTATAAATGTAAAATATAAAGTGGCTTTATGCTCTGAACACAGCGTGTGACCTCCCGGGACATTCCAGTCACTACAAGGTTGGCCACCAGGGACTTATCGAGAAGTACCCAGCAAAACGGACGCTCCGTCAAACAAAATCAGAGTGGCTCCGCATGAAGGCAAAGATGGCTGCGCCGATGCGGAGCTCGTTGTGCTAATGGAGCGTAAAGTGGTTATAGCTTTATAAGTATTTAAGGTTATAGTTTAAGCTGGACTCGTCCATATTTGTTAGCAGTCAAAGTTATTCCTCTATACGACCAATACAATAATAAAATTATATATTAATGTTTTATAGCGCTAATTCAACCTAACAGTAATCGAAAGCGCTTTACAAGATTTAGAGCAAAAGTTTATTAAAGCATTACTAAGAGCACATTTATACTAAAAAAAAATAAAAAATTTCAAAAGATCCCTGCTAAACCTTGATTCCTAAGAACTACTTAAAGCTAATATAAAAAGGTAAGTTTTAAAATTTCTTCTAAAATAAGCTAAATAAGGTGAAACTGATTGAGTGTAGATGTTCATTTCATAACCTTGGTGCAATAGCTGAGAAAACTCGAGAACGACACATCTTACTTCATGTCTTATGAATCCCTAAAAGTCTTTGGTCGGATGACCTAAGCTGCCTGAATGGAACATTGAAAGTTAAAAGGTTCCTGATATTAATAGCGCATTTACTATTTATGGCTTTGTATACCAATAATAAAATTTAAAATCAATGCGCTGTCTCACAGGTAGCCAATGAAGTTCTTTAAGTACTGGTGTAATGTGGTCGCGCTTCTTGGCACCAGTTACAAGCCTAGCTGCTGCATTCTGCACTCTCTGTAGTTGGTCCAGTGACTTGCTAGGAAAACCATGTAGCAAGAGTTGGAAAGTCAATATGATGAAACTGATGAAAGCATGCATATATGTTATTTGTGAATCTTGAGTTAGGAAACCCTGTATCCTAGCTATATTACGCAGGTGGTGAAAAGCCAGACAACATATATTATTTACATGCTTGTCAAGGCAAAGCCCTTGACAAAAAAAAAACTACCCCCAGATTTCTAGCACAGTTTGTTGGCACAACCAAAAAGTCAAAAATGTTAAGAGTTTTCAAATGAATTGGGATCTTTGCTGTTTTTTTTTACATATAAACGGACTTCAGTTTTTATCAGCATTAAAACAGGATGGACAGCGTAACAGTAACCGTATCGACGTTGCGTATCGATTCGTATCGATATATTATACAGCCCCAGAATGTAGTACTTGGAAAAAGATAAGATTTTTATTATTTCTTTAAAGCTCATTTGTGATGTAAAAAAAGAATATTTTCCTCAATGTTGAAAATTTATATCTTTAGGTTTGAGAGCTGAGACCTAAGTCCCGGCAATTCAACAATTCTCAACTGCACACGTAATTGATAGACACCACATGGATTAGCAAGTTCTACCAGCATGTGCTATATTTTTTAAGATTTGGGCGTGGTAAAAAAGCGTCGTTCCGCATTAAACTTTGCCGATATACGTCACATTGGTACCAAACTCACTGTGCAGTTACTTACGTGTCGCACCACTGCGTCCTGGTCGGACCCTGACAGGATTATTGATCATAGCTTCTTGAAACCGCTCATGGGTGCTGACATTTTGCGTTCGCACTAAACCCCGGATGTCACAGACCGCATGTCGAAATAATGTATATAACGATAGTTTTAACTGACTAGAAATCTAAGGAATACAAGCCTCCGCCATGTGGACATCCACTCCTTTGGCCCATATTCCTAGTAGTTTCATTCGTGTATAAGTGACTGTACATTTGTGAATATTCCTTTATGACGTTCCCAAATCTGGACCTTGTGCCGAATCCACACCAAAATCTAATTCCTTCTTGCTATGGATTAAAGCAGCTAGATAGTGGGAAGTGCAAAGGAACCCCCCCCCCCCCCCCCAAACCGAAAAAAAACATGACTCGGACATAGGAAAAACGCCATAATGCCATCGGCACAAGCGCAAACTGGAAATGGGAGGGGGCAAAATAATTAGTTATGCAGGTCATTAGCAGAAAATGCGCAAAAAAAAAGTTGTCCGAGAAGTTAAATCCTTGTTGAGAAGAAACGTAACTTGGTAATATAGTATAGATTGTGAAAATACAAGTTTGAAAACTAAACTCTTCAGGAAAGTTTCATCTATTGGTGAAACTTGACAGATCGCCCACCCGATGTAAGCACCTGCACGATGCTTTCTGGGAGAAACGAGCACTTCCTAATATTACCGTTCTTAGTTACAAGAATAGGTCCCGAAATCGAAAGCTCTGGTTAACGAAGGAAATAACAGCTGCAACCAGCATGATTACGTATAACCAAGGCTGGAAACCGTGGCAGAAATCTGTCATGTTAATTCTGCTGTAACATTTGATAAGCAGCAGCAAAAGGTCTAACGAATTCGGAATAAAAAGAGAAATGTAAAAGTCTTCCTGGAACAGAGAGTAAAGGATACTCATCTTTTTACATGTGATACTTTGTCACTGTGCCATAGGGCGGCAGATAGGAGATTTATAATAGAAGGGACTCGAACAGTGAGACGTCAAAAGTGGGGGGGGGGGGGGGGTTTCGGAGATTATACAGGTCCTTTCCCATGGTGTAAAAACCTTGAAGAAATCTATGGTTTAATAATACTGCAATCATGAAGAGTTGAAAAAACATTATAATGCCAATATAGTGCGGCGGCTAATGGAAAAATTGTGCAAATTGTGATAAAAGTACCAAATTTGGTACAGTTGTAGTATTGTACACTGGCTTTTTTTTAAGAAATAGTTCCACGAAATATTCATGGTATTTCAGGGGTGGATCCTGCAATTTCTTTGGGGGTAATGATGAATAAATTAAATAATTGATAAATAATGTCTAATCTAAACGTGTTCGATCAAGGCCTTTATTTTGCAGTACATGGAATACAGGAGTCTGCTGATGCTAAAACTTTACTTTCAAGTGAAGTTAATTCAGTTTAACAAGCGACCAGATTAATGGAGCAGGATGTATTTATTTATCAAGTATTGTGCAGAACTTACGCGATTTAGCACACCTTTTAAATTTTGTTAACATGTATATATCGCAAACATGTTTCATGTTAATTATAACAAACTGTAGGCTTACCATTAATTGAATAATTCACTTAATAAAGGGTATGGTGACAGCATGAATTATTACATGGATATAATTACAACTATTTATGTTTGTCAATCAGCTTACTAAAGAGCAAGTTATTTATTCAGTAAAATGTTTCGGAACTCTGCCTATCTACTTTTCCTGTTCATATGAGGGCTCTAGACCTATTGAATTACAGACCTGTCAGAATTCCAATATGGCCACCACAGCCCAATCGCTGATTTTCTTTCGCACGTGATAACTCAACAACAACAACATACTTCAGCTTTCCCAAATTCACAGGGATGATCGGTACATACGAGGGCTTCAGACCTATTGAATTACAGACTTGTCGAATTCCAATATGGCCACCAGATCATAATGGGTGATTTTCTTTCGCACCGGATATCTCAACAAGAACATGCTTGATCTTTATCATTTTCTCAGGAATCATTGGTGCCTATACGGACACAACCCTTTTCCAAAAACAGACCTGTCAGAATTCCAATATGGCTCTCAGAGCACAATTGGCGATATTCTTTTAGGCACGATATCTCGACAAGAACAAGCTTGATCTGTCTCATTTACACAGAGATGATTGGTACCTATAAGGGCTCCGCCTCTATCGAATTGCAGACCTGTCGGAATTCCAATATGGCCACCAGAGCACTATCATTGATTTTCTTTTGCAACAATATGCTTGATCTTTCTCAAATTCACAGGGATCATTGGTGACTATGAGAGCTTCTGACCTATTGAAATACAGACTTGCTCAAAATCAAATATGGCCAACAGACTACAGTCCGTGATTTTCTATTGCACACATTTTTTTCAGACATATCTTATTTAATATTATTTGAACCAGTAGGATTTTTTCCCTCATGCATATGGATAAAAACCTGTTTCTGTTTGTCATTTTTTTCAACTTAAACTTAATTTTCCCCCTATGTAAACTAGTCCAGCACTAGCAGAAATGCTAATGCAGAAATAGCAACATGGAATGCACATGGACTTAAGAACAAAATCAAATCAGTAGAAGTTAAAGAGTTGATAAATAATCACAGTATAGTATGTATCAATGAGACATGGGCAACCAAGGATGATGAATTTTCTTATGCATTCCACGTATACTATGGTTATGGAATAGTCAGGAAGAGTACAGGGAGAGGAGGGGTCTTAGTTTACGTGCAACAGAAATTAAATGGTACGATGGTACCTTAATTAATGAAGATAAAGATTTGGCCATAGTTCGCTGCTATATTGCACCAGCAGGTTCATCATTCTATGTGGATGAAGATGAAATAAATGGTATCAACAGGCTAAAAAAAATTAATTGGTAGATACTTTAGCAGAATTTGATGAATTTAATTTAATTCTCCTTGGTGATTTTAATGCTAGAAGTGTAAATATAACAGATATACCAGATATACCAAGAGACTTAATTACGTGTTTAACTCCTTTTGGTAGCAGTGTAGTTGATTATGTAATTGTCAGTAGTTGTCTACTTCATAAGGTAGATAGATCCTGTGTATTATCAGATGATCCGTCCGATTACTTTCCCTTAAGCTGTTCACTTAATATTATCAGACCAAGGAAAAAGCTTTCGAAAGAACACATATTCGAACTGACAAAATGAGTAAAATTTTATCAGACTGATGAAGATAAAACAAATATTTCAAAATCAATAGAACAAATAGAATGTGTGTTACTTTTAAACACATTTAATGAAACCTTAGAAACATATCCGGAAAAAGCAAGTGAGGCATTAGTTAGTATTTATCAAAATATATCCTACAGAAATAAGCAAAACTTCCGAGGTGGGACATAGAATGTGAATTTTGGAAAAATGAAAAATTATAGCTTTCAATAAGTGCAGATGTACAATATCAGATGGCGACTTACTTAATTATTAACAAACAAAACAGATGTTTAAGAAATTATGTGAAGAAGAGAAAGGCAATCATCCAAGCCTCAGAGGTGCAAAAGGTGATAGGTGCAAAAGACACTGATTCCATGTGGAAAAACATGAAATTTTTAAATAAAAAGAAAATTGTTACAACAGTAGAACTGGTACATTGGTAACAACATTTTAAGGAACTTTTGAATTCATCAACACATGAAATTAATCAAGAGTTTAAGAATCATACTCTGGAATATTTAAAAAAATGATACAGTGCTTGATGGACTCATAACACCTTGTGAAGTACAGAAAGCCATAAATGAAATGAATAAAAGGAAAGGCCATAGGGCCTGACGGGATTAAGGTAGATTGAAAGATACATATAGTCACATATCGTCTCATATATTTCATAGTGTATTAGGAAATGGATTTTCCCAGCCTCTTGGAGCGAAGCATTTATTGTACCAATTCACAAAAAGGCTTCCACCTTAGATGCTAAAAAATATATAGAGGTATTTCACTACTTAATACCGTGGGTAAACTATTTACAAAAATATTGGCAAACAGAATTCAAAATTATGTTGATCAAGCTGGATTCTTATGTGAAGCACAAGTTGGCTATAGTAAAGGTTATTCAACAGTAGACCATACATTTTCTTTAATGTGGTGTGTGCAGAAATATTTAACAAAAAAGAAAAGAAGGTTTTATTACACTTTTATTGATTTTTCAACTGCTTTTGATAGTGTACAACATGATTTATTGTGGTATGTTTCAGTTAAAACTGGAATAAAGGGGAAACTCTTTTTTTCTGTCAATTATGGCTTAAAAGTTAATTTAGGAAAGACAAAAATTATGTTTTTTAGACACGTGGGTTCATTAAAAAGATTAGAGAAATGGCACTATCAAAAATACTCAAATTGAATCGGTAAATGACTATAGATACTTAGGGGTAATATTTACAAGTACATTGTCATGATATAAAACAAAGAAAGCGCAAGCAATGCAGGCTTAAAGAGCAGTGACTCTCATAAAAATACTTTTATAGGAAATATAGTTGTTTATAAGTGAGCCAGCTATTTTATCTATTTGATTGTATGGTTACACCGGTATTATTATATGGTTCAGAACTGTGGGGCTATGAAAGATGTAAAATAATTGAAAAGGTGCAATATAAATTTTGCAAGTACACTCTAAAAATTAGCTTTTCAGCTCCGAACGCAGCATCATTGAGAGAGTTTGGAAGGCATCCAATGTATGTCGGTCAGTTATTCAGATGTGTAAAATACTGGACAAAACTAGTACATTATGGTAATAATAGATATCCAAAGCGTATATATAACATGCTGTTTACTCTAGATATGAATGAAAAACAAACATGGGTTACTCATATAGGAAGCAAAATATGCAGCGCAGGTTTTGGGTATGTGTGGATGAATCAAGAAGTAGGATACATTAGAATATTTTTGGCTAAAATTAAGGAAAGAATTATTGATATGGTAGAACAAAACTGGTCTTGTGATGTAGAAGTAAATACTAAATTAAATTTATATCGTACTTTTAAATCCATGCTATCAATTAATGGAGAAATATTTACTGTGTGTGACTAATACCAAGCATAAACAAGCGCTAGCCAGATTGAGATGTTCATGTCATGATTTGATAATTAAAAAGGGAAGGTATAAGCGAATGGATAGAGTTTGTTGGTTTTCAAGATTTGTTTGTAGAAATAAAACTTTAAAACGCTGTTTAGTTGTACATTTACGATAACATTTTAAAAGAATGTACCCTGATAATTAAATATGATCCGCCCCTCATAATTAAATATGATCCGCCCCTGGAAATTCAGGGGTTTATTTCAGTGCTCATATGGAAATATCCATAAGCTCATTAATACAAACAATAGATATTTTGCACTAAGAACAATAAAACTGTACATGATTTTTAAGCACGAAGCAACATACACATTGTATGATGAAATATGTAATGTTTATACAGTGAACCCATGCTACGTAAGTAGTAACCCCCCCCCCCCCCTCTTCCCATTGCCCGCCCCCACCGTCTCCTATATTCATCAAAGGAGACATCGACGAGATGTGAATTGAGAATAGTGATTAAACCTTACTTTAAAATAGAAGATTTATTGATTTATGTCATATTTAACAATAAATTAACTTCAGTTAACTACATGACGTTGAATTGCAAATAGTCATCTTTTAATAATAAATGTTTACATTAATGAGATTACAAAGGTAATTTTACATTTCTCATGATGATGTTAATTAAATAGAAGCAAATATTCCAAAATTTTACCCTATCTATAAGGAATGTATAAGATGTAATGTAACTATGATGATCTTCCGTGTATTTTTCATATAAATTTGAGTACCCCAAATTTAACATAGGATCCGCCCCCGTTACACTGAGAAGATTTGGTGGAACTAATAAAAAAATGTTAATGTATTATCCAAACTTCATCTCCACAAAATTTGGTACTTTTATCACAATCTAAACAATTCTTCTGTATTTTTGCCGTTAACCGCTGCACCAATAATGATGTATTTTCCCATTTGCCACATTTTTAGGCCGAAAAGAGGGGGATGGGTCTAGTCCGTCAATCGGATTTGGCGATATTCAGGAAATGATAACAATTCTGATGATGCAGTATGTTAGTGTCAATCCAGAATAATGTCAGAACCACAGGCACCTGAAGTGTCAATCCAGAATAATGTCAGAACCACAGGCACCTGCCTGACGTGTCAATCCAGAATAATGTCAGAACCACAGGCACCTGACGTGTCAATCCAGAATAATGTCAGAACCACAGGCACCTGACGTGTCAATCCAGAATAATGTCAGAACCACAGGCACCTGACGTGTCAATCCAGAATAATGTCAGAACCACAGGCACCTGACGTGTCGATCCAGAATAATGTCAGAACCACAGGCACCTGACGTGTCGATCCAGAATATTGTCAGAACCACAGGCACCTGACGTGTCGATCCAGAATAATGTCAGAACCACAGGCACCTGACGTGTCAATCCAGAATAATGTCAGAACCACAGGCACCTGACGTGTCAATCCAGAATAATGTCAGAACCACAGGCACCTGAAGTGTCAATCCAGAATAATGTCAGAACCACAGGCACCTGACGTGTCAATCCAGAATAATGTCAGAACCACAGGCACCTGACGTGTCAATCCAGAATAATGTCAGAACCACAGGCACCTGACGTGTCAATCCAGAATAATGTCAGAACCACAGGCACCTGACGTGTCAATCCAGAATAATGTCAGAACCACAGGCACCTGACGTGTCAATCCAGAATAATGTCAGAACCACAGGCACCTGACGTGTCAATCCAGAATAATGTCAGAACCACAGGCACCTGACGTGTCGATCCAGAATAATGTCAGAACCACAGGCACCTGACGTGTCGATCCAGAATAATGTCAGAACCACAGGCACCTGACGTGTCGATCCAGAATAATGTCAGAACCACAGGCACCTGACGTGTCGATCCAGAATAATGTCAGAACCACAGGCACCTGACGTGTCGATCCAGAATAATGTCAGAACCACAGGCACCTGACGTGTCGATCCAGAATAATGTCAGAACCACAGGCACCTGACGTGTCGATCCAGAATAATGTCAGAACCACAGGCACCCGACGTGTCGATCCAGAATAATGTCAGAACCACAGGCACCTGAAGTGTCGATCCAGAATAATGTCAGAACCACAGGCACCTGAAGTGTCGATCCAGAATAATGTCAGAACCACAGGCACCTGAAGTGTCGATCCAGAATAATGTCAGAACCACAGGCACCTGAAGTGTCGATCCAGAATAATGTCAGAACCACAGGCACCTGAAGTGTCGATCCAGAATAATGTCAGAACCACAGGCACCTGAAGTGTCGATCCAGAATAATGTCAGAACCACAGGCACCTGAAGTGTCGATCCAGAATAATGTCAGAACCACAGGCACCTGAAGTGTCGATCCAGAATAATGTCAGAACCACAGGCACCTGAAGTGTCGATCCAGAATAATGTCAGAACCACAGGCACCTGAAGTGTCGATCCAGAATAATGTCAGAACCACAGGCACCTGAAGTGTCGATCCAGAATAATGTCAGAACCACAGGCACCTGAAGTGTCGATCCAGAATAATGTCAGAACCACAGGCACCTGAAGTGTCGATCCAGAATAATGTCAGAACCACAGGCACCTGAAGTGTCGATCCAGAATAATGTCAGAACCACAGGCACCTGAAGTGTCGATCCAGAATAATGTCAGAACCACAGGCACCGGAAGTGTCGATCCAGAATAATGTCAGAACCACAGGCACCGGAAGTGTCGATCCAGAATAATGTCAGAACCACAGGCACCTGAAGTGTCGATCCAGAATAATGTCAGAACCACAGGCACCTGAAGTGTCGATCCAGAATAATGTCAGAACCACAGGCACCTGAAGTGTCGATCCAGAATAATGTCAGAACCACAGGCACCTGAAGTGTCGATCCAGAATAATGGCAGAACCACAGGCACCTGAAGTGTCGATCCAGAATAATGGCAGAACCACAGGCACCTGACGTGTCGATCCAGAATAATGGCAGAACCACAGGCACCTGACGTGTCGATCTAGAATAATGGCAGAACCACAGGCACCTGACGTGTCAATCCAGAATAATGGCAGAACCACAGGCACCTGACGTGTCAATCCAGAAGAATGGCAGAACCACAGGCACCTGACGTGTCAATCCAGAAGAATGGCAGAACCACAGGCACCTGACGTGTCAATCCAGAAGAATGTCAGTACCACAGGCACCTGACGTGTCAATCCAGAAGAATGGCAGAACCACAGGCACCTGACGTGTCAATCCAGAAGAATGGCAGAACCACAGCCACCTGACGTGTCAATCCAGAAGAATGGCAGAACCACAGCCACCTGACGTGTCAATCTAGAAGAATGGCAGAACCACAGCCACCTGACGTGTCAATCCAGAAGAATGGCAAAACCACAGCCACCTGACGTGTCAATCAAGAATAAATATTATCGATATAACCTATATAAAGTTAAAAAAAATAAGGCACCTGTCTTCGCTCGGTACTTGTCATTACATTCTCACTTCAACACATTTTTTTTTCACTGGATTTACATTTACTAGAAAATTACCCATTCTGGTGCTGAAATAGGTCCAAAGCTACACGCCGGGGGGGGGGGGGGGGGGCGGTTAACCGTGGGCTCAGTTTACCTCCTGGATACATACTGTTATTGTAATTTCTGACTAAAATTGATGGAAGATAAGAAAAATGCTCCCTTACGACACACTTGGCATCGTTCCAATTACTTTAAGAGCAGAACGCAAATAGTTAAATGATACCTGTCCTGCCTTTTCTGTTGATTCACTTACCATCTTTTACGGTAAACATATTGCCTTAATTGTCTGTCTTCTCAATTACTATAGTACCACCCTTTATAGATAGCATTGTACCCATGCTTGTGTTTGGACATTTTCGCGGGACTTTAGTCAGATTTAAGCAATACGGGATTTTAACCATGTAAGTCGACATGGACTAGACTTTTTAAGAGTCCATTATTCGGGGTCACAGAGCCTTGAGACTGAAAAAGGATTATTTAAGGGTTTGGCTAGCTATGGTTGACTCTAGCCATAATGTCAGGTGGTATTAAAAAAACACCGTTTGTTGTTATATGTGTTTTGCCGAATGTCATCCATTATCATCTATTATACCTACGCCAAGGGGTTGGTTTATGTTTTGCCGGCGTTGGTTTGTCTATTTTGTTTGTCTGTTAGCAATTTTTCTCAAAATATATTTAACGGATTTTCAGGATAGGTCGGCAATGATACAAGGAATTATGAATTAAATAAATTTTGGGGGTGATCCGGGACCACCATCTGGATTTTTAAGGAAAATGCTGCACTTCTGGCAGTGTGATATGGGAGTAATGCCTTGGGGGGGGGGGGGGTCTGCACTCTCTGAGTAGACCAGTCTAGTTTGTTTTAATGTATGACCAGTATAAGACATCGTATCCAGATGCTTGTATAGGGCAGATTGGGTCATATTTGCTTCACTGCAGTCAGGCCAAAAAATGTGTGAAAAAAGAGATACGCTTTGTGCTAGTATATCGATCAAAACTGATTTATTTTGAAAATAGAATTAATACAGGCACATAAAAAAGTGAGGGCATAGAAGCTTGATATACTTAGTGCTCTCGTCTTGTGGTAAAAGAGTGTAATACAACTCTCTTAAATGGCCTGGTGTTGTTTTAGAGAGGGCGCTGCAATCATCCATTTAAAAAACAATGTGAAATATCTCAGGTATTAGATGAAATATGTCAAATGGCCCCCTAAGGACTTACTTAAGGCATCATTCCGGACAGTTCAATAGCAAAACGTGCATTTCTGAGGCGAAGCTACTGGGAAAAATGACAAAAGTCTTGTGTAACCACCGTCAATTATAATAACCTTTTACGCTCCACCCAAAAAGAAAACCCTACTTATTTCACCGCCATTCCTTGCATACACACGCTCAAACTCCACATAATCCTCTTGGTTTCGCCGATATTTATGCGCCCCTCCGCTTGCATGGCTTTCACCTGAACAATGTGAAATACCGAATATATTAAAAAATCGACTCATATAATAAAAAAAATCAGACGAGAGACAATGAAGAATATAGGTCGGGCTGTGTATAAGCGGATTCTAAATTGATGTTCCTACCGGACGATTATTGTAAATCTCGCCTGCTGGACAGGAACATGGTCATGAACTTGGTATTTCGAGCGCTCCGAAAAGCATACGAGGTTAATAACTGAAGGTTAAAGAACGCTCCCGCTGTTGTCCTACGCCAAGAAACGTGTCAATGAAGGAATAATCGCAACACCTATTTGTGATCTATTCCCCAGGAATGAATTAATCTCTCGGGGCACATTCATAAGAAAGCGTAGTGATTTCTATTGTATACAAGAATACTAAACCTGACAATCCTTCAAACAAAATGTACATATTTGTTGCGGTTAAAATAACGTTCTTGTTTGACTGGTATTCAATTACAAATGCTGGTATTCAATTACAAACGCGACCTACAGCCTGATATATGTATGAGGAAGTAACTCACTTGTATCAAATATTCTGTGTTTTCCTTGACCTTTTATAACTTACTTTGCTGCAACTGACTCTGTTACAGGTGCTCTTTTTTTTGTGCAACACGGGCGTAACTCGTGTTGTGACACCCTCGCCGGGCCGTTTGTTACATTCTCAGTTTAATCCGTACTGGTTAAACTCTCGTTGTCATGCTAGCCTTGGGCTTTCTCGCCTGGCCGAGGTCACGTGTGGACCCTCGTGTGTAGAGACACAGCGGCGTTTTGTAGATGATTCTTGAACGCGTGTTTACCTTGTATTGTGTTAGGTTCTTCGAATGTTCGAGAAATAGAAGCTTCTCGGTTTCAGGTGAAACGTTATATAAGGGAGCTGTGTTTTAGAGCAGAGAGAGAACAGAGCAGATTCCAGCGGACGCAGAAGCGTGTGTGTCAGTTTCTGGCCCTTATCCGACGAATGCGGCAATTATTCATTAAAGAACTTTCTCTTGGATTTAATGCTTTTGGACTTCAGTTTACTTTCTGGGTTGTTAAAAGAACTTTTCACAGGACTGTCATTCTCCGTGAGTTTACATTTAAAGGACTTTTTGTGGTGACGGTATTGGTATCCAGGTATTGTACCATTATTTTTCTGTGTGATTGTATTGACTTGTTGCTATAACGCTGTTTTACTGTATAATTGTATTGATTTAGTGTGTTGTTTTGTTAGGGTTGTTTTAAGAATAAATTATAGTTATTTGTTAACAAAAAACCACTGATTTCTTATTCATTCCCCTAGACATTTCACGCTGCCTAGTGTTACAGAATCTGATTTTTTTTATCTCCATTACAAAATTTGTGTTCATCACGCATACGTGATCCGTTTATATTATTGTTGAATTCATTTTGGCTTTTTTCGATAATTTCTTTCTCAATTCCTATATATTTAATTATATCAGATTATATAATTAATTAAATAAAATTAGAAAAACGTATATTTCTACTCAGCAGATTTTCGCGATCTCTCAAACAAACAGCGTGCAATCCTACAATGTTTTCGCCACCCTGGTGCGGAATTGAAGGAGGTTTGTATGGACAATGCCCGCTGACAAGTATGTAAACAATATACGTCATATATTTAATAAAATATGCTAATGTTATATTTCCATCAACACCCATAAAAGAAAATTAGGCTTCTCTCAGTAAAAATTCAAATATAAAATATCAAGAGTGGCTGCATTTCGATGCGTTAGTCAAGTTATCGCCCAGAGTACCATGCTTAGCACGACGTCCCCTAACACGGCATTACCAGGTGGCGGTGTACAGCAGAAGCTCTCTGCGAAGGCGGGTATTCAAATGATATTGTTTTACAGGAATGGAAAGCGACCGCTGCGTGCGGAGTGTAACGCCTACTTGGGTTATGAAGTCTGCTGGGTTAATAAGTTAGTGCGGTATCGGACAGGCAGCCTTGTTCACGGCGCCCCAATGCCGTCAGCTCAAGGATCCCCAAAGATCAGAATCATCACTCTACATTGAACATGACGTAATTGAAAGGTCAGGTGGGATGTTTTATGAAGCACGTACTTTAGTTCCATTACTCCACACTTGATTATTGGACTAGCGCCTTGCAATGTCGTTTGAAGTAATTTTTCGTGAATATGACATCGGCTATTAAAATCTTGTCCAGGTGCACTGACGCGATCTTTATTTTCGCATTAACGTATACATTTTGCTTTTGAGAAAAATTGTACATTTCCTCATTTTGGGTGTTGATGCATGACAAGAGATCAAAATTTTCCTCCTTGTAATTGTATCACACATCATCCACTCCAATACCTAGACTGTGCCAACAGGTATTATCGTCGAATGACGTATAAAGGCTCCTGCGAATTAATATTATGATCATGGCTCTCAGCAAGACAGGAATTCCATAGCCTCGGTATTGCCGGATTATGTGTCGTACGTCAGGGCAATACCGGTGTGACTCGCTCCGTCGTCGTAAAGAACAATTAATTAATTAAATGATTAATTAAAGGGCAAAGGTTCGCCTTTCCCTGAGCCTTATATCACCTACGACTATATATATATATAAATATATATATATATATATATATATATATATATATATATATATATATATATATATATATTGTTACGGAACCTAATACAAACAGATCACGTATGCGTGATGAACACAAATTTTGTCAAGGAGATAAAAAAATCAGATTCCGCAACACTAGGCAGCGTGAAATGTCTAGGGGAATGAATAAAGAAGTCAGTGTTTTTTTGTTAACAAATAACTATAATTTAATCTTAAAACAACCCTAACAATACAATACACTAAATCAATACAATTATACAGTAAAACAGCGTTATAGCAACAAGTCAATATAATCACACAGAAAGATAATGGTACAGTACCTCGATACCAACACCGTCACCACAAAAAGTCCTTTGAATGTAAACTCTCGGAGAATGACAGTCCAGTGGAAAGTTCTTGCAACAACACAGAAAGTAAACTGAAGTCCAAACGTATAAAATCCAGGAGAAAGTTCTTGAAAATCTATAATTGCCGCATTCGTCGGATAAGGTCCTGACACACACTTCTGCGTCCGCTGGAATCTGCTCTGCTCTGCCCTCTGGTTCTAAAAAACAGCCTCTTTATATACCTTCACACCCCAAGCCGGGAATTTTCCACTTCCCGAACAGTCTACTCAACAGTAAACACGCGTTTCAGGATTTCTCTAGAAAGACATCGCTGTGTATCTACACATACCAGGCTCATCACGTGACCCATGACCAGGCGTGAAAACTCAAGGCTCACATGACAACGAGAGTCCAACCAGTACGGATCAAACATAAAATGTAACAACAACACGAGTTACGCCCGTGTCATACAATAAAAAGAGCACCTGTAACACTCCCCCCTCCTGTAAGAAAAAGAAAGTTTCCTCGGAAAACTTTTTTTTTGCGATCACAATCACTAAAATTTTACAACATCTCAAAAATCATCTTATCTACAATATCACATATACATCTTGTTTACAACATTTTATAAACATCTCGATAAGCAATCAGCAAGTACATTGTCTTCCTCTTTTGTTACGGGGTGACATAAAAGCGGACCAAACTGTCTCGCTAGTGAAGCTTGCTTTGCTAGCGAAGCGGTTGGTACGCCGGACTTGTGCGCCACCGACCTAGGTTCGAAACCGGTATCGGCCCAGGATTTTTCCCCTCATTTATTTGTCTACGTAACAAAATGGGGGCTCGTCAAACGTGACGGTTAACTCTGTGGCCCAGGAAATAAGCTCATCAAAGTGTGACTCCTGGGATAATTAGTCTTGTTCTGATAGCAGAACGCTCTTAAGAGGGGGTGTGTTACGGGGTGACTTAAAAGCGGACCGAACTGTCTCGCTAGTGAAGTTTGCTTTGCTTGCGAAGTGGTTGGTACGCCGGTTGGTCCCCTCAACAATTTGCCTTCTTAACACTTTAATGTGTATGATATTAAGATTGTAATCCTGTAAGAACAAACTCCATCTCAACAATCTTTGATTTTTACACTTCAACTTGTTCATGAACGTTAGGGGATTGTGATAACTGAAGACAATGATAGGCCTGACTGATGAAGTAACATAAGCAACGCCAAAATCAAAGCCAAACATTCTTTTTCAATAGGGGAGTAGTTTTTCTGGTTTGCATTAAACTTTCTTAAGAAATAACAAATTGGATGATCTATGCCATCATTGCCTTCTTGTAACAACACAGCACCCGCAGCAGTATCACTAGCATCTACAGCTAACTTAAAAGGTACAGAAAAGTCTGGAGCTGCTAAAACTGGTGAACTTTGCAGAATTGCTTTTAAATTCTGAAATGCATTTTCACAGTGAACATTCCATACAAACTTTTGTTTCTTCTTTAACAAATTAGTCAAAGGTTCAGCTACAGCAGAAAAATTTGGACAAAACTTCCTGTAATATCCAACCATTTCAAGAAAACGCATAATTTGCTTTTTGTTTTCTAGTCTAGGAAATGCAGAAATAGCACTTATCTTAGCATCAACAGGTTGTACCTGACCCTGTCCTACAATATGACCCAAAAATGTTACTTGTGAATGACAAAACTCAGATTTCACTAAGTTGAAGGTCAGACGTGCTTCACTGAGTCTTTCGAAGAGGTCGCGAAGAATTTGCAGATATTACTTCCGGTGTCGCTGTACACGATGAGGTCATCAATATACGCGTCGCAGCCCTGAATGTCCTTGACAACCATATGGATGAGGCGATTGAACGTGGCTGGCGAGTTCTTCATGCCAAACGGCATAACTTTATACTGGTACAGTCCTTGCGGCGTCACAAATGCTGACACTTCTTTCGCTCGTTCTGTCAGCGGAACTTGCCAGAATCTTTTTAGCAAGTCAAACTTGGAAACATATCTGGATCTACCGACTCTATCAATACAATCATCGATCCTCGGAATCGGGAACGTGTCAGTCTTGGTGACAGAGTTCAGTTTTCGATAATCTGTGCACATACGGTAACTTACATCAGGTTTTGGCACAAGAATACATGGTGAACTCTAGTTACTGTTACTAGGTTCAATAAAATCATTGTCCAGCAAATATTGAATCTCATCCTGTAGATACTTTTGCTTTTCTGGATTCAGTCCATATGGATGTTGCTTGACTGCGCTTGTCTCGCCAACATCGACTTCATGGCACAACATGTTAGTTCGCGTTGGAATGTCACTAAACAAATGTTCATAATTCCACAGCAGGTTCTTGAGGTCTTGTTGTTGTTGTGCGGTAAGGTGTGACAGTTTGGCATCCAGTTTTTTAAGCACGTCTGAGTTTTTTAATGGTACTGTACCACACTGAATGTCTACATCACACTTACAATCATTATCTGCTTTAACTGGGTCAGTGTCAGTGTTTACACATATAACAGCAGTAACATTTTGTACAACATCTGATGTGCTATTTCTGTCATATTATGGTTTCAACATGTTAACATGGCACAGTTGTTTCTTCTTACGTCTATCTGGTGTCAACAGTATGTAATTTAAATCACTGACTTTCTTGTCAACAATGTAAGGACCAAAATACCTAGCTTGCAGAGGTCTGCCAGGGATGGGAAGTAAGGCAAGGACCTTTTCACCAGGCCCAAACGTCCTACTTACAGTGTGCTTGTCATACTTTTTTTCATTTTATTTTGTGCAGATTTTAGATTTGACTTTGCAATCTCACAAGCATTGTGTAGTTTAGTGCGAAAGTCTGAGACATACTGAAGTAAAGTAAGAGAATCAGGATTTTCACACAAGAGTTTTTCTTTAAGCAGTTTCAATGGTCCGCGAACGGAGTGTCCAAAAACTAGTTCAAAGGGACTGAAACCCAAAGACTCTTGAAAGGAACCCTGACAGCAAACAACAATAGGTGTATTCCTTCATCCCAGTCTTTCTGTGTGTCATAGCATTAAGTTATGATCATGTTTTTTAATGTCTGGTGAAAACGATCGAGCCCCCCCACCCATACTGGTATGGTATGGCGAAGAGCTGTGCTGTTTTATACCTAGCTCAAGCATAACTTGTTGGAATAAGCCAGACATAAAATTAGACTCTTGGTCAGACTGGACGGATTTGGCAATCCAAAAGTTGTAAAAAACTTGGTCAGAGCTTACAACACTTTTGGCATTAATTTTGCGCAATGGTATTGCTTCAGGGAACCTGGTAGATGTGCACATAATTGTCAGCAAGTATTCATGTCCAGATTTTGTTTTGGGCAGTGGTCCATCACAATCAACAATAATCCTAATAAATTGTTCCTCGAATGCAGGAATAGGCCTAAGTGGAGTCTTAGGAGGATTCTGATTTGGCTTGCCTACCATCTGGCATGTATGGCACGATTTACAATATTGTACAACATCTTTTCCTGAGGTTAGGCCAATAGAAGTGTGTACTATCTTTCTGATAAGTTTTATTTATACCTAAATGGCCAGACAAAGGAGCCTCATGTGCCATGCTTAGAAATTCACTGCGAAAGCCCCTGGGCATTACTATTTTATGTTTGATGGCCCACTCATCATCAGCGCCTACATCAAGGGCCGCCACCCACGCATAAGCACTCCATTTTCGACACAGAAACAAACTGGGTTCTGTGACAGCTCATCCCCAGAAACTTCCCCTGGAAACAAACACGAAATACCAGGGTCCTTATGCTGTTCCGCGATAAGTTCTGACCCTGAGAATGCTGCATCCTGTACGGGCGAGTCATTAGACGAGTCACTAGTGTCTCCCAGAGTGTTATTATCTGGACCATTATCCTCATGTGTGTTTTTCCTGGCCATAGATCTAGTTACAGCACATGAAGGATACAAACCAGGAATTTCCTGACTTTCCGGATCAGTGTCCTGATCAAGTGACGGCTTTTCTGTCACTATTGGTTCAGGCTGTACTTTATCACCTGCAACATCATTGCCTAGTAGCAACTGAATTCCCTTAAAGGGTAAAGTAGTTCTTATGCCCACAGTACTATTCCCAGGAATCAAATCTGCCTTTAAATGGATACTGTTAAGCGGAACTGAAGTGTGCCTGTCTGAAAACACACCATTAACAAGTGCATGTGCACCAGTAAAGGACCTATTAGAAAATGACAAAGTGTTTGCTAACATGAGAATCCCTCAAAATTCTAACAGGGGTAGAATCTGAAAAATACAAAACCATCATGTATGAATGGCTCAAATAACTCCATTTCAGAGTCAAGAGAGGAATCTACTACCTCAACCTCATCAAACAAAGAACTGACATTGACAGTGTCAGTCATAAACTCTGTTTCAGAGTCCTCTTAGGAATCTACATCCTTACCAAACTCCTCATGCGAGTCAACAGAGGAATTTTCCTCAGCAGAAACAAACCTTTGTTTGTCATAAGAGGACCTGGCCTCAATTGAAATACTCTCACAAGAGTCATAAAAGGACTTAGCCTTATTTAGAGAACACACCTCGCAGGAGTCTTGAAAGGACCTAGCCTTATTTAATTCCTCGCAGGAATCAACTGAGGTTTTTACCCCAAAAATTTACGGATTCTTCTTTGGATTTCTTCTTTGGGCCTGCGTATCATCAAACTCTTTATTTGAGTCAACAAAGGAGTTGCACCCCTTATTTACATGAAAAGAGCCTGGCTCTTGTACTATGCTATGCATAGATTTTGAAGAAAAACCAGAAGGTTTGCTATTTGGTCTATTCGCAAGTTTCCAGCAGTCAGATATTAGATGACCTTCCTTCTTGCAGTAATTACAAATTTTCTTTGAAATTGATTGGTCTTTGTTGAACTCAGACACAGTGGACGTGGACTGAGATGTATCTATGGGCTTTGCTGAACTATCAGGACTACTAGTACTGGGTGACTGCGCTTTCAACTTCTTTTGACCATACTGAGTTACATTCTTCTTTGTGGATGACTGGTTTGATTTGCTAGTAAAGGACATTTTATGTGTTAATGAATAATCATCAGCTAATTGAGCAGCAATGTCAAGTGTTTCAGTACTTTTCTCATCGAGAACAATTTTAACATCTGCGTTAATGCAGCGCTTAAATTCTTCAAGCAAAATCACCTGGCGCAAATTGTCATAATCTTTCATTACATTTTTAGAACTACACTAGCGATCAAACAACTGCTCTTTGTCCTGGCAAATTCGACGTAGGTCTGTTCTTTGCGCTTTTCCCAATTTCTGAATTTCTGGCGGTAAGCCTCTGGAACTAACTCATAACCTTTCAGGATTAACTGTTTTACATAGTCATAGTCAGCAGCAGCTTCTACTGAAAGCTCTGTATTAATTTCTCTGTTACTTTGTAACAGCATAGTCCAATTTTCCTTAGGCCATTTTAAATTTTCAGCTACCTTCTCAAAGTGTAAGAAATATTTATCAACTCCTTTTTCTAGAAAAGGTGGGACAAGTCTAATGTGCCTACTAACATCAAAACTGTGAGTTTAAGCAGCACTTAGACTATGTTCTAGTTTAAGTCTTTCTAACTCCAGTCGTTTTAACTCAATTTCTTTTTCTTTTTCTAGTCTGTCTCTCTCTAACCTTTCATGTTCTTCCCTCTCTAACTGTTTTAATGCCAGCTCATGTTGCATTTCCAACTTTTTAAATTCTAATTGCATAGCAAGGCTTTCATTTTTGGATGTTTCAACTTCACTCTCTTCAATTAAACCTTTGCTAACTAGATCTTGCATGATTTTAGCAATGATATCAGGCTTTCTCAAAGCTTTTTTCACACTTAGCCCTAAGTGTTGTCCTAAACGCAATAACTGTTATTTTGTCAACTGTTCAAGTTGATCAGGGTCGGGATCGTCAACAAATGTCTCAGGTTTGAAATCTGTCATGGTAAGATGTTAAAACAATAACAACAAATGACCCATGGGTCATGACGCTCAGCCGACTGACATGTTGATAATATGTCCTTGCACAGACAACAAATTAAGATAGGTAGCATCATTGTTCATGCATATTAGCTTAATTTCATCAAGACCCATAAGCAGAACAAATTTGGTGACAATCCAACCAGCCTTTCATGAGGAATCTGGCAGTCTGTGTGTATTTTGCATTGTTTCTGGGGTGCTCAAACATACCCCAAAACTCTGAGAATACAGGTCTCTGTGACCCAATTTCAGGTTTCTGGGGAGAACTTTTGAGGAACTCTCAGGATGTCAAGTTAAAAGATTCTGGGCCCCATGGTTATTATTTGTGCCTTACTTTGGTATTGAATTTTCAATTATTCTGAGGGGTGCTTATAAGCCCCATAGCTCAGAAAATATGGGTAACAGAGACTTTAATTCACGTTTCCAAGAAGACTTTTCACAGATCTCCCTGGACATCATTTTTGAAGATTCTAGGACCAATGGTTACAATTTGAGCCCTGTTAAGGGACGACCACATCTTTCAAAGTCTCATAAATAGAGAAATAAATTGTGTTAATTTTTTTTTTTAATTTAGGTTGTGCCACCAGTCCGCAAGAACTGATGAAACACGTAATCCATGATGAATATGCATGCAAAGAACAATGCACTAGTTGTTCATATACCAGAGCTTTTGTATCAAATTTTTAGTTATTCTGGGAGGTACTTCTAAGCCCCATAGCTCAGAGGATATGGGTAACAGAGACCTAATTTTCAGGTTTCCATAGAGTTTTTTTATGGACCTCCCAGGATGTCAAGAAAGAAGATTCCAGGTCAAATAGTTATGATTTGTGTCCTGTTAACAGACGACAACATCTTTTAAGGTCTCAAAATAGATAAAAAATAAATAGTAAAAAATAAAAAAAATACAGGTGGTGCCACCAGTCTGCAGAAACTGATGAAACACTCCATGATCAATATACATGCAAAGAATAATGGTGATCAATGCATCAGATGTTTAGAGACTTGAGCTTTTGTATCAAATTTTCTATTATTCCTGGGGGGGGGGGGGGCGAGAGACTTAGAAGCCCCATAGCTCACAGGTTTTGGGTAACAGAGATCTAATTCCAGGTATCCAAGGAGACTTTTCATAGGCCTCTCAGCATGTCGAGACAGAAGATTCTACGTCCAGTCATTAAGATTTGTGCCCTGTTAACAGAAGCGGTATCTTTTAAGGTCTCAAAAATAGGGAAAAAAATCGTAAAAATCGAAAAATACAGGTGGCACCACCATTCTGCAGACACTGATGTAACACCCAATGATCAATATCCATGCAAAGAATCATGGTGATCAATGCATAAGTTGTTCAGGTACTTGAGCTTTTGTATCAAATTTTTCATTATACTGGGGGGGGGGGGGGGGGGGGGGTTCTTCGGAGCCCCATAGCTTGAAGAATATGGGTAACAGAGACCTAATTCTAGGTCTTCAAGGAGACTTTTCAAGGACCTATCTGGATGTAAAGTTAAAAGATTCCAGGTCCAGCGTTTACGATTTGTGCCCTGTTAACAGTTGATGGCATTTTTTAAGGTCTAAAAATAGAGAAAAAAATCCTTTAAAAATCGAAAAAATACAGGTGGCGCCACCAGTCTGCAGTAACTAATGAAACACTCTATAATTAATATCCATGCAAAGAATCATGGTGATCAATGCATTAGTTGTTCAGATACTTGAGCCTTTGTATCAAATTTTTCATTATTCTTGGGGGTACTTTGGAGACCCATAGCTTTAAGAATATGGGTAACAGAGACCTAATTCCAGGTTTCCAAGAAGACTTTTCATGGACCTATCTGGCTGTAAAGTGAGAAGATTCCAGGTCCAGCGGTAATGATTTGTGCCCTGTTAACAGATCACGGTATCTTTTGAGGTCTAAAAAATAGAGGAAAAAAAAGCGTTAAAAAAAATACAGGTGGCGCCACCAGTCTGCAGAAACTGATGAAACACTCCATGATCAATATTCCTGTAAAGAATCATGGTGATCAATGCATTAATTGTTCAGGTACTTGAGCTTTTGTATCAAATTTTTCATTATTCTGGGGGGAATTTCGGAGCCGCATAACTTGAAGAATATGGGTAACAGAGACCTAATTCCAGGTTTCCAAGAAGACTTTTCATGGACCTATCTGGCTGTAAAGTGAGAAGATTCCAGGTCCAGCGGTAATGATTTGTGCCCTGCTAACAGATCACGGTATCTTTTGAGGTCTAAAAAATAGAGAAAAAAAATCGTAAAAAATCGAGAAAAAAAACAGATGGCGCCACCATTCTGCAGAAACTGATGAAACACTCCATGATCAATATTCATGTAAAGAATCATGGTGATCAATGCATTAGTTGTTCAGAAATTTGAGATTTTGTATCGAATTTTTCATTATTCTGGGGGGTACTTCGGAGCCCCATAGCTTGAAGAATATGGATAACAGAGACCTAATTCAAAGTTTCTAAGGAGATTTTTCTTGGACCTCTCTGGATGTAAAGTAAGAAGATTCCAGGTCCAGTGGTTACGATTTGTGCCTTTTAACGGACAGACGGCCGGATGGCCGGACGGCCGGACGGACGACGGACAAAGGGTGATCGCTATAGCTCAGATGACGTACAGTCAGCTGAGCTAAAAAACCACTGATATAAAGCCTGTAAACAATGTATTGTAAACAATATGTGATCTTATAAACAATGTTTTGAAAACAATGTGTCTAGGCCAAGGCCTGATAACTATTAAGCATCCCGGACGAGCCCCCAATTTTATGTTACGGAACCTAATACAAACAGATCACGTATGCGTGATGAACACAAATTTTGTCAAGGATATAAAAAAAATCAGATTCCGCAACACTAGGCAGCGTGAATTGTCTAGGGGAATGAAAAAAGAAGTCAGTGGTTTTTTGTTAACAAATAACCATAATTTATTCTTAAAACAACCCTAACATTACAATACACTAAATCAATACAATCACACAGTTAATAAACAAAGTACACAGTACCTGGATACCACCACAGTCACAACGATAAATCCTGAAAATGTATATGCCGGATGAAATGTCTACACAAATCCTCTTGGAAAATAACAGTAAAGCTCTTGTAACAATCCAGAAAGTTAACTTGAGGCATGCAGCATTAAATTGTATAGAGTCAGTAATAGTAGAATCACTGAAATTACTGTATAATCGGACAGGTCCCACAAACTGACATACACACGTCTGTGTCCGCTGGAATATTCTCTCCTCTCTCTCGGTTTAATACACAGCTGCCTCTTTATAACCTTTTGCCCATAGCCAAGAATTTTCCACTTCTCAGACATTCTAAAGGATCTAACACAATACACAGAAAACACGCGTTACAGGAATCATCTAGAAAAACATCGCTGTATCTCCACACACCAGGGTGCACACGTGAGCTCGGCCCGGCGGGAAAGCCCCAAACTAGCATGACAACGAGAGTTCAACCAGTACGGTTTAAACTGAGAATGAAACAAGCGGCCCGGCGAGGACGCTACAACCAGAGTTACGCCCGTGTCACACAATATAAAGGGCACCTGTAACTATATATATATATATATATATATATATATATATATATATAAATGTATACCGATAGTATATATGTTTGCAGAACAAGTCCTAAGCGTTACAGGAATCATCTAGAAAAACATCGCTGTATCTCCACACACCAGGGTGCACACATGAGCTCGGCCCGGCGGGAAAGCCCCAAACTAGCATGACAACGAGAGTTCAACCAGTACGGATTAAACTGAGAATGTAACAAGCGGCCCGGCGAGGACGCGACAACCAGAGTTACGCCCGTGTCACACAATATAAAGGGCATCTGTAACTATATATATATATATATATATAAAAATATATATATATATAAATGTATACCAATAGTATATATGTTTGCAGAACAAGTCCTAAATGCTCTATAAGCGGGATGCTAAGAGCTGGTACACAGTAATTATTTACGAAAATGCTCAGTTACACATTAACACGTGTTATCATGCATTTACAGTCTTCAGATATGATCTGTCAACGGTTGATGCAGTCATGTAGTTATGCGTTGACGCACTCAGCCATGGTCAGGTGGAAATGTATTAGGATCAGGATTATGCCTGCCTTTCGAAATGATTTCAGATCTTTTATTATTTGAACCTTTTTTCGAGGCAGAGATAACACGAGCCATTCATAGGACCCGCCAGGTTATTGAATACGGGGTGTTTTGATCCTTCTGTAGCCAAATGCATTGGAGAGCTCGGATATTTTTTTCATATTTAAGGTTATTAAATGTTTTTTTGCTTGCCGGAAATACATATAGCATTTTCATCATAACTTTGTCAATATTGGTTCTATCTTCACAAACCTAGGCTTATTTTCTTCCTCTGCGTCTTCTTCATAACATGGTCTTGTCATCTTTTCATCTAGCATTCCACAGGCCACAGTTTTGCAGGAATCCTCTGAAATTGACACATCTTATGTCATACACTTATATCTCAAAGGTGACTTTTTTGGAATTTTGGAAATTTTTTAAAAATAACTACTAGGGGGTGCTGCACATGAAACAATACAACATATCATTTTTAGCCATATCTCCAGAGCTATAAACCTTAATTACATAAAATTAAGCTAATTACTTCCTCTTGGTTTCCTTCATAACTTGATCAAGTCATCTGGTCTCAACTTTGTGTCACTTTGTCAGTATGTTGATCACTTCAAAACACTTCAAAATGTTATTTTCCTCAAAACTTTGTCCATTCTGGTCCTATCTTCACAGACTTTCGTTCATTTTTTTCACTTTCGTCCTCTGCATAACTGCATAGTTGGTCTCAGCTTTGTGTCACTTTGTCAATATGTCTGTCCGTTTGTCAGTTGTCCTAAATTTTGCCTTCTTGCTGGCTCTTGCCTCTGTTTTAATAGGATTCTACAGGCCACAGTCTACCAGGAATCACTTTGCAACTTTCACCTTTCGCATATTGGAACGATTTCTTGAAGCTTTATGTGTATTTTAAATAGGTTAAAGTTCAAGGTCAAAGTCGTGAAAACGCGTAAAATTATTATTTCCATCGTTACTTTGTCAATATTGGTCCAATCTTTATCGCTAATCAAACTATGGCTAATTTTCTTCCTCTTTGTCTTCTTTATGACATGTTCTGGTTATCTTTCTTCCAATCTGGGTTTTTCCGGCAAGCGCGTGACCTCTGGTCGTCTTGTTTTTTTTAGTGGTTTCTGTACCGGCAACCGATTTCAACCGATATATATGTACAATTTGAAACCGTAAAAACAGGGTTGTTTATGAGGATTACTTTAAAACGTACACGATAGGAAACCCCACAGTTATTTGTCTCAATCAAGATAAAAGGGCGTAATTCCTTGCGTTCACATTGCCTTGAAGTAAATACAACATGACGCAAGACGCTATACCTTAAATAGCCTCATGGACAGGAAGTCAATCCCCAGAGTCCGCAAATTAAGATTCACAACTCGGTCGGTGACGTATATACCTATCTAAACCATTACCGCTATTCACGTGAGGTCACGGCTTTGCCCTGTGGTTAAAGGTCGATCATTGAGAGTGAAATTCATAGGCGGGACCAGAGGGGGCATAGGGAGCACGTGCCCCCCATATAGTATTTCCATTTTTTGGTGCTGTCTTGAATACTTCGTACGTCCCTTTAAGTCAATTAGTATTTTGTATCTATTAATGATACAAGAGATCAATTTTATATCAAGCTTTTCCCTTCCTAACTATTTCTCCGATAATTCCCCCCTGTTTCAGCCATTCTCAATTTTAAAAGAACTCAAAGCAAACTGGTGTTTAAAAACGTATAGTTACCTCTTGGTCAATGGACTATCAGATGCGACTCGCATCCTTTTCATAACACTAAGGTGTTTTACAGGTTATATTACAACATGCAATAGGTCATTTAATTTAATTTATTTTTTGGACTAATTAGGGCCGACAAAACTCATTTCTTTTCGTACCTCAAAGTTGACCTAATGTGCCCGGCTGACCAAGTGATATTATTTTTCTACTGACAACTGAATACATGGCCTTGTTATATTTGCATGAGACTTTTGATGTTCCTATTTAGTATTTATACAGATGCTGAGTGAAGTAAGGGTTAAAGTTAACCTAGTGCTCCCCTTATATAGCAAAATCCGCAACTGAAATTAATGCATGAGGTTGGTCATTGAGAGAATCATATTCTCTGACATGAGAAGAGGATGGTCAACTAGTGTCACCTGGTTTTGACAAATGTGACCATGTTCATATAGCAAACGTGCCCTTCGAAACTTACACGTGTATTGTGCAGTGGTTTCAACAGTCGTTGCCGTCTTTATATTTGAAAGATTCCCGTTCGCTTCCGGGGGCTATCTTTAAAGATTCATAAGGGACTGAGCGAATTTCGTTTCATCGGTAGTTAACTTTTGAACCGGGGATGTAAAAGGTCACATGCAAAGATAGAATTCTGAACATCACCATTTGAATTTTTGAATATTGATTTTATTTTTCAAACACTGTTTATTACCGTCTTCAAAACACGGTATGTCGTTTTAAGAGTTTGAGAGTATTATAAATGATATTGTCAGGTTGATGGATATTGATTGAACTTTTCGCAAACCTCCTTGTGTTTCTGCATGATAAACAGAGAAAACCCATTAGCTAATTATACTGAAATTTAATTAACAAATGTCTGTCGACTGATCTAAATAATAGTCTTAACAATTCTCGTGTCAAAGATATCTCGCTACCCATGTAAAAAAATAAGTTTTTTTTTAAATTTTAGATATAAGCTCTAAGGTTCAACAGAATGAATATATATATATATTTATATATATATATATATATAGATATATATATATATATATGTATATATATATATTATTATTATTATTATTATTATTATTATTATTATTATTATTATTATTATTATTAATGAACGGTTAGTTTGACAAACAATAATATATATATATATATATATATATATATATAAATATATATAACAAGCAAAATATCTGCAAGGCAAAATAGCTTTGCATATATCATTTAGAAATGGCGGTTTCTGAAGGGCCAAATAAAATTGTCATCAATATTTGTTATTGCGATGACTGTATTCATACGGCATTTTAGTTTTAATACACACATTATATGCTTCGCCTTATCCGTCAGGGAAGTTGTATAAACGCGGGCATTATAATCATCATGCCCAGATAAACGCTGGAATTAGCTCTGCTCAGTCACCTTGGGGGACTTGATCCGCGCGCATGCGAACTGTCCACGAGAACTCTTTGTCTCTCACGCTCAACGTCTTGTTTTCCTCTCTTGATACGGAACAAGTATAAAACTGTTTTCCAGTCCATTATAACTTTGGGGGTTTCCTGTAAAAGAATGATCATTTTAGAGTTAATCATTTAGAAATAGCACGTTCCAGAGCTATAAATAACAGTCATTATACATCATTCAGAGGAATAGAATAGACTTGAAAGCGCCATTGTGATATAGGAAACAATTGTTCTTTTGATAAATATGAGTAGGTATCTATATGAATTAGCAAACCATGAATTGAATTTAGACCATTGAAATGAAATATGCTGGGTTTTTTTTTCACAACAGTTTGGGGAACTCCTATCAGTCATCGTGCATTATATATAAATAATTATCTTTGACAGTATGTGCGGTGAAACAAGGCCATAAATAAAGGGAATTGCATCCACGCTATTTCACTTGCAGCAGAGCCGGACAAAAAGGTGATGTAAGTATCACGCATTAAATGTGACTGATATATTTGTCAGATGATCTGATTTCACGGCCAATAATCTGTTAACACATGAATTGACGCGGTGAATCAAAGCTTATTCATTGCATAATTAATGCGATCAAAACGCCATGCAACTATACCCGCAGATTACATCCATAAATGTCCATAATACATAATCTCATTCTGTAATTATTTTTTTGGAACACGTCCAGAGACCATGAAACATACCATAAAGATATAATATATTGACTTTGTATAAGAGGGTCAGTTTACTAATTTCTGATTTGAGTGAATCTAGCATATTACAGAAGCGGATCCGGTTTTCATTAGTCCTCCTGGATACGCCCCTGTATTACCCGCTTTTATGTTGAGACTCGCGGCCGGGTTTTTCGGGACAGGTTTTCCAAAGGCCGAGTTGACACGAGCCGAGTTATACAGGCGGCTGATAAGTGCCGAGCTCACCGGCATATTGTTCCTGATAGATGGCGCTGCGATGACCCTTCGTGAAATAACGTGAAACTAGTCACCATTTTGCGGAAAAGGTTTAAGACTATAACCTGGCGTTTCAGGGGCGTGGCCACAGAGTGACATCGTATGTGTGCGACCATCTTCAATTATAATATAGTGTGTCCACTAATCGCTAGCAGATAAACAAGTTTGTACCACCGTCACAGGGGCGTTATAAGATCCCCTTTTAGCAGTAATTATGTATTTTACAATTATGTTTACGCAGAGAAAGCAAGAA
Source organism: Sipunculus nudus (assembly GCA_026874595.1). Lineage (NCBI taxonomy): Eukaryota > Metazoa > Annelida > Sipuncula > Golfingiida > Sipunculidae > Sipunculus > Sipunculus nudus. The sequence goes on along the minus strand of CM049308.1, from coordinate 39,854,982 downwards.
ATAACATAAATCCTGCATATAAGCCAGGTGAATAGATGGCTTTAACGGTACTGGAACATATATACCACACTTATTCTTATATCACATATAATAATAATAATTATAATAATAATAATAATAATAATAATAATAATAATAATAATAATAATAATAATACAAATTATAATAGTTACAATAATAATATTATTAATATTATTAATATTATTATCATCATCATTATGTTTATGTTAATTTTGTACGACTGGACTGAATAATACGAGCCAAATGTTTGTTGAACAAGGGGGATGCTTCTGCTCCAACTCAACTGAGCGCCACCTGCTGTGCAAAAGTCAGTTTAAAGCAAAGTCTGGAGTTCTTCATAAATGTACGATTATTATATATTTACACATGCATCTGATCTTCTTTTAAACAACCAACAAAGAATCTATGTGTCTTGGTCTTGTCATATCTGCAGGTTACATACTTTTATTGTGTTCGCCTGTTCCATCCTGGATAACGGGATAACTGTATGGAGCAGTTCACCCAGATTGGGGCCTCTATTCCAAGCATTCAGTACGGGGTACGGGGAAGTTCAGTTAATCACTGGGAATAATAATAATAAAAAAAACAACCATACAGACACAGGCAAGGTTAATCAGCTAGGACTGCAATTCTTTATCTCTTATGTTTGTTATAACTCGTATCATAACTCAATGCATTTTTGACTCCCTCTATACGTTATGATTATAGTATAAGATTTCTGCCATGATAAGTTAAAGCTATATTCCATGAACTTTCTGGAACATTTTTTACATAATGTAATGTCCAGTATGTGGGGCTGTCTCATGAATGAAAATGTGAGAAATAACCAAATAAAGAAAATGATATACTAGCATCATTAACACATAAATCTATAAATACTTGACCATCTGTTCAACTGCATGTATTACTATAGCTCCGCCTGGAACGTATTCTGTTTTTTTTTCTTTGGTTGATCAGTTGGTTGATTTGTCAGTGACTTTAAAATTCTAAGCAAAAAGTACTAAACGGACTTTGATGAAATTTTATGGATGGTTAGGGTAACAACAGCTAACCATTCAATCTAGGTGATAATCTGGGTCACCGTAATCTATTTCCAATTCACAGAATTACATACCATTGTAACACAAAGTTGTTCCATTCATATTATTAGTATATATAGTATTATAGTATTAGGGCCAGCATTTGTACAGCGACTGGGCAGAAGTTACCATGCATCTTATTGAAGCATCAGACTGAAATACAGCACATGAAGGCTTGATTATAGGGCATCGTCGGACAACATGGTTGTCGTGGACGACACACATCTTGCTCGATCGTTTTATTTAAGAAATGAGAAACCACGACTAATATATGTCGTTTTTTTTATATGAAATGAGGATCTTATCAACAATGGCATTAAGTTCAAGAACAGTGCAAATGCATGGGTAAGTAGGATATTTATTATCATTTACATCGTTGCTCGTTCCCTATACGGACCAATTGCAGACTATGTATACGTTAAATGACCCACGTACTATATCGTTTAATTAATTTTCAGATCACACCAAGAATATACATTGTGTATGACCTACAAATTACGACCACCAATGGGATATTTTCGATTTTATCGTCTATGTGAGGTCTTATATAAAGAGCAAAAAAAGAACCAGGACCGGGAACAATTGGTCGTATTTTGAGGTGGTCGTTAGTCGAGGTTTTAACGTATCTCTCTATTTCTTTTTTTCTCTCTCTGTCTCTCTCTCTCTTTCTCTTTCTCTGTCTCTGTCTCTCTCTCTGTCTCTCTGTCTCTCTCTCTCTCTCTCTCTCTCTCTCTCTCTCTCTCTATATATATATATATATATATATATATATCAGGGTTGGGTCCTATTACAGGGGTTCTATTACTATTACTATTACTATAACTATTACCTCTTAATTCATCTATTACTATAACTATTACAACACTTTTTATCTATTACTATTACTATTACTATTACTATTACTATTACTTGGCTTCTATTACTATCACTATTAATATTAGTTAACTTTTAAGTAGAGATAATTAGCATATGCTGACCTTGCCCTCTACATGACCCCATCCCATCCCCTGTAGATGAAACTTACACATATTCCTACATTTAAATTGTAATTCATATAATATTTGTCCTTTAAAAATGAAAAGTAAATAGATTTAAATCCTTTAGTATAAATGAGTTTTCTCTCGCAATTAATGCACACAATTTGGCTAAGTTCAGCATTATTTTCAGCTATAGTTCATGATCAGTACAACATAAACCCAGTTCCGGTAGGTTTATAATCACCAAAGTTAAAGACACTATCTTTTACATTTAAATATATATTTCACACAATGTTCAACAGAAAATTTAATAAACAACTTCATGTTAAGCAGTGTTTAAAAGAAAAAGAGTAAGGGTTGAATTATTATGAAACATAAAAATATGAAAGGAATGTTTGGTGGAATTTAGTGTAATTAAGTACGATCAGTTCCTGTTCAACACAACATAAACCAAGTAATACACATGTATATATCTGTTGTTATAGGTACTCTTTTTATTGTGTGACACGGGCGTAACTCGTGTTGTTGTTACATTTTATGTTTAATCCGTACTGGTTGAACTCTCGTTGTCATGTGAGCCTTGAGTTTTCACGCCTGGTCGTGGGTCACGTAATGAGCCTGGTGTGTGGAGATACACAACGCTGTTCTTTCTAGAGAATTCCTGAAACGCGTGTTTACTGTTGAATAGAGTCCTTATAAACTGTTCGAGAAGTGGAATATTCCCGGCTTGGGGTGTGAAGGTATATAAAGGGGCTGTTTTTTAGAACCAGGGGGCAGAGAGCAGAGCAGATTCCAGCGGACGCAGATGCGTGTGTCAGATTCTAGAACCTTATCGGACGAATGCGCAATTATAGAGTTTCAAAGACTTTCTCCTGCATTTTATACATTTGGACTTCAGTTTACTTTCTGGGTTGTTCCAAGAACTTTCCACAGGACTGTCATCCTCGAGAGTTTACATTTAAAAGACTTATCGTGGTGACTGTATTGGTATTCAGGTACTGTACTATTATCTTTCTGTGTGATTGTATTGACTTGTTGCTATAACGCTGTTTTACTGTATAATTGTATTGATTAAGTGTATTGTATTGTAAGGGTTAATAATTGTTTTAAGAATAAATTATAGTTATTTGTTAACAAAAAAAAACACTGACTTCTATATTCATTCCCCTAGACATTTTACGCTGCCTAGTGTTACAGAATCTGATTTTTTTATCTCCATTACAAAATTTTTGTTCATCACGCATACGTGATCTGTTTATATTAGGTTCCGTAAAACTGTATATCTTTTAATTATAGAACATACAATGTGCACATTACCCATCTGGTTGTAACATTAAAATTCAACCTATTCATGTTCATCAAATCATGAATTTCGTGTGTCTACCACCAATTTATTCCATCTCGTTAGATAAGTCCATTTTAATTTATCTTGAACAAGTGTTTATTACACATAATAAACATTAGATTTCAAAACACACTCAACAAGATTTGTTCAAGCCATAGTACTTTGACTGCAAAACTGCATGGTTAATACAAACAGGGCCCTATTCACTGTTAGTGTCACCACTAATTAACTCATCAGAGGTTATGACAATCAGATTGTCTGCCTCTGAAGTACTCAAACATCAGCATTAAATACTGTGAAATAGGTTTAGGTGGGGGGGGGGGGGGTGGTCTCTCAGGAGATGTTTGCTGCACTAAGTATATTTTAAGTCAAACAATTTAATATGTTGTTGATTTCTGAAGCGAGAATATCCCTAGTTATTTTACACCAAATGTGCTTCAAAATTGCTGATATTTTGAAGAAATTTGTGACAATTTTCCCGCTTTGGGTGAGGGGGTCATCCCGCCTACACTGCTCGCTAAAATGCAAAAAGGAAATTGTGCCCCCGAGATTAATATTATATTTACATCTCATATGATCATATAATTATTTTCTGTAAGAACTAGAATAAAGACAGATGGACATATCAGATAAAAATAAATGATAAAATTGTTCAATAATATGATGTAAAATGTATTAATTAATTGTAACAATAAGGTATATGTAATAAATGAAATGGCCTTTTTATCTTTGTAACCTTAAATCAATAATATTTCATTCTTTTTACATTTCAGTCAATGTGTCAAATAAACAGACTGATTTTTCAATCAATTTTTAAAGTGCCTGAAAATTTCAGTCATTTTATAAGGTGCCTAAGTAAATCAGACAATTTGTAAATTGACTAAAAATTTCTGGCAGTTTACTAATTGACTAATTTTACACATTGATGTAACATATATACCTAAATGTCATTTGTGGAGTATGTGATATTATGCTGGTATTGTAAGGTTAGCAAGTAGTGCTATTGTGTAGGTTTGAACTGAGATGTTTCCTATGGCCTTTTGACTCGAAATGTTAACAAGCATTGCAGGTGATCTTTGGCACTATAAAAAGCTTAAGTAAAGTAAACTCAGTGAATAATTCAGACAAAGTGACTTTGTAAACAGACCATGTCCTTTGCAGTGATATAATGAGATGATATAAATAAGCCTTCCCCGTAGGCAGAGGCATATAGGGATTTATGTATATTTTATGTATAAATTAGGTAGCACATAAAACCCCCCACAGTACTGGCCAAAAGGTTAATGGAAGATTTCTCTTTTATAACTGAAGTGAAAGGTTTTTTTAACTTTACATCTAGGGTATAATCTCAGAATGTGGCTGGTTTTCGATTATTAGGAATATTAAGCAGACCCGTTGAATGTTAAGTGATTCAAGGTGTATTGCGCATGTTATACAGCAGTATGACATCATTAAAGACAAACAGGAACCCTCTACATGTTTTGAGTAGCATTCACAAAACACTTTAATATCAGATCCGCAAAATCGCATGCCCGACACCCACTACAATATTCTGAGCACGCTAGCAGGAATTTACGATAGACTCCACACTCGAGAAAATGACACGCCGGACTTGTGAAGTCCTCATACTTGAGTTAATGGTTGATATTTTCTGTCGTATGGAGTTCACAGACCGAGTCTTGTGAGAGTTTATTCCATAAAGACTCCCCCATGTTATACAATAATATGTCCGCCCACGTATTAAAGTGCCTTTCTCGGCTGGTTGTTTAGATTGTCACATAACTGCATCTTACGTACAGGATTGTTATTCATTTATCCATTGAACACAACGTTTATGAGTTAATGTATTTCATATTAGTGCCAAGTAGGAGCTGTGCTATTTTTTCTCTTCTTCGGCAGTATATCATACAGCTGCATTCAATTGTCTTATGGGAAAATTGAGTTATTTGTAAAGTTAAATTTGCTTTACGCACCATTCTATAAGAATATATGTCGTAACAAAGCGTCACGGAGGGTTTTTGTGGTGACAAAGAAATGGTTTATAGCCCTTGTGACGTCGCTTGCAACAGCAACCATACATACTGTCCGGAGGGAAACTGACGATAGGCTGACAAGAGTCTTTAATGAAACTGACACAATGCTGACTAGAGTCTTTAAGGAAACTGACACAATGCTGGCTAGAGTGTCTAAGGAGACTGACACAGTGCTGGCTAGAGTCTTTAAGGAAACTGACACAATGCTGACTAGAGTCTTTATGGAAACTGACGCAATGCTGACTAGAGTCGTTAAGGAAACTGACACAATGCTGAATTGAGTCTGTAAGGAAACTGAAGACAGGTTGAGCAGAGGCTGAAGGGAAATTTCCTAGGAGTCCTAGAAGAGTTTTCATGATGACTGACGATATGCTCAACAGAATTTGCACGATGGCCGGCGATATGCGATTTAGAATATGAACGATTATTGATGCTAATCTGACTAAAATAATCACTTACATGTACCGCTAGTGCCCTAATAAATTATTTCGAATTTCAAAATATGATTAACCAAACTAGCGATTTCATGCATGTAGTCTTATAATAATGTCTACTTGAATTTGCATGATTTTCAGTTCTTAAAAATATGCTAGTCAAGACAGTATCTGTGCTCGCAAGTTGTATTAAGTTGTAGACGACAGTTTAATGAGGTATTGCATTTGCGTGTTCACATAAAGGAGAGTAAAACTCGCCAGTGCTGCTTCTGCCGCCATCTGATGGTATGAAACCGAACAAAAGCAGATATACCAGTGTTTTGATTCGTAACATTAAAAAAACCATTTAATTACAACTAGAGGTGCGGACCAGACCAACCCCTAGTGGTCCGGTCCATCACTTTAGCGGTCCGGTCCTGGTCCGTTCCACCTAAAGGCGGTCTGGTCCAGTTCGTGGATCTGTCAAAGAGGTCCGGTTCATTCATTAAAATATTATAAATAAATTAAAATTGTAGTTTTTTTATTCTGCTTTTATTCTACATATATTTCTCATTACATATATTTGTTCAAATTAAAAAAAAAACGAATATCACATACACAGCTAACCGTGCAATAAATGTAATATTATAATCTATACATTAAACGCCAGATCTGGCTTTGATTTTAATTACAAGGTTGAATATTTTGTGTTACTGTACGGGACATGGTGGTTAGGATATAAACCAAATTGTGCAGGGCGAGGCCAGGTGCTTCAAAGAATTTGCTGGTACGGGATCGATGGGGGTTGACATTAACTGAACAGTGATGGAGTGGTTTGAGTGCGATTTAAAAATAGAAAAATTATCATTATATATCGGTCCATGTATTTTATGTAAAGAAATTGTTTTAAGTTCTTATTAGTTTATTTTAAGTTCTTACACAATGATACAGAGTAAAAGCATCAGGATTGTGCAGCACAGCATGGGACAAAGATGCTAAACATGTCAACTCGGTCATAAGTTCCCTTTACTGATACTCGGAGAGAAAACAATTAAAACACGTATAATTATTCCGGTACTCTTGCTGTTTCCCATTGCATTAAATAAATGTTAAAGAATCTTTCTTTTAGAGGTTAATTACACCTTACTCATAACAAGTATTATAGGTTGAAACTAAACTCATCTGTTTAGCTTACCCCCTAAAAGAAATAGGTAGAGCGTCCGGACTGGTACGCTCTAGGTATAAGTGGTCTGGTATCTTGTTTTAGCTGTCCAGCTAAAAATTGTGGACCGGACCGGTCGCAGCGGTCCCATCCGCACCTCTATTTACAACGCAGACATATACAGTAATCGTGTCTTTACACACTGGCATATGTTATTGTAAATTACTATCACAGAGCAATTAGGTGATTCCTAATCTTAAACCCAGAAAATTCAACTTTAATTATATTTCATTGAATCCACGTATATCTATTTTATACTTCGCTCCCCACGCAGCGGTTTCACACTGCAGTCGTCTAAGACATCGTTTCGTGTCACCGCTGCTTTGTATGGCAAGGTTATCTGGGCTGGAACATGTGGGTGCTCACAGAGAATAGGAATTATAAACAGACCACTGATATTGTATTGTGTATCCATCCCAATTGTTTAAAAAATGTGAGTGATGTGACATCCGCTCTCATTGGTCTGATAATACCCATTCTGGCATAGGGCCATGAATCAGACCAATGAAAGCTTGTGTCATTGTGTAATCAAACCACCGAGAGCGTTTGTCGGATATATGTTTTAAATTGGGACTTGGTGCAAAATGCAATACCAAGCTATCTATCAGTGGTCTGATTATGTGCGTATCCTGGTGTTCCTGCCCAGAGAAACTTGCCATACCAAGCAGCGGTTACACGAAAAGACGCCCGGGAAGACAGTGTATATCGGCTTACTTGAGGAGCGTAGTTATATACATGTATTTCTTTTCAAGGACTTCTTGCTTTTAGAATATCGGTAAGGAACCATGTTTGTGTTTATTATTGGTAATATGCATTAATTGAATTTGTCCTGTTTTAACGTCTCCCCGATATTCCTAATCTTAAAATAATATATATAAACCAGTCAGTCAGTCATGTGCCACTTGCGCCAACTGGCTTCAGAAACCACACAAATGCACCTGTCCTGAATGCATCTGTACACCATACAGGCGCCATTTCATAACAACCTTGTTCCTCAAAACATGTGTACATTGGGTTTTTCCCCCCAGTTCAACTGATCCAGCATGTATTAATGTACTCATAGACAAAGCATCGGTTTTTGCCAATTTTGCAGGTCACCGTCCGTTTCAACACCTTCTATTAACATGCGCATGCTTACAAAATATAACTTATTCGGTAAAGTCCTTACCACAAAAACACCCATTTTATATTTTATTTGAAACAATTCTTATCGACACACTTGAACGGACTACATTGTTCCCTTTAGTACATTTATACCTACGCCGCTGGTGTATTTAAAGCCACAGAGCATTGTCAGATTTTAACTCCAACAATCCCCATACAGTAGAATCGTTATCTTTTAAGTCCTAGTCTGTATTGCGGGTAGGCATCCACGTTAAGAATTTTGGGGATAAGGGGTGTTTTGTAATTCTGTCAGGGATCGTAAAATACGGATTAAAGGGGGTATTATCCATATCTGCCCTCCTCACGCAGAGGTCCCTCACTGTCCCAGACATCGCTTCGTGTAACCGCTGCTTGGTATGGCTAAATTCTCCGGGCAGGAACAACAGGGTGCGCACAGAGCAAGTAACTATAGTCAGACCTAACTCCGATTACCCTCCCAATCATCCCAGTTTCCCCATGAAGTTAAATTGACGCCACTTATAGGGAAGACATCGTGAAATGCAGATAATAGGGTTAATACAATGCCTCATTTGTGATATAGAAGAGATGTTGATCAATTAGATATCAACCAAGAAGTCCGCTGCTTTTTTAACGTTAGCTCTTACTCTAACAAAAACTCCTATGTGTTTTACCAAGCTGGACTCCGCTAGGTAGGGCTCTTGCACTAGAGTTTCGAATTTTTGAATTCTCCTGTCTCCCCCTGCAGATTTTAAGCCAAATTTGGTTTATCATTGTGGTGATGTTCCTGATAGCTGTGGGCATCATAAAGTATATCTCAAAAAGGTCAACCCTCGGTCTTCAACATCTTCCTGAAATACCTTAAGAAAATTGATATTTTCTCTATAGTTTTGACAATTAAGACTTTTTCGTCTCACTTTGACTTCTGGTGTTTCAACAAGCCGGTCCACGCTTATTTTGGAGGATTTTTTTCTGCTGTAAGTTGTTACAGCAAGACAAACAAGGAAGCACATTGCCGGACCGAGTTTTTTTAAAACCATCTATTCGCTTGGCTCATTTGTAGAATTTGTGATTTTTGGCTTACTCTTGATATGAAGGAAAGTAGGTAATATCTGAGGAAAAAAAGTTCTTAAAACGCTCCTGTGACGGATGTTTTAGCTTATTTACCTAAAAGTTGCCAATACATGTCACACGTGCCCATGTTGACAAACAGGAAACCCTCGATTGATTTGCGCTTTATAGCTTACTTTTTAAAAAAGATTTAAGAGTTTCTCCTTTATAATATACAATTTTATGACTCAAAAAGACGATCGACTTTCTGGTTTCAAACAAGTCCTGTTCATAAATGGCAAATCAAAGCAAAAAATTAATCATAATAAATAATGGAAAACATAATATATGTGTACAAACCTGTATATATATGTATATATATATATATATATATATATATATATATATATATATATACATGCACACACACCCTCACGCACACACTCACACACACACACACACACATATATATGATCCTGTTACAAATACCAGTAAAAATGATCCTGTAACCTATACGTATAACTCTTGTAACTTATTATCTCTAATATATTTAATACGTTTTTGACATATTTATTTTATTTAATATATACAGTGCGGGGCGGCGTGCATAGGGGGCGGCATATTGGTTTCTTATTGTACTATTGAAAAGTATAGCATGACGGTTTCACCAAAAAAAAACTGTTAAACAATCAAAATGAAGAATTATGGGTCGCAAATCATAAATCATGTTCACACGAAAAAAAAAGTTACAACATTATATGTATAACCTACAATGTAATGGTAGCATTTCTAATTATGAATTATTCTGGTCTGTGTACTAACTGTACTTGATTATAAACATATTTGTTTGAATTTGTCAGAGATATCGTTTCATTTACACTTATAATATATATATATATTTTGAGGTAATTTTATCTCGATTGTGGTGAATTATCAACGAATTAACTGATAAATTTGTGTTGTCAACTAACAATTTATAATGAAGAAATATGACCTTATATTTTGTATGTGTCGTCCAGTTTTGGAATGTTCATGGAGGGGCGGCAAATTCTGTTACCACCCCGGGCGGCACAAATGCTTACTACCCCACAGAACCTAAGTGAGTGAGAATTTGCATAATTCGATCGCCAATATCGCATTTCACACTGGCCTTAGAGTTCTGACAAGAAGAGTTACGTACACTCGTTCTTATCTTCGCTGTTCGCACACTAGTCTCAAAGGGACTGTGTTTTTCTCAGTCATGTTCGCTCTCAAAGCCCAACCCGTACAAGTAGTGTTCGTATCAAGTTCGGAGGCCAGTTTATGTCTAATGATCATGATGTGTGTGAAGGTTGGGCCAAGTACTTCGAAAATCTGTATTCTGATGAAGATTTACCTCATTATAATAAGGATTTCAGGTCAATTGTAGAGGACCGGCTTGTAGACCATATGCGCTCATGTAAGCAGAACAACATTGCTGTTCTGGATGAAAACTTTACAGACTCTGAAATATCCGCAGCCCTAAAGTGTTTAGAAAAAGGTAAAGCGGCAGGCCACGATAATATATCCGCTGAACATTTGATTTATTGCGGCCCTAAATTACGTAACCATATAAAACACATGTTCAACTTATCCTTTAAGAGATCTTTCAAAAGAGTGACAATGAGGCCAAGATTCATCTTGGTAGGAACACAGGCACTGGGTAATATTAAGTTAAACATGTGTTTTATATGGTTACGTAATTTAGGGCCGCCATAAATTAAACAATCAAACAATCTAACAGTATCACTTACTTGGGGTTAGTGCTCAATGAAAACCTAACATGGTCGGATCACCCTGAACAAGTATATGCTAAAAGCTCTCCTCTAAAGTAGGTGCACTCTTTAGGTGCAGTCGATACATACCTCAAGACACCGCATTGAAAATGTTCACTGGCTTGATTCAGCCACATATATTGACTACGGCCTCACAATCTGGGGAAATGCGCCTTCTTCTTGTCTTACTTCCATTCAAAGTCTTCAAAATCGAGCCGCACGTATTATAAATCGCAATTCTAATCATAAATGTAGCATAACAGCTATCCGTCAGTCCCTTGGCATTAAATTAGTTGAACAACGATATGAATATTTGACTCGCATCCTTATGTTTAAATGTCCGAATAACTTAATTCCGTCATAAATGACCGACCGGTTCACGTTTGTTCGCCAAGTCCACCAACATGATACACGCAATAGCTATTCCAATAAATTATATGTACCCAATGCTCCGACAGACTACTTAAAGAATTAATTTTAATATGACGAGGTCCTATTTGTGGAATACAATAAATGAATCCCAAAGAAACTGTTAGACCGAAAAGCTTAAATCCCTTAACCATAAGTAAGGTATATAAACTTATTGTAATACCACGACTGCTATACGCAGCTGAACTATGGCATTCAATGACAGGCGGCAACTTTCATATACTGGAGATAATGCACCGATTTTGTCTTAAAATAGCGCAAGGTTTGCCAAAAAGAAAACGGTCGGACAAAGTAATAAGATTATTAGGTATCCTTAGGATGGCAGCTTTCATAGATCGTATTAAGCTACTATTTTCTGGAAGATTAGCACGTGCAGATGCTTGAACTTTATCTTTTTTTTACGAATATACTGGGCTAGAGTGCTTAGTTATTTATCGGGACGGGGACAGGTGTGTTATGGCCCTATATCAGACTATATTCAGTTATTGAGGAAGTATGACTTACCTCATATAGAATCCTTGCTAACAGGAGAAATTTTATCCAAGAGGGAATGGTCAAAACTGGTGGTTAGTGTTACAGGTGCTCTTTTTATTATATGAAATGGGCGTAACTCCTGTTGTGGCACTCGTGTCTGGCCGCATATTACATTCTATGTTTAATCCGTACTGGTTGAACTCTGGTTGTCGTGCTGGCTTGGGGCGAGATCACGTGTACACCATGGTGTGTAGAGGCACGGCGATGTTTTCTAGAGAATTCCTGAAACGCGTGTTAACTGTTGAGTAGGGTCCTTATAGACTGTTCGAGCAGTGGAAAATTCTCGGCTTGAGGTGTGAAAGTATGCAAAGGGACTGTTTTAGAACGGAAGGGCAGAGAGAGAGAGAGAGAGAGAGAGAGAGAGAGAGAGAGAGAGAGAGAGAGAGAGAGAGAGAGAGAGAGAGCAGCAGAGCAGATTCCAGCGGACGCAGAAGCGTGTGTCAGGACCTTATCCGACGAATGCGGCAATTATAGATCTCCACAGACTTTCTCCTGGATTTTATGCATTTGGACTTCAGTTTACTTTCTGGGTTGTTGCAAGAACTTTCCACTGGACTGTCATTCCCGAGAGTTTACATTTAAAGGACTTATCGTTGTGATGGTGTTGGTATCCAGGTACTGTGCACATTATTTTTCTATGTGATTGTATTGACTTGTTGCTATACCGCTGTTTTACTGTATAATTGTATTGATTTAGTGTATTGTAATGTTAGGGTTGTTTTAAGAATAAATCATAGTTATCTGTTAACAAAAAAAAACCCACTGACTTCTTTATTCATTCCCCTGGACGTTTCACGCTGCCTAGTGTTACAGAATCTGATTTTTTTATCTCCGTTACAGAATTTGTGTTCATCACGCATACGTGATCTGTTTATATTAGGTTCCGTTACAGTTAGTAAGTTAGTGGAATATGAACAGGTTGAATATTCTGTGCGTGCAGTTGATGATACGGAGTTTCCACTATACTTAACGGTAAAGCCAGAGTGCTTTTCACAAAGTTGACTCTGGGAATGTGGAAATAATATTCCTGGATCTCTGAGGAAGATATCATTTACGGTCAAACTATTAGCCATGTACGACACACTTACGTGTTCGTGAGATATTATGTCACATGTGTGGGAAATTTTATACTAATCCCATATTTCACGTCTTAATATCGTGTGATGATACGTCAAATAACAGGGAGGAATTTTGGATGGATATAAATGAAATGCTGGAAATCCAAGAAGCTGCCTCGCGTCATAATCTAGATGATCATGATATGGTATGTTTAATGTTTGGTCAGGAGGCGAGTATTATCTCTAACCGTAATTATTTACATTTTGTTCACATATGTACTCAGTTTTTTCAGACTCTTCGACCTTTATTAAACCAAATTATACCAGAATTTATTAAATGGTTATAAAATGACAAAGTCAGCTATTACCTAACCTTTAAACTATGGTACGTCTTTGCTTTTTGACAGGATGTGTGTAATGGGCATATGCACCATATTCATTATTAACAGTTTGTACTATTATTATTATAATTATTGTTATTAGTATTATTATTATAATTTCAGTATTGTATTACAAATTTGATTGTATGCTCTTCGTTTTACGGAGGAATAAAGATCATCAATCAATCAATCAATCATAGATGACAGCCAATTTAGTGCATACCATTCCAGGTTATATTTATGTAAGATGGATGACACGTCAGACACAAAGCCATACTTAGGTAAATCGCTAACATTACAGCTTAGGATGCGTGCTCATAAAAGCTGCATTGAAATTTTGTCACTATTACATATTTTCCCATGGAACAGTTATTTAAGGCGGTCTTTAAATGCCCACCAAACTCAACGCAATATCTGAGAGGACCCTGGCACGCAAGAGCTGTGACGTTTAAACACAATACCTGTGCATGCACTCCAGAGAGAGCTATGCAGAGCAAGGTACCACCACAGTTCCAATCCATATAAGACTTTTGGAAGAACCTTTGTCTTATATAATTTGACTGTTGTTATGGTATTCAAACCCATATGGACGTACTCCTGGACCAGCTAAAGACAATAATATACCCTTACCTTTTCTACATACCTCTGATGTGCGGTCAGTGGACATAATTGCATTGAGTAATATCCTCAGATGTTTGTGATATCGGGTTTGTTTTATACTACTGTGACCTAGTTTCTAGGTGCGCTTAATTTTCCTAAGAATAAATATTCTATCCTTTTCACCAAATGTAATTTTTACCATTTTATCGGCATTATACTGAAATCTCCAGTTTCGGGAATACACAAATCTTAGGTTAATCATCTTTTGCAAGTCATTTGGAGCAAGTGCCAGGAGAACTATGTCATCCACTTATAACTTGTGTTGGACATCCGGTATATATATGAAATATTTTAGCCCCTTACCCAATCATTTTAAGGTTTCAAAGGAGGCCATATATATATATATATATATATATATATATATATATATATATATATATATATATATATATATATATATCAGGACTTAAACACACTTGTGTTCGACAGCTCCGTTTCGTTAGGGCCCGTTGCCTCAATCGTCAGGAACACTGAGTGATCTTGTCGGGGCTCCTGAATGTTGATCCAGTGGATTTGTAGTTGGTCAGCAGGTGTTTTGATCTGTGCCTGCATTTCATTTCTTTTATTAAGGGTGCATAGGAAGGGGCGGTAAATAATGAAGTACTTTTCTTCCAGACAAAGGTTACGTGATTAAGATGATGTGGAGTACGCTCTGGCTTTGCTGATTATCTTCGATTTTTTGGTATATGGCACATTCATGTCCTTCATTTTCAAAATAGGTTCACTTAGTGTCGTGGAATTTAGTCTCTTTTCGTTTCTGAAGCTAGATGTATGGGCCGTGTAGCGTGTTTTAAATGTGTTTTCTGTTGAGGCGATGTAGGTTTCTTCTCGCCGATTGTCTGGTCGTGTTACGGTGGCCTAGTACTCTATGTTTGTTGTTAAAAAAATAACCCTATAGTGGGCAGTTTTGTCTCTGCAGTTACATTTCTTCGGTTCAGTTTGTGCGCGTTGTATATGTATTTGAGCTCCTTGTATTAGTTGAGCACTATAAAACCCCATGGTTTTGTCACAATCTGTATATATATATATATATATATATATATATATATATATATATATATATATATATATGTACAGTAGCGGAGATAGAACACCACCTTGTTTAACCGACTGGCGGATAGATCAGTATCGGCCTGCTCTTTTCCCAATGAAAGATAAACTGACTTGTCATGTTTATGTTGCCGTTCCTTAAATTATCCATATTTTCCCCGTAATAACTAGTTCTTGTAGTTCAACAAACAACCCTTGGTGCTATACAATATCATACGCCTTGCTACTGTCCAAATACACGTACAAACATTACACTGACGTTCTAGATTATGACATACGCTCTCTAACAAGCAATATAATGCATTCAGGGCCCCCGTTCGTTTCTGAAAAGCAAGTTCCATTGGATCAGTAACTGGAGTCCCCCTTCTGGGTAGAGTGTTTGTTAATGCGAGCTAACGACAGATTTTTCAGT
Source organism: Sipunculus nudus (assembly GCA_026874595.1). Taxonomy (NCBI): domain Eukaryota; kingdom Metazoa; phylum Annelida; class Sipuncula; order Golfingiida; family Sipunculidae; genus Sipunculus; species Sipunculus nudus. The sequence continues at coordinate 39,839,404 of CM049308.1, read as the reverse complement.
ATCTCATACATGCAAGGTAGGGGAGATATTCCCCTGTAATTATCAGGATTAGTTCGGCATTTTCTTTTATCTTTAATTCCACCTGGGACTGATTCGGTCTCTCAAGGTTGAACAAATGCATTAGTTGCATGCCCGACTGTGAAATCGCCGCCATATTCACTTTCTCGTTTACCACACCGTCATGTCCAGAAGCCTGAGCCTTTTAAATTGAATAATACAACTAGAAATGCCAGTCCTGTTATATGGGAAATTTAAAACACTTGTCATATAATGATCGCTTATCTTTGATCTAAACACCTCATTAAACGAAGGGTCCTCACGGAAAGCATAGAGGTTTTTTTTCAAAATAATTAGCCAATCCCTCACACATCACGCTAGTTTCATAAACCAGCTCACTGTTAGTTTATTTCCGTGCTGTAGTTTGCATAATTTCTCAGTTTCTTATAACGCAATCGCCAAAATGTATTAATATCAAATGCGGCTGCCTAATCCAAATTTTCCATTTCAATTCTCTCTGTGGACATATGATATTGCCTCATTTGTTTCCGAAAACTGATTTTGCCGTGTTGTACCTAGAGTACGACTGCGACAAGTGCCCGCATGACTTCTTCCGTCACCTATATTTCCGTCACCTTAACTTGTCGCCATGGAATATGGAATGGTTTCAACCTAGATTTCCAAGGTCGTAAAAATGGTTTAAATACTTTCGTTGGAATCATAGACGCTGTCGTTTGTAGTACTTCAATTAAACTGTTATATTAAAGATTCCTTATACATCCGTCCCTCTACAACCCATCAGTTTTGGTTTGGCTAGCTTATTTAGTTCACGGGACATTTCTAGTTTATAACGCTCTCGTGTTGCTGTATCACAGACTATTTTTCCAGTGTGGCACCCCTTGCCCATTGCCTGGATAAAGCAGAGACAGGAATTTTATATTTACTAGAAGTAGAAGATGATCAGTTACATTTAGGGCATGTTCCTCCACGGTTCAGGTATAGAGCTGATCACGTGGTATAAGGGAGTGATCTATAAGTGATTTGTTGGAGCAGTCTGCGTACGTACCAAACGTAAAGGCAGGACCTGTGTACACCTCATCTCCCGTAAGGTAAATTAAACTAGTGGCCCATGGGCCATGACGCTCAGCTGAATTAAAGGAATGTTGAACAATGAGCAAAATGACTGCCAGTGCTAAAAAATCATGAATTTTGTGAAGAGTCCTTAGATATGTCTGGTTTATGAGAAAACTCTCCAAGACAGATTGACATGCCAAATTTCAGACAAATATCTTGAACCACTCCTAAGATATGAGCAATTTTCACCCAAAGCACATGTAGGCATGCAGATGGCACCACCAGTCTTGAGTACAAGATGGAGGAGTCCAAGATCTATGGGTATGCACCAATTCAGGCCAATACAGCAAATCACTCCTGAGAAAAGGGCATTTATTTATTCTACAAAACCAGGGAAAGAATGTGGCGCCACCTGTCTGGTTTACGAGAAAACTTTCCAAGATGGATGGACATGCCAAATTTCAGACCAATATCTTGAACCATTCGTGAAATATGAGCAATTTTCGCCAAAAGCAAATATACCGATGCGCGCCATGCTAAAACGACTGCAGACGGCATCACCCATCATTTGTACGAGATGTAGGTGTTGAGGATTTATGAACATGTACAATTGTAACCCAATACATTGAAGAACCACTAAGACAAACATATGGCAAATGCACAGATGGACACTACAAGGAGATTTTTCATGGACCTCCCTTGATGTCAAGTTAGAAGATTCCAGGTCCAGCGGTTATGATTTGTGCCCTGTTAACGGACGGATGAATGGCCAGACAGACGAAGAGTGATCGCTATAGCTCAGATGACTTTCAGTCAGCCGAGCTAATTATACTGATCAAACAAAAGCTGCAATGTGCCTTAAATTCTCGGTGATTTTACGGGCATATGCCTTGTACCAGCGAAAACAAGAAAAGGAAAATAGGTGGCGCCATTAGTCTCAGGTAAATGATAAAGCTATCAAAGATCTTAGGCCAACTTTATTTTTCGATCAATCCATGCAAGCTTTCTTGAGGCAAAATTCGTCTGATTTTCACCAAAGATCGACCTATTTCAGGTCTAGGTCACTCTCCTTGTAAAAGGTCATGTCCAGATTTTAGATAGGGGTTCTCAAACCCATTTCTATACACATGTCAAATTTGATAAAGATCTGTGAAATATTTTTTTTAGTCATCTCGCTAAAAAGATTCGTCTTTAGCGGAGGGACCATGCTAAAACCTTAGTATCCCCGACTTTGTCTCGGGATACAATTAATACAGTTGTCTCAATTTGTCTTCAAGGGCAGGGGATAACTCATAGAGTACAAATGCACACACACATATATGTTACATTTTTAAAGCAAAAATCTCATTCTAATTAATGATTTACAGTATACAAGTAAGGGGATGCATGATTACATTTATCATCCCCCTTGGTAAAATGTTGGGCAGGATCCCCCCCCCCCCACCCGGGTATTGATACCCCTTAATGAATATAAAACAAAAACCGCTAATTTTTATAACAAGCTTAGATTTATTACACATTTATCAGTGAGATTAGCTTCAGATCTATGCAACATGTACAAACACAGGAGAAGTGTTCCTATGGAGATCAAATCATCTATGGAATCCTAGATATTTTTTTTTTAATTCCTGTAGTAATGTTGGCCCATGGAGCATTGCCTTCTCATTAAAACTACTATCTATTTGGTACATGTTGTTGGTTTTGGTCATAAATACCTTGAACTGACTATTGAAGTAAACGCGTCATTAAATGATGTAAGACATTGTCCACTCAATAATAACCAAATTGAATATCTGCGTGTATGTGTAAATATCATTACTGGAGATAACATGTTTTCACACAAGACTGTATAAGATACTCTGCTTCACAGATAAATGGATGAGTATTTTGCTCGAGCAGTGTTAATATCATTATAACCCTGGTTAATATATCGTTTGCATCTTATTCCCACTAACATTCCCCGGTACTAAGACCTCATTATTATCAGGAGGAAATCTCTATGATTAATTTTAATGAACATATCAAAGATTAACTCTTCATGTCAGCATATAAAGACCTGTCTTCTTCTTTGGTATCAACTAACTTTATGACTCATGATGCGTGATTACGATGTTACACCATCTTCATACAAACAAGTCTGTGACATGAAGACACATCTACAGACCTTGGTGGCGAGACCCTCACTGGCATAAATTCACAAATAATGACCAAGACTGCAAACCAAGTGTTCGGTCCAAAATCAGAAATGTCAATCAAACCTAACCAAAAGAATGTAAGCACTACACTGTTCAAACACCTCTGAACAAGAACACATGTACCATAACCGGCCTGGCGGATTCGATTGGTCATATACTCGATACCTTACCGGCAATGCTAAACCTTTGATCAAACACAGCACCATCCATCCGCGTAAAACGAGTATGCACATACAATTTGATTGGATCAATTGCCTTGTTTGTTATTCATTAAAATAGACACCACAGATGGTCGCAGAACCAAGGTCTGCGAGTGCGTGGTCATGTCACTGGTATGCATACATTAATTCTTATTGTAAAGGACTTTGTCTCAGCTCAAGGCCTTAAATATTTTTACCAATACATCTTATGCTCATAGGAAATATAAAATATTGACAATACACCACACCAGGGTATGATAATTAAGGTCAATGATATTTATACTGATTATGATACCAAGAACAGGTTCATATGCTGTAACATAAATTTCTCAATAAAAGTCCATATTTTCCATGTTACCTTACATATGAAGTTAAAACCTACTATGCCCGATTCAAATTATTTCTCTAGTGCAGACAGGAACTAGAAGATAGCCTACATGACAGCAAACAAAGGCCAAGGAATGACTGGAAATTGGGTCCTTTCATCATAAAAACGTTCCAGCAGGAACCGTGTTACTGTGGACCTAGGCAGAAACTTTTAAGATAACTCCTGATACAGTCCAATCTACAAAGCTAAATAATAGTTCCAGGTAAAATCAAATTTTCTGACCATGTATTACAATACTAAAAAAAATATTCAGTACCTTTTGTCCTTTATGTAAGATCAAAAACCAAATAAAACGAAACTCGTTATCAATCCTGAAGAAAAATAAAAATTTTACAGTGTGACCGGTATTCATTGGATGACAGATCCATTCCCATGAACTCAACTTTCCATATCTCATTATTTTCATTAGTTTCTTTTGTAAGTCATGCATTAACTACAGTATCATTAACAGAAATTTGATAATAAACATTATGACTTTTAAATCTGAGATTAAGTCTAATGTATAGAAAATATGGTATGTTGGCAAGTCCATCTATATGAAATATGTTCCAGGAAAACCAAAGCAGTCGACCATGTTGATATATGTTACACATACATGTTAATAAATATGTAAAGTGTACAATGACAGGAGTATGATTTAGCTTCATAATTAAAGGCAAGTGTATATGGAAGTGTATACACCTTATGCTGTGGTCCTGATACATTTGTTCCTTCTCATTCTGCTTACCACTGCTTGCTGTCTTTAGTATATATGGCCAGAAGGGTGCTAGCAATGGGCCAATAATGTTCTAGTCATTAAGTTTATGATATTTTGTATTTTCAAAAGGTTTATGGTATTATAAATTTCCCTAGGTACCTTTTATTCCAACATTTATTGCCCAGGAACTGTTCAACTTTGTGGTTATCTTCTTATTCAAACCTGCATTTTGCCACTCTTTTTGTTCAGAACATACTTGGTATTACACAAGCACACTGTGAGGTATTTACAACAAAGGCGGTCTATGCATGCATAAGTGGAAAGAATGAGCTGAATTTGACAAGACCCTGCAAAAAGAGTGGTAATGGAAAAGAAAAATATAGAAAGGCTGGCAAATTATAATTAATAAGGGGCTGCAGTGGCAAGCTGACATGAATGATCTGTATAACCTTTCAATCACACACATGTACATGTAATAATTATCATATCTGAAAATCATACACCAGAGCACAGAATGCAATCATGATGATTTGTCTGACCATGGCTCTTGAGTTTAAATAGGTTACACTTATTACTGTATATCCCCTTTTTATGGCTGCACCTCTATTTATAACCACACCCTGAAAATCAGCAGCTGACAATCAGGTTTCTGTTCTTTCTTCATCCATCAATTTATTTAAATAAAATAAACTATGACTCAAAAGCAGGTCATTTTATACTTATTTTGTGAAAAATTAACAGATTAAGTGTGCCAATAAATTAAGTACACTTTCTTGATGAATCTGCAGTCAGGATTAAAATTGCAGAACATTATAAGGCTTTTACTATAAGGTCTGTATTGAACATTATCTGACTTCTAATAATAGCATTATTACATGATAAATAATAAAGTATAATTTTGCTACAGTTACTTAACAGTGTGGTTATTATATTTGTTGCTCTATATACATTAAAACAAATTATACATTGGTTTTATATATACTATATGTAACATGCAACTGTAATACACCCAACAGAATAATTCAAAATATAATTCACAGTTTTAAATATATACAATAATTACACTACAAAAGGGATATGTGGCTACCATGACAAGTGTTTTGTATACATTCACAGAAGTTCAAATAACAAGAAATATCTTACTCCTACTTAGTATCAGATCATATATCAGCAATTTAAAATTCAAGTAGTCTGTGAACCATTTTAATAATGCATATCAGTATTTAATAATAAAACCATAGACTAAAACTGCATGCATACACTATTTTTTTATATATATATAAACAATGCAATTGTGGTAAAACATACCAATAATCCAGAAAGAATCCCCTTTAAAAAAGGGAAACGGGTCAAGCTGTTTATAAGTGATACTAGAGGTACAATCATTACAGCAATAATATTGCACTGATGTTCTTAGAGAGCTAGATATGAATCCATTGCCCCCTTAAACTGATCCAATATACTACCCAAGATACAAAATGGAGGTCTAGGATGAAATGCAACCTTTACATGGTATTGCACATTATAAATTTTAATGCAAGTATCCCATACAGACTTATATCATCTAAACTATGCAACCTTTACATGGTATTGCACATTATAAATTTTAATGCAAGTATCCCATACAGACTTATATCATCTAAACTATTCAAATCAAATTACCAAACAATCAGTGATGGTAGGAAATCTTCCTAGCTGACACCTGATTAATGACTGAAAAAAGGCCAGGCATGGAATCTGTGAGGACAGAGGGGGATATTCAAATGCCCCAATATACTCTGATCCTTTAGCATCAAAAAGTGTTCTAAATTGTTTCTTCTTTCAATCATTCTTTATGATCACATGCTTGTGAATTGCTTGGAGATTTTGTATGCTTGCGATTTCAGACCACCTCTGACTGGGCCACTGACATCAAGGAAGATGGGTCAAATGGTATATGACCACAGACATATGATATATGACCATCATCTTCAAATATGTTTATGACTTCCGATCCTGATATAAAATACACCCATGTATTCACAAATCAAGCAGAACTGCATTTGAAGAGGTCAATGATTATGGTCCAACACCAGAGTGACCCCGGTTAAAGTCCATCTACACATGGTCTGCAACTGCCTAAGTTTTTTCAGGAATTTCATGAATAGAGTAAATTCATAGTTCTTTAGGAAATGAATAAGTCATGTGCAATACATTTATCATATACTTGTGTAATTCCTTGCCCTCCAAACACCTGATTTTATGCTTTATTGAAACATAACCTTTTATTTGACCTCCTTGGCTGTCATCTTCTAATCTTGATGTTGCACAATTTCCATTAAATTTGCCCAACAATCTTACATTGAGCACAGATTCTTTCACTCTGGCCTTCAGTAACATTAAGTCTTTTTATCTTATGGACCACATCTTTTCAAGAATATTAGGGATAATCACATAATGTACATCAATGGTTTGTCACCTGTTCATGGACAAAGCTTGCATATTGGTAGGTTGAAGGTAAAAATACTCATGTTCTGTTGATCCTTATAAAAAAAACTCACACTTTGTGTTGGAATTGAAAGCCTCTGTTTGGTCTTCAGTATTGTTGCATTTTTAATGCTTTTCTTAAGAGATCCACCTGTAATTGATTTGTTTTGAATAACAAATTGCATCTCAGCTTGGACAAGGCATCTGCACTACATGTACATAATATGTTAAGTCTCCATTCCTTAAACCAGTATTACTGACAGCATTTGATTTTTTAAATAAACAGACAATGTAATTGCATGAACAGAATGCTTGTTACTTATTTTCATTTAGAAACTTTCAGAGAAAAAACTTTAAAAAGTTTAAAAACTTTTATTATTTTGTGTCAAACTGTGCATAAAAATACCTGTTTTATTCAGCCTTAACTGTCACATCATTTACAGTTCTCACAAGCAAGCGATCATTCCATGTCCCCTGCTGTGTTGAAAGAATCAGATTACACTTGATTAGTAATCAAGTTTGCCCAATAATGGGACCCTAAACAGTCTGCCATTGGAGTCCACACAGGCTGTTCTGTGGCCCTGGTATTGGTGAACAAGTGAGGTCATACTGTATGTGACAACCAGGTATATATTTAAATGACTAGTTATACAACTTCAAAAATCAAACAGCTGAGACCCTGAAGAGATCTTTGGCAATAAGTGGAGAGCAACTTATCAAATAGATACATGATAGCAGTATTTACCTTTGACCAAAATGAAATTATTACTGGACAGTCAGTACAGTTACTACAATAAGTAAACTTTAGTAATATGAGCTACAACCTTTTCAGTACCAAAATCATTAGCTTTTGTTTGCTGTGCACAAACTGGATATTGTCCTTTCATATTTATCTTGAATATATTTTAGCAGAACCTCAAATTTAACTGAAAATTCTATTTTCAAAGATTAAGAACTTTGCATAGTTTATAAATTCTGAAACAATAAAAAGATTACAGAAAATATTGGAACTTCTAGTATTGAAACCTGACAATTTAAATATACCTTAAAACTCCTGCAAATGATGGGCTGCTGAGACAGGGACAATATTAACACAGCACACAGAACAAGTCTGTATGGACTGTATAAACTGATCCTCAATAATACAAACTGAAATATTCATTAGTATAATCTAAACTCTATAATGCAGTGAAACAGCACTGTATACACATCTATAAATTATTGAAAAGAAAATCAGAACTGGATCCAGTTATAATGGACTACTTAAGTTTGAAATATTTGCCAAATTTATCAGCAAATGTAAAACAAGTAAAAAACATTACACAGATAGGAATTCTTTATCCCTGATTAGACATTAACCCATCATCAAACCATTCTCAGCCATTCCAAAATCAGCAGCTCAAGCTGAGCATGTGCTGACAGCACTTAGTATTTGCTATATCATTTGATATCACAGAAATTTTTAAAGATATATTCACATTCTCTAGAACCCATTCTGGAAACAACATGAAATATTTCTGTAACTACCTATGTGTGTTTTTGTGTGTGTAATATATATGACCTACAAAGGTCAGTGAAATATGCAGGACACTCCAGCCTTGAATGACGTTCTGAAACCCTTGCCCAGAAACCCTAACTAGGAAATACATGCAACTATTTAGGCAGCACAAATTTGCATGTATGGAGTACATGTATTTTACACATCATTCCCCCAAGTGGGAGCATTATTGTTGAGGGAAGAGTTGAGAATTTATATAAGCTCTAACGAAAAATCTGTCACAGAAGTGATGTAATTTTATAAATGTGTAAAAGACTACTGATAAGCCTTCAAAATCACAAACAGTTCATTCTTGCACAGAAGCCTGCAACAAGTGGGCAACAATTTATTTGTATAGACAGAGCATGGAGCAATCTACTATTAATGTGATGGAATGTTTTATTGTTGGTCAAACTGTGTGACTTGGCATGCTTATATAAAGCAGTGATATAAAGAGAAAATGGTCCAGGACACTGCAATCAGTTCCTTGTTGATTTAATAATAACACGCGGAACTAATATCAATATAAACAGTTGTGTGTTATTAATAACAACAGGGGAAACTGATAACAATATCAACAGTTGTGTGTGGTGGTCCAGGAGCTCGAGCAAGAACTCAAGGTGCGTTTATATTCATAAAGGTCCAGGACATCAGCTAAACCACTCCTCCTGAGTCTAATATTAACATGAATGACTGATAACAATAACAGAAGTTTGTGTCAGTTTCTATATGGTCCAGCTTTCAACAGCTGACATGTGTGTGTTTGTGTTAATATTCCAGAAGCTCTGGATAAAATCTGATGTATGTTTGTGTTTCCTATGTACTAATTGTGTGTGTTTGTATTACATATGGTCCAGATTTCTCCTGATGTTTGTGTTTATGAGTGTGGCCCAGGCTTGCGGAGCAACAGCTCAACAAAATGTCTAATATATACATGAATCAGTGACCGATTACAAGTACATAATACTATGTTCGTGTGGTCGAGGGTGCATGAGCACAAGCTTTTAATATTTCAAATATCACTATAAACATTAGTGGTTTATCATTTAAACAGACATGTACATGTTCTTGGTTGTTAGGAGCATGATTTTGTTTTATGATCTGATAAGTAATATAATACTAGGATTAACTCATAGTAATTATAAAGAGTACAAGTGAAGTTTAACAGAGTTAGTTCTAAACAGACATGTAAAGTTTTATATGGATTATAATAATGGCACCTAGATATTATCAAATAAATAGGGATGTTGGCAAACCAGGTTTCAATATATACATAGATAAATACAGAGTTTTAATTTTTAGGTTATGTGGTCAGCAATGATAATTATGAGTGATTTATATCTGTCATATACACAGACAGTTAGTTGTGATATGCCAGTCATCATGTTAACAATACCCTCAAACAGTCTTAACATTACTGGTGTAGACCTAACTTGTCATTCATGAGGACTCTTCGACAAGGCATACTTATCTGCTTTATAACCCCATAGCCTGGTTAGAAAAATACATTTATAAAGGTTAAGTAAATTGGTGAATCACCCATCAATGAAATTTACAGTAAAATATGTTAAAATCAGTCTCTTAACAATATCTATCTTCTTCCCGGCTTTGCTAACCACAAATTTTATCTAAAAACTTAAATTAAGCTCTTATTAGAATTATGTACAATGACCGTTTATATCTAACATAACATATAACCTTCTTTTATATACACATTGGCAGTATAGATATAGATGTCTTCAACACAAGTTTATGATATATAAAAGTATGAAGAGTCCAATTATATTTTATCTTTTGATTATCAGCATGTGGCAGAATCACCAACATTCCAGACCCCACTTGGATTCTGTGCATACTCATACTGATTTTTTTCACAGACTGAGGCCCAGGCTATGGTCATCATGGACCTAGCATACAGTCAAAATTGTCAGTACCGTAATTCTCCCTTTTGTAGCCGCACTTCCATTTAAAACCGGTACATCAAATCATCAGCGACTAAGGTTATTTCTGATGCTGCTGCAAGACGATTATTCACCATCTTTATTCATCAACCCCTTAATAAAACAGAACTTAATTATCAATTGAACGTTAAGGTCCAAATCAATTAGTTTATATTCTTATCTTTTTTGCCTGTAACAGTCTGATGACAAAGTTATTTATTGTGTATGTGCTTTCAGTCTACTTTCAACATCTGCCAATAGACGGTTCCACTGGCAAAGAAAGCAAAAATGGCAGTGATAAATGGAGACAGAGCTCTATAGTTATTTTACTTGCCAAAATTAACTTTTATCAATCATGGTAAAATATCTGCTTTCATTAGAAAAAAAAGTCTTACATTTACTTTGTAGGTAATAATTTCAATGAAATGGAGTTAAAGGTAGGGAATCAATAATCAGAATCAAATATTAAGACCCTTAACAATTCACATGCCTAATAACTGAGAGAATAGAACAGAATAAAGTGCTGGGCATTGTGCAACAATTGCCATGACCTGGATTCCTTACTACATCGAGCTTCGACCACAATACTTCCCAGAAATATTTTAATTAATTTGTTATTTTTTTGATTGGTAAGGCCCATTATGCCTGGCTTTAACTGCCACAGCAAAACCCTGCCCATGTGTTTGAAACTTATGGGACAAACCGACATGCCTGACTGTTAGCTAGGTCTGTGAGAGCTATTAAAACAGTGGCCAAGTTGGGTCTGCTTATATTCTAAGAAAAGCTGAGTCAGCTGTTGACACAGATGGATAATACAGAGGTTATGGGAAACAAGACATGGGTTCTGCCACCTGGGGGCTATTCACTGGACCATGCACCCTGGACCATGTCACATTGATGCAAGACACTGTTGTTGTTCCTGAATGCCCGCGCTACCTTCTGACACATAAACTGTAGCAGTTTACTGGGAAAGTTCTCAACACCATCATACCCTGAAATAAAGAAATAATATATATTAAGTTCAAGTATGTGGCCATGTATGTAAATAGACAGATGGATTGATAGGAAACAATGAGTAAAATCATTTTGATGTAAACACAGCCAAATATCAATGGGCTCAGTGGAATACAAACTTTATTGAATAATTTTTTTTTATTCAAATGGTTAGAGGGATTAAGAAGTGAAGTTAATATATATTGTGCTCATTCTGCTAAACAATAAAAAAAATTTGATATTTAATTTGCAAATTCTGAGATGTGACTGCATTGACATTTCATTCAAGAAAATAAAATATAAAATTTTGATAAAACTTTGTTTGTTTTCACGGCCTGTCATTTGTTTAGCAAACATTTTTGCCATTAACTATTAAATCCCAAATAAAAAGGTAAAGAAATTGGCCATCCCACAACAATTTCTGCTTGTGTACCCGTCTTTTTAACCCCCTCAGAGTCTGAAAGTGATAGTCTGATAGTGTACCTGGGAATGGATTGATGTCTATTATAGCATATCTTCCTGTTGAATTTTCAATAACCACATCAACTCCAAACAAATCTAAAGATAACGTTCTGCCAATACTGCTGGCTATGCTGGCAACCACCTGCGGGTCCGGCTCGTAACAACAACTGTCTTGCCGCCTCATCTTTGAGTGCTACAAATGAATTATACTGTATTATACACACAGGCAGTCAGGATAAAGTTAGATGACAAATATCAAAGCCATGTTCAGTCAGGCCACTCAGAATTCTTAAAAGAAAAAGTTCCATCAAGAAAAATCAAAATGCAGTGATGTAGGATGGACTTGAGTCCAGACTTGGATTGCATGATTGTCTCCAATATCATTTTTAAATTTTTTTTTAATAAGGAGATTTGTACTGGACTCTGACATGGACTTGAATTCCAAATGACTCAGACTTGAAGAAGGTACACTTGGACATGATCCTCAAGAACTCAGACTTGGACTGAGTAGCCTTGCATTCCAACTCCAGACCTGACTACACCACTTCTACTCTGATACTAAAGCTTACACTGATAACACAACTAAATTCCCACTGTCATTTGAGTGACTATATTTAGTTTACCTATTCATTGCTAGATGGTGCCACAAGCTCGGTAGCCCTCCTGAGATAAGTTTAATAATCATTAGTGGTGAGCCAATTAATCAATCATATTGATGATTGGTTATTTTCTTTCTGGTTGCATTTTTGTATAATTGATCATAAAACAAATATGTATGTACATCAAAAGAAGTCATAACTCAGATAAAATATTCTAATTCTGTTAGTTTTAATAAAGGTAGCCAATGAACAGCAAGAGTTTAAAACTGACCCTTGGGCAATGAACAAGTGTCAACAACCCAGATTTACCTTGTCAAGGTCCTAGACTTTCTGCATGATGTACATGTCAGACATAATTTACTTGGTCAATATGTTCTGTTTGCAATTTTGTGTCTCATCTTATTCCATTCTCTTACATGATTAAAATATTTTTTCCCCTGGTTAATGTGACTTCTTTGCATGTGCATACATAATCATTTTTGACTGATTATGCAAAGATGCAACCAATTTAATTGATTATGAAAGAAAACCACCATTCATCAATATAATCAGTCAACTGGCACATCACTACCTCACACATCTGAGTCACTTCAGTCTTCACTTTACCAAGTGTGCGATGTACTAAGAGCCATGCCAAGCCGAGAATGAAAAATATTTCGTCTGTAACCTCCATCAACACAATGGTCGTGTGACTAAATGTTTACACTGATGACATGATCGCTGAATACTTACATTATTCAGATGGCTCGTTGAGTCTGGTTTGGATACTTCACGGGTATGAAATGTCTCTGTCCTAAAATCTGCAAAAAAGTTCCATAATGTACAAGCAGCTGCATACTTTATAGAGCATCATTCCCTCCACAGTTAAGTCAAATGACTGTGTCCTACTAGTACTGATAACTATCTGCATCTATTTTTATCATATCCACATGCTAATCTTCACTCATTGGACATATTAATACCCTGTTCACATGAGGCCAAATGCCATGCTATTGGTTGGTAATCACTCAAGGATGTTTAAATGAAATTTCGGGACACAATGTTCTGCTTAAGCATTACCTTAGATCTCTTTGCCATAAATGAAACTTAAATGTTAAAAATGTGGACCTTATTTCTGAACACCTTTCAACAAGTGTGTATTGTGATAAAGAAGACCACCTCAGCTGATTTTAACAGCATACAATGGGTCTAAACACTTTATATAAATATTTTAATATGTAGACTTAAATTTTAATTATATTAATTTTATCTGTGAAAAATAATAACTTCAGATTCAAAATTTGCAATTTTAATTCCATGCCATGGGACACATAATATTAGCTAATATGATCTTATGTTTCATTTCCAGTGTGAGATTTAGAATTTCAAACTAGTGAGAACTTTTTTCCTGTTGTGTTTCCATGTGAGAAATTGAGTATTTTTTGTATGCAAAAGTTTTACTTTCTTTATACCATGATATTTGGCATTTTGTTCTGGTAGGAACTTGTTATTAACTGCACTTTAGAATTTAAATTAGGATTTTTTTGCTGGTGTGAGAAATACTATTTCATAATAATATAAACAAAAGCTACCTTAGTTGTGTTAGTTCAAGTAATTCTTGAATGAAAAGTCTCAAACATATTTTTGTGTGATTGAGTAACAGTACATGTATTAACAAATACTATTTTTGTATGTGAGATTAAGTGCTTTTTATATTAAAGATCTAACACTTTCTTATGTGAGATTTAGTATTTCATGACAGTTCAAACTAAAACTATTTCTTGTGTGAGATCAATTATTTTCTACATGAAAGATCTCATACTACTTTGTGTGAGATTTAGTATTTTATGACAGTATAAACATATATTATTTTCTTTGTGTGAGATCAAGTATTTCGTACATGAAAGATCTTATACTACTTTGTGCTAGATTAAGTATATTTTACAGTATAAACTGATACTTTTTTCTTTGTGTGAGATCAAGTGTTACTTACATGACAGATCTCACACTACCATGTGTGAGATTAAAGTATTTCATGACAATATGATTTAACACTATTTTCTTCATGTGAGATAAAGAATATCTTAAATAATAGGTAGTATACTTACTTCCTGGAGTGAGATTTTTCAATGAAGGCCTCTGAACAAGATAATGGAGATCTCCTATAACGTAAATTTTATGTAAAACCCCATCATGGTTAATGAGTTCCTGGGCGACGCAGGGAGGCTGAATATCTGACAGGCCATCTTCACTGTATATGATTGACATCTGTAATAAAAGCAATTTTACTGTAGCTATAGGTCTAAAAGTGTCAAACTGATGTGATTTATCGACTTAATTTATTTGTACTTGACAAGATGGCCCTGGCATGTTTTGGTTTGTCAGACTCTGACCAAAAGTATTTCAGGGCTTATCCCAAAAATTTTTGGCAAAGAATGACCAAAATATCAGTTATACAGAGAACAAATGAGCCTAATATGCTACAGAATATAAACAAATGCTATAGCCTATTGCAGTGTAATACTAGATATGATCTGGCAAAATGTTTGTTCAGTGGAAATCACAATAATCTATGTGTTTGATAATGTTTAAAGCCTTGTTACTCTTAAAGAATCCCATTACACATTTAAGGATCACACACACCTCTGGTTTTCTGGCATTTAAACAGTAATTTTCCTTCTTTACCAGTTTGCAGTTGTTGAATTGAATTTAAACAACCATTTCTGCCCCAGATACTGCATTTCTGTGCTGCCCCCTAACCAGTTAATGTTAAACTAAATCTCATGCTGCTGCACATGAAGCTGTTGCTGCCATCTGTTGGAAAAACCTTACTCTACAATCACTTTCCACAGCTGAGACTCACAGAGGTGAACTCATTTTGTACCACCAACTCATTCTGCAAATAGCCCAATACAACTAAAACAAGGCCTACAGGCCTAATGCGAACCTGTGCAAAATTTGGGGGTATGAATGAAGGTTTTAATTTTTTAAATTTAATATTGATCCTCTTAAGTCCTGCATATCTACCTTAGTCATTATGATTTCAGCAAAATGGACGTTTCGGACCTGCAAGTTTCAGACTTGGACATTTTAAAACTAGAATATGGGTAGTCGACAAGCGACTATGTGTATCCGCAGAAATCAGAGTGGCACGGGTGAAGTGAGGCATGGATTAAGTGGCAAGGAGAATAGAGCCAGTGTGTTGAATATTAGAATGGATGTCTGCACGTAAACGTGAATGCAGGTGGTGCCACCTGTCATAAAATCGAGAAAATTGTCCAGGATGTATAAACCTGCAAAATTTCAGGTGGATAAGTCAAACCACTGCTGAGATATGAGTGATTTTATCCCAAGGCAGATGAACAGATGGACGCTGTGCAAAATGGTTGCAGGTGGCGCCACCATTTTTAGTGTATGTTATAAAGCCTTCCAAGGGCTACATTTGTGCAAAATCTTTAGCCTTATTGGTCAAACTGTTGCCGAGATATGTGAGTTTATGCGTGGAAACAGACGCACAAATGGACGCTGGGCAGAGAAGAAAGGTCAAAGGTCAACCAAAAATGAGGGCTACCCGATATGTATAAACATGCCCAATTTTAGGCTGACGTATCAAATTCCTCTGTAGAAATAAGCAGGCGCACAAACTGCAAAAGTCAATGTAGGTGGCACCACCTGTCTTGTAAATGAGAATACCATCAAAGATGCATAGGCAGGTCAAAATATCAGTCTAATAAATCAAACTTCCCCAGAGTTTGATGCACTGGGCTGAAAAGGTTCAGGTGAGTAAGGCAGTTGCCCCCGAATGACCTGTGACAAATTGCTGCCTCAAGCTACTGCACTGAGTGAACTCTTGACCTGCACCTGGCTAAACTGAGTGAACTTTTGACCTGTACCTGGCTGAACTGAGTGAACTCTTGACCTGTTGCATAATCTGACACAGCTGGCAGTTTGCCAAAGCTATAAATAGATTCAGGCTGAACTTTGGTGCCAAATATGATGCAGTGAGCAGTCTGCCAAAGCTATAAATAGAATGCAGCTACTGCACTGATTGAATACTTGACCTATAACTTGCTGCACTTCTTCCAATCCTGGCACTGTGCCAAAACTATTTATAGAGCTGACATCATCTTGGCTAATGGCCAACATCAAGGCACTGGCAATCTGCCAATGGTAAACCATGTGCTGCCATCTGTACATTAAAGTGGTCCCTACTTGAAATAACTTTGAAATTTATTTTCCCAATACAAAATGCTTTTCAGCTGACTTTTTATAAAAAAAAAAGAAATCAGGAATATATGTAAAATTATTACGGATGCATACTGAATGCAAAATTAAAATACAGATATATCTAATTGATGGCTAATTCTTGAATTAAGTTGAGCAGGGATACCAAAAATTTATAATCCACGTACAGTTGTCTTTATATAGCCACAGAGAGCTGAATATCCATGATTGTAACATTGTCTGGTATGATAAATAACTTTAATCATAAATCTAAATTTTTTAAAAGCTTTTAAAAAAACTTTCTTGTCAATATTAACCAAAGATAACCTGAAATCTAAATGTCTAGTGGCATGATGTAATAGATGCTGATAAACTGGTGCTAGGCTTGATGTAACAGCATCACACAGCTAACATGTATGGTAAAATGACTCAATTCAATCTCCATAATTCAGCCAAAAATCATTCATGTGTAACCATTTATGACAATTATTATAAGAATTATTGTAGGGATTATTCTTGTAAAATATTTAACAAACTGGCTTCAGTGGCATCAGTTGAAAAACGTTTCGCAGGTTTATAACTCATATAGGAAGATACACCAAATTGGCTAAGTTCAGCTTCCCATAAATCAGCCAAAAAGCACTGAACCAAAACCATTTGAACAAACTTGAATTATTAATATCTGAGGATAATTAATGTGTGAGATTTAAGAATTTGGCCCAGTGGTTTTTGAGAAGAAGATCTTTGTATCCACTGAGCTAAAATGGGCTGTTATGGCGTATGACTAAATTCAGCATCCCATAACTTAGCCAAAAGTCACTGAAAAGAGACCATTTGAACAAACTTCAGAAAGCACTACCCTAGGATCATTTCTGTGCAATATTAAACATTTTGGCCAATGGGTTTTAGAGAGGAAGTTTTTTGTAGCTCTCAGTGTGATACAGGCACTGATGACCCCGTACAAAAAAGGCCGATGCAGGTGGCGCCACCAATACCTCAATTTCAGATATGACCTATGTGACCAACATTGGCATAAAATTTGGTGATGATAGCTACAGCAGTTTTTGAGATATAAATTTTAATATGCTTTTTTGCACAGTTAACAAAGTTCAACCTCCTGTAACTCGGCCAAAAATCTCCGAACTGGAACCATTCGAACAAACTTGAGAAAGATTGTTCCAGGGATCATTTCTGTAAAATATTAGACAATTTGGCTGGGCAGTTTCGGAGAAGAAGATTTTTAAAGCTTTTTTAGCTTTTTCCCTATAAAATCTAAGAAAATGCAGTTAGTAAAAAAATAAACAAAATCCTCTATATTTTTTTGAATAACTGATTATTTGCAAAAAATTTGGTGATGCTAGCTCCTGCCGTTTTCGAGATAGCTATGGTTAACGTACAGACGACGCACGACGCATGACGCACAACACACGACGGACGCCGCCGCACCATCGCATAAGCTCACAGGTTCGCTAAAAAGCACCATATGAATGTATGGCATACTATGCATGACAGAACACAAGACTGTATAACCTATCTGTATCATATATAATCAAATCAATATAATCTATATTACTCTGAAGAAAAACAACACTGTAAATTAACAACAGTCTGTTTCACAGGATGCGACCCGACGATCAGGTGATCAGGTGAATTCATCTGATGATCGGGTCGCATCCCGTGAAACAGACTGTTTTGAATTTACAGTGTTGTTTTTCTTCAGAGTTATACCGCTCTGGCCTAGTCTGTAGGCCATAGAGCACTTTACATCGGAGGGTAACACTACCTTCTATAATCTATATTATATATTTTTAATTCAAATACAGAAGGTCACGTAAATTTTACAAAGAGAAAATCAATGTGTATAGTTGGTATGAACAATATATAGTATCAATAAACTGATGGTGTTAGTCATGCCTCACATATAAACCATACTGAGTGACACATAAACCACTGAGCTTGCTTGTCAGTATTCAGGTATGCAGTGTATGTTACACCACGCCTGTATCCTGTATCATGACACAGAGTGCCCTTCAATCATGTCCACAGGGTGAACAGTTTTCAAACACTAACAAAAATTACTATTTGTTTGGATAGAGTATATACAATATTTTTACCAAAATCATCATACAAAGTGGTAACAAGCATTTCAATATCAAGTCTTCTGAAGAGAGACAAAGGTCCTTGGGTTACGCTTCCTAGTCCTCCAGTTTTGGCTAGCGCCATTTTGGCCCTCTGACATAAGAGAGCAGACCACCAGTGTACTAGCATCAGAGTGCCTTTATATCTAGCATCAAGGACTGTACTGTAGCTCTCAATGAGCATTCTCAAGTATTTTTGTTATTTCTGACAACACCTCATGGGCTTCAATATGCTATCACTTGACATAAACCAGACATATCACAAGCTTTTTTGTATACTTTCTAACAATACCTACCATGTCTGAAAAAAATCCTGTTTTAACTCAGCATAGTTGGATATCCATCTCAATGTTTGTTGAATTTCTGACTACATGAATACAAGTATGGCTTACTGGATGTTGGCTAACTTGTAGGCCATACAGGAAATGACTCATTACCATAGAGATGAATTTCAGATGGTTTTACTCATGTATTCTTTTGTGTTAATTCATCACTTGTAACCGAATGTGAAGATTATGGACTTTTTTATTGACTTGGTATCAATGCAACAGGATGGAAGAATTTTGCAGTATATTCCACTGTATGGCTTGTATCACAACTCAAGTTATAAGCTTCCCAGCCCAATGTATACTTCAGAGTTGTGTATTCACACCTATATTTTATACAGGACTTGAAATTCTTAATTGTTGCCTCATGTTGTAAAATTACGGAATCCATATTTTAACCAAATATTTACTGTTTTAGGAATGAATTGAGTAGTGGAGGTCTGATTAGTTCTGCATCAATTCTGGAATTATGTATTGATATTTTCACTCTAAATGAAGACGAGTGATAGTAATGAGTATCTGAGTTCAAGTCAGGTAATGCCTATTGATTGCAAGTTCAAATTTTTAAAAAACCCATTCAGTCCAATTTTCATCCAAATAAATTTATACTCGACCATACATGTATGCTACTACAGGCCTAGGGTAGTGTTTAACATGTAGTGCTCTGTGTGTGTAGGTAGAGCATAGTAATATAGCCCCTATTGATAATGGTCAGTTATAGAGTAATCTCAAAATCAGAGCCTGGAGGACCCTATTGATGTTTCAACTAGATATATCAGTGAATATCACACTTGTCTGAGTGCAGGGTCAACACTTGACAGATAACCTTCATATCAACAAACAATGTGTTTGTCACATATCTTCAGTTCTGATGGGTCATACATGGATAATCAATGACAACATGATGTCCATGATGTCCTGTTTGTAAGGATGAACCTACAGAATAAGACAGGTTCTCCACAAGTTCATCTTATGTTTACTTAATCATGTGAACAAACAGTATCTATACATTTTTTTTCTAATAAAAACACAAAAGTTTTATTTTCACCATTTGCTAATCTGAGTTTTATATTTATATAAACAGGTGTGGGGGTAGTTCAAAGGGGTCACTATGCAGCTAGTTAGATTTGGGTGTGTAGGATTCAAGCACTTGAATCACTTGAATCCTTTTTCAGGGAAATGGGAGAAGCGATAGAATGTGTAGGACAAATGCATGTTTTAGGCACCTCTTTTGTGATACACTTCATCTCCATACTGTTATAGGTGCTCCTTTTATTGTGTGACACGGGCATAACTCGTGTTGTTGTTGCACTTTATGTTTAATCTGTACTGGTTGAACTCTTGTTGTCATGCTTGCTGGGGGCTTTCACGCCTGGTCGTGGGTCACGTGATGACCCTGGTGTGTGGGGATACACACGGCCATATTCTTCTCGGTAATTCCTGAAATGCGTGTTTACTGTGTTGTGTGGGATCCTTAAGACTGTTCGAGAAGTGGAAAATTCTCTGCTTGATGTGTGAAGGTATATAAAGGGGCTGTGTTTAAGAACCGGGAGAGAGAGAGAGCAGAGCAGATTCCAGCGGACACAGAAGCGAGTGTCAGTTTCTAGGACCTTATCCGACAAATGCTGCAATTATAGATTTTCAAAAACTTTCTCCTTGATTTTATGCATTTGGACTTCAGTTTTAATTTCTGGATTGTAACAAGAGCTTTACACTGGACTGTCATTCTCCGAGAGTATACATTTAAAGAACTTATCATTGTGACGGAATTGGTATCCAGGTACTGTGCACATTATTTTCTGTGTGATTGTATTGATTTGTTGTTATTCCGCTGTTTTGCTGTGTAATTGTATTGCTTTAGTGTATTGTAATGTTGGGGTTGTTTTAGGAATAAATTATAGTTATTTGTTAACAAAAAACCACTGACTTCTTTGTTCATTCCCCTAGACATTCCACGCTGCCTAGTGTTACAGAATCTGATTTTTTTTTTATCTCCATTACAGAATTTGTGTTCATCACGCATACGTGATCTGTTTATATTAGTTTCCGTAACAATACACAGTACAATGCAAGGCACAGCCATATACTCATTTAGTGCAGGGTTTTGTCTATTCCTCAGTATAATCACACCAACAAACAAGGATTGAAGGGATTGTAGTCAGGGACAATTTCCATGATATACTGCCCATGGGAACTTGTCTGGGTTATTGTATGAACTTGCTGCAGGGGTACAGGGGGGGGGGATAACTGTTCAAGATTGGTTTAAATGTAAATAACCATATGAAATATATCACACATACAAAACACTTTATTAACAGGGAGTCTCCAATATGACTAAAGAATGTGAGTAAGGAATAAGGAAGACAAAGTCTTGTTTATACGTGCTCACACACTTATCTGAATGGTGAGCCTATGGAAACATTTGTATTCAGTCAAAACGAGCTGATGGCAGAAAATATACACCATGTTGTAATAGATAAATGATCCCCATGCTTGTTATATGCAATTTATAATAAACACATTCATGACAATGAGGTCATAACTTTTGTTCTTGCACATGTTTTAAAAATAATTAATTTTTAAAGTTGATAGCAGCATCTGTTCCGATTACACCTGGTTGATCTGTTATTCCTATACCTCATACCTGAAGGTGACCAAACTGGCACAGCTCACATAAGACACCCCGAAGTTAAATATTATACAAATCAAAACAGCCTGAGGTAACAGCAGAGGGAAAGTGAAATAAGGTACCTAACATAATGGCAAAACTGCAGGAATACTCATCACCATTATATACTAAACGGAAAATACATGACATCACTGTGCAGCAGGTATATCTGTACACTAAAACACTGACAGACAATGCATGTATCGGAGATTTTCATATAGACAAATTTTGCCTTTGATTGCAATACCCATTTTATTATCTACACTTTGATGACCCTGAGGTGTTAACTTTAAAATGTCCTTCAAATGATAAACTTTACTGAGAACGGCAGCACTTATTCTGTTTACATTAATGATTAATTGACAGTCAATAAAACACTACAGAACACTTCATTTGCTTCACTATTTTCTCGTGATTAAATATGATTATAGAGACAGTGAAATACAGTGAAACCTGTGTTATAAGACCACCTGTGGGACTGGCCTAAAGTGGTCTTAATTCACAGTTGGTCTTATTAGACAATTATAACCAATGTGAATGCTTCCAGTTCACCAAAGCGTGGTCTTAATAGACAGGTGGTCTTACAAGTCATATGGTCTTTCAGACAGGTTCCACTGTAAACAGCATTTATTTCAAATTGTCTGATTGATAAATTTGGTCTCATAAATGTCATGCTAAATTAATGAAAAAAAATTTAACATAAATGAAATAAAAATCTCCAATTAAAATTTAGATATTTGAAATTTGCGAAGACTGAAGTTTCGATGAATAAGGGTACTCTGTTTACTTACCACATGAGAACTATCAGTGCCGTCTGCCAATGAGGGTTTACAGACTGAAATATAAAAGACACTCAGTAACTCCAACTCGTAATAATTTAACGAAACAGTATCTTATGATGTGATATGCACTGTGATACTCTGCTCACATTACAATAAACAGTACCATACATATATACATAAATATATTTAATTTTTTGGATTTTTTTTTGCAATATTTAAATTCCAGTTTCCTAGGTCTGTGGCCTGAGTCAAGTTTTTGCCATACCTTAAATATAATTTTTGTTTTCAAATACACATGCATATGAAACATTTTACTTACGTATTGGGTAGCTCATGTTTGCATTCCTGAGTAATGTCTTATTCGTTTCAATATTTTTTGTCTGCAGCTCAACGAATGAAGGGACAAACACATTTTGGTCTGAAAATAGAACATATCCTATATGTCAAAATGATGTGGGCTCTATGCTGGCAGGAACAATACAAGCTAAAACTGTTAATAATGATGTCTGTACCATATTAAAATGGTTGTTATGTATATAACTATGCCATCTGCGTTATATGAGACATTATATCTTATTTATCTGTGATATAATAAAAAAATATAAAAAAATAATTATAAACATCTCATGAATATAATGTCTGGCACATTTTATACTACATTATGACCAAAACATATATTATCCCAAATAAATGACATACAAATACCCTGATAATAACCACTGAAGGTAGCTTACAGCACTTGATCACTGATTGCAAACATCTAGCTTTTCATATGAATATGAATTGCTAATGTGCCATTATCACATCTGTAGTACAATATGCTGTATCGACTGAAAACAATAAACTAACTAATGCATAATATTAACTAATGTTAATAATAATAACTGTTATTGCAGTTATACACTTTCAGACAATGGCATTCATTATTAGCATTTAAAAATCCAATTCCAGGTGACTCATTTATCCTAGGTGTCTGCATTTCTAAACAGATATTTACAAAGGATGATCAAACCCTGGGCAAAGTGCCAAAAAATGGAATGACCTTAAAACAAGACATAATACAGATTAAAGGTAATAAACACAGCTCTACGGTAGATTTTCTGATGTAATAAAATTTCAATTACGTATCCCGCATCTAAGCTCCTGCTGTTAAATGGTAAATTGATAGGCAATTATACATCAGATATATTTTTACATACACTGAGGTTGCATTATCTCAGGAAAGGATATACCTGGTTTGCATTTTGCAAATTATTCTACAGATATTTTAATTAAAATGCAAAAGGTGTAAAATCTTTAATAGAGATTAAACACCTGGTTTTATCCATTAAAGTTATTTCAGGAATATTTTATATGTCTTTTTTGTCCGGTCAAAAGACTCCTTGAACAGAGTCACCTTGCAGATAAAATGAAGATTTTTGCTAGAACAAATTTAAGGTGCACAACAGAAAGTGAAATAACATGACAAGAGTAATAAGAGCCACATGTCCCACCTGTTTGTATAATGTCACACTGTTGAAGTAATGAAAACATTGTAAATCTATAGCGCAGTCGAAGTGTTTGGTCCAAGGAATCCAGCATTATCACATCAGGATGTCTTCTGGAATATTCCTGTTGATAAATCAAAGTTTTAATTATACATATTTTGTCTTCTACTCTTCTTACCACTTATAATTACACACAGAGCAGTGTCTGCTTTATATTACAGCTGTTTGAGTTTCTTTAATATGTAAACTTTAATTACCAACCTGACCCTGGAGGACACCATATTCTGTGGTAGCCTTTTCTTTTATGAGAGTTTTAAATTTGCAATTTTCACAAAAGCGGAATTATCGGTATTGTAGAATAAAACCTTTGTTATAAAATATATAGAAATGTTATAATAGATCTATATTCTATGATCAAGGATTGCTATTATAATTATATCATGCAGCTATTTAAAATTATATGTCACTAATGAACAATTATAACAACTGGTTCAATGTTCCCTTGAATCCTGGTCCAATTATAAAAATTTTGCACACATATCATTTTATATAATTTTTACATATACTAATGGGTTATTTTGTGTAGGTTTTTAATATGGCGATTTCACAAAAATGGAACCTTTGGGAAACACTGATAATGGGGAAATCACAAATTTTATCAGTGCAAACATAAAGTCAACCAATGTATTAACCAAATCACACTACATGGACCATATCAAAACAAATATACACTTGTACTTTGTTTCAGAATAAGATATAAAAAATAAGGAGCAAGTCCACACCAAAATGAAAATTACTTAAGAGATAGAACAGTAATATCTGCTCCACCTTTATAACACAACTGTAAGTCCCTGAAAATATTTTTTAAATAGATTTGTCTATGCAACTGTAAACAGAAACGTCTAGTTGTTTTTTTTTCTGCATCAGAAAGATAAGTGTGTATAAATACATCAATAGACCCCAGGGAGGCTGCGGACTGTCTGCTGTGTGCCTGCTGGGGAGGAGGGGGCCTGTTCTCAGCTGTTACAGAGCTGTGTAGCTAATAATAGGAAGTGAAATCTATATCAATGACTTGCTCTTTGTGTACCTGGTATTCTGTGCTGCTGTTCTTATCAGCTCAGTTTTTCAGAAGGTTAAAAAAGCCACAGGTACCTGCTCCTCAGGTCCCAAATTCAGCATTTGCAAAAGATCAGTTTTGAATAAAAATGCAGTCCAATAAGAAATCTATTTTGTTCCATTTGCAAGACACGTTGATCTGAAGATAATTTCTCTTATCAAAACTGATGACAATTCAAAGACCTTAATCTTGTATGAAGGTTAAAACAGGATTATACAAATACTTATCATTACAC
This sequence comes from Sipunculus nudus, assembly GCA_026874595.1. Taxonomy (NCBI): domain Eukaryota; kingdom Metazoa; phylum Annelida; class Sipuncula; order Golfingiida; family Sipunculidae; genus Sipunculus; species Sipunculus nudus. The sequence goes on along the minus strand of CM049308.1, from coordinate 39,813,900 downwards.
CTCCCCTAGTTAGTTTTTCCTTTGGTTGGTTGGTTTGATTGTTAGCAACTTTACATGCAGTGTTATGAACAGATTTTGCTGACATTCTATGGTTAGGGTAAAACCGTATGAACAATCCATTAAATTTTGGAGGTGACCTGGATCATCATAATATATTTTTAATTCAAAGGATGAAATACCAGTGTAGCACAGGACAATTATTTGTTCCCGGGGATGATGTTCCATTCAGGTAAGAGGACTAGCATTTGTTCAGCAACTGACCAGATTATATCATGTTACTGAAGAGGGACATTGTGCACAACACAGGAAAGCCTGATCAGGGGTAATACTGACCATGTATTCAAGGAGTGGTATCATCAGGCTATGTGCAGTTCATCTATACTCTTTTCCAACTGTTTTCTACCATTTTTCTGATAATATTCTTATATTTTTTTTCAATGATTTCCTACAAAACTGCATATGGAAATGATGGCCTGATATGGTGATTAAAAATTTTACAATAAATTTCCAGTTTATCTTTCACTACTTTTTTGGTCTATTTACAATGATTTGTCTGATCACATATGTTCCTGCATGAGTACTTTGAGTAGCCATCTCTGTTGTAGCTGGTTTTATTTTTTGGACTGTTTAAATGACATAATCCAACCAAGAGCTGTCAATTGAGGCTGTTTTTGATTGTAACCAATGACCCTGACTACCATAAGTAGGGCTGATACGTTTTAAATGCAGACTGTTTCTTGTATTTTAAAATAATTCTGTTTCTTAATTAATTTGAAGGGTAGGCATTTATTCACATTATTGAAAATTAGGGTCCTTTACTCTTCTACGATACATTATCATTTTACCCTTATAATGTAACAAACTAGTATACGGGTAGTCGACAAGCGACTACATGTATCCGCCAAAATCAGAGAAGGACGGGTGAAGTGAGGCATGGATTGAGTGGCAAGGGGAAATAGAGTTACATGTGTTACATATTAGAATGGATCTCTGCCACATAAACATGATTGTAGGTGGCGCCACCTGCCAAAAAATCCAGACAGCTATCCAAGATATATACACATGCAAAATTTCATGTGGAAAAGTCAAACCACTGCAGAGATATGAGTGATTTTATCCCACAGCAGACAAACAGATGGACGCTGTGCAAAAATGGCTGCAGGTGGCCCCACCATTTTTGTGTATGTTATAAAGCTATCCAAAGGCTACATTTGTGTAAAAATTTTTTCCTGATTGGTCAAACGGGTCCGGAGATATAAGTATTAATGTCTGCAGCGTGAACGTGAATGCAGGTGGCACCACCTGTCATAAAATCAAGAAAGCTATCCAGGATGTATACGCATGCCGAATTTTAGATGAATTAGTCAAACCACTGCAGAGATATGAGTGATTTTAACCCAAGGCAGATGAACAGATGGACACTGCAAACATGGTTGCAGGTGGCGCCACCTTTTTTGTGTATGTTATAAAGCTATCCCAGGGCTACATTTGTGTAAAAAATTTTTCCTGATCGGTCAAACGGTTCCCGAGATATGTGGGTTTATGTGTAGAAACAGACGCACAAACGGACGCTAGGCAGAGAGGAAAGGTCAGAGGTCAGTGTCACTTGGTTAGGCACCAGTTCACATGTGACCCGATAATTTGTGTAAGTTTCGGAAAAATCCATCCAGTAGTCTCAGAGGAGTTCTCTGGAAAAGAACGCGGCAGTGGCGGAACCCGGTCAAAAACAAAAACTTTGTTTTGGCGGATACAATAAAAATTTTAATGGCAAAAAGCAGGTGGGTATGAGGGGTTGGAACAGACTCTATTTAATAGTGTCAATACTGAAAACTGCCAGTATACAAGATGACTAGAAAGTAGCCATGGCAAATATGGGTTAAAGCCTTCTTTGTGGATTGATAAATTCCATTTTTTAACAACTTTTAAGGCTAAGAATTTGTTTTTACTTTCCAAGGATTCTGTTACATTAAGTCTGATGTTTCCATGGCCAGTCCTCTTTCACACTTGATGCACTTTAAAACAAAAAAGCAGTTCTAAGGTATATACATTTTTTCTGTTTTCTACTCTTTTGCACTTCCCTATGCAAATTATAAACACTGTTTAAGCTGTTATCCAGGTACAATGTAATCTGTAATTTTCTACAGAAAGAGAGGACCATCAAGGGAGGAGCATTTTTTAACATAAATAACACATTATATAATGATTGTTTTATAGTATTCTAAACCCTGGATTAAAGCTGACCTTAAATTCTTCTATTTTGGTCATTGCACTTGCATCACCATTCTCTGCTCGTAGAATAAGTTCGTCTGTAACTTTGTGCAGAATGACATCAAAGTGTCCTTGTTCAGGGAGAGGTCTGTCTAGGTCTATCTGCAAATACAAAAAGTCACCATCTATAGAGTCAATACAGTATCAATACTATTATCCAACTCATACAAAAAAGTCACATGCTGTACAGTTAAATATGAAGAACAACACCAGTCAAGTAGAAGCATATTTCTTCATGAAATGCTGTACGATATTTGTTGTATAATACTTATATACAGGGTGAATGCCCTTTATTTAGGGAATAAACATTAATCCAGCTTTGGTTGTTACATAATTCATGATATGACTATTATAAGTGATGAGTGGCTGCACAGAAAGATCAATACAGAAAGGACATAACAATCTTGAAACATGATGTAACCAAAACACACACAACATGACTGGGATGTTTGAAATGACTTCATGTAGAATCTTTATTGAAACATGAGAAAACTTAGGTCTATCCCAAGTATAACTGTCTCTTTGTTGAGATGTACGGTATTGGCTTCTGACCAAGTAGGCAGCGCAGCATGGCATCCTGTCTGCTACAGAGCAGCTGCTGTTTGCAAGACTGTTTAAGTATTCACAGCTGCTCAAACAGAACCTCCTACAGGCTAAACAAAATATACTCCCAGTTGCAGGTTTTTCTCATCCTAATTCTAGCTGCCATCATTAAAAGCCGCATAAAAAATATTTTATAACATCATTCATAAAGATCCCTAGCTAGAACCAAAGTAAATTCTAAAGAGGAAGTGAAATAAAAATCCGCCCTTTACCTGTTTACATTATTTGGCTTTTTAATTAATTCTGATGGTTTATATGAGAAACTGATATGATATTAACCTGCTTGTTCTGTATTGCCTAGAGGATATCATGCCTTTTATTTAATTCTTTGGAACATTCAAGCACTCTACTTGGAAAAAAAATTTGCAGCATGTATATAATTAAATTGCCAATGGGTCATGATGCTCAGCTGAATTTGACATACAAGTGATGTATGCATTATTCATCGCTGTTATGATCAATGCAAAATATATGTTAATTTGTTAAGGAATCTTGAACAGTAGAAAGACTGATTTCCACATTGCTCTAAATCATAAAAAAGCTGAGTTATACTGACCTGACTTGGGGTTTCAAAGAGGATTTTACTGGGAAATCACTGGTTGCTAAGTAAGCTATTTCTAGGTCCATTAGTTATGATTTGTGCCCATCTGAATTATAGGGTTCTCAAATCATGTTCTTTCACAAAGACCCCAGAATAAAGGTCACAGTTCCCTTATTATGGGTTTCCAAGGAAACTTTCCAATGACCTCCCTACAAGACATTATTCTTTTGGAAATATCAGTAATGAATATTCATGTTTTCAAACTAGTATAATCTTGAATGGATCAAAGTTTGGTTTCAGCAAACCAGACTACCTGAAAACTGTTCATATTATAGAGCAGCTAGCTGAAATAAAATGCTCAGGAAACATGCAATGTAGCAATAAGTTAACATTACTGGAAGACACTGGTGGGACATGAACTTCTGGCAAAATTACCATTTGCATAATCATTGTATTAATTTCTTATGTAAAGAACATGATGAAAAAAAATATTAAAGTGCTGGCAAAGAAAGGCATTTGACACCCATGAGCTTCTTCTCAATATATCAGTCAAGGTCTTATGAATACATTGACTCCATCCCCCAACCGCCCAAGCACCATTTCAGCTCTCTGACAACAGTCTCCAACACTCTCTATGGGTATCATAATGATAGATTTGTTCCTGTTCAGTAAGAGAATCTACCCAGGCTGTTTGAGTGGCAGGAGGGGCTGTGAATAAGAACTGCAGTCAAAATCTTCATGAGCTAAACTTATACATGTATAACCTGTATATTTTACAATGTCTGACATCTTAGAAGTATATTGTCAATTTGTCATATAGACACAGGATTACCGGTAACCCACTATTTGTTAATGACATTTTATTATGGATACTGGTAACAGATACACACAGAGCATAATTATTAAAAACAAGGGACCTATGGGTCACGGCGCTCAGCTGTTATATATGATAAAAAAATATGATTTAGAAATGAGGCACATGCTGGTTTTGTGGGGTAATAAATATAAGCTGTATTATGAGTTGTTGTTGTTTAGCTTAGGCCAGACTTTTTTAATTTTTCGGTTCACAAACACGCCGACCTCCGATTTCCTCATTTCAGAAAAAAAATAAAATTGGCATTTTGACTTTTTTTCCTTTATATTACGTTGCCGAATCCAGCACGGTTGTTGACAAATGAATTGTTTATTGACCATGTGTATTAGATCATCCAAACGTTAGAACTCTTATGATTGGCTAATAAGGTCACTTTCTTTATGACAGATGGAGGGTTTAAGCCAATCAAAATAGGGTATCCTTGGGCCATAAATGCAATTGATTGGCCATCAAGTAGTCAAAAGATTCAGCAGGGAAATTGAGAATTCTTGGAGAGTTTTCAAAGTTTGTTTTCTGCACTACAGTACATTTTCAAACCAGCGTTTAGGTCATATTTGTTAAACATATTTGTTATAGATAGATGTGAATTAGAAAAGAAAATTAGTTTGGTTGCATAGCGGCTTTACCAGCTTGCCACGGTTAATAACTTGCTGGATATACACACAAATTTACTTCTTATGACTAATTATTGCACTCAAAGTCAGATGCTATTAATTACTGCGAATTGGCTAAGTTTAATTCACAAGCTTACTCTTAAAAATATTATAACTTGTCAAAACTTAAAAATGTAGTCTTGATACGCTTAAAAGAAAATTACTGAACAGATGAAATTATATACTGCATGAGGTCGTCATGTACTCTTTGAAAACTCCAGGAATTCTCAGGGTTTCTGCAGTATTTCCGACTATCTGTAGTCTTAGTGGCGCGGTTTTATGTGAAGCGTTGCAGCGCGTTGGCTTTGCGGATATTTTTATAGTCAAAACAAAAGCAAGCTAAAATGAAAGCCATTTAAAATGCAGAAACTTTGAAAGGATTCATTTAATTGTTCAAAACGGATGTGATGGAAGATTTGATGTGTATGGATGCCGAAAAGCAATTCCGGACTGACAGTGGCCAAGTGACGGCATATTAAAATGAGTACGGTACGTACTGTCACGGCCATGGTAGGAAATGCAGATGAATAAATAAAGATTATTAATCCTTTTTAAAATTTAAAATAGTTGAATAATTCAATGTGATCTCCAATGGAAACCTCACTTTATTAGCAGTTGTTGTATATTCAAAGGACTGTCAAACATGCGCAACACCAAAAAGGAAAGGACATGGTCATGAATCAAACAACTCGAGTTCCATGTTGTTGACATTTGATAAACAATAGGCGAATAGCTGCAAGTCGTATATTGTCATTGTTATTGTCATTCACGACTGAAAAATAAAAATTGCAGTCTATCATGCTAGCAGTGAATATTTAGTTTTCTCCTTGCATATCTGACAAAAAAAATATTTTATATTTGTATGTGTTTGACTGGTCTTTAATTTGTAAAACTTTATAAAATAGGCAGTTCACTTGGCAGGGACAGTGACTGAATTTTTATTTCAGGTGTGTATGAAATCATAAGTTTTACTGTTTAAACTTTTATTTGTCATTTATTTACCTTAAATGACATTTGAATGGCTTGAAATAACATGGCACACGCAAGATTCATGTGGAAAACTCGAGAGGATGATGATAATATTTTAATTTTTACATATTATTTTATATATTTTATACAGGTTTATATAGAGCCATTTAAATATGAATTTTATAACCCAACTGTACAATACAGGATTCAGGATTTTTACCTGAATTCCCATTCTTTATGCAAGAAATTTTATGATGGAGTACATATTCATATTCGTATTTAAATACAATTGCACAGTTTTCACCAAACAATGATGTTGAGAATCCAGAATATACAAAATTCACACCTTTAAATAATGATCATAAGTACCTGGTTTTATGGCTTTTATTTATATTTAAAAAAATAAATGTAATATATTCATTTTGGACTGATTTCACATCAATGTACACACTAGACACAGTAGGAATCTAGATTACTATTATCAACTGCATCTTTGTCTATCATTAATTACCTTCATATGATCCTTAATGATTAGTAATGAATAATATGATTTACCTTTTTATCATTAAAATTGAACTGAAAAATACCATAGGTGACTGCATGGTGTTATTTGGAATACATGACATTCTATCTATCGATACAAGATTCTTATATCATCAGTAACTGCAAGTTAAATTCCTGTTATTATAAACTAACAAATTCCTTTTCTATTTTTCTTTAATTTGTTATTAAAAACCAATAAAAATTTATTAATTTATTGTTTATTGTTATGCTGTTGGTTAAAACTACTAGATGAGTTGGGTTGGACACCTGGATCAACTGTGGCTGGCCATAAGCTGCCAGGCTGCCCCAGTCTATGTCTCACCTCAAGCATGCATAATTTGCTGAAAGTTCAACAAGGTCAACATACATGTGACTCAAGAGGGGCTGGAGAGAGTCAAGGTCTGACATGGTCTCATAAAAACATTAATAAAAGCTACAATTTTTGGCCAATTTCTTTCAGCTTTCTAAACTAAAAAGCTGAAATCCTTATGTGTGCAAGATATGAAAATTATATCAACAGTGCTCACAGGAAACAAACGTGCTATGGTCAAAATTGGGCAAAATTTAAGGTACTAATTTTATTTTTATACTAATAACTTATAAAATTTGAAAAATTCAGAACTAATTTTGGGTATTCAATTGAATCTTGATTAAATAATGTTACATCCCTGACAAAAAATCTCTAGCTTCAGCAATCCCCTTGTTAAAGGAGTAAATATATTTCTTGATTTGTTACAAAGTGCATTATGTTTGGGCCCATAACTTAAAACAATTACATAATACTGACATCATTTCTGGCATGTGCATAGAAAATGTATAGAAAAAGATGTATATTATATATGATTAAAGTCACTGGCAGATCAGTAGTTTTGATATTAGGCAGTCTTGAAGTGTAACAATGGGTTTGTAATGGAAAAATGAAGTTTTTCATTATTATCTCGAAGGTATTAAGTCCTAGTGACCAAATTCTAGGCATGGTAGGGGATTTTCGAGACATCTTATTGTATGCCAAATTTTAGGAACTGAGAGCTGAAGCTGGGGAGCTGAGTTTTGCAAACTGCATAACACTAGCTTGATGTAAACAATATGTTACATGGTGCAAAATTAAAGGTACAAATTTTTTATTTTTGTTAATATTTTAAAAAATTTAAAAGATTTTGATCTAATTTTGGTCATACAATTTAATTTTGATTAATTAAAGTTATATTACTGTAAAAAAGTCCATAGCTTTAACATGTTTTGTGTTAAGTGATCAAATATCTTTCATAATTTTTTTACAAAATGCATTATGTTTGGGCCCATTACTTTTTTAAATTATATAATACAGACATAATTTCTGGCATGTATATAGGAACTATATAGAGGAATATTTATGGTAAATATGAGGAAAAACGGATGAGTGGTTTTGATATTAGGCAGTCCTGAAGTGTTAAAATAGGTTTTTAATAAAAAATTGAGGTTTTTCCTTAATTTCTCAAAGGAATGAAGTCGCAAAGACCCAGTTTTCGGCTTGGTAGGAGATCTTGGGGACATCTAACATTATGCTGAATTTTGGATTCCTAGGTCTTACGGTTTCGAAACGTGCCACATCTACGGACGGAGGGACAGACGGACGGACGGACGGCAAGACAGGCGGACGGATGACGGACAATGGACCACAACTATAGCTCAGATGACTTATATTCAGCTGAGCTAAAAATTACTATAGTAAGAGTAATTTGAATAGATGAACATTGCAGTGCAGTTTTCTGCATGACTTTAGATTAAAAAAAAAATTAGAATGCTTCATGAGTCATATTTTTAATGGCGACAGTATCAGGACCATCCAATAATCACAGAAAGCCAATAAATAGGTCATCCCCCCTCCTGGATTAATGTCAATAATAGTATTTGTGTACACACAATTGTCAACTTTTGGAAAGACCACCTGCAAAGCTTAGCATTTACATAATTTATGCCACAGAAGACCATATGGTGTGTTTGCTTGATACAGTATGAACAAATGAGCTCCACATGCAACCACAGCCATTTACTTATTCATGTGACAGTTTTTGTTGTTGTTGGTTTTATGTTAACTCCAACAGGCTCAGTGGGCCTGGCTGCTACTAGCTGCCAACACACCTTTGGGAACAACAGTTCATAGTAAAACACCATCTTGGGTGTGCTAGCAGTTAATGCATGACTCTGCTGGCTTGGTAGGCCTCCTTTAGTCTTGACACAAGTCATAGGGGAAACTACACAACAAGGGCCCTCCATAATACATCAATATCTTTGTAAACATCTTGTAATCTTGCAAATTAGGCAATGAGTGAACAACTAACACACAGAAACACGTGAATATACAAACCACAGTGTACATATCATCTCTATGGTAACAAGTCATTTCTTGTGGCACATGAAAGTTGGCTTATGTTTTGAGCAGCTGGTCAATTAAGAAAATTAATAGCATTAGTATTTACCATGATCTTCCAAATTTGTGAAACTTTTCAAAAATGCATGCTAAGTTTAAAATCATTACATGGGATATTTAAAAGAAGTAAATGGGATTATGAAGAAAATAGTTGAGTCAAAACCAGAAACACAATTTTCTGCCCAGTTCCTTGATTTTATAGCCAAACCAATTCTCTACAACATAAAATGTGGATTATTTTGATTTCTGAATTTCAGTTAATAAATAGTCTTAAAGTAACTGTTTTGGCCACAGATATATGACCTCATCAGGTTACAGTAATGTATGAGATTGTGTTAATATAAATATATCCTGTCAAATTAAGGTACATACTTTGAACGTCCTAACAGACAAGGCTATATAGACAATGCTTGAACAGATGTGTTGTTTTATTACCTCCCTAGGAGGGTATGCATTAATCCCCATTCATGTGTTGTTTGTACACAACATCGATATCATTAACTCATGCAATCATGAATCTCATGTAATTTTCCGGGCATGCATTATGGGAATGGCTTGAGGAAGAATCACATTGTGGTGCTGATCTGGTTGAGTCACTTAATTATGCATGAATGAACCTGGGAATAGGTGAATACAAACACAATGTGGAGGCTTGCATTCCTTAGGATGCATATTTCTAGTTCTTTAACAAGTACATGCTGGGGAAGCTCCAAGGTTTTGGTCCATCAAATATAACTTTTTAGGCCCATCAAGTATAACTTTTTCGTTAAAGTATTAGTTTGCAAGAAAAAATATCTATAACATTCATAATTACATAATTCAATTAACATTAACTTTGAACACTAATTTTACTTTATATCAAGTCCCTCTGTGATATGCTATAAACATTAAATATTCCTGTTCCACTGGAGATATGGACACTAACCAGGAAGAAACACACACCAGGGGCGGATCCAGAATTTAGAAAAAGGGGGGATCCAAACCAGGAGGACTGTCCAAAAACAAGGGACCCATGGGTCACGGCGCTCAGCTGATCGTGATTGGACCATAAATGTTTCTCCACTGTGATACTATATCGAGTTGATAAAGCTTATGAATATCATGGACATGTTGGGCTATTATAAAGGAATGTAATGTAATATGTGAGTAAATGATAAATGAAATAACCTGACTGATGGATTAATAGAGTCATATATAGTGGTTTATTTTTTATTTATTAAAGAGGTGTAGAAAATTGTGATATATTTGAGCAAATATGAATGCAATGACAGCAGTAATAAGCAGTAGTAGAATGATGATAAGGCTATTTGTTGAAGGATCTAAAGTGTATGGTAGTCTGCAAGCTTTCAATTTGACAGATATGATGTTATGATTAACTATGCTGATGAAGTGATTTATGAATTTGTGACTGTATGACACAATATCTCTTTAGTCTTGACAAGGTACATTATTGTGATGCCCACTATGTCTACATATTACACAATATTGACATAATTTCTGGCATGTACATAGGTACCTATGGACGAATAGTTATATAAAATATTAAAGTATGAATATATCTGATTCATCTTGTTCTTGCTTACTGAGGCTGACTTTGGGATGGGGTTCGGAGAAGGGAAAAGTGAGGGCAGCACGAAGGTGGATGTAGAAATATTCTATTGTAATGTTTTTCATTTATATAAGAATATGAAAAGCTAAGAGGAAAGGGGCCCTCCTACTTGGTTATAGTAAAGTTCTAAATATATGATTGCAAACTAATACTCTGACAAGACTGTCATGAAGAAAAACAGTAAAAGTTTTGAGATACTGTAATGTATGAAAATTTACAGATGGAAAATTTACAGATGGACAGGCAAGTGGACAGAATGGACTAATACCTTTATTTCACTTTCAAGGGAATAATGCATTTAAGTTTATATATAAGCCTATTTTTTTTTAAGCATATCCACTTTTTCCATTAAGAAGTTTTTATCTGAATCATTTTTTTTTATTTACAGGTTTTATAAATTTTAAATGAAAAAACCTGAAAATATAAGTTAAAATATTAGAATTGTTGCAAAAGTTGCAATCATTATATATACAAAGTAAAAAACTGAAACTATAAGTTAAAATATTAGAATTGTTGCAAAAGTTGCAATCATCATATATCCAGAGTGTAGCTCATATTGGGTCATATTATGCATACACATATATTTTATTATTTTTAAATCATAAATGTTTAAACTGAATTTAAAAGAAAATAATGCCACAACATGGCATCTACAAGAATATTCCTTGAATCACTATTAAAAAGTTTTGCACATTGGAGTTTTCAGTACCTGCTTAATTTTATTCACCAAAATAAAATAAAAGATTCAGTAAATTTGATAAAATAAAACATCTTTTCAAATAAGGTTTACACACTGTTGGTTGAATGAGAAACAAACAATATCATTGTGCTAATTACTATCCAAGTTTTAATTAATTACTGAAATTAATAGTCAATTTCACACCTGGTGAAGTTTTTACTCCTCTGAAGTAAGGAATTACTTATCTCATGAACATCCACACTTTCATAGCAATACACCACTTTGTGGACACAATTAAATGTACACTTTAATCATTGTTACCCTGGTGGTACAATACAAAATCTAAAATGTAGCATAGCCTAGAATAAGAATGAATCACATACAGAAAATAATAACATTCATCTAGGTCCAACGGTGTCAAAACGTGCCAGTCTTACGGACGGACATCCAGACGGACGGACGGACGGATGGACGGACAGACAGACGGACGGATGACGGACAATGGACCATGACTATAGCTCAGATGACTTATAGTCAGCTGAGCTAACAAAACAATGCCTACAGGCCTAATGCGAACCTGTGCAAAGTTTGGGAGTATGAATGGACGTTTATTTTTAAAATTTAATATTGATCCTTTTAAAACCTGCATATCTTCCTTAGTCATTATGATTTCAGCAAAATGGACATTTAGGACCTGCAAGTTTCAGACTAGGACATTTTAAAACTAGAATATAGGTAGTCGACAAGCGACTATGTGTATCCACAGAAATCAGAGTGGGACGGGTGAAGTGAGGCTTGGATTAAGTGGCAAGGGGAATAGAGTGAGGTGTGTTGCATATTAGCATGGATGTCTGCAGCGTAAACGTGAATGAATGTGGTGCCACCTGTCATAAAATCGAGAAAATTGTCCAGGATGTATAAACCTGCAAAATTTCAGGTGGATATGTCAAACCACTGCTGAGATATGAGCGATTTTATCCCAAGACAGATGAACAGATGGACGGTGTTCATAAGTGGTTGCAGGTGGCGCCACCAGTTTTGCTTATGATGAAGAGCTATGTGAGATCTATATACAAGCAAAATTTTGGCCAAATCAGTCAAACGGTTCCCGAGATATGAGCTTGAATGTCTGCAGAGTATACGTGAATGTAGGTGGCACCACCTGTCATAAAATCGAGAAACCTGTCCAGGATGTATAAACCTGCAAAATTTAAGAAGGATAAGTCAAACCACTGCTGAGATATGAGTGATATTACCCCAAGGCAGATGAACAGATGGACGCTGTGCAAAAATGGTTGCAGGTGAAGAGCTATGCGAGATCTAGATACACATGCAAAATTTTGGCCCAATCGGTCAAACGGTTCCCGAGTTATGAGCTTGGATGTCTGCAGAGTAAATGTGAATGTAGGTGGTGCCACCTGTCATAAAATCAAGAAACCTGTCCATGATGTATAAACTTGCAAAATTTCAGGTGGATAAGTCAGACCACTGCTGAGATATGAGTGATTTTATCCCAAGGCAGATAAACAGATGGATGCTGTGCATTATGGTTGCAGGTGGTGCCACCAGTTTTGCCTATGATGAAGAGCTATGTGAGATCTATTCACATGCAAAATTTTGGCCCAATCGGTCAAACAGTTCCGGATATATGAGCTTGGATGTCTGCAGAGTAAACATGAATGTAGGTGGCGCCACCTGTCATAAATCTAGAAAGCTGTCCAAGATGTATAAACCTGCAAAATTTCAGGTGGATAAGTCAGACCACTGCTGAGATATCAGTGATTTTATCCCAAGGCAGATGAACAGATGAACGCTGTGCATAAGTGGTTGCAGGTGGCGCCACCAGTTTTGCCTATGATGAAGAGTTATGTGAGATAAAACTGGCAGAGCCCTACCATAGTATAATCCTTGTGAAGTTTAAACCAATCGGCTGAACAGTTTCATCATAAATCAGTGTATAAGCTAGAAGAGTTTAAAATTACATTTTGGCTTGTACAAAACACATCAATGTAGGTGGCGCCACCAATACCTCAAAATCAGATATGACATATGTGACAAACATTGGTATAAAATTTGGTGATTATAGCTCTAGCCGTTTCTGAGATCATAATTTTAGTGTGCTTTTTTGGACAGATGACTAAGTTCAACCTCCTGTAACTTGGCCAAAAATCTCCAAACTGGAACCATTCGAACAAACTTGAGAGAGATTGTTCCAGGGATCATTTCTGTGAAATATTGGACAATTTGGCTGGACAGTTTTAGAGAAGAAGATTTTTAAAGGTTTTTAAGCTTTTTCTCTATAAAATCTCAATAAATGCAGATACCCAATATAAGCTCCAGGGCACCAAGTTTCACATGTGACGAATTCTTACATGTAATTTGGAGCTGCTAGCTCCCACAGTTTCTGACTTACAGCCATGGATGGCGGAAAGCCAGCACTGGACGGCGGACGGCTGACGGACGATGCTGCAGCATCGCATAAGGTCACAGGTTTGCTAAAAAGGGTCCCATGGTCCAGAAAAGGGGGGTGGGGGTGGGTCCAGGCCAAAATATTTTGTCTGACCCCCCAAAAAAAAAGGTTGCTGTGGATGTAAAAGAGGGGGTCCAAACCCCCTGGACCACCCCCCCCCCCCCCCCCCCAGATCAGCTTCTGCACACAATCTGCTTAAATAAATCTTTAAGTTTGTTCCTCTTACTGGAGCAGTTAATATCAGATACATCCATAAAATTGTTTTCTCTTTTTTAACTTTACCTTTTGATTGAAGTATTTAAGTGGAGAAAGCACAAAAATGGACTTCCTTCTAATGTTAGACATAACATCTTTTAACGCTTTAGCACTTAGTATGAAAATACACCATGTCTGAAAACTACCACAGCGTATGCACTGGTTTGGGGAAAGGTGAAAACACCACAACAGATAACGCAGTTAAAATGAGCTTAGCTGATACATCAGTAGCAGCAACTTTAATTTTTTGTTTATGCAAAAGTGGTTCTTATCCTGTACAAGCCCCCAGGTGATAGGTTGCTAACTTCAAAGATCACAACATTACAAGGCTGCAGGCTTGTCTGATATTGTATTTTTATCTAGCTGAAACCTGTACATGCAGCAGAGCACAAATAACCTAAAGCAGCAATATTCTATCCAAGTTTATGGTTTGTTGCTTGGTCAGTGCTTAGGGTTAGGGTGAGCTTGAGGGATTAGTTCACAATTTTTTCTTAATGTTGATATGACGTTCTTTATTTTTCACAAATGTACAATCTTATGTTGGTCCAAATGGTTACAGATCTCTCTACTCTCTGTCTCTCTTTCTAATTTCTCTACTCTTCCTTGCTCTATTCTGTTGTTTCTCAATAATCTCCCCCACCCCTGCCTACACTTCTCCAACTTTGCAGTATGAGAATGACCAATGACCAATGAAATTACAAAAATACATCAGTTGGTAATTGTTGGCACCTGATAGACACAAAATTATACAAAGTTCCCTTTTGCAATAAGACCTGATTGACTCCCATTATAATACATGCAACAGGAATTATAAAATAGTTATTAATGCAATTAAACATTACTTTTAACTAAACTGATGTCACCAGTTTCACCTGGTGACAATATCAATACAAAAGACAAAACATGAAATAAAGGAAAACTGCTTTACATAATTGTCCCCATTTTGAGAATATTTTAATCATGTGTTTATCAAATATGAATCTGGTTCACATCCTCCAGTGTGTTTTGAGAACAGAGATGAAGTTAAGTTAATGAAGGATGCATGATTGTAGATCAGGATACTCCCCATCCCACACGATCAGGTTCAGGTAAACTGACACCATTTATCTGTCATCTTAACAAACAGAACTATACACAACTGACCTCAAATATGAATACAACAGTATCAAACCATGTTCATCCGTCATCTTAACAAACAGAACTATACACAACTGACCTCAAATATGATAATCAATAGAATCAAACCATTTTCATCTGTCATCTTAACACTATATTATGTATAGCAAGAACATATATACAATCAGATAACATACACAGAAACATTCTATTTTCTACAAAATGCCTTGAAAATCATATGCAGACTTAGTCAATTCAGTTAAGACCAACCAACCATCCGATAATTGTGTATGAAGGACAAGGGGAAACATTTAAAAGAGACAAGAATAAGATTATCACCAGTTAGGAGTGATATTAGTATTACCAGTAGGATAAGTATTAAGTATCAACAATTCCAAATAATCCTTGATGTTTCACAAACTTGTGATGACAAGTACACTAGATAAACTTCCCAAAGAAATAAAACCACCCACACAAAACATATTATCAAAGTGGTCTATCATACATCAAAGGGTGACAGCTACTGAAAAACAATACAATAACACACTGTGTAGGAGTATTGTAGAGGTAAGGGAACACAGGGCAGTCTGTGATGTGGTGATATTATTACCATATAGTATTATAAAATACTAAAATACCAGGAACCAACATGTCAAACTAGGGGATAAATCCAGTAAAATTAGTAGTCTTATTTAGTTCATTTATAGTTTAAGTTGTTTTAATTTTCTTTAGTATTACAAATGTGTTAATACTTCACTGAGACATTTCAAATGGCCAGTTCAATACAACATAGCAAACCAGGTATTTCAGGTTTAACATGACTACATTTATTATTGCAATTATTTTTTATTATATGGCTGTAATATTTTAATAGTTGAATGCACAAATTTCATGCAAGTAGTAAGTAGTGACAGTGTCAAGTTAGTCTCTCTAGAGAATTAAAGAATTTGTCGTGGATAATTAGGACTTGGAGATTACTTAAGTAGCAAATTTGCAAGAAGAATAATCAAGGCACCATTCACCTGAAATTGAGACATGTTCATATTTGTCTTGTCTTTACTTTCTATGTACCGGTATATATGTCAGAGGAAGAATGGGAATCTGGGAGGATCCACAAAAGAGGATCAAGAGATGGTATGAAATGCTTCCGGTTCTTCAAAAGAAGAGTAAGAATTTCTCATTCTTCTGCAGATAAAAGAAAATTCCAGTCTCTCTTAGGAAGACTGAGAATTCTCATTATCCTGGAAGAGACTGGAATTCAGTTTTGAAATTCATAGCTGGGAAAAATGAGAATTCTCTATATCCCAGAAGGTATAGCTTCAGAGTCATTTCATGCCAGCATTTAACGTTTATGGTTAAGTCATCATCACAGAAGCATTATGTCAGATGAATATAAAAAACTTTTGAAAAAAAAGAAAAAGTAATAAACCATTGTTACATCATAAGCAAGAAGTCTGCTGATTTGGAAGTCAAAAATTATTTCATCACAGCAACTACAACTCAAATGTCCTCCCAGTGACAATATCAATGTACTATAGCCTCTATCATTCTCACATCCCCAGGGACAGTAAACTTGTTCTGGTAGACAGGTCAGACATACTAGTTTATGACTATTTTATATTAGTACCATCATATATATTGGTGTTAACAATATTTTTATTGCAAACATGCAATGAGGACAAGAAAAAAGGGGAAAACCCTATTTAAATTCTTCTCCTATAATTAAATGTACGCAACTACATGTATATCCAATATAACATCATATTGTACATATAAATGAAGACAACTGTTTAAATATAAGCACTTACTAGTCAGAGCTGAAATGTAACATAATACAAGCATCAGTATTTAACATTTATAGTAATATGGTCATTAGTTTCTAAGTTTTATCATATAATGATAGCTACATGTGAAGTTCACTTAATACAATATTTGACAGAGATGTATATTGTAGTATATATACCATTACTCCCTCAACTTACATTTGACTAGCACCTTTTTGCCCATTTGACATAAGAGAGTCTATCAAGATGTCAGAGTGCCTCACTTTGGTTTGACCAGAACCACACTGTGAGGCTTGATGAGGATGCCAATATATTCATCATTTCTGACAATGCCTCTTGGCCTACAGATATGTTGTCACTAAAATAAACCAGACCAACTGTTAAATATCTTTGTGTACCTTCTAACAACTCCTACCATGTGCAAGAAGAATTTCCTTGTGCAGCACAATGGTAAATATTACTAGGTCTGTTTGTTGACATTCTGACTGCATGAATATATGCATGGCTTGCACAAGTTGCTTGGTGCTAGCCAAATTGTACACAACACAGGAAATGACTTTTTACTGCACACTTTGGTTTGTGTGTTCACACATATTCTTTTGTTTCACTTCATCACTCATAGCTGAATGTTAAGACTACCAGCTGCTTACCACAATTTCCATGCAGAAGGATGGATAGCTGTTGCAATGCATTTCCCTGTATGACTTATGTCATGACTCTAGTAGGCCCACCAGTCCAATATCAATGCCTACTGAATGGGTGTATTCACAGAGGAGGCCAAGCTTAGTGATCATTCACTGCTCCCCCCCCCCCCATTCCCCAAAGTGTTGATTTCACAGAGCTTTTTTTTTTGGTGCAGCTTAAAATAAGTTATATTTTTTGGGCTAACACTGAAACATCATAATATATAGATATATCTTATTTTACTGTCCATAATCATACAGAAATATTATGTGATATATAAACTTTAAAGGCATTCTGCCAAACTCTAGTTTGTTTTAAAATGAATGTCTCCTTAGTATTTACATGTCTAGGTAAATGAGGTCATAAAGTATTGCTTTATTTGATTTACATGGATGAGACACATTTTGGTTTCTACTTACATCTCTAAGTACTACCAGCCATAGGCACTTAATTACACTTTTACATGTGTTACTTGTATGAGGAAGATCACATGGTTATTTAAGCTAGCTATTCACCTACCTTTCCTATGGCATTTACGTGATTTATGGCCTACTCTTTGTACATATAAATGAACTCTAGGTAATTCCTGTTGAAAAAGTTCTTATAATGCCTCTGTGAAGGATTTATGAGCTTGTTTATCTACAAGCCATGAGTCACCACAGCAGTGTTGATAAAAGGTAAAACCATCTTACCCCAGGTCAGGTTAAGTAGCCTAGGTGTGGACACTTTAAGATCACTAGTTTAATAACACTTTTTACAAAACTCCGGTTTGTCTGATTTGGCCCCCTTCATGTTATAAACACATGGATATAAACAATAGGAACAGTCTGTGTGTCTTAGGTTTTGCATTTTCTGGCTATTTTTATAAAAGGTTAATCTGATTCATAATGTTTAGTTACCGGTGACAGACGTCAGATATCAGAGTAGGCCCCTTTAATTTTTAAGCATTTATGGTAGACTGAGCTGAAGACCGGCTTAAATGTCATGGAACCTTATAGCTAGGGTTATTTACTTCTGACAAAGAGTCCTTGAATCAGCATTATGTCACTGTGTGTCATAGGCCAGCATTTAACATTATGCCCAACACTGCTCACTGCCTGGCCTCCTTACAGACAAGGATTTTTACATAATTTCTCACACATGTGACTGTATGCAGTTACTGATATATGTGTATATATATATATATATATATATAGTAAAACCTCGAAACTACGACCAAAGACAGGACCATGATAAAGTGGCCGCATTTCCGAGGTGGTGGCCTATGTGTGGTTTGTCTATCAAGGGTTTTACAATAGCTCGTCTGGCCGTACGTTCATAACCTATGTAGCTATTCATTAAAATCTGGAATTACTAATGTGTTCTTACTGAAATATCATAATAAGACAGGAAATTAACACAATGTATTTTGTATAATTTTTAATTTGTTACTACTGAAAAATTGAGAAAACTTAAAGATAATAAAAAAATGTTTACCCAAGCACATCTCAAGGCAAGCAAACTCCTATATTAACAATATTTCACTTTATGTACTGAATGCTTGTACAATATTTATGCTTGAATATCATTAACATTAACCTCAGACAAAACAGACTCATTTGACTAGGA
Organism: Sipunculus nudus; assembly: GCA_026874595.1. NCBI lineage: Eukaryota > Metazoa > Annelida > Sipuncula > Golfingiida > Sipunculidae > Sipunculus > Sipunculus nudus. The sequence goes on along the minus strand of CM049308.1, from coordinate 39,794,834 downwards.
CTCTGACAAAGTCTGTTTCCTGAGAAACTGATCCATCCAAAGATGCCAACTTTGACATTTGGCGTGTACAGCTTGCCCTGCAGCTTGTCCTCCTCTGTAGACACATCATGCCATACGTCATGTTTGCCACAATCACACAAAAAGTCTTTAATGGTGGTTGCTATATCCAATACATTCTTGAAGGTAAGGGCTTGCTGGCCTGGCTGGTCATTCATGGCGTCACACAAGAGTTAATCAAAGCTTGGGTTCTATGTTTCATGCATATAATTAATGGCAGGCCTCATAAAAATTGTAAAACCTTGATGCAATCATTCCTGGTCTGGTGTGATCATCCGTGAATACCCTTTGATCTATGCAATTGCTTGTTTCGTCTACTGCCATTAACTAGTTAGGGATGTAATGCACTGGTTTGCGCCCAACCCACTGCTACAGCTGTCCAGGTAATATTTACTCTGTACTTACTGGTCACATAACTGAGGTTCAGATCTCCCGTTGGGACAAAAAAATTGTCGTAAAACAGAAAAACAAGGTGCCCGCAATTCGTAGGGTTAAATATATGAAATAAAGAAAAGGGAAAAATCAGGACCATGAAAAAAGTGATTGTAATTCTGAGGTGGTCACTTTACCAAGGTGGTCGTTAGGCGGGGTCTTACGGTATATATATGGTGACTTCTGACACGTTTCAACTGTACTCAAAGTGCACCTTACATATCCAATATGTGTAATACTGCATCAGCTGAGTCATTCTAGACACATTTAATCATGATTTAAATAACTGAAAATATATCTATAAAAAAATATATCAGAAGTTTAGAACTGGACTCAAATTGACAGTTTTTACATAAAGAGTGGATCTGCTAGGCAGTATTTGCTAATAAAATATTTAAATTGGGTATTAAGTTTAACCGAAGTACAACAATGTTGAGTGAATTCAGAAATCCCCTACACAGGTCTGCAATCTAGCAAACCACATGACTACAGAGGAAATCCTGCTTCCTTGAGAACTCATGACAAAGTTTTATATCGACATTACTATATTAGTTTTCTAGTTTTGCGTATGATAAAGAGCTATGTTAGATCTATACAGATGCAATATTTCAGAAGAATACGTCAAACCAGTCTTGAGATATAAGCCTGTATGTCTGCAGCCTGAACGTGAATGTAGGTGGTTCCATATGTCATAAGATCAAGAAAGCTATCCAGAATGTATATACATGCAAAATTTCTGGTGTCAAATTTCTTTTCAAAAGTCCAACCAATGCAGAGATATGAGTAATTTTATCCTCAGGCAGATGAACGGATGGATGCTGTGCGAATTGGTTGCAGTTGGTGCCACCATTTTTAGTGTATTTTATAAAGCTGTCCACGGGCTACATTTGAGTAAAATTTTTATCCTGATTGGTCAAACGGTTCCAAAGATATGTGGAATAATGTGTCAAAACAGACGCACAGATGGACGCACTGGAGGGAGGAAAGGTAAAATATTTTGGCAACACAAAATATTTTGGCACCAGATCACAGGTGACCTGATAATGGTGTAAAGTTTCCGAAAAATCTGTCCAGTGGTCTCAGAGTACTATTCTGGCGGTGGCAGAACCCGGTCAAAAACATAGTATCTGCAAAACTCTGTTTTGGCGGATACTAATAATCAATGAACAACTTCTGTTCAAAGCCTGATTTATGAAGATGCAGAGTAAGGCCACTAGGTGGTGTGCATGCTATTTTTGTAAATAAATATTTTTATTGCGCCCAGTGTAAGCCTCCTTCCACTTTTATACAGGAGAAGCAAACTGGTTTAGAATGAAATATTGGCAGATACTGCGATATTTTAAGGAGAATACTACATTTTATGTATATTTAAAATACAAAAACATTTTATGTAAAATAGTTAATTATAAGAGTAAAAAACTTACCTCTTCTACTTTCATCCCAGCCATCCTGAAAGAAAACAAACAAAACTGTTTTAAATATTGTGTCCTTTTTAAATCAGTAGGAAATAAAATAGTTTGATGCTGACAGTACTCATTTCACAAAATATGTAACAATATCACTTTCAATTAATTTGTTATTTGACTTCAAGGTATATTGTGAATTATATACCTTGATGATGCTTGCTCAATGACATACAATATTAAATCTGTAGACAGTAAATGAGGATACAAATATTATGCCTTATCAAGCCTGATAAGGGAAACCTATAAAAGACAGAGTATAAAAAAAGTTAGCTTTATTTGTTCATATTTAAATCAAATGCAGAAAGGATAATACTGGTGGTTTATGACAATTAAGTTAAGATAACTGAATGATAAACACCTCAATTTCCAATGTTGATACAGACTAAAATTAAAACAGTGTTCTGACATATATATAATTATATTATATCCATGTTAATTAAGGAATAAATATTTACAACTTAACTTTAAATTATTAAGACTTAATTTAAAGAAAAAGCAAATTTGAATTGCAATGTATATCAGCATGTTATGACCAATAATAATGTCAGTTGTGGTTGTTGGTATGAATACATAAATATAAACCTGGTTAATACTATACAGACATTTACTGACCATGTTGTGGTATTTAGTCTGTTAAGATGATAAAGGCACCATTAATCTGACCCTGATAAAGTCAGATGTGTGAAAACAAAGCCATAAATCTATATTATGTTCTTTATGAATGCTTCAAAGACATGAATGAATTTGTTCCTGCAGCACGACCTGCTTGACATTCAGAACCACAGTACAGCTTTTAATCTTACAAACTGGAAATGCCTCATTACACCTACACATCAGCCTTCCCTTGTGATCTTTCTTTTTACTAGATAATTTCACATCTATTATTTAACAAAATAAAACCATGGGGATATTGTAGCTGAAAGATCACTACACCTGTTCTTAGTCACATTTATTTTTTCTACTAAATCAAATAAAGGAAAGATTGATCATATATGTTTAAATGTTCGGAATTAATTAGCTAAACCAGTTCTTTCATATCTAGGCATTTACTCCAACACACTTCATGAAATATCTCAGAAACTGCCTTGACCACGTATAATGAAAATAATGTTTTTGTTTGTTTTTCATAAAAAGTGCAAATATTCAAGGTCAAAGCTACTCTCAAAGAAGAGGTCATGATCCCATTTTAAATAAGCTTCATCTTTTTTAAAATATATATGCATGTGCACAATATGAAAGAATTTATTATGTACATTAGTTTTTTTAAATATATTGCTCATGTTATTGTCAAGTGGCAATGATAGGGATATTAAAAGGCACTAAAATAAGAAAAGGATTACAGGTGGCACAACCATTCTCCAGCTCCCAAAAATGACAAAGCTATCCAAGATCGCTGGCCAACCTAATTTTTTAATCAATCCATGCAAGCCTTTCTTGAGATATTTAAGTTTTTGAGTGACTTTCTCCAAAAAGGTCATTCAAGGTCATTCTCCTAGTAAAAGTCATTTAAAGACCCCGTTTTAAATGTACTTCTTCATCTCACCCATAATAGCCGTATCTGTGTACATATCAAGTTTGAAAAGGATATATTTATTTAGTTATTTTGCAAACAAGGATTCTTTGTGGACTGTGCTTAAACCATAGTATCCTTAACTTCCAGCAACTTTGGACATAACTGAAGATCAGACAATCAAATGACCCAATCTCAGCTATATCAGCCAATCAGCTGCAGGAAACTCAATTTACATTTTATCTCCCAGAAAACAAGTGACCTTATCACTGATGCAAAGATGTGATAAATCTCTGCATACAAACGTATGTCAGATGAACAGCAAACCAGACTGAAAACCATAAACTTTATAAACATATCCTGGAGCTTGGAGGATAATAAGAAAATGCAATGTTTTGTGATTTATCACTGATACATCCTTATCATATTGTAAGCGCCTCATTTATATAAATACAGGTTTATAAGAATAGCAATGACATCAAGATGCTCAGACAGGTGTGTAAAACTGGCCTCATGATGTGTGTATATGGTTGTAATGGCAGTCTTTTGGATCAATCATCATTGCAATATTGTGTTCACTTTTGACATTCAGGTATTATGGTTTTGGCACCATTGGTTGGATTACATTTAGAGCCTGTAAGCAAACTTTATTGAATTTTTTAACAGATCATGATGAAAATCTGGGAAAGGTTAGGGTAATACTTAAGGAAAATCCATTAAATTGTAATCTGGATCACCACAACACATTTTTGCCTATACTGGAAGGGTATGCGTTTATCCCTGTTTGTGTGTTTGTGTGTTTGTTCACAACCTTACTCACACAATCATGAAGAGAATCTTATGAAATTTTCAGGACATTTAGGAAATGAGCCATCCCACAACAGAGACCTGGCCCTAACAAAGTGGATGCTTGCATTCATTTAAATGCAAATTTCTAGTTCTATTTTGTGAGTTCTACCTTTGCAATTTGCTTGCCCCACCAATTCAAGGGTGTGCTAATCAGCATTAACTAATATTAGTAGAAACCTTCAGTGTAAATTTCTGAACAGTATGAAAGGCTCCCCACTTGCAGGAACAATTGAATCATAACTGAAGCTGTCTTTATTCTTGCAGGCAGATCTGACCTGTGATGTAACCATGGAGTTTTATTATGATCCTGGTAATATTTCACATCTGGTGATCCAGACTGTTGGCATGCTATGTCTGAATACTTATCCTAGTTGAATAATTTTAAATCTTCATAAATACAAAGGGGGATAACTAGAATATGGGTAGTCAACAAGCGACTACATGTATCCGCCAAAATCAGAGTGGAATGGGTGAAGTGAGGCATGGATTGAGTGGAAAGGGGAAATAGAGTGAGGTGTGTTGCATATTAGCATGGATGTCTGCAGCCGAATAGAGTGAGGTGTGTTGCATATTAGCATGAATGTCTGCAGCCGAATGTGTATGTAGGTGGCACCACCTGCCAAAAAATCTAGATAGCTAACCAGGATGTATATACCCATGCAAAATTTTAGGCAGATAAGTCAAACCACTACTGAGATATGAGTGATTTTAGCCCATGGCAGACAAACAGATAGACACTGTGCAAAAATGGTTGCAGGTGGCCCCTTCAGTTAGTGTATGATAAAGAGCTATGTGAGATCTATAAACATGCAAAATTTTGGCCCAATCAGTCGAACGGTTCCCGAGATATGAGCTTGGATGTCTGCAGCGCAAACGTTAAAGTAGGTGGCGCCACCTGTCATAAAATCAAAAAAGCTGTCCAGGATGTATAAACCTGAAAAATTTTAGGCAGATATGTGAAACCACTGCCGAGCTATGAGTGATTTTATCCCACAGCAGACAAACAGACGGACTTTGTGCAAAAATGATTGCAGGTGGCGCCACCAGTTTTGCGTATGATAAAGAGCTTTGTGAAATCTATACACATGCACTTTGTTTTGGCGGATACAATTACTATTCACTTAAGACAATATAGAGGTTCACATCTGACCCAGCATAAAGCACCTATGACTGACAGAGCTACGTCATGGCAGACGACAAATATTAAAATTTTGGCAGAAATGTATATTGCAGTATTGTGATTTAAAAAACTGGACTTTATTCAGAATATCGCACCATAATTTAGTTTTTTAGGCTCTCTTGTTTGATTTACTATATGAATTTGCATCTGGTTTTGTTATTTCTATGTTACTTTGTGACAATTCATATGATACAAGACTTACTGCGAGGCTCATATCTGAATTTTATTTTGGCTGTCACAGCCATGAAGCATAAACTATGTAATCAGAGCCCTCTGTACAACATCATAAAGCATGCCATGTTTTTCACTCCCTGCAGTGTGTCCGGCCATATGCCATTTTGAATATCCCTTGGCACGTTTATGGCACATAAATATTCTACTGTAAATAACATAATGTCATTGTGACCATTTGTGTAATGATTAACAAAAAATAATATAAAATATTTCAAAAATTTGCACCTTAAGACAGGCCACACTGTGAATACATTCATTCTGCCAGATAACTGTCTGTACTGTCATATTTGAACTGAAACACACTATCTTTTGGCACAGCACCAAGTCCGGCTGACATACAGTCTGTACCAGACAGCAATATAATCTCTTTTGCGTTGAGCTTTGGCTAAATAACATAATTAGACAAAATTCTAGTCACATGAGAGTAAATTGGCCTTGAAATGATATGACTAACTATTCCTGAATAATATACCATGCAGTTAAAGTTTCTAGACCAATAGTTCATATTATAAATATATTATTAATGTTCCAAACAAACACAAATTTATAAAATGCAACTGAGATAGAGGTAATGCAAATACAGTCAATCCTTATATTGTTGTACAATTGTTTTTATATGTATATATATATGTTGAAAAGCCCCATGTGCAGAAATCATTATCTATAGGTTCATGCAACATTATTCCCAAAACTTTTTGAAATATGTGTTTAAATTTCATGCTGGTTCCTTAAACAGAGATTTACTGTTATTTACTATTATATCCATTTGTAAAAACAAATATATGTACAGCAAACATATAAAATAATTACTATATATTAACAGACATATATGTAAATATATATGTACACAGTTGCATTCACATATAATATATGAGTTTGTATATGGCATTTTGGTTCCCTTGCATTTGGCTCATATATGGAATTCCTTTGTACAGAGTGCTAAATACTGTGCCACTAGTGCCAGCTAAGTTTTGTATTCATTCCTCAGTGTTACATTCAAGCACCCTAAGTAGCTGCTCTAAGCATGACACAATGTGTGACAAAGCCTCTCCAGGCATGAAAGAAAATGCTTTGACATGATGAATACTTGTTTTGGTGCTTTAGTTTGACAACCAAGAGAAGAAATGTCAGCTATGGGTACCATACAGATTGCAGCCAGCAGTTTCAGCTACGAACTAGTATCTATCAGAAGAGAAAACTCATGTCTGCACTAGTCCAAAAGTGCAAAAAAAGTTAAAATGAAGTACCAAATCTACTAAATTTAATATAATTTGTATTACTGTAACTATTGTAACCACTTACCCATGGTATACAATTTAAACACCCGAGACTGCATGTGGTTGCTTCATATCTGGGATGTCAAAATTTTGAAATTTTCATTTTTGTTGTTGTTTTCCTAGAATTCCATTTTTGCATACAGTAAACCTACAAAAGTATAAGTTATTACTCTAAGTAGCCTCCCAGAGACAGATACTGCATCTTATCTATTATTATATGAATTAATTAATTTATAATGATATGCACCCAATTTATCAATAAACTTATACCAAAATCAAATAATTTTCATTGTACAAGTAGATCTATACTCAAAAACATGGTTTGTATAAATCGAAATGATATATATCATTGCTTTCATTTATTCACAATCATATTTTTTTTACTGTAAACATGTGCATGGATTGGAGTTTTTCCTTGAAGAAACTCAGATAAAGATGAACAAAACAGAGTTTGTCAAAATAGAACTAGAGACTACAATCAGAGTTTGTCCTAAGATCCAACTAGTATGAAGTCTGATTAGAGTTTGTCCTCGTACAATCAATGATTCTACTGGATCGGTGTTTGTCTTTTAAGTTTTACTGTATAGCATTTTATGCCTTTCAACACAAGGATTGTGCACTGAGTCATCTTCTGTCTTAACATATAAATGATTATCTGTTTTTAATCCTTTTTTATAATTACTTTGATGAATATAAACATGTTTGTGTTTTTCTTATCAATGAATGAAAACAATTCACTGTTTGTGTGGATAAATGAAACTGTTTATCATCTAAACCTCTATTTAATGCGACACTTTTTTTACTATGAATGAAAAAGTTCATTGCATGTGTGGGTAATGAAACAATAACTAATCCATACCCTTATTTTAAAGCCACATGCTTTAACAATGAATGAACAAAATTCATTCCATGTGAAACCAAAATAGAAACTATTTAAAATGAAAATCCTCCATACAGCCAAAACAGTGGAGGACAAAGAGAAACCAAAGATACAAGTTCACAAAAGATAAGTAAACAAACGGTTCTTCCTGGTTTGTTATTTTCCATACATCATATAAACCAGTAATCATGTAATTGTAAATTGATATCCATATGAAATTTCCTTAAGACAAGTTTCATAATATAACAGTTATTAATTGTCTTTGATATTAAAGGTTTAAGAGTTCAACAGATAAAGCAGCATGTAATAACAGAGGTTTTTTAAATATGTAATTACTGATCAACATCTAGTCCAAGTTTACATGTTGGCTCAATAGGTCATGAATCATTAACATGTGACAAGCTTAAAACAAGAAATTTTATCCGGTAATCAATACAGGCATGTCCTAACTATCTGAGTTGGAGTGCAGGTCTGAGAGTGAAGGCTACTAGAATCTAAGAACAAGTCCACCTCATAAAGATTCAAGTCCAAGTCCATCCTCTTCTAGTCCAAGTAATTGGGAACCAAAGTCAAAGTCCTAGTCCAACACAAATCTCCTTATTAAAAGAATTTTAAGATGGAAACTTTAGATGATCATTTGTGTTTTTATGTTAATTTATACACTTGCTTTTCACATGAATGTGTAATTACATTTATCTCCCAATGCAGAGCTTAAGTCTGGTATATATATTGTTTTTGTAATAGGGATAATGTATGTAAGATTTCATGATGTACTTGACTCAAGATGGTATAGGTCTGATTTATCAAGCCCTTACCTCCGAGTCCGAGATAAAGTCCAAATCCAGTACTCTAAAGTCCAAGTCCAAATCCAGTACCCTAAAGTCCAAGTCTGAATCCAGTACCCTAAAGTCCAAGTCCAAATCCAGTACCTTAAAGTCCAAGTCTGAATCCAGTACCCTGAAGTCCAAATCCAGTACCCTAAAGTCCAAGTCTAAATCCAGTACCCTAAAGTCCAAGTCCAAATCCTGTACCCCAAAGTCCTAGTCCGAATCCAGTACCCTAAAGTCCAAGTCCAAATCCAGATCCCCAAAGTCCAAAGCCAGTACCCTACAGTCCAAGTCCAAATCCAGTACCCTAAAGTCCAAGTCCAAATCCAGTACCCTAAAGTCCAAGTCCAAATCCAGATCCCAAAAGTCCAAAGCCAGTACCCTACAGTCCAAGTCCAAATCCAGTACCCTAAAGTCCAAGTCCAAATCCAGTACCCTAAAGTTCAAGTCCAAATCCCTAAAAATGTGGATTCGAGTCCAAGTCCAGACTCAGTCCTGCATCACTGATTTTAACAGTGAATCTATATCACCTGTCACACATATAACTGCTGATTGGATATGGCAGATATTGTCAATTTTGGATTTCAACCGAACCGACTTGCCATATTGCATAAATCTACACATCAGTTGGGATATATGGAAAGCATGAATATTATCAGTGTGTCTGTCAATGAGTGAGCTGCATGGTCCGAGATCCAGAAATTCTGGAACAAGGTTGGTGCAAATAATATGAAAGTTCTGAAACTGTGCGTACATCTTTTTAAAGGAATATTTTATTTAAGTTATATATACATAATTATATATAGTTATATAAAATATGTCTAGGCTCCAGTATATTTATTATGTTATATTAAACTGCCCCATCTATTACTGCTAACGTGAAATTTTTATTTCACAGAACCATTTTTTAATTTAATTATAGGTATATGGGGAATGGTATGGAGGGCCTGTTCCCTGTCTATATTCAAAACATTTTTCAATATGAAGTGTAAAGAGGACATTTTCAGGCAGATGGGAAGGCTGTGCCTCACAGATGAGTGTGATTTCCTGGGGTCCTCCTTGTTATGACCAAGCAGAGGGTAATAATGAAAAGATCCCCTGCTCTCAGTATGGAAATGTCTCAATAACGCTACCTTATATCATAATTAACACAACAAACCACAAAGCTATTCATTAATATCCTATACTTGTGAATTAGAAAGTAATAAACTGTGGATTTGCTGGCCAACTAAACAAGACAAAAACTAAAACATAATATTGAATAAATGGTAGCAAAAATGGATTAATGAGAGATGTCACAGCTCAACCAGTGGATGCATCCTGCAGGCCCCCCCCCCCCTAGATCTGGATCCATGACTGCAGTTGGTGTGGCCAGACAGCATCAGGTGGGTGAGTGTTCATTACTGCTTCCAATATAAGAGTTGAATGACACCAGGTGAATGGCTAGCTGAGGTCACATGACTAACATGATTATGTTATGGTCTGCGAGGCTAGGCTCCTGCTGTTTGGAATAATCGGCTGTGGATAAATAGCCTAAAGAGACCAAGACCACTCAACATTTGTTTCCTCAACTAGCAAATTCAGACAGGTTTATATATGCAAGATACTTCCCTCATGTTATTTGTTCTTCTGTCTATCTCAAACCTTGTTTGTTTATATTTGCCCGTGTAAACCTCACATTGTTGTTGGAGGGTTTAAGTAAAAATTATGGAGATGTGGAATAGTTTGTAAAATCAAATGTTTTGTTTGTTTATGTTTTTTTTTTACAGTTCAGTGCCTAGAACTGCCACATACAAGCAAAGACAAAGGTACTATGAGACAGCCAGGTCAGCCTAGCAGCAAGGAATGAATCATTTTTTAATTGGAAGTTGGTGAATATTTGCAAAATCTGAAATTTTTTATCTCTTGTGTATTGTCTAGAAAATACATTCAACACTGCATTAATAATAAGGTTGAGCATCAGCACCACTGGCACTGCATAGTACTGAGTGAGTACTAAGTGAGTACTTAATTATGGTATATATATGGAGTAGAAGACTGTACTCCAGGTTAAATGACATGAAATAATAACATTTAAAACTGAAGCTTTATTTGCATATATCAAGGCCCCCAAAACTGAAGTTTTTTTTAAATATTCTGAAGCAATCAAATTTACTTTTCTGAGACAAAATTTAATCATGGCAATATACAGTAAGGCTAAAAAGAAGAGTAGAATTGATCTGCGCACAAATTTATATATGAATCAAACATAACACAATGCAATATGTACACGTAAACAGGAGGCAAAAAAGATCCATACTTTTGAATACTGGTTTGGCCACACCTAGATAGTAATTTGTTTGACAGGCTCAGGGACCAAACAATACACACCAAGAAGATTTTTCAAATATAATTTGCTCTACTGAAGTGTTTACAAAATATATCTTGAAATTTTGTAAATTTAAAGGAATTATACAAAAGAGCTTTGATTCTCCTAGAATAACAAATATACTTTTCAGTACATTTTTAATGATCCCTTGAACACTGCTATTTCTTTGAATGAACTCTGGCATATGTAAGAAACATTACTGAGAACTTAAAGTTTGAAAAATAAAAATAAGACTGGTGTTTATGATGAACATTTTTTGTGTGGCCTTATAGGGAGTGGAACTGACTGAGAGTTACAGGAATGTTGGGTGGTGAACAGGTGCTGATTCAAACTCAGGATTTACTGTTGCTGCAGTTGAACCAGCACCTGTACCAGCAGCTGTACAACAGGTATGGTACAAACTGGTGACCAGCATGCACTCACTCAAAGCAAATCCTCCGGTCTGTGAGAGAGTGTAGGTTACCAGTAAAACACATCAAACATAAGGATATATAGTGGTTTCTTTCTATTTACATCTCATACATGGTGGACTGTTATGTCGGTTTATCACGGGGTGCTGCTATGATACGACCCCTCTCTAATGCATAAATATTTACAACAATAGTATATAAAGTCAGATAATCAAAGACGAAAAGTATCTGCAGACACTATATTTTCACACAGATTCCTCCACTGCCATTTCCACGTTCATTCCGGAGAACTCCTCTGAGACCCCAAGACGGTTCTCTCTGAACCAGGCATACTTATAGGGTCACATGGGTAATGGTGCCTATCAAAGACTGGTGGTGCTACATGCAATCTGTTTTGTGCAAATCTGTGTGTGAGCATCATTGTTTATTAGGTAGGGAAAACAGAACATATCTCAGCAGTTGTTCAATGTATTGGTCAGAAATTTTGCAAGTCAATCCATCTTGGATAGCTTTTTCCTTCACAAGACTGGTGGCACCACCTACTATTTTTTTAAATGCATTATGCATTTATCTCAGGAGTGGTTTGACGTTTCAGCCAGAAATTTTGCATGTCAATACATGGCATCATCTTGTACAGATGAATGGGGATGCCATCTACAATAGTTTTTTTTAGTTTCATCCATCCATGGATCTTTGGATACTGAGGCATCTATTATGCCACAAATTCTGAGTGCTGTCATGTCAGGGACATGTATTCCATCTCACATTATATCCATGCCTCTGTGATTCGGTGGGTACTTGCAGTCGCTTATGTATGCCTATTTTCTAGTTACCAAACTAAGTCAAAGGATAATCAAATAGCAAATGAGCCAATAGCATTTTTCCAATATATAAATATAATTTTCTGAATAGTGAGAAGAGAAACGGGGTTGGGTGATAATATTACACTGATCATCCTCAGACTTGTTTAAAGTCGGGGGGAGGGGGTATATACCCACCTGTTACCCCTTTTATCAATGTCCTTGCATGAATGTACATGTAATCATGTAAAAGTGCTGACTAAAGACCAAACTGTTTAATTCAGCCATATACATTATAACCTTCCAGAGCTTTAATAGGAATAAAAATCTTAAGAGACCAGGACATTCAGGCAAATATTTTGGTGAGTACCATCTGAGTTTAGTGCGTCCCATATGTGTCAAATTTTGAAGGGTTTTGTAAAAGTTGAATCTATTTCGTATTTTGTATGTAATTATCATATCATTATATGATTTAAAAATGTGTCATTATACAAATATATGCTTATAGTGAAATGTAAGCCTGAATTATTGGTGTTTACATCACTGACAGGTTTGTCTGAGGCAGCCAGTAATGGTCACTCACTGATACAAGGTCCTAAACCTAGAAATCTGTGCTGTGCGTCCGATGATGCTTGGACCCTCAGAACCAAGGGTCTGTAAGAGATTTAGAGCATCAGAGATGCTTACCCCTGCGTTCCTGAAAGCACTGACCTTCCTTACTCTAGCTGCATGATATCTCTACAGGGGATGAAGGGCTTATACACATAGGTCAGAAACTACACACCAGGCCCAGTCAGGTCATTTGCTATGTTTAGCTCATCAATGTACCATGTCCTGTATTTAAACCATTTTTATTTGATGGTACTCTGTTCGTTTACCGCAAATTGCCCAGGTGTGCCTTGAGGGTATACTTATCCTTACTTCACCTCTCAGGCCTTGGTTATGTAAATATGTGTAGGAGGTGGCTTGATGGCTGTATACAAACACACCCACATCCACAGGTCTGTGGGACTAATTCATGAGTACAGGAATGAGCACACCCAATGCAGCTTGTACTCCTGCATGGAACTGCTCCAGGTCAAGGAACTTTGGTCAGTGAGGTTACAAACTGGAGCTCTGATCAAAGTGGAGGTTGTTAAAGTGAAGGTTATGTTTACAGTCAGATATATCACTAACCATGTCAGTCCCACTGCTTTCCTGGACTTTTACAACTGTTGTTTCTTGTAGATTTTCTCAGTCTCCTAAGAAGCATACAACCCAAACAGCAATAAAAAGTGCCAGAAAGATATTCCTTCTCAATTTACCAATGACAAGAAGCCTAGCACTCCTCAAAGAAGAGTACACACCCATGGGGTTAAGCACTTGGCCAGGGGTCTTGGTGCAGAGGACAATCAGAATTGGTTGTAAATCCATATAGCCTAGCCATATATTCACAAGTGCAGGCCCCTAGTTATTTTTGTGTAGAGGCTAAGTGCATCATATTCATGATGGTTTCATTTTTGTAAAATTGAAACCCTGAACAAGAAAAGACAACCAGGGTAATTGTATGCCTTTGATAATAATCAAAAGGGGTTCTCCCAATCAGCTATGAGTTACACAATCAGGCTCTAATGACAGGCAGGAACTGGTAGGCCATACAAAAGTGGCATCCAATGTTCCACCACTCCTAACCATGACTTTTTGTTCTGTAGGCAGGATGGGGAAAATGCTTAATTCAATAAAATATTAAAAATGATAAATTACCTGCTTTGAAGTTCAGGCACAAGATGGAAACAAAATATGACAAAAGTTTCTTGTTACGATGATGGAAGAGAATTAATTAGTAATGACATCATAATGGAAAGTCGGTTGTCTTGAGGAACTGACTAGAATGGTCTTTGTGACGTCCATTATGCCAATATTATGTACTCCCATAACATGTATGGAGTCATGAGACAACCAGTCATTACTTAAAATTTTCTTTAAATTTTAATTTGCTATTATGCTAAAAAATATGCATGTCTGCTGCTTTTGGATTCCTAGGTGAATGGATTTGAGAACAATATTTTGAAAAATCAGGTGAGCAGGGAGGCTAGAATAGAGTAATTACGGAACACCACCAAGCTATTTCACCACAGAGACAACTGACAATTCTTATCAGACAGCCTGTCTTTGCTAAGCAATACTGATGTTTCCACTCATATCACCAGTTAATGTTACAGGGCCCTTTCTTGCATAAAAACTGACTTAACTATGTACCAATGTGTGGTTTAGTAAGACATCTGTCAGAGAGCGGATTTAAAAAATCTATGAATCCATGTACAGAGTCAAGTGGTAGTCTGGCATGCCAGCAAAAATTCCTGTAATGACCATGCAGCTGTTGCTTGCAACAACTGGTACATCTGACTGCAGCTGCTGAATTGAGATGCTGAGATACAATAATTCTATACAATGCACGTGGGTAATCAAGAATTTATAAATAGGGCAAAAAATAATTGGTATTTTTGAGTGGGGTTACTTGTGGGTCTCAGGGTAAACATTCCAAGGTAAATCTATTATTCATAACCCAATCTACTGAGTAGGTGTTATTTACAAAGTAGAAATGTAAACAATACAAACAATGAATAAGTAATTGAATAAATATCCCATTATAATAACAGTATGACTCACCAAGCCTCACAGGTCTGACTTGTGTTACATGCAGGAAAAAAGGCCAGGGGATTAAAGATTTTGGGAGTTACGTTTGTTAGCGTTTGTTCATGACCTGATTGACCACAATTAGTCCAATCAGACTGAGAAGTGTTTTCTGGAGCAAACCAGTGCAATTACACTTCATAAGCAGCGGTAATGCTACGCTCAACTATTCGCTTTACTACCCGCTGCATTAAACTGCAGTAGTGGTCAGGTTTGGCCACCAGGCAGTGCTGTCTCTGTGGAATTCCCCCTGCATAATATTTAACCAAACACCTTGCAGGTATCAACATGCACAATCGGATGTTCTTCGAGGTACCGGTCACTTCACACTGCAATGGAAAGCACTTGGTAGCACAGTCTTTTTCCACCCCCACTGGATTACACATGATGCAATTGTCAACTTTCAACACAGTCCATACTGACTTGTCTGAGGTCAGTTATCCCCCACAGTCTGCATATTTCCTGTATTGCCTTGCAACTAAAGCTTACCTCGGGCATTCTAAGCTATGTTTGTTTACATGCTAAGCCAATCAGATTTCTTCAACCAGTTCAGCAGATTTGTTTAAACACAGAGCCAATAAGATTTTACTTTATCCAGGTCGGGAGGTCCAGTCGTATGACCAGTCATGACACATTACCAGGTACCCAGAACAACAAACACTCCTTCATTCAAATGTGACATCTCACTGTGAGATCCCATATGATGCCATTTGTAATACATACATTTAATACCGAAATACTGATTTTAATTAAATGGAAGATTTATTGAATAACCAAAATCAACTAAGGCTTTAAATATATCAATTTTATATAAAAAAAATGCTTTACAACCTCACACAAAAAAATCTGGCATACCTACACAAATTGTGACACAATGTTCAATAACTGCATTATTATAATTGGGAGCGGTATATGTATACCAATGTTCAATGACAATTTCTATTATCACAATTTGTAGCCTCCAACAGGAGGGTGTGTGTCCATCCCTCTTATACCACTTTCACATGTTTGCCAAATGCAAACTGGTTTCAAACCATTTTGAAAGTGTTAAAGAGTGTTCATATGGCAATCCAAAGCGTTTTCAAACCATTTTGGCCAAAGCATTTTGGGTCAAGCTCAGCTTAGTGGTTTCAAACCATTTAGAATGTGAATCATTTTACCCACTTTGCTTAAATCTGTTGTGTGAACGCTTATTAGAATGGTTTGGACCTAGTTTTTAAGCAGCATTTCGGTCACAGTGCATGTGTGAATGCTTGTGTCAGCATTTTTTGTGAATGTGACGTGAAATGTACACAACACACATTGGTGCTAGAACTTTGTGTGAATGCACTAAACCAGTTTGGCGACAACTGCTTTGCCGACATCAGTTTGAAAACCTTTTGTGTGTGAAAGGGGTGTTTGTGAATGTCTTTGTGTGTTTGTTCACAACATATATAACTTGCATAATCATTGATGGAATCTCATGAAATTTTGGAAATACATGGACCAATGAAGAATAATTTCGGTTTTGGTGTGGACCTGGCATATGAATCAGGAGTGTCAACGAGGCATATTCACAAATGTTCAGTCACTTATGCATGAATGAACCTGGGAACATGAGCCAAACAAGTGAATGCTAACATGGGTAGGGGAGTGTCATACAATGGGTACCCCCCACATGATGCAAGCCATGATGGAGGGGTTTATAATAATTTTTAGTTTCACTATGCATTGTTTCTTAATTCAGCAACTTAATTCATCAAGGGGAATAAACTGCAATGTAGAGGGTGCCTTTGTTATTGTAAAATGCCACAATACAAAATCCTTGATTAAATAGTGTTGAGGTTTTACAAGTGTACTGACAACAAGATAATGCAATAAACAGTGTTGATGTATGTTGCTTGGTATCCCATGGCAGGTATACAGTCTCTATACACAGACCAGCTACAATGTATTAATCTGCATTAAGTGGTACTGTGACTTAATCATCCAGAGCCACTGTAGTGTAACCTTCAGCTTCAGGATTAACACTAGGGCCATGCATTGCTCTATATACCCAGATTAATTAAGGTCTATATGGCCACCACATTTTGTTCAAAAATGCCCTTTGCTTTGGAAATCTAGCTCAGTTATTTAAATGGTGTTTATCAAGATATACTGTGGTTGCCTTTTTGCTCGCGAGGGTTTTTTTTGCGATATTCGCGAATGGGAAATAATCACGAAAATTAAACCCTTAGGAATAATTGGCCATTTGAGTATGTCCTTCTTATTCAGTGAAACCAATACTTGTATGTGAATAGGTTAGAACAGTGAGAAATCTTATAATAAATTACATCCATGCAGGTATATAGGGAAAACGTTCCCTTAAATTTGAACTAATCTATACCTGTGCTGTGTGTACGGGACCATTGTTATACGAGTAGAATATCACAAACTCATGACCTATTCTCATTTTATAATACAAACAGATATGACTTTACCAAAGATTTTATTTAGGTTCTGGTAAGATCACGAAAATGGAACCCTGGCAAAACTTTCAAAATGGAGAAAACATGAAATTACAGCCTCGCGAATATGAAGCCAACCACAGTATATATTGTTAAGCCACGCTGTGGGAGTGGCATGAGCTGCCATCCTGGCAGGCCCCCCTGGGCCAGTTACTGGCCCAAATAAAATGTTTTACTGAGTGTTTTACACAAAAGAAACCAACTCCGGCCAAAGATAACAGACTAACTCATCTGCAAGGAAGGTTTGATGCTTAAGGGGGCCACTGTGGCCCAGGGAAGGCCTGCACAGTGGCTTTTGGGCATGTCACCTATATGTCACTTTTTTTACCTATTCCATGTTGATCTAAAGTCATCAATATGAGATATTTCTCCAAACAGTGACATTTTTATGCTACAAAAACTATATATATATATATATATATATATATATATATTAATATATATATATGTATATATATATATATATATATTAATATATATATATATATATATATATATATATATATATATATATATGTATGTATGACTATATTTTGCTCTGATAAGGCCACAGTTTCCTTAGCTTTCGTTGTTGAGCTGAATTACTGTTTTAAACATGCTGCAAGGTCAGCTTGTTTATTCTATACATTTAAATAGACATGTCTATTACACGGGCGGTCGCCTCCATTCACACACTGACATTAATATCACCAAAGTCCACCCAAGGCAAGTTCAGGGTCTCTCCAATATACCAGGAATGCTGACCTCATCAATATAAACCTATTCATTCTCAGTCTGAGTGAAGGTCTATAGAATACAGAAAACCCAGCTGTCTTTGCGAGGATTCAGGCTAATGTACATCTCTATGTATAACCATACAGCAGGGCAGATCAATAGTGTGGAATACAGTCCACTGACCTCCTCCAGGGTTAAAATCTTATCATCCAGATACCTCATAAATGAACTCTTCATGACTGTTCCATGAACTCTTAATGACATTTCATTTAACTAGGGACCCATGGATCTCAACGCTCATCTGAATTAATTTGTCTAAAAGGATATTTTTATGAGCTTTTTAAAAATGTGGGTCCTGTGGCCTTTACCAAGGCTTGACCTAGTGACCTAGAAATCTGAGAACTTACTATTCTTGAACTTATACAATTCCGATTTTCACAAAAGTCCATCAATTCTAGAGAAATGAAATGTTTCATGAGATTTTCACCAAATATGGAATTATTCAAGTTATAAACACAACTCTAATATTGAAGGTCATGACCCTTGCTTGAATATGCTTCATATCAATATATGGAATTAAATCATACCTCCTTGAGTTAAGATTAAGGTGTATTCATGATACCAAAATCCACCACTAGGTGTTAGCACCAGTGGCAAGCATTTTAATATGTAGTCAAGAGATGTACAAATAGACAAAACATATTTCCTGAAGCTACATCTTGATCCAGATGATCTCCAAACTTTTAACAGAACTTGTGAAGTATATAGTGTTACAAAGAGTGTATCAGTACAAATTTAAGAGATTTAGACAGCCAGACATGCAGGACTGATAAAAACAAATTTCCTGTATGGTAAAATGGTGGTTAAGTGTAATCATTATCAAAATGCTTCGAATCACACAATTTCAGATCCAACATCTGGGTAGACTAGTAAAACGTGCAATTATGTGTGGGGTACCACTCCCACTTCTAGAAGGTGGTGTACATAGTAGTTTCCAGAAATATTATGGCGCTATAAGTGACTAATGGTGTAGTGGCATGCAAGGCACCCTGGTAATGGTGTAACATTACTGGAGCTTAGATGTGATGTCATGCCAGGAATAGGGTTGGGACGGTTACCGGTATACGGTATTATCACGATATCTCACAGCCACGGTTATCATACCGTCAACTTTCCTATTATCGCGATATCACGATATCAATTTTTGTTCACGATTATGGTTCACAGACAAGCCATTGAATTATATATTTCTGGAGAAAACTGGCATCATAAGAGTCTGTCCATGTTCAAAATAAATGTATTTCCAAGAATCACATTTATTTTTATAAACCACATGTATTTGAATACCTGCGTGTCGGTGGAACCGTGTGCTTACGGACTTCGGGAAATGTCCGGAAATAGCAGGATGAATCTTAGACGACAAAAGCTTGAGAATTCCAGGAGAAAATAACATTATAAAGAAGAGCAATAAAACATATTTATGCTTTTATTGCATGGAAGGATAAAACATAAAAGTGTCACCATTGGATCGAACATTCCTTACGGGTTGCATATTTTGCCATATAAAATTGGATTGGAATATTTAGCCATGATGGGTATGACACGCTCTCCGAAAATTCCGGTATTATCCGGCTTTTTTGTAACTATAGGAAACTGGTGAAACGTTCTGACAAGCGTGATTTGACGATTGGGGCAGGACTTCCCGCGTCTCAAACTTACACACCTGCAGCGCCTTCATGCAATTTAATCACTTAATGAGTTAATTTGTGGTACTGGCACAATGGGTATAAATAATATTAATAGTTAACCCCTTGTATAAAGTCAAGAATTTAAAGGTGGTTGTTATTAATATCATTATTGATGGCTTATCAATGCTCTTATCTATTATTAAAAATATCAAGATATTACGGTATATCACGATAAAATTTGAATAATCATCATGATATCAAAAACCCATATCATCCCAACACTAGCCAGGAATGATACTATCTCATTTCTAACTAAAGCTTAAGTTTAATGACCTGAGTATAAATTTCATAAAGGTGTCATTAATGAAGTCATCAATAAGCACCCTCTTCTAACCTGCATCAGTCACTAAAACTTCGGGGGGGGGGGGGGGGGGGGGGCAGGACCTCATACATACACATTCACCATGGTGTGGCAGAAAGGACTGCCTATCGTTATCATATTTAATTACATAATGATAAGGATTGCTGAGTATAATAAGGTGAAAAATACCAGGCTTTCATCCCAGGAATATGGATATATCTGACATATTATACCTGCAGTGGTTATATATATAGGAAGGACCTAAACATAGATATGTAACACATGCTAACTGCACAAGGATATAGGATAAGATACACTTACACATGATTATTTGAAAACATCACAAGTATAAGGGTATCTGATAATTAATAAAATTGATGGATATTTGAACACTATCCTGGCAAATTTCCTGTCAATTTCATTATCAAGGAAATGGCTTTCACATTATAAGGGAAATTAAACTGTCTGACTAAGTAATAGGTGTATAGCACTGATACAGCATATTGATAGACCTACTGCAATAATACATCCTGGTTCTAATTCATCAATAATACTCTATCCAAAATATTTTTTCTTGCAATCCACTGACACAGGAAATTATTCTTGCATATAGACCATTTTAACAGGCAAGGCATTGACAATGGTTCTTTCAAAGAACTTTGTTTTCAATCTTTACTAAACCATAAGTCTAGTTCACACTCACTATTCCATACAAATTTTCAAAAATCATTCTATATTTTGATCATGACCATCTGAAATATGGGACAAAAGACGTAATTAAAATAAAGATCCTAACTTGTAATAAGTTGTAGGAGGATAAAATATTTAAAATATTTACATCTGTCCTTTTATAGATAAAATCCACTATGCTTCAAGTTTAAACAAATATAAAGACCTAACTTATACTATAATATAAAACTATATTTAAATGAGTAAATTTTCAGACAAATAATTATTAGTATTATTTTTAAGTTCAGTGTTGGTGCATTTACATTAATAGTTACTACATAACATATGCTACAATGGATATAACATCTGTTTGTATATAAATCATGACAGACAACTATTCGCATTCAATGATTCATATATATATATATATATATATATATATATATATATATATATATATATATATATATATATATATGTAACAGGCAATATGCAAATGAGGATGTTTTGCTATGTAGTGCCAAACACCTGGAGATTCTGCTGACCATCAAAGTAGATAATGTAACACTTAATGCTTGGTTGCAATGACATAATGATTTATGAGGTGTGTTTTTTTTACCAAAATGTTTTCAGCACTGAATCTGAGAACAGTAGGGTTATCCAGATCAAAGAGAACCAGTTTGGTGTATCTTCCTCTCAATGGAAGTGTACTTTAACCATCAGTGATGTAGGCCTCGGATATGAACTCGACTTTTTTAGGGACTCAGACTTTGTCACACAGGTTTTGGTCATGGACTTGTATTTGGTTTTAAAAGCATTGACTAATTAAAACAGGCCGAGTCTATCTGGAGTCCAGTAGAAAAAAAAAAATACTTTGCTACATGTATACTTAAATGACTTATACAAAAGTGCAAACTACAAACAGACTATATAAAAAATAAAGACTATATATACCAAGCTTAAGCTCTACATCAGGAGCTAAATGTAATAAAACATTCAAGTAAAAAGCATGTGTAAACGAATATTAAAATACAAATGATAACCATCAAATTTCCATGTTAAATTTCTTTAGACATGCAGACTTGCACTGGACATGGACTCAAGTTCCAAATGACTCAGACTTAAAGGAGTTGCGGCTTGGACTCAAGGACTGAGACTTGGACTCGAGTCACCTGGACTCAGAGTCCGATGGTGTGGACTTGACTGTTCCACTGATAGTCATAGATAATAATTATATACCAGACCAAAGAGTATTTATAAAGATAAAATAAATGAGATACTGTATACTGCTCAGTTTCAATTGAAAGCCTTGATAATAAAATCTGACTCAGCACCCAGTTAAACATCCATGTGCCCTTCATGAACTAAAATGGCGACAGTTAATGGTCACACCAATGTGACACACATGACCTGTGACTCATAACTGGTCATATGTACTAGGCTCCTGTTCACATTAAGCCTCATTAATATATGCATACATTAAATACACTTGTGAGGGCTCTTGCCAAGAGGATCAATGATGTTAGGTGAACTTGATAATCTGGTACTTGGAAGTTTACACTTACAAGTTTGAGTAAATGAAACATAAATTGAAGTAAGCAGCTTTAACACTGCAGCAGGACTGAAGTTGATCAAGGATTTAAAATTTAAAAGCCATTTTCAGACTATTTAGTTCTCATATGTGTCACTGGTATACATGAACTAGTCATCACTGGTGGTAGTTGACATATGCAGAAAGCACACAACAGCTCTAAACCTGGTGAGTACAGATACTGACCTAGAAGACATCAGCAGACACAGACCTGCTGATGACAGTGATAGACCTGCTGAGGACAGGCTACAGACACAGACCTGCTGATGACAGTGATAGACCTGCTGAGGACAGGCTACAGACACTGACCTGCTGAGGACAGGCTACAGACACTGACCTGTTGAGGACAGGCTACAAAGACCAGCTGAGGACAGGCTACAGACGCAGGCCTGCTGAGGACAGGCTACAGACACAGGCCTGCTGAGGACAGGCTACAGACACAGACCTGCTGAGGACAGGCTACAGACACAGACCAGCTGAGGACAGGCTACAGACACAGACCTGCTGAGGACAGGCTACAGACACAGACCTGCTGAGGACAGGCTACAGACACAGACTTTCTGAGGACAGGCTACAGACACAGACCTGCTGATGACAGTGATAGACCTGCTGAGGACAGGCTACAGACACTGACCTGCTGAGGACAGGCTACAGACACTGACCTGTTGAGGACAGGCTACAGACAAAGACCAGCTGAGGACAGGCTACAGACGCAGGCCTGCTGAGGACAGGCTACAGACACAGGCCTGCTGAGGACAGGCTACAGACACAGTCCTGCTGAGGACAGGCTACAGACACAGACCAGCTGAGGACAGGCTACAGACACAGACCTGCTGAGGACAGGCTACAGACACAGACCTGCTGAGGACAGGCTACAGACACAGACTTTCTGAGGACAGGCTACAGACACAGACCTGCTGAGGACAGGCTACAGACACAGACCTGCTGAGGACAGGCTACAGACACAGACTTTCTGAGGACAGGCTACAGACACAGACTTTCTGAGGACAGGCTACAGACACAGACCTGCTGAGGACAGGCTACAGACAAAGACCAGCTGAGGACAGGCTACAGATGCAGGCCTGCTGAGGACAGGCTACAGACACAGGCCTGCTGAGGACAGGCTACAGACACAGACCTGCTGAGGACAGGCTACAGACACAGACCTGCTGAGGACAGGCTACAGACACAGACTTTCTGAGGACAGGCTACAGACACAGACTTTCTGAGGACAGGCTACAGACACAGACCTGCTGAGGACAGGCTACAGACAAAGACCAGCTGAGGACAGGCTACAGATGCAGGCCTGCTGAGGACAGGCTACAGACACAGGCCTGCTGAGGACAGGCTACAGACACAGACCTGCTGAGGACAGGCTACAGACACAGACCTGCTGAGGACAGGCTACAGACACAGACTTTCTGAGGACAGGCTACAGACACCGACTTTCTGAGGACAGGCTACAGACACAGACCTGCTGAGGACAGACTACAGACCCAGACCTGCTGAGGACAGGCTACAGACACAGACTTTCTGAGGACAGGCTACAGACACAGACTTTCTGAGGACAGGCTACAGACACAGACCTGCTGAGGACAGGCTACAGACAAAGACCAGCTGAGGACAGGCTACAGACGCAGGCCTGCTGAGAACAGGCTACAGACACAGGCCTGCTGAGGACAGGCTACAGACACAGACCAGCTGAGGACAGGCTACAGACACAGACCTGCTGAGGACAGGCTACAGACACAGACCTGCTGAGGACAGGCTACAGACACAGACTTTCTGAGGACAGGCTACAGACACAGCCCAAGGACAGGCTACAGACACAGACCTGCTGAGGACAGGCTACAGACACAGACTTTCTGAGGACAGGCTACAGACACAGACTTTCTGAGGACAGGCTACAGACACAGACCTGCTGAGGACAGGCTACAGACAAAGACCAGCTGAGGACAGGCTACAGACGCAGGCCTGCTGAGGACAGGCTACAGACACAGGCCTGCTGAGGACAGGCTACAGACACAGACCTGCTGAGGACAGGCTACAGACATAGACCAGCTGAGGACAGGCTACAGACACAGACCTGCTGAGGACAGGCTACAGACACAGACCTGCTGAGGACAGGCTACAGACACAGACTTTCTGAGGACAGGCTACAGACACAGACCTGCTGAGGACAGGCTACAGACACAGACCTGCTGAGGACAGGCTACAGACACAGACTTTCTGAGGACAGGCTACAGACACAGACCTGCTGAGGACAGGCTACAGACACAGACCTGCTGAGGACAGGCTACAGACACAGACCTGCTAAGGAGAGGCAGCAGATATGATAACTATGTCCACCTGTTGAGGACATGTAGCAGACAAACACCTGTTGATGACATGTAGCAGACAAACACCTGTTGACGACATGAAACACACCATCTGGGGCAGGCAGCAGACACACACCAAAATCATTAATTTACAAACTTGAACTAACATTGGTTTGATAAGTACAGTTTGTCCCAATGTCCTGGTGTTACACTAAGGGTCTTCTACAAATCAGCCTTCACATTTGTGCTCTTAAAGTTAAGCATTGTATTTGAGACCCAAGGAGTACAGAAACATGGGCATCAATTGTGCACAACAGTCGCTGCAAAAATTATTTTTATCATTCCTTGCGGTAAATGTGGTCAATACTGAGCAGCCATACTTAGTAATGCTTCCTGGCTTAGTGCCCAGTCGTTGTTCAAGTGTATGGAAACTACTGCCAAACATGTATGACCAATTCAGTCTCTCCTTGTATCTGACCCTCTAAAGGCCCCATATGTGTAGCCCAAAGCGATATAAGTATTAACATTTGGTTATACAGACCATATTCTAGATATTAAAATTATGAACATTGTTAAATGTAGATCTTTCATTATATATTTTTGGAAACAGGGTCTCTTGATGATCATGACATGAAGTGATGTTAATATTGATGCTCTGGAGTTCTCATTGATTTTGCGCGCCACCTTGTTCCTGAATAAACCGGCAAAGATACAAACCATGTGCACGTCAACTAAAAACATAAAAGTCCTGTACTAGCGAGGTAAATATGAAGTTTGATGTAAACAAAGAATGTTTGTCAACATAATAGAGAAATAAGGCACATGCAGGTGTGTGGAGACTGGAGTGGTATTGTTAAGTTAATGACTTCCCCTATAACCTCCATGTCTGGTCTATAACTGCCAGTCCATGTCTGGTTAGTCTCACTTGTGCCTCATTTCTGGCATTCATCATAAATAGGCCATATGTCTTTAAACCCATACTTCATACTCCATTCTCATAACTTAAATACTCATATATAATATGTGATTATATTTGTCAACCCTTTCCTCAACACACACACATATATATATCTTCTTTCCTTTTTGACAATTAAATGGGTCTGTTCTAACTATGCTTATATTTATATTATATAAATTTTCTTACCGTGGGAGCAAGAGAAGGAACCTTGGCATCCCCTTTCCTCATGTCCATGCAAATTTTTACCCCCCTTTCCCACACAAACCTCACCCCTTCCTTTGGAACATGTTCTTCATGATATGCACAGACTGAGCACTATATTTATAATGCAATTATATATAACCACCTATATTCTTTTTATACATAATGATTGAAATGCAAAATTGGTTACAGTTAAAGATCTATATATGTATATTGTTAATAATCTACACAAGCTATGATTATGAATAAATAAGCTTTCATCCCATGATCTATTTATATGAAAATGTCTCCCTTGGAGTATGCTCAACATATGCAGATATGTGTATACATGTTAAACTTGTAATGTTCACATGTAAGCATGTCTGGGTACACATGTATATTTGAATTCATACATGAATAAAGATTTGATATAAAATCACTAATTCTACCAGCCAGAATTTTATATATACTAATTAAGACAGCAAAACCAATCCATACATATTTAATGACTTAAAATGCTTCCTTCCCATCGAGTTGTCTCCAGTATGTACTGGAGCTGCAGGTAGTTTTACATTTTTACCACCACCAAGGGGCGGATGTAATGTATTTGCTGGAGTTAGTTTATTTGTCTGTCTGTTACTAGTGTTAGCAACATAACTAAAATGTTATTAATGGAATATGACAGAACTTTCTAGGACCAACTGATTACATATTGGGGGTGATCAAGATCATCATCTGGATCCAGTAATGTGTTCAAGAACAAAATCTGCATTCTTGACAATGCTATTTGGGGGTAATGAGGTCTACTTATTGCATGCTGAATCTACAACTGTTATGGAGAGCAGCAGAGCGAATCAGAATAAAGCATCATGGGACATGACAAAGGTCTGCGCTCTCCGAGTGCTTTTCTAGTGTATATATATATATATAAGAATGTATATATCATTGTAACATTTAATGTAAGAATGATAGTTATGATCATAGGACTTGATATCCTATAATTTAAATTCTGATGGAGATGATATAGTGACAAACATGATCAAACAACATGTGATTATTCAATCATATCCGACCCCCCCCCCCCCCCATGCACGCAACCACCACCAGTGCCAACCATGCACACATGTAAACATAACAAACAACTAAAAAATAATCTACCTGCATAACTTTTCAAATTCCTGGAATGATAGTTTTTTCTTTTTCTTCGCTGTCAGCCAGTACCCGATCCTGACTGGCCTGTCAACCTCGGCTGTCCATTTGGAGCCGGTACTGATTTCCATGATCAAAGGATTAGACGAACAGTTGAACATGCTGGTAAACACATCCACACACACCGGACCTACCGCCCCTCCCCTGGCTTCAATATGGATATCACCGTCAACTATAGCTCATCGATGGTGACAATGATCGAATAAGTCCGTTATTCATATATGAACCTGACAAGACTGGTATGGTCCAGCCAGCCATGACTGTAAACTTGTGTGTATCAACATTTCCAAGTGAGGCGAACGATGTAAACTCGAACTCCAGTGAACTCGGGTGGGCTGACCCCGACTGTTGTAAACGCGGAACTGTGTTTACGTGATACCCTCCAACACAAGCCCTCGTTAAATTAACAACAAGCACTTGGTTTTCCGCAAGTCCGCGTCACTGGCTAGGTTTGGTACCTTGTGGAATGTCTGAACGCCACAGCCTCTCTGTGCGTGTCTACGGAGCGAAATAATAAATATTTAAAGCACTTTTCCGGGTAGATGCCAAATTTATTTCAGTTGGTAACGACACGGGTCCGATCGACACAAATCCACGACAGCTGTGTACGGAAGGCTGTTGCAGCAACTACACCCGTGGAAATGAACCAGAGTCATGAGGTACTGTTGCGGTGGACGTGAACAAGATTTAGACTCTTCCGTCAGTTTGTCAGGTATGTCCGTACACTCAAGAACCACTCCTTAACGTGTAAGCCCAACCAATCCTTAATATTCCTGCAGAGTCTGGGCTGCTACTTTCTGTGAATTTTATACAGGTGTAATCTCTCAGGCGTTCAACGCGTACAACCGCCCCCTGTTGGCCAAGCAAGATACTTTAGTGGGCGGGGATCCCCAGTGAAGAATTGACAACATAGAACATAAACAAACATTGGAATTTCATAAAAACCTCTGATCAAGTTTCTTACTTTAAGGCATAGATTGTAGTTTGTTTTTTTTCCTAGGATATAACTGCTTCTGTGCTTAAATGGAACCAAGTTTTCAAGAGTTTATTGGGCATTTATACCTGGACTGTTGTTAGCCCATAAGGCATAAGAATGAACTCCTCAATTGCTTTTTTTTCAGTGACTGACGCATTGTGGAGTCCATAGATTGCACCTGCAGTTAACTGTGATTATAACACTCCATACACAACTGTGAGATTTAACATATATCCATTGATTAATGTTCAGTACATCTATGTGTATTGTATATTTGACCACTAGAAAACATTACTGTTCTGTTCTGAGCCCTATTTTGCACCAAGGAAGTTAAAATACAAACACTATATTACACAGGCCTAAGGCCTTATACAGGACTGCCACCAAATGCAAGATGTCAACCTGGCTGTTAATGCTTCAATTCTCTCTGGACAAATAATATCAGTTGTTGATGTTACCAGTGCTTCATGCTTTCCAGAATGGTTATTTTTATTACAGGCCTTTTGACATACAACATTATGTGAACATTGGTTTGTTAAAACCATAGGAAATATTTTTATTCAATTCTTTTCTAAGAGTATATAACCCCAGTTAGCCCTTGGTGGGCCGGCGACACAACAGAAACCTGAAACCTGTTGCGTCGCTGTCCGAGGTGGCTAGACTGTAGTCTGCATACATGAATAATTGCTTTATAAATAAATAATATATAATTATATCTTATACCTGTAAATTAATTAATAATTGATGTACACATACCACAATGCATCAATCTAATTAAATCACAGATGTTTTCTATGAATAAGATACATGATCCCTGAAAATAATAGGTATTTAAATCTGATATGATACACATCATTACTTTTCTTAGTCTACATATGTTACACATTGTATTGGCCATGTTGGTACATGCAGCCCAGTAATAATATTGGTGCTAAATGGTTGCTTATAAATTTACCTCTGTGGTCACTGCTACCCAAGTATTTGCTGGTTACATTTTATACAGGGTACAAGCTTTCACTTAATGTAAGGCATATTATGGCAGTATAAGAAAGAATTAAATGTAAGCAGCATACCTGTAAATTAATTGATTTAAATCTAGGAAAAACTGAAATTGAAAGGACAAATAGCTTTAGGACAGTTGTCAGTGCTTTTGGGAACCTGAGTTCTCCAGAGTCTTAGTGAGTTATCATGTTTATTAAATAACATAAATCATTTTATAATTACCTTTATGGTGAATCATTGTCAGTTAATATGTATTAGGACAGGTCCTGACACGGACATAATATCCTCCCATGCAAAAAACATATTCCAAAATGTCCTAGTCCTGAATGTCCTAATCTGAAACTTATCAAGACTGAGAATTCCATGTCCAATTTATCTTCTAACTTCCTGTCAGAATAGAAAAAAATTGTAAACATTAGAAAAAAAGACAGATGGCACCACCAGTATTAAGCAACAGATGAAAATTTTCATGAGCAATAAGGCAGACAAAAATCATGGCATTTCATGCATTGGTTATTGAGATACTGGAGGTTTTGTTATTTGTATCAAATATTTATATTTTTGGATGCACAAATGAGCCCCATTGCTTGAAGGATATAGATCACAGTGAGCAAATCTAAGGTTTCCAAGGAGATAAAAATTTACAAGAACCTGCCATGATTTTAAGTTTGAAGTTTATAGGTCCAATGGTTACAATTTGTGCCCAGTTAATGAACAACCAGATAAATGGACAAAATTTTCATATGCAAAGAAAAATCCATGATAAGACTGAAAAGTCCATAACCAAAACCTCCAACATCTTGGTTCACCAAGGCTAGGTCCTCACCAATAATGAGCAAACATGTAATTTGAGCAAGGTACATGTAATTGCCTGGCCCAGCTTACAAGCCATAAATGTCAGCTATGACGTGAAGATACTGCTGTGGCATTAAGGTATTTATAATAACATTCTGGTATATCATAATCTAGTGTGTACTGTGTAAATGGTTCAAGTCATTCTTAAAGGGGTATTTATAGTATATTCCTGTTTTTCCTTCTTCCAAATAAGTACACTGTTTAATACTGCAGTAATTCTAAATCATCCAAATAAAAGTTTACTTTAAGTCATAGACCTAGAGCCCTTCCCCTTTTGTAAGCTTTTTGGCTTTCACTATTGCATTGTATGTCAGTAAGGCATGTTAGATATTAAATTTTTTTTCAGTGGGTTTTGTTCAACTTATTGTGAAATGTAGACATGTTATGATGTAGTGTTATATGACATACGATGGGTTCTGCTTCTTGCAACAACACTTTCTGCCAATGAAAAATGGTCATTAATTGCAGCTGGTTGTAAAACTAAGGGAGCTTGAAAAAAAGGACCCAAGACTGCAGTCTGGGCAATAATTGGTGTATTCTCCAGGATTCAGAATAGATTGTGTTTTATATCTCTTTGTGCAATGTGTAATGTTTTATTCAGCATGATCTCACCTTGCATGAATTTTGAGGCATGTTTAACTATTTTTACATCCGTATTTACAAGGGAACATTTATAAAATCTAATTTAACAAGATGATTCTAAAAGATCATTATCGACTTATAGGTAAACATACCGAACACAGGTGTCTTATTTTATTTAACTCAGCTAGAAAACCATGTATCTGACATATTTTACATGACTTTGAAACTTGTATGCTAAAAACGGAACAAGATGTAAGATAGGATTATCGGTATTTACCATAAATGTCACCATTTTGAACAGCTAATTCCTCATTTTCAAACTTTATAGTATGTGCTTTGGAAAGCAACAACAAGCCATGTAGGACAAAGCCGACATTTCAGACTTGGCATTACACAGCCGGTTTACAACTTTCAAACAATTAGGTCAGGTAGATATGATGTCTCCAAGGACGTTTCTCATGTCTTGAGTGCCAAACACTAGGTTATATTCATGTCCTGGCTACCATAGACCAGCACCAACTGGCATGACTGTGACCCTGTTTGTGTATAATTATATGTCGAGGAAAGAATGAGAATCTTGGAAGATCTGGAATCCTCCCGGGAAATATCAGAATTCTCATTTTTCTCGGGAATAATGGGAATTCCCATTCTTCCCGGGAAAAATGAAAATCATTTCATACTATGATTTGATTCTCATTATCCCAGGAAGAATGAGAATTCTGATTTTTCCCAGGAAAAACCAGAATTCTTATTTTTCCCAGCCAGCTCCAATTTGTTAAATGATATCCTTTTAATAGTTAAGGTGGGTTAAGTGACCATTGCTAAAAGAATAGTAACATTTTTGTCATGAAAAAAAGTAGAAAACACATTTCTGTTAAAATCAGTTTTATTCACACATGATAGTTCTAAACCCATCACATTCATGTAAGTTGAAAACAAACACACCTGATATTTACAAATTTGTTCTTAGCACACGATTCAATTATAAAGATTTCTAGATGTGAATATTTTTAAACTACAATTCAGTGAAGAAAAAAAACTTGTATGTTCGATTGACTAACACATCTGACAAGTTGTAAGTGAGCTTATGACAGAATTCTAATTTTCCCGGGAGGATTCCGGATCTTCCCAGATTCTCATTCTTCCCTCGACATATATATATATTATAAATAAGAAAACAAGTGAATCAAGTGACACAAGTGAAAGGTGCATGTATGGAGGTTTAGTGCAGCAAGTGGACATATCTTATAGCAGGTGTGCACAAAACAAAAGCTTATATGTGCAGTTATTTTTGTCCGTTAACTCAAAAGCAGAAATATATTTTCAGCTTCATATGATTTATGAAATTCATTGTTGAGTATGAAAATTTAGCATTAAAAAACTGAGGGATGATGTATTTTTTATCTGCAGGGAATCTTATTTACATGGCCAGTGTCCCAGGGTGGTGTGCTTGTAGGCTCACTCTACATGTGTTACATATACTGTATTGGAGCTGCAGGTGTTGTCAATATGTGCTCAGCCCCCACATGTATAACTGGGTACCAGGCTTGTTAGGTTAAGGCCTGTTGGTCTGTGTCAGGCTGTATAAGGGATGACTAAAACTTCAAGAATTGACTAACTATTGTACATCTGGTCATCAAATATCAAAACTTGATCTCTCCTAGCTGTGAATACCTGACTTAGTTGGCATTTATATTGGATTGGTAAACGCAGCTTATGTTGTGATACAAGTCATATCAGGGAATGTACTGCAAGGCCATCCATGAATATTTATGAAATCACAAACCAAAGTATGAATCTGCCCCTATATTACTGAGACATTTCCTGAATTGCTTACAAGTTAACTATCATCTATGCTAGTGTTCCCTCAGTCAAAAATTCAACAAACATGCAGGGGGATTTTCCAAAAAATGCAATCTAATACATAATTTTTCTTGCACATTTATGTGTTGTTTAAATGTGTAGTAAAAAAAAAACTTTTTAAGATTTGTTTGTTTTATGTCAATTGACAACATACTAAAATATAACTTGTAGACCATGAGATGTTAAAAGTGAAGAAAATATTTGCATCCCATGGAAAATTACAGTACAATTTTGATACAAGATATAAAGGCACTTGGATCCTCGGTGCACAGCAGGCTTTACAGGAAGTACAAGCAATATAAAGGATCATGCAGTTACACTGATGAGATCAGGATCATATATTGCTAAGAGATCACATTCATGGGGTAACATTGGTTCAGGCTGATTTTATCTGAAGAATAATGGTCTGAATGAAGAGAAGAATATTTAATTAAAATGAATAAAATCACTGTATGTTTGGATCTTAAGACTGTGCTGTCATTCAAGCTGCATGTATCCCAAGGCATTTCTGATTCACCTGCCTGATACTCAACTTCATGAATTTCTCTCTGCATTTTATTTTTGGATGGTAAGATTATATCATAGTTCAACATGAGGCATATAACTATTGCAAATCAAGTTAACATGTAACCTAAGGTGGTAGGTTGCATATATGCAGAGGTAGAATGGTCACATGTTGCAAAATACCTTTTGCAAAGTTCTGGCTTATCTGACTTGCTGCCAGTGCCCTTGTTGAATTTGTTTTGATTATTTTGGTAGGCCCAACATACTGTAAACATGTTGATATAAACAAAACAAGCAGCCTGTGTGCGGTGATATCCATGTTCTCTTGCCTGTTTTTATTAAAGCTCCAAGGGATTATGTTTAGTTTATAAAGGTGGGATAGGTGATTGGGCCCCATTAATTATAACCGAGCTGTTCGTAGGTATTAGAGTGTATGCAGCTCTGTCCAAACTTAAAATCAAAAATTGTTATATTTCAAGAAAACATCTTCTGTTTATTTTTCACTTGTGTCTGCTTACAAAACTCTGTGAAGTTCTTACCACAAAACACCCATGTTTATGTAATTCGCCTTGAAATAATTGTAATCCCACATATTTGACCAGACTACATGACCTTCTTCACAACATTTTCAACTATGCTGCTGGTGTATGTTGAAGCCTCAGTGAATTTTGGGTTTCAGATTGAGATGCCCATAAACCCTCAACAGCAGAGCCGTACTCTTACAGCGAGTCCCAGTCTGTGAATGTGCAGAATATTAAGAATTGGCAGTTTGAAATTTACAATTAATTTATGATCTGGTATTTCTGATTTTACCTCCCACCCCTCTGACACATGTAAAAAAACACCTGTAATATGTTCAGTCAAGCATGCCTGCACCTATAGAGCTGACCTTTCTGCACCACTTGCTCAACTACTTATTGCTATTAGCAAATAAATAAGATGAAAATGCATTTGTTTTATACCAGTGTATTGTTCTTACTGTCAGGGTCATAAAAATTGTGTGCATCAGTCCATAATACGGCATTACCACAATAACCTGAAAAAAAATTGACATACAGTCACCAGACTCACATAACTGACACACCACATTAAAAGCTGGGGTTAGTTTGAATATATACTTTAATGCACATTTTCCATATGCAAAGAGGCCATAATGCTAAAATAATGTAAGTGCAATTACTTAAAAGAATGAGATACACAGTCACCACATGTGGGGAATTCATGTATCTCTTGATGGGTAAGATCCAATGACCTAACTGTAGTGTTCAAAACAAAGAGGCATTATTGTTTATTACTGATATAACAATACACTCTTTAGTCATATCAAGAAGTCTCTTGAATTCACCACTGGTATTCAAAACCTTTTCTGCAGCTACTTTTATAGGGAGGCAGTGGACAAACCAGATCTGTTTTGTGGAAAGTCTACAGATTTTAAAGTTCTGCTATGAAGTATGAAGTTTAAGTCTTTTTTTTTCCTGTATAATATGCCGCATATAAGACAAGGGTAATTTTTAGGGTGAAAAATAAGGTAAACATTTTTTACCATCTGAGTCATGGGGAAATCTTACAGGTGAGTACAGGCCTCACTGTCAAAGGTTGTACTCAATTACATAACCTGTAAGAATGACTTATTTAATCTTTGCAGTTGAAAAGAATGAGGAGACAAACATTAAAATATGTACCATTTATTAAGAATAAACATTTAGTAAGATATAAAATAATTTTTTAGAAAGCAATCTGTTTTAAATATTCATTAGAAGGAGGAGGAAGGAACAGCCTATTTAGATTAAAATGAACAAAAATAATATAAAATGAAATGAAATAACAAACATATAACATAAATATTATAAAATGAAATAAATTAACAGACAAAATACTGGTAAATATTTTTAGTGAACCTGTGAGCTTATGCGATGGTGTGGCGTCGTCCGGCGTCCGGCGTCTGTACATTAACCCATACTATCTTGAAAACGGCAAGAATTAGCATCACAAAATCTTATGCATAAAATTAGTCATCTAAAAAACTCTATCGGATTTTGCTTATTTTTTCGCTAACTGCATTTTCTTAGATTTTATAGGGAAAAAGCTAAAAATGCTTAAAAAATCTTCTTCTCCGAATCTGTTCAGCCAAATTGTCCAATATTTTACAGAAATGATTCCTGGAACAATCTCTCTCAAGTTTGTTCGAATGGTTTAAGTTCAGTGATTTTTGGCCGAGTTACAGGATGTTGAACTTAGTCATCTGTCCAAAAAAGCATACTAAAATTACAATCTCAGAAATGGCTTAGGCTATCATCACTAAATTTTATGCCAATGTTGGTCACATGAGTCATATCTGAAATTGAGGTATTGGTGGCGCCACCTGCATCGGCCTTTTTTGTACGGGGGTCATCAGTGCCCGTATCATACTGACAGCTACAAATAAATTCTTCTCTGAAACGAAATGGCCAAATTGTTTAATATTGCACAGAAATGATCCTAGGGTAGTGCTTTCTGAAGTTTGTTGAACTGGTCTCAG
The DNA here is from genome assembly GCA_026874595.1 of Sipunculus nudus. Taxonomy (NCBI): domain Eukaryota; kingdom Metazoa; phylum Annelida; class Sipuncula; order Golfingiida; family Sipunculidae; genus Sipunculus; species Sipunculus nudus. The sequence goes on along the minus strand of CM049308.1, from coordinate 39,759,397 downwards.
TTAAGTGACTTTTGGCTAAGTTATGGGAAACTGAATTTAGTCATATACCATAACAGCCCATTTTAGCTTAGAGGCTACAAAAATCTTCTTCTCAAAAACCACTGGGCCAAAGTCTTAAATCTCACACATTAATTATCCTTAGATGTTGATAATTCAAGTTTGTTCAAATGGTTTTTGTTCAGTGATTTTTGGCTGAGTTATGGGTAGCTAAACTTAGCCATTTTGCTGTATTTTCCCATATGAGTTATAAACCTGCAAAACATTTTTAGACTGACTCCACTGAGGCCAATTTGTTTAATATTTTACAAGAATAGTCCCCTGAATAATTCTTATAGTGATTATCTTTTATGGTTCAAAAGAATGAATTATGGCTTAATTATAAAGATTGAATTAAGTCATTTTACCATATATGGTAGCTGTGTAAAGCAGATTCATGTAGCCTAGCACCAGTTTATCAGCATCCCTTACATCATGCCTCTAGACCTTCAGATTTCAGGTTATCTATGGTTAATATTGACAAGAATGTTTTTTAAAAGCTTTTAAAAAATGTAGATTTATGATTTTAGATATACTTCATACCAGGCAATGTTAACAATCACAGGTATACAGCTCTCTGTGGGTATATAAAGACGGCTATACATAGATTATAAATAATTGGTATCCATACTCAACTTAATTCAAGATTTTGCCATCAGTGAGATGTATCTGTATTATAATTTTGCATTCAATATGCATCTGTAGTAATTTTTAGTGAGCCTGTGAGCTAATTTGATGTTGTGGCGGCGTCCATAGTCCATCTTCTGTAAGTTAACCCATACTATTCGAAAAAGACTGGAGCTAGCATCATGAAATGTAATGTAAAAAATTAGCCATCTGAAAAACTGCATTTTCTTAGATTATAATGAGAAAAAAATTTTAAAAACTTTAAAAATCTTCTCTGATGAAACAGTCAAGCCAAATTGTTCAGTATTTCACAGAAATAATCTTTTATATCATATCTTACAAGTTTGTTTGAATGGTTCAAGTATGATATAAAAGATTAAAAAGTATTTTAGCCAAAGTCTTTCAGTATGTGTAAACAGATTTACCAACAGGCCAAGATTGTGTCTGTAATTTTAAATAGGTTGAGAAACTGCCAACTGTTTCAGATTTGGCAACAGATCAAGAGTTCATTCAGTGCAGCCAGATATAGGTCAAGAGTTCAATCAGTGCAGCCAAGCACAAGGCATGTGATCACCTCATGGGTGACATGTGAACACCTCATGGGCACCATGTGATAACCTCATAGGTAGCATGTGATCAACTCATGAGTATCATGTGATCACCTCATGTGTGTCATGCCCCTCAGGGCGGCATGTGGAGCCAATCTGAGAGCTTATGCAATGGTGTGGCTACTATTTCAGATTAGGCAACAGGTCAAGAGTTCACTCAGTGCAGCCAGGGTAAGGTCAGGAGTTCACTCTGTGCAGTAGCTGCATTCTATTTATAGCAGTGGTAGACTGCCCACTGCATCAGATTTGGCACCAAAGTTCAGCCTGGATCTATTTATAGCTTTGGCAGACTGCCAACTGTGTCAGATTATGCAACAGGTTAAGAGTTCACTCAGTGCAGCCAGGTACAGGTCAAAAGTTTACTCAGTCTAGCCAGGTGCAGGTCATGAGTTCACTCAGTGCAGTAGCCTGAGCAAGCAATTTGTCACAGTTCACTCGGGGCAACTGCCTTTCTCACCTAAGCCTGGTCAGCCCCATGCATCAGACTCTAGGTAAGTTTGATGTATTGGCCTAATATAATGACCTGTCTATGTGTCTTTGATGGCTTTCTCGCTCACAAGACAGGTGTTGCCACCTACAATGACTTTTGCACAGTTTGTGTCCCTGTGTTTTCTCAGGAGGGGTTTGATATATCAGTCTGAAATTGGGCATATGTATATATCGAGTATATGGAACGAGCTTTAAGTGTTTCGGGGCCTAGATTGTGGAATGAACTACCTCAACATTTAAAATCTGCAGTCACACTCGAAAGTTTTAAAAAACAATTGAAAACACATCTTTTTAGGGAGACATATGATTGTATGTAAATGTTTTTTACGATCCTTAACTACTTATTTTTTTATCCAATGACTGTGCATTTCTTAGTGATACATGTACATCATAGTTCTTCAGTATTTATATTTTCTGTTTTAAGTTCTAATATGTTATCTATTTAGATATGATTTTTTATGAGTATTGAATGTGTGTGAAGCGTTTTAGAGCACATATGTGGTTTTACGCTATATAAAATAAATTATTATTATTATTATCTCTGATAGCTTTGTTGTATACAAGACTGGTGGTTCCAGCTACAATCATTTTTGTGTTGTGTGCACCCATGCCAGAATTTCAGCAGTGATCTTTTAGTAATTGTTTCATATTCAAAATAGTTAGTACTTGCATTGTTCATATACATGAAAAGTAATGGTCCAGCATTGAAGCATTATACCTGCATGGTGTATTTCCATATGCACAGGTTCGCATTAGGCCTGTAGGCCTTGTTTATTAAATGTTTTCATAAAAAGGAGACCAAATTTAATAATAACCATATTATGTTTTAGATTATATTGTGTGTTTGTGCGTATTGCGTGTGAATGAGAGTCTTTTCATATCGTGCGAATCAAAATGAACGCTGATCATATCTAGCAAATTAAAGACTCCATCATCTGAATGCACCTTTTCAGAAAGACGCCTAATGACAATTCATGGAAATAATTCTCATATTTATTAAATGTTTCCATAAAAGGGGGACCTAATTTAATAACAACCATGTTATGGTTTAGATAACATTGTATGTTTGTGCATATTTCGTGCGAATGAGGGTCTTTTGTTCTTTTGCATGATGGTAAGTAGGGTTAATGGTACACAATGGGTATACTATAATCTACTCATCCTATATTAGTGCTTTGAACAAGAACTGACCCTACTGGCCCCAAAATACAATAGATGTTATTGTCAGCCCAATATTGTCAAACTTTTATCTTGTATGCACTGGTGTCTAACAACATCAGATTATCTTTGAAGGATAAGTCATTGAAAAAAAAAACATAACAATATACAATGTATATACACATGTATGTTTATTCTTGTCATATTGTGTTTCCCTATATATACCTTAAACCTCTACAACATCATGCCGCTGGAAAGCTTCGTAGGCCTATTTCTACCAAGCATTAAAATTGTTGTAACGAAGAAAAAAGCAATGATTGTTACCCATATTAAGTAGTTCTATCTCGTACAAAATTGTTCTTATTGTCATAAATATCAAGCTTGAAAATGCGTACCGATCGGACCAGTTGCCCAGGTTTATGCAGTTCAATTGCCCTTGAAAACTATAAATCATTGCGTGATGAACGTTTGGTTGGTTTAAAAAATACACAAAACACACATTTGCAGAAAAATCTTTACTGACACAGTTCAATTTCATTTCCCTGTTTGGTCGTCCATTGATGGTACGTCATCACAAACGGTCGATATAGGCCGAAACTTGTGGTTCCAAATTTGACAAAAGTGCATTATATTAAGAACCAATAACAGTGGGTTGAGTTGGTGGATTAATATTGCTTTATTTTGTATGATTATCTCTGTATGATTCTCACAGTGTTAGGTAGAGCTTCTAAATGGATAGCCTCTAGCTGATCAGCGTCCATTTTCATAGCGTCCAGCTGTCGGTGTCCAGTTTTATAGCGTCCATCTGAACAGCGTCCAGGTGAAACGGACCTGTTTTCAGTTGGAAATTAATGTAAATTCCCTGTTTTAAAACACTGGTTTGTACAGTCTGAACTTTGTGAAACTAATCCAAGCTATGAGTTTATGTTCATAACCATATTTTATGTGTTGAGTCATAAACTATAATAAAGGATTGCATAGCAAATTGGACTCCATGTTACATATGTGCATTTACAGATTACGGATTAAGACTGCCAAATTTAGGATTTCCTTGTGATAATTTATTATTAAAAGAGTTTGTCCAAAACTTTCTTTTGATGGCAGTGCTAATTAGACCAAGTAATTTGTTCAAGTTTACACTTGCATGATGGTAAGTAGGGTTAATGGTACACAATGGGTATACTATAATCTACTCATCCTGTAATAGTGCTTTGAACAAGAACTGACCCTACTGGCCCCAAAATACAATAGATGTTATTGTCAGCCCAATATAAGACTCACTGTATAGCTACTCTTGTCCATTTAACATTGTAGATAACGGATTTGATAAGGACTGTGTATGGCATTTTATAGATTTTGGTACAAAAATATCTAAGTCTCATGAACAAGTATGTACAGGTTTGTACATTGTTTGCATGTTTAATCAGAGCTGTGGGTGACCAACATAAAAACATTTGGAATTGAGCAACATTGTAGTATGGTACAAAGTACTAGTAGTACATATAAATCATTGCACTGACTATATGTTTATGATGCTTGTTCTAAAGCACACATAAAAAACATGATTTGTACAAATCATTGGGGGGGGGGGGGGGTGCTCAGTAGTCATTAGAAGTTCCACCCACAAAAAAAATTTTACCCATATATTAAATATTATGAATATAGAATTAAAACCATCACCCTCTACAAGCCTCCCAGTCCTTGAGAGGAGGCTTACTTATGTTCATGTATAGACCTGTGCAGCACTGGAAAGTGTAGACAGACAGTGTATAGGCCTGTCACTTTAAAGTTCTTCATTTCTACATTTAGTTTGTTGCTCTGTAATATGATAATGGATCAACTGTTTTTCATTATATAAACCTGAAGCACTGGAAATATAGAATGAATATATTGTTGACATTATCATTTGAGTTCTGCTTGAACTAGGTATCTTGTACACACAATTCCCTGACAAACAGACACATGTGGATTATAGCATATATTTATATATATATATATATATATATATATATATATATATATATATATATATATATATATATATATATATATGTGTGTATATATATATATATATATATATATATATATATATATATATATATTTATTTATTTATTTAAATATTGGTATTCAGTGGGTTACTTTATTAATGAAAAATCGTGACAGTGCTTGTGAATAAATAATCACCATTTGTGTAGTCTAAATAAGGAATGATAATCCCCAGGCCAGTTTATTAATGGACAGTGGTTACAATGAGAGTGAATGAACCATGATTATAAAAGTCCATAAAAGGAAAAGGTATTTGACTGATAACGGTGTCATCACACAGCATGTCCTATTTACTGTGTGGTTAATGGGAGTTGTATGTTGTTGTGTGTGGGACGCATGACCTCACTTCAACTGAATCCTGTTGTGATTTTGATATTTGTTCATCACTTCCTGTAACTAATATTATATTAAAGAGTATATATGCAGGTACAAGAAAGACACTAAATCAACCAGACAGATTTTTATATATCAGATGAGGGTTTATGATGGTTAACTGAATGTTGATAGATCAGAGATGAGTTTGCTGTGTATCACAGTTGCACTAGGTTGGCTTCTGGGTGCAGTTTATATATAAATAGTGTATGTACAACTCAGATATGTACTATACTTGCTTCCGGGTGTGGTTTTTATGGAGAATATTTATAGCCCTGTGATGAACTGTACTGGTCCTAGGATGCGATGGTGAGGTAATGCACTGGGGTTAAAAGATACCACCTATTTACATGTCTTACAATGTGGTGATTAAATATTAATCTGCCTTTCTGTGTGCCTGTAAACATTTCATACACAATATGGTATCACTAGAGCCATTACTCACTTTATTAAGATGTAAGTCAAGTTGGTGAGGTTGTTGTCGTTCTCATTTTTTTTGTATTATGTTCTGACTTGTGTTCTGTAAACAATTCATACACAACATGGTATCACTAGAGCCATTACTTCCCTTATTGGGATATTAGTTGAGTTGGCAAGATTGTGGTCATTCTCATTATTCTGTATGATGTTCTGACTTTTTTAAAGACAGAAGTAGAAATTTCTGACGTATAAAATTGGCATGGCTTTGAGTCAATTTTCTATGGTTTTATCAAACAGGAATATTAAACATTGTAAATGTAATTATTTCACTATGTTATTTAATTTAAATATGATAATTCCTCAGATATGCCTAGGAATCATCACAAATACTCTGTCGATGCTTGAGTGAAATTTAATTATCCCCTCTCAATTAACAAAGTTGCAGGAGGGGATATACTCTATTAATGCCTCTCTCCATTTTCCATTTGTTTGTCTGTAATACTGTTAGTAAGTGCTCCACATAAACCTTGTTTTAATCAACAGTTATCTGGTATGATAATTCCTCAGATATGCCTTGGAATCATCACAAATCCTCTGTCGATGCTTGAGTGACATTTAATTATCCCCTCTCAATTAACAAAGTTGCAGGAGGGGATATACTCTATTAATGCCTCTCTCCATTTTCCATTTGTTTGTCTGTAATACTGTTAGTGAGTGCTACACATAAACCTTGTTTTAATCCACAGTTATCTGGTATCTCAGTGTATATTTATAGTATGTCTACTCAGGTTTCCAAAGCTAGACTGTGGATGTACCAGGTGATATCAACATCATCTATCTCATCCTGGCAAACTCTCTGAAGACATTCATGTGATTATGAAAGTTTACATATGTTCTCTCCCAGACAGAGTTGTCAGGTTAATGGATTGTCAACAGGTGAAAGGGTTGTTATTACCACTATGAATACATAGTGATCACATCACTCATTGTAACAGATCTTATTCCGTTTGTATCCCCTGACAGGTGTAATTTTCAGATTAATAGGGACATATATTATTCTCACAGTTCTGTGTCACTCAGACTTACTCCACCGGATGAAAGTATAAGACTAAAGTAACTTGGTTTATAGTCTTAATATCTTTGATGAGTCAAACCTTGTGACACTTTCCCTACCAAGAATTCTGAAGATTTCATTCAAGTGTGTATTTTGCGTCAAGTCCCTGAAGCTAGAAGCAAGTTTGGTGCTGGCTTATACCTGGGCTAACATTTCTAGTGTATCTTGATGGTGGTAATTCTTGCTTTAATTCACAGACTTGGGTGTGGTCATAAAATTGTGTTATTCCAGCAGCTTCCTGATCAGTATAGGTCCAGTCGGCTGGAAATTCTCCACAGATAGATGTCTACCCTGAGATTATGTTTATAGTATCTTTTTGTCATATTTCCATTCCCTAATTAACCCTGACTGATTCTTTCCATGCAAGTGTGCAGTTCAGACTCCTTCATGTTCTGCCATTTTTAGTTCACTCTGTGAACTTATGCCATGGCGCAGCGTCCGCCGTCCACAGTCCACTGTCAACTGTCCACCATCTGTTACTAAATATCTCAACAGCCAAAGCAGCAACCTTCATGAAACTTAGCAGAATCACTGATCATTGGATGGACATGCACAAGTAAGCTTTTGGTGGCGCCACCTATGTTGACCTACTTTCTGCGGGACGAAATGGTCTTTTCCACTTTTTCCAAGATAAGTCCTAATGTTTTAATATTTTGGCCTTCATATCATAGTCAACAGTCCCTTAGAGGAAGGGGAATAATTTGTGTGTAAATTCAGTCAAGTCATTTTCAAGATGGCGTCTCTACGGAACTTCAAATTGTGTGGATCACAAAATTTGACAACTTGATGTGTTTCTATACATGATGTATAGTCTGTAACCATATATCTTAGGAACTGCTGCAGCCTTCAGTTTCAAATTTCACAGATATATTGATCATGTGATTGCTATATGAATTTGACCTGCACGTGGCGCCACCTGTGTTGACCTACTTTCTACAGGCTGTAATGGTCTTTTCTGCTTTTTCCAAGATATGTCATAAAATAATAATATTTTGGCCTTCATATCATAGTCAACAGTTCCTTAGAGGAAGGGGAATAATTTTAGTATAAATTCAGTCAAGTCATTTTCAAGATGGTTTCTCTACAAAACTTCATATCTTGTCGATTGCAAAATTTGACAACTTGATGTATTTCTATACATGATGTATTGTCTGTAACCAAATATCTGAGGAACTGCGGCAGCCTTCAGTTTCAAATTTTACAGGAATATTAATCATTTGACTGCTTAATGATTTGACCTGCACGTGGCGCCACCTGTGTTGACCTACTTTCTACAGGCTGTAATGGTCTTTTCTGCTTTTTCCAATGTCATTAAGTATTTATTTGTTATAATCCACCAAAACAGAGTCTCCTCTGAGACCCTTGGACTGATCTTTCCGAAACCCAGCATACTTGTTCCCTCACCTATGTAGTTGTAGGTAACAATGATGGGTGACCTTTCTGTGCAGTACAAACCTGGGTGTCTTTTAGATAACAGGCCAAATCTTAGGTGTGATTTATTGTATCGAGCTGAAATTGTGCATATTCATAGATCTTGGACTCCTCCATCTTGTACTCAAGACTGGTGGTGCCATCTGCAATCGTTGCAATCTGGTGTCCATCGGTACATTCGCTGTGGAAATTGCAACCACCTGTAGGACCTCTATAAAGTGGTCACATTTTTTAGGTGGTCTTCTAAGCGAGATATTATAATAAAAGCAAAAAATAATCAGGACCATGAACAAGTGGTAGTTATTTTGAGGTGGTCACTAAACTGAAGTGGCTATTAGGTGAAGCTTTACTGTAATTACCATTTCTTCTCACCTCATGCCAATGGTCAGATAAAAAGATAAACAGTGTGGCCAGCTAAGGATATCCATCTGCTGTTAGAATTAGCTAAGGTGAGAATACGACAGGAAAAAATTGATAATATGTGTGTACCTGTAATTGGTCTGATAAATTAGGTTTAAACTTATAAAAGATGTAACTTAAGGTTATTGGTGCATATAAGAGTAAAGGGGTTAATGTGTCAAATGTATACTTTATTCAGACTTTATTTTGTGGAGAACAATATTTAGATATCAATCATTTTGTAAAAATAACAAGAAAATTCTGTTATGCAAAAATATGGTCCTGATTAGGGTAGATGTATTTATTATAATACTGCATACAACACCATGCACAGAGAAAGCTTGTTTATGTAGTACACTAGCTGAGTGTTCTTCCAGATGTAGGAACATCAGGTGCTTATTGGTCCAATAGTTACCATGGTAACAGTACCTGGTGGCCAGGTTTAGCGTAACTATTTATGGACCAAAGAATCTTATTCATGGAGGCATGATCTTCGAAGGTCTCCAATGAAACGAGTGGAAAATATGTATATATGTGGGACAGATATCATATCTCTTTTTATCACATCATATTTAAGCACAAAGAAATTATCACCTCCAGTCATAACAGTTATTTGGACCTGCTGTAGAAGCATTTACTTGGGAGCTGCCAGTGGTTTACATCGTGAGTATTTTGTTTCGTTGAATTTACTGCGGTCTGAAATAAAAAGTGTAAAAGCATAATAATGCATGTTTATTAATGTGTCATATGTGATGGTTTTAACTGTTGGTTGGGGTATGAAAGAAAGTTTGTAGGGTTTTCTTCAAATTACATGTGGTCATGCACTACCTTTTTCATTTGATGTCAAAGAAGACAAGGCTAATTCTAATCCTATGGCATAAAAAGTCTGTTTGCAAGCTTGTCAAAAGAGGTTGTTTTTAAGTACAATGTAGAGTATTAGAGTGGTTTTTACTTAAGTTTTTTTTTTTACCTTTTTGAATTTTGAAATCTGGTTTCAACTTGCAAACAGCTCAGTTCCTGTATATGAGGTAGCAGTTTGGCTGTATTGTTTAATACTTGTTTCTACAGGTTGATCCATTAAAACTTACACAGTTGTGGGCAATATAGGGTTTAAATATAGAACTGTGAGTGACTCATTATATATGCCTTATGCAGTCTGTCAGTAACAATAACTCTAGCAAGCACCTGTTACATCTGGTCCACAGCATATTTACCCTGATCTGATGATTATATCAGATATAGCTTACACACACAGTGATTAATTAGCATTATGTTATTGCCCAGATAACTGATGATATGTTCTGTATATTGTATTATATTCAATATTAATGTGATAAGCATGTCTAGACCAGTTTAAGCTGGATGAGACTAGGATCTATTTACTTAGATAGATGTTTATATTCTGCAGTATATTTGTAGACCTGCTGAGATGTGCATACAAGAGTATACAGACATTCTGACATGCACTAAAGCTAAACAGGGTTGGTATTAATATATGATATATGCTGTTCATTATATGAGCATTAACACCCCCAGGTATCATGTGTCTAGCAAACATTGCCCTTGGCTTGACCTGTAGGTATAATATTTGCTTGAATGGCTGTGTGCATTCAGCTGTGTTAATATGATCTAAGATACAGCTAAATAAAAAGCTGTATTCAGACCCAGACAGCCCTGGCTTGGGTTATCAGATTTTTGTGATTGGTAACAGTCCCACAAGGAAACATACTCTGATAACAAGTGATAAAAGAAACTGTTACAGATCTTGTTATATCTGCATTTTCTTAATAATAGTTAAAAATACAGACATAAAAGAAACTGAAAGCAAAGGTGTACTTTTTTTTGCTTAGCTGACTGATAGTCATCTGAGCTATATAGCAATCACTCTTTATCCATTATCTGTCCAGCTGTCTGGTAACAGTGCACAAACCATAACCAGTTGAACTAGAAGCTCCTAAATTTAGATCAAGGGAGGTCCTGGACAAAAAAATCTTCTTGAGAAACTTGGAATTTGGTCACAGTGACCTATGTTTTCCAAGTTATATGTACTATTTGCTCATCTCAAGAATAATTCTTTTGTTAGTAAAATATGAAAAAGCTCTAGCATTACAATAATAAATGCATTGACTGCATTTGTATGTATACCACAAATACATCACAATGTCAGCTGTTCTTTGACAGTTGACACTTTGTATTGTACATTGGTAGTCATTGACCATGATTCACACTGCCCCATATTAAGTTAATGATAGACATAGTTTAGTAGTGAATGACTATAAACATTTAGACGGCTGTAAATATACAAATGACAGTCACACATGACAACTGAATATAGTCAGATTTGCAATATTTACTGCAGAGCTGATAAAGGTCAATGCTGTTTTATATCAAATGAAGTATCCCCTGTTGAAATCTGATAAAGGATTTATAATACCAGTGTCTGTGTGTATACCAAACTTTTAATACTCTGTAAAAGGCAAAGTTTCCTGTGACCTCAAATCATGTCAGAGTGCACAGGTTGTATGACAAGAGGTATATATATGCTAAACCAACAATATTCAGTGGCTCAGAATAAGGTCAAAGTGGCACACAATCTTAGGTCAGGCCAGCTATTTAAAGAACCTGTTAGTTTCTATTAGTGCCATACATACACACATTTCCACTTGGTTCCTCTCAGTGCCTTTGATTAAAAATACCGTATTATATGAGTCAGCTAACACCATTGTATTGTCTAGTTGGGGCTTCATTCATATTCTAAGCAGTGCTACCTTTATCATAAATGCATCTTTTCTCATATTATTTGCTAGTGACACCTGCATTGTGGACCTGCCTGATATGACCATAGCTTTTAATATAATACTATGCTTATCAATAGGGCTGAACATTAACTTTTGGTTATACTGGCCCCGTTGAGCAAGTAACATCTAGCTTTGTCTTTCCTATAAATAAATAATTACTAGCCCTATAAAAATCACTTATATAATGTCCAATGGTGAATGTTTATTTTGAACCCACTGGCCCAATATGGAATATGGGTATGACTTTTGCTGGCCCAACCACCATATTTTGGAACTGTCACCTGCTCCGGGTAAGTGGTTAACATCAGCAACTTCTAGAAGAAATGTGAAAATGAAAGCCTCAAATACCTGTTGATCAACAGGGCTCAACATTAATTTTTGAAGGTACTTGCCCAAATGCAAGTAACATCTAGCTTTTACTTGCCCTTATTGAAAGTTTACTTGCCCTTCTAAAATCAGTAATCACAGCAATAACCACAAAATTTACTCCAAATGATTATGTTCATTGTTTTATTGTATGTGAGACAGACATGTTCAAATATTGACTTGTTTATTATATTTCCAGTTAGTATTGGTAATAAAGTGTATGTCTACATTTTACCCTGTTTGTCTGTTTTCTGTAGATGTTTCACATGAGGACCACACATGAGCTCTTGCTGTCGGTAGTCTACTTCTTCCTGACTGGTGTGGATCTGATGGTCTGTTACTCAGCATGTGACACCAACAGGAGCTACAACCGCATTTTCAGTACCCGCACTGCATATGAAGAGGTCAGGGGTAAACAGGTCAAAGTTCAGGAATTTCCAGGTAATACCTTAAAGATTTTGATACAAGTAAATGAGTTATATATATAGAATAGAGTACAAATTTGCCAATGTTCTTTTTATAATTTTTCCAGAGAGACTACTTTTATTATACTTAACATACTTGTTAAGTACGTTTTCCATGGACTTGTTTTCAGTGCCATTGTCCAATGGTGTCAAATCAGCCTAATTATATATAGAGTGGAACCACTCCTCACTGGCAACTCAGTACTAAAGGCACCTCCTGTTTATGGCCACTAAGGGACAGTCCCGTGAAAGTAGGTCATATATAACCCATAACCTCCCTACAACAGACACCTCTGTATTGTGGGAAAAATGTCTGGTCCCATCAGTGTCCGTAATTCAGAGGTTCTACTGTATCTCCTTCTAGGATTTCTGATATTGAATGTGATAGCTTTGGAAGTATTGCATATTTTCTCTCAGATTTAAAGCCCAAACTTTTGACTGTGTTTGAAAATTAGTGACCTTGACACAGATGTTCAAGGGGGATTCTGGGAAATCTAGGAATATTGTCACAAAAATAAATGTCACTCTCTGTAGATATTTTCCTCAAATTTGACACACAAGTTATTTCCACCAATTTCTCCGATGAGTTCTAAAACTGGTTATTATGACCCTGGTATCAAGGATCCAGGTATCAAGGTTTAAACTGCAGGAATATAGAGTTTTAAATTTTGACCCTGATAACTTTTGAAGTACAATACTTCAGGTTTATACCTCAGATTTCAGGATTGTGGGGAATATCTATCTGTTGTCTGACTTAAAAAAAAAGCCAGCCCAGTTTCAGTTAGTAATGCATTTTAATATATGTTTTTTTCAGAAATGAGAGCAGTTAGGATCAGTAAAATTTGTTGCGAGCTTTTGCAATCCAGCACTGATTTATACATTTTCAAACAATTCGGTTACTTTTTGGTAAGATTTTATATTCTTTTCATAAATTTTCAAATGACAGCAGTCATGATACTTTTGTAAAAGTATATATTATGCCATATATGATGGGAGATATTATGAGTATACCCATAGTTCTTCTGTCTCTCAGTCTGTCATCTGTCCAATAACTTTAGTGTCACCACTATGAGTTACCAGCCAGTATTTTATGGATTTTCATGAAATCCATCCAAATTTAATGAGGTCACAAGACTGGGTTGCATGTGATGACTTGTAAACCAAATATTTGATGGATATTCATGAAACTCACTATAATTATTAAACAATACAATCCCCTGATTTAAAGTCTCAGCAAAATTCACTCATATTTGGCGGGGTTAGAAGTCATAAGATATGCACCAGGCATATTATGCACCATTTGCAGTGCTCTTGTTTATACAAGGTTTGCCATGTGTATGCAGGAAGTATCTGTGGTTGAGTTCTCATATGTCTATTAAGTAGACCAGTGCTGTCAGGGCTCATTAAGTATCTGTGCTAACAATGTCTGCTTTATGGAACTTCAAGAAAGATCTCTCCCCCACATTCCTGACTAACATTGGGTTAGCAAAAAATAAAAAGGTTTGGTTTTCTGGTACTTTTATTCAGAAATCAGTGTGGGAAGGTGAATGTTTCTTAGCAAACCTGTGAGCTTATGCAATGGTGCAGCGTCATCCGTCAGTGCATGGTGTGTTGTCCGAAATCAAACAGTTGTACAGACTTTTTTTTGCTATGCCTGCAGATATTGGCCTGATTTTTGGTGTGTGGGCAGATAATGACTAGTTACAAATCGAGTTCACATTTCGTCCCAGTTGACTTATTTTGACCGTTTTACGGCTCCTGAACATAGAAAATTTTATGAATAATAGAAATTTTCATGACAAATACACATGTACAGTCTTTTTTTCGCAAAATTAAATTGTATACCCAAAATTAGATCAAAATCTGTTAAATTTTTTAAAGTATTAGCAAAAATAAAAAATTGGTACCTTAAATTTTGCCTAAATTTGACCATGTCACGTTTTTTTCTTATAAGTACATTTGATTTAATTTTCACAGCCAGTTTACATGTGGATTTAAGCTGATGAATTTTGAATTTGAAAGTATAAGCTTAAAAATTAGTCTAGCTATTGAAGTTTTTTAGTAGCCTTAATGTATTTGTATTTTCTAGCATCATGACCCTACTTTTGTTTACCTGGTAATCCAAAAATTGGCATAATGTTAGATTTAATTGTAAATATTCATATTCTTCCATACATTTCCTATGTACATACCAAAATTTCGGTCAGTATTGCATAATTTGTTGAAGTTACAGGCCCAAACATAATGCACCTTGTAAAAAATCAGGATATATATTTACTCACTTAAAATAAGAATGGCTGAGACTTTTTTTCAGGAATATAACATCATTTAATCAAGATTCAATTGTATACCGAAAATTAGATCTGAAAAATGCATTTTTTTAAGTTATTAGCATAAATATAATATCAGTACCTTAAATTTTGCCCAACTTTGGCCATGGCACGATTTTTTCCTGTAAGTACTGTGGATGTTATTTTCACAGCATGTACACATAAGGATTTAATCTGTTAAAATCTGAAATTTGAAAATAAAAGCTGCAAAATTAGGCTAGTTATTTAATTTGTTTGGAGGCTCTTGTTGTATTCCCTTACATTGTCAAGCAGTCCACTGAGTTCACTGTAGGTCATTCAGTGCAACTCTTAATGCTCCCCAGGCTATTATGTATATCCCATCACTTGGGCAAGCCCTCTCTCTTGTTGAGCTTGATCAGGCTGCCAGCATAAATACCACAGGGAGCCTTTCTCCCCCCCCCCCCAATTCTGTTGACAGATGTGTACTCTAAACAAGATGAATCTTATAATTTCACATTTTTTCAGCGATGAACAGTAACAACAGAGACCCCTCCCTGACCCACCGCTTCGATACACAGGACTAATATACAAGACAAAGCTTATAAATTTTATGTTAAAAAAATTCTTTTTGTCGAGACTTGGACAATTTTAATTTTTTTAAAGAAAAAAATTTTCAGGAATTTAATCCTAATATTCAAATATGGTAAAATATTAGGACCTAATGTAAGTACTAATTGACAAGATTTTAGAAGATATAAATACTTGGTAGCATTTCATTCATATCTCTTCAAGTTGGCAGGGCCTAGGTGTTAAACCTAGTTTTTAAAATTAGGAATATTGGTCAAACTTTGTGGGATTAATTTTTAACTCGTATGGCCATATATTTAACTTTTGAAAACTTAATTACCTTCACACATTATTTGTTTATGAAATGGAACTTTTATATGACACTTACCGTAGGCCCATTTTTTCCCTTGGTGCATCACTAAATGGTTTCAGGCCAAAGGTTTCATTTATTACACAGTCCATATGCTTTAGCTCATGTCCATTATTCTATAATTTACAGAGGTTCATTTAAGCTGGGCCATTTTCTCTTAGCTTTTCAAATGGTTTCTGTAGTCACTTGCTTTGATTACAGATGCAGGGTCCCACTCCAGGTCACTGGAAGTCAGCTATGCCAGGGTTTCTGATTTGTTACAGTCACTGGGGGAGATCCCCTGCTGTGACAGGTGTACAGTTATTCTCATATCACCACCCCAATCCCCCCCCCCAACCCAACCCACCAAGTGTTATGCAATAATTGTTATTGTTTTCACTGTATCTCCTTAATTGTAATGCTGTTTCCACTCCGATATGCAAATACTTTCCTTGAAAAAATAATTCAAGGTGTAATCCAGAAGATGCAATGTTGTGTAATGTAGCATTTTTAAAGAAATCAATTTTCTTTTAATTGATTTTAACAAATATAATTGAACCCATCAGTATGCTTAAATTATTATAAAATATGAAGCACATTATGGATAAATAAAGACACAATTAAAAATTGTGAAATCTAAATCAAGTATTATTTTTAGATATTTATTGTTTTGCAGATTTAAAAGATATATTTTTGTGGTAAAAAATAAATTAACATTTGTATGTATGATGTGGTGTTATCTGACAAGATTGAGATTTATGATGATGCAATTGAGAATTATAAAATCAACTTTTAAATTCAGATATATATGTTAAATTGAAAATGTATAGAAATATAAACTTAAACTTGAAAATAATTGATGTGATAAAAAAATTAGGATTTAATACAAACATTTGTTCATTATTTTCCTGCCTCAGCAGAATTTGAGATCAGGCTTTGTTTGCCCTGTTTTATGTTGTTAATTAGCTATATTTCAACTGTATACATTTCATAAAAAAATACATATATATTTAATAATATATATTATACAAAAATTAGATTCAATTGAACAAATGTGTAAACTACTGAAATGTCAACAGTTAATTGAAAAACCAACTAATGATCATGGTAATAGTACAGATCATTTGTTCACAAACTGCTCACATGCTTTAGTTTTAACATTAGGAAACACATGGTCAGGTCACAAAATATTTTTTGCAACAATTTCTTGCTCATCAATACAAACCAATCATATAAACCAACCATGGCCTTTATTACCTCTTCCTCTTACACTTTATCTCCATTTGATATTATTTTAGATTTTTACCTTCAAGGTTAAAGTCAGCTGAGCACAGTGACCCATAGGTCCCTTGTTCTACATTTTAGAGCTGATTATAGAAAAACACTCAGAAGCTTATATCTCAGGAACCATTAAGTGGATTTTCACAAAACTTACAATGATCATTGGGACTAATGGTCTGTACATGCTGTATAATTTTGGTGGCGCCACCTGCAATTTCTGATTTTTTAATAAATTTTTATAAGATTTTTCAATTTTGCCTTGTGAGCAGGATATCTCTAAACGGAATCACCGTTGGAATTTTATTTTATCAGTGAAGATGAATATCAACAAAATCTTGGTCAAGTGCGACGATGGGTGACCTTGACCTATTTTTCTTTGTTTTAGAGCTGATTATACAAAAACACTCAGAAGTTTATATCTCAGGAACCATTGTGTGGATTTTCACAAAACTTACTATGATCATTAACCTATGACCTGAACTTAAAAAATTTTACAAAATTTGACAAATATTTCTAATTTACTCCAGGTGGGGGGCATTTGTGTCGTTCCAACACATCTAGTTTCGCTCTCTGCATTTACCTAGATTTTATAGGGAAAAAGCTTAAAAACCTTTTAACATCTTCTTCCTTGAAACCTTCTAGCAAATTGTCCATATTTCACAGAAATAATCCCAGAAACAATCTCTCTCAAGTTTCTTTGAATGGTTCCAGTTCGGTGATTTTTGGCAGAGTTTCAGGATGTTGATCTAAGTCATCTGTCCAAAAAAGCTTATGTCATCACCAAATTTTATGCCAGTGTTGGTCACGAGTCATATCAGAATTGAGGTATTGGTGGCGCCACCTGCATCAGCCTTTTTTTGTACAGGGGGTCATCAGTGTCTGTATTATATAGTGAGGGCTACAAAGAACTTCTTCTCTGAAACCATATGGCCATATTGTTTAATATCGCACAGATATGATCCTAGGCTAGTGCTTTCTGAAGTTTGTTCAAATGGTCTCTGTTTAGTGACTTTGGCTGAGTTATAGGAAGCTGAATTTAGTCATATGCCATTTTAGCTCAGAGGCTACAAAGATCTTCTCAAAGCCACTGGGCCAAATTCTTAAATTTCACACAGTAATTATCCTCAGATGTTGATAATTCAGGTTTGTTCAAATGTTTTGGTTCAGTGCTTTTTGGCTGAGTTATGGGAGATGAACTTAGCCAGTTTGCTGTATCTTCCTATATGAGTTATAAACCTGCAAAATGTTTTTCAACTGACACCACTGAGGCCAATTTGTTTAATATTTTACAAGAATAATCCCCACAATAATTCTTGTCATTTAATAATTGTCATTAATGGTTCAACGAGAATGATTTTTGGCTGAATTATGGAGATTGAATTGAGCCATTTTACCATATATGTTAGCTGTTTGAAGCAGTTACACCTAGCCTGGCACCAGTTTATCAGCATCTTTAACATCATGCTACTAGAATTCAGGTTAAATTGCTTGGCAGACTACCAACTATTTCAGATTTGGCAACAGGCCAAAGGTCAGCCTGGATCTATAAATTTACAGCTTTGGCAGACTGGCAACTGTATCAGATTAGGCAACAGGTCATAAGTTCACTCAGGGAGGCCAAGTATAAGTCAAGAGTTCACTCAGTGCAGAATCTGCATTCTATTTATAGCTTTGGCAGACTGCCCACTGTATCAGATTCAGCCCAAAATGCCATTCTGGATCTATTTATAGCTTTGGCTAACTCCAAACTGTGTCAGATTATGCAACAGGTCAAAAGTTCACTCAGTGTAGCCAGGTGCCCCCGCCTTATAAAAAACTGCATTGTCAGCTACAAACCCTAATATGAATGACTCATAATTGTTTGCTGATGTCACTGAAATCTAAGATCACTTGCTTCATAGGAACATAGATTATCGTCTCTTTGTTATAAAGCCTTTCATGACATGCATAATGCACTAACTAGATCATAAACAAACCACCGGGGGGGGGGGGGGGGGGGGGGGGGGGGGGGGCATAGATCAAAGATGAACTTTGAGGTAATAGATCAAATGTTTACTTTGGGGGAACAGATCAAAGATTATCTTAATGAGGGGGGACCTCCGTTCATGTGTGGTCCTGTGAGCCAGTCATGTGGCCTAGCCAGGGCTCTGGGCCCAGGGTTGGCCCAGGGTCCTCCAAAAGCACCAGCCTGTGCGCTGTACACACATGCAAACCAGTAAAACAAACAGAGAGCAGTGCAAGTGACTGCAACTGCACACATGGTCAGTCAACCAACTGGTCAGCGCTGGTCAGTGAGTAGCACATTGAGTGCCTGCATTAGGCAGGTCAATATGTCACTTTGGTCAGGAAAAACTGCCCGTAATCTGTAATAGCCAGGTGGTGGTATTTCACAGGTTTCATCCATAGATAGTATTATGGAATTTTGAAAGGGACTGATATCCATTGGTCTAAATAGCCAGTTGACCGCATTTCACAGGTGGTAGTTCATACAGGTTAGACTTTATAATGGATTTTGATAAAACACATAAGAAATATTAATCAAATTAATATCTCACCTAAGTACTATTTCCAGCAAAATGCATGCATATTCAGTGTGGTAAGAGGTCACTACACTTTGGTGGCACCACCCTGACTTTCCAAAAAATCTGATGATGAGTATTTACCAATACAGTTTCTCACAAGAATTACATTCTCAGCAAATTCATGCATATTTAATGAGGTCAGAGGTCACATAATACGCAACAGGCATATTATGCATCATGGTCTTGTTATTTTTGTAGGCTTACATGACCTTATTTCTGCTGAGTTACTAAAACTATCTCTCTACCATTGATAATTATAACGTTGTTGTAGGTTCATACATGTCTTTTGAGTGATTTGTTAAACTGAGGAACATAAAAGATGATTTCAGGTCTCACATCAGTACATTACAATAAAGCATGTGAATGTATGTTTTTCAGAGTTGTACAGAATACATTATAACATTATATGCAGTTTACCATGTGAAACTCACACCTGACTAGTATCAGCACACGGGTGTTATGAATAACAGATGTGATCCGTACTAATAGTTCTACGCTAGTTGTGTGTGCAGCTTCTGACTTCCAAGACATGTGTATAACGTGAAAGGTAGCACATCCTAAACTGTGGGCCTTGTAATTTACGTTAGCACAAGAACTGTGTATGGCATGCATTATTCATTTGGAAAATCGTGTTCACATATTTCCTTGCAGGTGTAAACAACATAGAGCCTGAAGGTGTGTTCTTGCACTTCACGTGATAAACTAAGCTCCAACTGTCATAGTATCATCAGCAGGAGGAGGTCAATTGTGTGTTTGTTACACCAGATAAAACAGATATTTTAGGCCAAAAAAATTTAAGGTATGGTTCTCAGGCACCACCCGCATCAATTTTTAACCCCCGCATCAACAATTTTTATTTTGATTTTCAATAAAAACTTTTCAATATTGAGCTGCTGCCGCTCCGACATTTCTTTCATGAAGATAAAATCATACAATTTCCTTTGTTTTGTAGTGCTTTTACTTATTTAGCAAAATAAAACTGTTATTATTTTTATGCTTTTCCCTTATCATTTGACATTTTTATTGAAACATACCAAAAAAATTAAAATAAAAAAAACGCCCGCCCGTATTGATTTCTGAAAAAAAGTGCCTGAGAACCATGCCTTTTTTTTTATTTTGGCCTTACAGCTAAAATTTGTGCAGATAGTAACTTAATTAAAGAAATTACAATAAAACAATTTGTCAGCTGGAAAGAACAATAACCAGTATTAGTGACTAAATAATAAAAAACTAGATGTGTCGGAATGACACGAATGCCCCCCGCCTGGGGCAAATTAGAAACATTTGTAAAATTTTGAAAAATTTTTTAATTTCAGGAGGAGTCGTATGGTCAAAAGTAGGTCAACAAGGGCAAAATGCAAACTTGATCTGTAACAGGTCATTATCAAGCAACACACCAAAAATCAGGCCAGTTTATGCAGGCACTGCGAAAAAAAGTCCATACATGTGCACTTTTTTATGAAATTTTCTATGTTAGAGCACCGTCAAACAGTCAAAAGTAGGTCAACTGGGACAAAACATGAACTCAATCTGTAACTGGTCATTATCTGCCCACACATAAAAAATCAGGCCAGTGTCTGCAGGTATTGCGAAGAAAAGTCTGTACAAGTGAAAATTTATATTTTACATGAAATTTTCTATGTTCAGGAGCCGTAAAACAGTCAAAAGTAGGTCAACTGGGACAAAATGCGAACTCAATCTGTAACTGGTCAATATCTGCCCACACATTAAAAATCAGGCCAATATCTGCAGGTATTGCGAAGAAAAGTCTGTACAAGTGTATTTGTCATGAAAATTTATATTTTACATGAATTTTCTATGTTCAGGAGCCGTAAAACAGCCGTAAAGTAGGTCAACTGGGACGAAACGCGAACTCAATCTGTAAAGGCCAAAACACTGGCGCGGACGGCACGCGGGCGGCAAGCCGTCACGCAGCAGGTACGCGGCAGATTTAAAACACACTGAGCGGCACGCGGGCGGCAAGCAGCAATTTACAGTTCGAGTGGAAGACCTTGGTGAAGGTCATATATTCCAAAGAGTATTTGGCCTACATACATTTGATAGGAAGGATGAACAACAGTCCGGAGCCTGAATCAAGTGATGAGGATGACATACTTCTACCATATCTAATCCGATTAAAAGCTATGCAAAAAAGGAAAAGAAGATGGTGGGTCCATGACATTCTTGAGAGAAGAAAGAAATACGGCGAATACCATCGTATAGTGAAAGAGCTGGAGCTTGATGGGGAGAGGTTTCAACAATATTTTAGATTGTTGAGCATGCAGTTTTCACATATTCTGCATGTTGTTGGTCAACGCGCGCCAGAGACGGAGCTTCATGATAGTTACTTTGTTGCAAACATGGAATACGTAAATAACTACTTGTGTACTAGGCCTACACATAGGCGTATTGAGTTTTCTTAGCTCAGCCGACTTTCAGTCATGCTGGGCTATAGCGATGGGTCTTTGTCCGGCGTCCTTCCGTCTGTCCGTCCGGCCGTCCGGCCAGCCGTCCGTCCGTTAGCAGGGCACAAATCGTAACTGTAGGGGCTAGGGCCATGAACCCTATGCAGTCTTAGAGGTTATAAAAAGATCTCCTTGCAAACCTGAAATTAGGTCACTGCGACCTATATTTTCGAAGTTATGGGGTGTGTTTGCACCCCCCAGAAATAACTCTTTGAGACAAAATTTTCATCCCAAACCTTCCATCTTTCACATACAGCTCACCTACCAACAGGGGAAGAACCATAATTTTTTTTAGGTCAAAAGGTCAAAGGTCAAGGTCACAGGGGCCTCTTCTTTGAAAAGCCTGTGGATGCATTTTAAGCCAACCCTTTCATCCCAATTCTTTGATCTTTCACATATAGCTCACCTACTAAGTTGGAGAAGAATCCTATAGATTTTGAGGTCACAAGGTCAAAGGTCAGGTTCACAGGATCCACTACTTTGAAAAGGTTGTGGACACATTTCAAGCTAGACTTTTCATTCCAAACCCCCAGCACTGATATCGCTTCTCTGCCAACAGGGGAAAAGACCTGTTGATTTTGAGGTCAAAGGTCAAGTTCACAGCACCCACTTCTTGCGTGGAGTCTTTTTTAGGCAAACTTTTCAATCTGTACCTTCAATCTGTCATATATTGCTTACCTACCAATAAGGGAAGAAGCCTATTGATGTTGAGGTCAAAAAGTCAAAGGTCAAGGTCACAATATTTAATTGTTCTAAATGCTTGTGAGCATATTTCAAGTGTAACTGTTCAACCCAAACCTTCAGTCTTTCACATATGCCACATCTATGCATCACTCAGTTTGACTCAAACTTCATATTTATGGGTCTTTTTGCTTGAATAAATAACTTATTGATTTTGGGGTCAGCTGGTCAGCAGGTTAAAGGTTGCAGGTCAAAGTTATTCACCCATTGGTTGCAAAGTAATTACACCAGATTTAAGTGGTTAGTAGTTACCCATCATTTAGAAAGAATCCACTTGATATATGGGCAAAAAGCCAAGGTCATAGGTCAGGGATGTTCACAATTACTTATTTTATAGACCATCTCTATTTTTCTTGTATATATAACTATCCCACTCCAGCTGGTACATCTCCCTGTGTGGCTGTAATTGTGAGTGACACTGGTGACATATGACTCCCTTTTGTATCAGCCTATTAAGTGATAAGGCTCAGTGATAAGTACCTCGTTACTTCATAACAAAAACACTGTTGTCAGAATGCTTCAGCCAGGCATTAAGACTATGAGAGTATAGTATTAAGGTTTAGCTACTGATTTATAAGATGATGGGAACATTTTGCAGTTTATTTTATGGAATCTTAGCAATAAACTTAGTTTCCTAGATATCTGAATATTTTAATATATATCACCACATATAAAAGCAAGTGTTTGTTCTCATAATATGTGGATGTGTACCTTGATTAAGGATGGCTTTTTGTTTTATTTCAAGACTCTTAGTCATGCTTTCTGCATTTCTTTTCTTTCGGGTTTGGCAGTTTACCTACCCTGCTGACCCCATTGAAAAGCAGAGTGATAATAAAAAATATTGGACTTACACTTTTTACAATTGCACATCTATAAATCTGATATGAGAGCCTGGACATGCCTTTTGAATTATTTTGGGCATCCATTACTGGATAATTTGCCCCAAGTTTGGTCTCTTATTGGAGAATGTGGGATATCAAATGTCATACTTGTCAGAAATCCATTATGTCTGCCAGTTAGTCACCTTAGAAATTCTTTCTTCAGTGCAGTTTCAGTAATTTTTCTTTAATGTTTGGTCCGATTTAGAGAATGTTTGTTGTCTGATTTCAGACTTGTCAGAAGTCCAGTATGGACACCAGGCAACCATCTTTTAATTCCTTTTGATCATTTTATCTCAAGAACAGTTAAAGTGAATGCAGTTGGATGTATATTTATGTAATCTTGTAAAGGATTGGGTCAAATATTTCTGAATAAATATTACCATCATTTATAAAAGTGCGGTACAGTTGGCTTGTATTGAATAAAAATTCACACAGAAGCACCTGTTTCTCAATAATTCTTGCATGTATTTCCTTGATTTTTGCTATATATTTTGATCTTATATTTGCCCTTTGTGGTGTTCCTTTTGAGACTGACAGGTTTCAAGCAAGCTGTTGGAATAGTTCCTGATAGCTTAACAATCATGCATTTTCCTCAGACCATCAATTCACTGTGTTTTAACCAGACATAGGTGATATATATTTCTGTTGTCATAGAAAATTTTCAACAAATTGGCAAATTGGTTCTTCAAAATTTGACTGGAAGTTGTGAATCTCAGTCCATGATGTCACAGGTCATGCTTGGCAGCTGAGCGTCATGACCCATGGGTCACTTGTTATATTGAGGCTTCAGTACACTTGTGGTTGGTCTATCTTATATTTCAGCTCCTCCAGCCAATTTGTAAATTGCATTAAAGGTAAATGACAAGTACAAATAAACAATTAACATTATATATATAAACATTAACATTAAATATATTGCTGTCCACATGCTGCTTTTGGGACCGGTTTGCTGCACGGCAGACAGAGTACACAGGTTATATACTTACCAGACACACCTAATTCTGTACCAATGGCGTTCCATATATTCACTGCCTTCCCTACGTCACGGTAGGAAGGGTCCTCGCAGTTATATAGGGAAGGTCTCTTTTGGACCTCAATAATTAATCTGTCAATCCGAACATTTGACATCTTCCCCACGTGTCGATGTGACGACCTTGTTGGTAACACGTGACTAGGAAAACCCTATTTTTTTATAATGTAATGTCAGTATCGGAAATCCCCCACGCGGCAAGCGCGCGGCAAGCGGCAAAAATCGCTCCGGGAGCGATCGCAGAAACTCGCCGCGTGGCCGCCTGTGTGCCGCACGCGTGCCGCACGCGCCAGTGTGTTTTGTCATAAGTCATATATAGGGAGCGATTTTTGCCGCTTTGCCGCCCGCGTGACGCACGCGTGCCGCCCGCGCCAGTGTGTTTTGGCCTTAACTGGTCAATATCTGCCTACACCAAAAATCAGGCCAATATCTGCAGGCATTGCGAAAAAAAGTCTGTACATGTGTATTTGTCATGAAAATTTCTATTTTTCATGAAATTTTCTAAGTTTAGGAGCCTTAAAACAGTCAAAAGTAGGCCAACTGGGACAAAACGCGAACTCGATCTGTAACTGGTCATTATCTGCCTACACACCAAAAATCAGGCCAATATCTGCAGGCATTGCGAAATAAAGACCGTACATGTGTATTTGTCATGAAAATTTCTATTTTTCATGAAATTTTCTAAGTTTAGGAGCTGTAAAACGGTCAAAAATAGGTCAACCGGGACGAAACGCGAACTCGATCTGTAACTGGTCTATATCTGCCCACACACAAAAAATCAGGCCAATATCTGCAGGCATAGCGAAAAAAAGTCCGTACAACTGTTTGATTTCGGAATGACGGAAGAACGGAAGGACGGACATGGGTAAAACTATATGCCCCGGCCACTTTGTGGTGGGGGCATAAAAAAAATTATTCTGTTGTTGTCCATATGTTCTGTTTCAGGGTTTTAGTCTGCCCCAAACAGGGGCACCCATTGGTTTTTGCCATTATTTATTAACTAAATTCAGTTTATTTTGAAAAATTACATGTCAGTAAATCACACAGGTACTTCAGCTATTGTTTACAAGGAGACCACCACCACACCATGCAAAGAATTTGAGTGAAACAAAAAGATTAATATATGATAAAACAATCTTATTTTTGTCATGACAATAACTGAGATGGTAAGATCAAGGACTGTTTGATAGCAGTTTGTTGGATGATTGGAGTATTAGGTACCATAAATATTATGACATATATTTCCTGCATGGTTACTTTACAAGGATCTAAGCATCTAAGAAGTTGTGAAGTGTGTATTTAATATGTTTGATTATAATATTTCACTCTCTGCATTCCAGAGTGCACATACTTTAATCAAAGCTGGATTCAGGTTCTAAATGATACTGTTTGTTCAGTATTACATGATAAAAAGCTTTTCCTTCAGTGTAAGCCTGATCCAGAGATTCATAGTGAATGATTTGATTGGTCCATTTGCCTTTTGAGGAATGCATTACAAAGAACAGCCGTATATACCAGAGGCCTTTATCTGTGAAGGCCTGATCAAGACATTCAGATGGATTCTTTTGATTGGTCAGTTTGCTTCATGTATACAGCATGATGGAGAACTGATGAATAAACCAAGGTCTATGGGGGGAATACATCATTGAATGCCTGATCCAGAAATTTGATGGATACCTGTCAGTTAATAAATTTGCCTCATTAATAATACATAAAAAAATGAAAAAAACCAGGGCCTCTGTTCAGTGGATTTGTTACACTGACATTCAGGGAGACACCTTGATTGGTCACTTTGATTGGCTCATGAATCTTTTATGATGGAGAACAAAGATAAAGGGAGCGTGTTTATATTCTGATATCACCGACCATGTCAGTCTCATCCACCTCTAGATGTTTCAGGTCCTTTCATTATTGTAGATTTTCTCGGCTCCCTGGGGAGAATTCAGCCCATGCAGCCATAAAAAGGTGCTATAGGGTTATTCATTCTATATTTTGCCTGCCACCCATGCAAGACCTGAGCACTCATTCACTCCTCAGTGGAGAGGGCACAACCATTGTGGTAAAGTCTTTGGCCAGAAGTCTTAGCACTGAAGGTGGTCTCCTTAGGGAATCGAACCAACAACCTTGCTGTCAGCCATCCATTGCCTTAACCATTACACTACCATGCTCCAAGTATCCAACCAAGTACCTGAATCTAGGCCTTCCAACAGCCAAGGCCTGATCCAGAGATTCAAAGAGAGAATTGTTCAGTTTGCCTCAGAATAATGCATGGTGCATGATGGGGAACTTTGCACAGAACATGGCCAATTATTCAAGTTTGGAATATATCAGTTTGCCTCAAGGCTAAACCACTAAGCTAAAGTTCTGGAATTAACATTTAACAAATTGAGTTGAGGTACCATGTATAAATATATGAGGGCTGTTGGCTTATCACAGGGCTGTGTACTCAGTTCTCCACAGGATTTGTATCACTGATATCAACATCCATATATTGACATAATCTTGCACAACATAAATGTGTACTGTGTGTATCAGAATAATATCAGCGTATTTACAACTCAGCATGAAGCTGACTATTATACTCTGACTATGTATCTGGCAGAGTTCATCAAGTACATCTCTCTGTGTTCTTCAAATGAGGCAAAGTAGTAACCAAACAGCAAAGGACTGAGTGCTTTAAACGTCTTCCATGAAATTATGTTCAGGCACTGCTTTTGATGTTTTACTGTGTATGAAGTATCCTGAATCACCGGCTTATTCTGAGAAATGTTTACTCATTTACTGTGATCAATATTACTGGAGCATGATGAAAGGAAGTGAAATCATATAAAATACTTCAAAATAAGTATAAATTTTTCCTTTTTCATCACTTGGCAAAGCAGCAAAGGTGTTGTTCCTAATGATTTATTTCACTAAGCATAATTAAGAGATTTATGTCTTCTTGCCTGCACCAGAATCTTGCATCTTGTTAGTGTGTTTGTTTGTATGCTTATTCACAACATGACTCACACAGTCATGAAAGGATGGAATCTCATGAAATTATCAGGGCATTTCAAGAATAGGCCACTGGAAAATTGATTAGATTTTGGTGTAGATGCAGCACATGATCCAGATTAAGGAATGCCATCAAGAAATATTCACAAATGTACAGTCACTATTGCCTGAATGAACATGCAAATATAGGCTGAATAAGTGAATGCAAACTCAGTTTTTGGAGCATCTCTCATATAGTGGAGGCCTGCATTCCTTGGAATGCAGATTTCTAGATTTTAGCTCACCTGATTTTCAGTCATGATGAGCTGGTTCAATGTCTTTTTGTGTTGTCCTTTTATCTATCAGGACAGCCAACCAGATGGTTAGATAATGGACTTTCCATTATATGGCTCAATTAATATTCAGCCTTATTAGAATTCACCAAAAAGACCTTTAATACATTCAGGCAGTTTCTGGCAAAATCCCTATTATGCATATGAGCAATATGCCAGCATCTTCCATATATTGCAGGAGTGTTCGGTTAAAGCATCGCTGATTATATCAATAACAGCCATGTACATGGGTAGAAATAATTGGTCTGTGTGTATTTGCAGGATGTGAAGTAAGCACCATATATTCTCTGAATCGCCATGGAACCAGATTTCCTGGAGAAGATGAGGTTGTGGCTATAAACACATTTTTACCAACAATAAGGGACCAAATTGTGGCTAATACACGCAGAGGTCTGTGACTAGTATTATAAGGTTTTTAATTAACTGTGCATTGTAATCTGTTTCTTATATAGGGCTGTAACAGTCCATTATATCACATTGTGATACATCATGTTTTCTCACAATACGATACTGCATATGATTCCCACAAAGCTAGTTTTATATTTTTATTTCAAGCCTCTGTCCAATGAAGGAAGGTCAGACTTCTTCTAATCTAATTGAATTATTTCCAAACCATAAATTAGATTCTAATAATAAAAAAAAATAACCAGTCAGATGCCATTATTGTTACTGACCTATGACATCTCATCTTACAAGTAACATACCTCATATGATGATTAGAGCCCAATATTTATTGTCTAACATGGCTTTCTATTGGATGATTACATATGGTCAAAACACAGAAATATCATGATGATACCAATATAGTATGTATTGTATATCTTTGTATTGTGATGTATTAGTGCACCAGTGTATCAATACAGCCCTAGTATCATAGAGAGATCACAATTAACACATGAAACCTCATTATAAGAATAAAATACAATTTGTCTTAGATTGATTTAATACTCTTTTAAAACTGCTTTTAGAACAAAATTGTAATAATCACATGTATAAAGTAGTGAGTTTTTTTTTTATTTCAGTATTATTATTTAGTTTTCTGATTTATTGTTTAGTGTATTGTAATAATTTGCATCATAAATCAGCCTTTTTTACCTCTTGCAAATAGTGTATTTTTTTCTCTAGATAAAGTCAAAATAAATGACAGGAATCACACATATATTCCAGGAGAGCTATGTATGAATCAAGTGTTGTCACTGAAGTTCTGGAAACCAACCATGAAGCCAGTTGATGGATTAGAAAACACAGAAGGCGGACTGCTGGAAATCAGAGATATAGGTAAGGTTAGAAAACATAGGACTGCAGTAAATCAGATCTATAGGTAAGGTTAGTAAAACACAGGACTGCTGGAAATCAGAGATAAAGGTAAGGTTAGTAAAACACAGGACTGCTTGAAATCAGAGATATAGGTAAGGTTAGAAAACACAGGACTGCTGGAAATCAGAGATATGGGTAAGGTTAGAAAACACAGGACTGCTAGAAATCAGATGTATGGGTAAGGGTAGAAAACACAGGACTGCTAGAAATCAGAGATATGGGCAAGGTTAGAAAACACTGGACTGCTGGAAATCAGAGATATGGGCAAGGTTAGAAAACACAGAACTGCTGGAAATCAGATATATGGGTAAGGTTAGAAAACACAGAACTGCTGGAAATCAGAGATATGGGCAAGGTTAGAAAACACAGGACTGCCGGAAATCAGAGATATAGGTCAGGTTAGAAAACAAAGAAGGAGGACTGCTGGAAATGAAGATTTACAGGTTAAACTCAGGGTTCATTGAGAGCAAAATTATGTTTCTAAGGATTTATTGATTTGTGAAAAAAAGTCAAATTTTTGACAGTTTTTCTCCACTTTGGCCAATTTTCCAGGATTTTTTTTTAAAGATAAAATCATCCCTGTTTAACCAAAGATACCTTCATTCAGAGAATAGCTGAGACATAGTTTCAGCACTGCATGGTAACTAAAGATGAAAATCTCCTATCCCAATACATGACTCACTAAGGTTATGTACTTCAAAACCATTGTTTTATCATGGTGTATGGTTTGTTTGTTCCCACCAGTAGTTAATGGTTGTTCTTGATGGTTCTGTTAATTAACATTATGCAAATATATTACTATAGGTAATTATCATTATGAACTGGTAATAAGTTTACATCAGGCTGTTTTATTTATTTGTGCCTGCTTTATAGTGTTATCTATGACAGTAATTCTGTTTTGTTGTAAACCCAGATTTAATTATGCATTTTTATCTCTGTGTGTACCATGACATACTGGCAACCATCTGGTGGCTAATTGTTGAACTGTGCACAAGCAGTCGTTCAACTAAAAGGAGACGAGCTATTAAAATCAGGGTTGACAAAAAGAAACCATTACAAGTCACTTTCAGTATCAATTAATTTACAACAATACTCCATTTGAATGATTTAACGTGCAGTACCATTTGTTAAATGTTGTCTAGACTTAACGGTATTCACACTTGTTCATAATCCATTAAGTATTAATAAAGAAAATTTTACTGTACTTCAGGTACAAGATGGAGGATGAGATTCCCAAAGTTCTTCAGTGAAAATGTGGAGTTTGACATGAAGTGTACAGACTATAACCGTGTGAGAAAAGCTGCACAATATTTATACATGGGACTAACTGCTACATCCGGTAGGACTACACAGTTTATATTTGAGCAGTGAAAAACTGCATTATTTTGGTGGTCTAACTTCACTAAGATATTGCAGAATATATCAATAACATTACTAACAAATCATATTTAAGTTCATTTTTCCAAAAGAATGATTTCAAACTTAAAGTCAGTTTCTGAAAGTCAGATGTGGAGTTTATTGTAACAATAGTATATTAGCAGCTTGTGTTCAAGTACATTTTATGCTGTCATATGAATTGACAATTCCTCTGCAAAAAATAATCATGTTTAATGTCCATGTTTGTTAAAACAGCATCCCTGCTACACTATAAAAATGCCTGTCATTCCATAATTTGAGAGTTAATGTTAGAGTTGCAAGATATATTCAGTTAATGTTTCATTGTATTTCACTTAGAATAGCAGGACATTCATGATTTTCCTTAAAGCCAGTTATTCAACTGGCTTACTTATAGAGTTTGTGAATTCTGACTTTATCTATAATTAACTTTAAGGGATTCCTGCGAAAAAAATTCAAATAATGTCCCTGTGACTGATAAATGAGCATGTTTATCCACAAGCTGTTAGTAAACAAGGTACAAGGCCCATGTTGACAAACAGAAAAATATGATGGAGCTGAAAGGTCACTAGTTTTTGTTAGTCTTTGGCCATGGTTTGCTAAGTGACAATGGCCTGTGTTGTAGGGCATGGTGAGTGTGGGTCTGTCCCCCCTGAGGAGGACACGTTACTGCTGTACCTTGACTCATGTGCCAAGTACATCAGTACCAGACTAGCAGGGGATGACATGGAGAAGCTGGAAGCGAGCAAGTTCATCTACAGTCAGTCAGTCAAGGACATGCTGGATGATCTCACACACAGGCTGGGGCTCCGGCAAAATTCAGTCAATTTGAGTAAGTAAGAGCTACAACACCATAGGCTAACTGTCAGATTTGCTGAAGCTGGTCTTTATAATCAGTATAAATGTTTATGGTTTATTTAAGGGTGGTCTGTAAATGTGGTTCATTGGTATGTGGATTTAATATCTGCAGATATTGTATATTATTCATATGAATGGTATAAGGAAAAATAGTTTTTTTGCAAACTGATTGGTTGATAAAATAAAATATCTTGTGTAACACTGATATCTATATAACATATTTGAAACAAACATTCTCTTTGCCATTACATCTTAAATCAACTATATTCTGGTTGGATTGAGATATGAAGGTACACTTTCCTTAAATCTAACTTTCATTATAATCCATGAAGCTCCAAATTTGAAGAACCCATTTTTTAAATACAATTAATAAAAAAACAACTGAATGTTTACTTATATATGCATATATTTATGAACACTAATGTACATATGTCAACCCAAATTTTAGCTCAGAATTGAAACTAAACAAAAATCAAGCACCCTTATGCAATAACTACACAATATATTCTTGTAACAGATTTTTTGCCTTATTCTGGCTTAGGATTTAAATTAAAATCTTTTTAATTTTCCCATTTGAATTTTGTACCAGTATAATCTTTACTTTCTACATACAGCTATAGTCACTCTGATCAGATCCTTTAATTGGGCTCTAGACACCTCTGTTTTCTTGTTAGCATGAGTATAATACTTATTTTTGAATGACATAGCTATGTAACATATTAATTTTCATGTCTAGGAGAGTGCATATTTGTTAAGTTTCCAGAGCTGTTTAATTTATTTTGCAGCTGTTGCTATAGCAATGTATGAAGCATGTCGTTTTGAACATGCTATCTACCAGTACGCCCCCTGGTGTGAAGCTCTGTCCAATGAGATGTTAAACATGATGATATACGCACAAGACATGAAGTATTACTGGCGTTACGGACATGGTCGCCAGATTAACTATGAGCCGAGCTGTCTACTCCTCAAGGATATAGTCCATTCCTTGGTGTAAGTACCCCTGGATAATGAATTGTGATGATTTATTCAGATAATGATTACTAGGGTAAATGGTATATAAAATAAAATTCTCTTTGCCATTACACATTGACCTTCAGCCACATGGGGGTTTCTTTAATGATAGTTCACACTGTTTGCCAGTGATCAGCTGTAGGATCCATGTAGCGTCATATTGATCCTCTGGCATTACGCCCAGATTACTGGCGCCAGAGTGTCATGACGTACGTCTGAGGATCGCATTACAAGGCCTTATGAAGATGCGAATATTTTCGTCATTACTGACAATGTTTCATGGGCTACAGGTACACTGTCAATCAACATACACCAGACCATTCATTAGCATTTTTTGTGTACTTTCTAATAATACCAAATATGTGGGAGAAAAGTTCCTGTTTAACCCAGCACATTGGTAAACCCCTCGGCATGTTTGTTGAATTTATGACCGCATGAACACAAGCATGGCTAGCACGGATACAGGATGCAGGCAACTTGCAGGCGACACAGGAAATGACCCACGTCCATGGAGACGGTGTTTCAGTTTTTGTTGCGAGCTCACATATATACTATTGTGTTTATTCACCATTCTAAGCATTATATTGAGATTATGGGCCGTTTACCACAATATGATTGCAACCAGATGCAAGACCACAGCAATACATTCCTCCATATTACTAGTATAACGACTCGAGTAGGCTTACCAGCCCATTTATCCGATTGCCTGCTGCGTTGGGTTGTCACGGCTAGGATCCATGTCGATCCACATTGCCCATGTATTCTACAGTTTTGACAGTTACACTTCATGGTTTTCAGCCATTCTGAAAATCCAGGAAAACATAACAAGAAAATTCTGGTTTTTTTTCCAGTCAGAGATTTGTAAGGCAAATTTGAGAAAATGGCCTCAGTATAGGAAAAAGGAAGGGATTTTGATTGTCCAAAGTGTAAGAGTGGTTAGTCTTGTATATATTGTCCAAACTTTGATCCACGAGGTGATTTACTGTGGTGCACAAATTTAAGCAACCGGTAACAGCAATCAACCTTTTAGTTAACTTGTATCAATCTACAGGACAATATCTCAAAAATGATTATATTGTTTTTCTTCTGTCATATTTCTTTCTAATTTAAAATTAAATTAAAATGTTCATTTGATACATATTTATCTCTTATTTATTCACAGGGATGCCAAGAATAAGCCGGAAGACAAGTCCAAAAAAATCACACTGCGTGTTGGTAATTCCAGGACATTGTTACCACTGTTGGTAAGATTAGGACTATTTCGTGATGAGAAGCCACTCATGGCAGACAATTATAAACATCATCGAAGGAGACAGTGGCAACTGGGAAAAGTGAACCCTTTCGCCAGCAACCTGGTATTTGTGTTGTTCAATTGTGGAGACGAGTATAAAGTGAGGACGTACCTGAATGAGAAGCCGATAGTTTTACCTGGTTGTGCCAGAAGTCTGTGTCCACTCAGCAGTATGCTAGACAGTTGGAAGGAGATCCTCAGCTCGTGTGACTTCCAGAAGCTGTGTCGTGATGATGATATAGATGTGAAAGCCTTTAATTATGATATGCATCATTTATAACCTGTAATCACCAGGTGTGTTTATAAGTTGGCATCAGGATGTCATAGCCCAGATTGCAATCTTGTCAAGTTTATAAGATGAACCAGCCCAGATTGTATTTAGATTTTGGGCTTGCCTAGATTAAAATTACAATCTGGTTATGCACATTTAAAATTAGACCAGCTCAGATTTTAACCAGAATTAAGACTTGCCCAGTCCTGTTGTTTTGGTTTGAAGAGAACAATATGGTCTGAACAGATTTTAAACTGGGCTAGTCAAGATAAGAATCCTAATGTTCAGCTGTTAATAATGAGAGTTGTATCAGGATCCTTATCTTGCCTAGCCTGTTTTACAATCTCTCCTGACCAGTTTTGAAGCCAACAAAACAGGAAAAGAGTTTGGGCTGGTCCAGGTCACAGTCTGGGTTGGTCTCCTAGATTATGGTTACAATCTAGGCTGGTATAGATTATGATCACAGTCTAGGCTGGTCTAGATCATGATCAGTCATGGCTGGTCTAGATTATGGTTACAATCTGGGTTGATTTTGATCATGATCAGTCTGGGCTGTTTCCATGTGAAAGAAGGACAGATGGTAGTTGGATCCTTATGAGATTAAACTGGTTGTGTGCTTCATTTTAATATTGTGCCTTTGGCATATTTAACCTTGTTGCATGGTCAGTCCCATATAAATCATTTTTGCAGATCTATGGTATAGACATATATGTCTTAAAACACAACATGTTGATCAGGTGGTAAAGTAATGGTCCGGTGGTCAATTGGTTGACAGGTTCAATAGTGGCCTTGACTTTTTTTAGTAAATTATATCGGTGAAGGTAGCCACCTTCAATTTTTTATGCTGACTTCATTAAGTGCTGTGTACACTTGCAGAATTGCTTTCAGACTATGACAGGGCTGTAACACACAATTATCCTGGCACCAACCAGCCTCCGTGTACTGCACCTGTGGGTATGCTGAGTCATAACACAACGGAACCCCTGAAAGGCACATTGTTTGTTAGTGAAACATCATTGTGGAGAACATTTTCCCCATTAAGCCTGCAGAGGGCTCAGCCTTGATGGGGCCAACTGAGAAAATTCTCACCTTTCCTCACCTGGATATGAACTCAACAGCTCCTGGTTTTGAGCCCTGTGCTCTGCTCCTAGACACCTCACATTGACTTGTGACTACATGCAAGATTTCCCACAAATTCATTTTGTTTTTTGCACATGTCGGGAACATTTGCATTTTATTAAAATATTCTTAGTAAAAGAGAAATTTTTAGTCATAAAACTGCAGAATTTAATGTTTCATAATTACCAATACATTTTTTCTCAGTGCAAGAACTTATGCACAACTTAATAGTTAAAGCATTTGTCTTAAAGCTTTGCTTTCATTTTGACTCTAATGTAGAACTTTCTTTCTGATGCACTGGTTTATGCACAATTGAGGCACCATTGATTCATGATTTTTTTCTTTCTTTCATTTTAGAGTACATTATTTTAGGATGGGCATATGATGTTATTTCATTAACCTGATTGTTTCTGTGATGTATTATTTCATCTTACCAGTATCTTTGATTCTTTATTTTAACAAGAACAAGAAAGCTTTGTTTGTTAAGTTGCATGCAGTAATATTTACTGGTCCACAGGTATTGACTCTGTACAAGGCATTCTTGGTGTCTGATACTTTTAATGATAAAATTTGTTAGCAGCATGGGAACATGGTTTACTGACTTGTGACATAGTTTGATTTTTAAATGAAGCTCTGCTATACTGTATTAGCTATATTATGTTTCATCATATGTATAGTACATTTGTCTACATGATTACGCATCTTTTGTTTCATAATAGATAAAAAAGGAAACTCTCATTATACTGAACATTTTAACAATGACAATAAAGGAATTCTTATCCTGATAGCATACCAGATAAAGAATATGTAGGTAACACTGTGGTATAATTGAGATATTTTTGAGTTTACATGTAATTGCAAGGATAAAAATTAAAAACTCAATTTTTTACTGCACCAGAAAAATATAAATTACTCTATTTGTGCTTAATTTTTGCTGAAATTTTCAAAGCACTGCCAGCTGTTGTAGAAAGTATATAATATACGAGTTTACTAGAAGTTTATTATTGATTTGATTAGTGTTTTAAGTTCAGGGTTTGATTTGTTAATTTAGATATGTTATTTTGTTATCTTCATCCTAGGATTTATATTCAGAATCTTGAATTCGAGAGTTGTTTTATTTATTCACAGTTAAAGAATCATAAAAAAATAGCTTGGTCCTACCATCCAGGGGCACATTTTTCACAAATACCAGTAGTTGAAAATTAAGGCATTTTCTGAAGATAAATATTTCTTTTCATTACATACTTTTTTTGTATGATTTTGATAATGTTTGGTCTCATCTTCATCTGTATAAATCTTCATATTCTATTCACTTGTGATGATGGTTTGGTGAGCTCTTAGACTCCTGGTTCTCTTGTTTGAGTGGACATTAATACACAAATAAACCTCACCTTTTGTATCTGTGATAACCATGACCTTTGGGATGGGTTTCAAGGTAAAATCAAATAAATGTTAATAGAGAAAGTGTTATTATATCAAGTCAGTTATATTAGTTTATCTGACAATATAGCTTTTATGTAAACATCTTTTTCTGTGATTTTAGGTCAAATATACTTGAAACCTCCCCATGGTGTACAATGTTAAATGTACCTAAATACATGTGTATTTATACCAAGTGTATATATTCTTGAACTTAATTTTATAACTCCCATTATTTTTCGATAAGGTCAAATTTTCGTGTGTATCCAAAAAGTATGATTGCCAAAGATTGTGCTTTAACCAGATATAGCCAAATGGAAAAATGTAACAAAAAGAGCCATTTCCTCAGAAAAGTATAATTGCCAAAGACAGGGCTTCA
The DNA here is from genome assembly GCA_026874595.1 of Sipunculus nudus. Lineage (NCBI taxonomy): Eukaryota > Metazoa > Annelida > Sipuncula > Golfingiida > Sipunculidae > Sipunculus > Sipunculus nudus. Next base: position 39,722,495 of record CM049308.1, on the reverse strand, counting down.
GTCTTATATGGCCTACCAGTGGCGGATCCAAAAATTTCATTGGGGGGAGTAGCTTTGTAGCTTAAAATGAAATCCTTGCGTTGTAGTAAAATCTAGCATTTTATTCATGGAATGTATATAACTGTGTAATATTTATCAGCTTTCAAACATACTTTTAACTGTACACTTGGGAGCTACTGCCTAATGTTATTTTCCTAGAGGCCAGAACCTTTGGTGGAGCTATAACTAACCCCCTGGATCCGCCACTGAGGCCTACAAAGGGATTTTTACTTGTTTCAGATAGAAATGTGTGTTCTCACATTTTCTTTACATATACTTACTTTGTATTATTTTAAAGAGGAATATTATGACACATAGTAATCACCATGGAAAATTTAGTAACAGTACCAACTATGCATGTATCCTAAATTTGCTCTGTGATGTCTCTCTGATGTGTACTTTTACATATAGATGGCACCACTTACTGCATGAGTTCACATGAAAAGTTCATACATAGCCTGCTAGCCCAGTGGATGTACTAGATTGTATATATTATCATAGCACTAGTACATAGCTGCCAGTATTACTTATTATCCAGCATGTTAAGAGTCATGCTGTGAAAAATGGAACTGGTTTGCCCATTTTAAATGGCGCACTCTGGTGCTGGATGCCATTAATAAAATTTCATGTGCCTGTGTACACGTCAGTAATTAATAAATTAAAAGATAAAAATCAAGTTATTTAAGGCAGTCACAAAATATATTTATATCTACTAGGACTTGTGACGTTTTAAGTTGCCAGCTAAGAAGACAGTGAAAGCTTAAGTTTAGGTTATTCAGAAAAACGTAACATTTAATACAAAATGTAACACCTTAATTTGCATGCATCAATTGGGACAAGCTGTTGTTTTAAACACACTGATCTTTATCCCACCTTATGCTGAAGTATAGGTAATGTAACTCTAAACCTCATATATGGTAAAAGCAAGATAAAAGTCGCCTACTCATCCTTTTTGGTTCAGATTTTTGTTCATAGACCACCAGTACGAGCATGTGTAGCATGTTGAAAACTGATAGAAAGTGTTTTTCAATTCCATTTAATTTTTATTAAAATCCGAATTAAATGCTCTTGTTGCAGTATTTATTTTCAGTAGATATAAAACCTGAAGTTTTTTTTATGTTGTACCATAGGATGAGACCTGTTGTCTGATATTTTGATGCCTGTCATATGATAACGGCCTTCCTGTATAACAAGATATTGCTGCAGCTAATTAAATCACACCAACCCTTGTATTAGGGCCCGCGTGTATTTAGAAACATAGTACTTCCAGACAACCAGTAACTGTAATTGACAGTGAAATATGTAAAGTGTGCCTTAATAGGCACCACTAAGCTAGGAACCAAGCTGATACACGTCATCGATTTTGTGAATTAGTTATATAATTTGCCATCAGATGGCAGCACGAATGACAGCCTCTCATGGTCATGGGTGCTCTCGCTGGAAATTACGTTTGTACATGCATGTGTGTTGGGATAGAATTTACATTAGAAGCAGTAATTATGTAAAGTAAACCAACGGTGCCCTTATCCCAGCGCAAATGAGTTTATAACCGTGAATGAAACCTTTAATGACTGGTACGCAACAACGGCTAACAAAGTCTTATTCATGTTAACCTGGCACCAGCTATTACCGTAATACCCGTCATCCGTTCTATTTATTAATAATGGTTACAAATCTTGTACTCTCTTTGTGTTAATAAAATTGGTAATTATACAATTTTGTTGCTTCTGTGTAATACATTATTGCCTGCGCAGGGATGGTATCCGTTCATCCTCGTTCGTGTGTGTCTCTGTTTTTATTCACAGCGTAACTATAACTCACACGGTCATGAACGGAAACTCCTGAAATTTTCAAAATTGGCCAGTAAAGAATCGATTAGAATTTGGTGTGGATCCGGCATAGGATTCATATTCAAGAATGTGAGAAAGGAATATTCACCAATGTACAGTCACTTGTTCACGAATGAACCTGCAGTCTAAATTTGGGCTGACTGCAAACACGATTTCAGGAGCATCTCACAGAAGGGACCCCCCACATGGCGGAGGCTTGCACTGCCTACCACTCGATTAACTCATGATCCGTTTTTCCATTGTTGTCATGCAGCAGAATTGTTAGACTTATTAAGCGAAACAAGACCTTGATATAAACCAGGGGCGGGTACAGGTCTTAGAAAAGAAGCTGCTCAGTTCTCTGGCACAGATAAACTAGAGTGCCGGTATAGTGATTTCAGATTACCCCTCTTCAGATTACCCGAGGGTAACTTGAAATCTTTATTGTGTAATATTTGTGTAATGTCTGTTTTCTTAAAATTCATATAATTTCTTTTTGATTTCCAAAATTAGTTTGATTTTTTTGTTTATCATACGTTTACATGTAAAGTGTCATTAACTTTGACGCAGTGAATGAGTCAATGTAAATGTAAGTTACAGTATAATTAAGAGTGTGCGACAACTTTATTTCATAGATTGATTCCTTCTCTCGTACCGTTTACGTTGTTTATTGAAATACGATGTCGTGTGGATCAAAAGCACGGTAGACTTGACCATCTAGTTAGATCAGAGAGGGATTATCTAAAATTTAGTTCATCCTGTACGGGGTTAATATACAGACGATTTCAGATTACTGGGGGATGACCTGGAATTGGGGGGGGGGGGGGGATAAATCTTCAGTAGATATATACTGTTACGGAACCTAATATAAACAGACCACGTATGCGTGATGAACACAAATTCTGTAACGGAGATAAAAAATCAGATTCTGTAACATTAGGCAGCCTGAAATGTCTAGAGGAATGAATAAAGAAGTCCGTGGTTTTTTGTTAACAAATAACTATAATTTATTCTTAAAAACAACCCTAACATAACAATACACTAAATCAATACAATTATACAGTAAAACAGCGGTATAGCAACAAGTCAATACAATCACACAGAAAATAATGTGCACATTACCTGGATACCAACACCGTCACAACGATAATTTCTTTAAATGCATGTATACTCTAGGAGAATGACAGTCCAGTGTAAATCTCTTGTAACAATCCAGAAAGTAAACTGAAGTCCAAATGCATAAAATCCAGGAGAAAGTCTTAGAAAATCTATAATTGCGGCATTCGTCGGATAAGGTCATAGAAATTGACGCACGCTTCTGCGTCCGTTGGAATCTTCTCTGCTCTCTCTCTGCCTGGCTCTAAAATACAGCCCCTTTATATACCTTCACACCCCAAGCCGAGAATTTTCCACTTCTCGAACAGTCTATAAGATCTTGCACAACACAGTAAACACGCATTTGAGAAATTCTCTAGAAAAACAGCGCTGTGTATCTCCACACACCAGGCTCATCACGTGACCTCGGCCGGGAGTGAAAACCCAAGGCTAACATGACAACGAGGGTTCAACCAGCACGGATTAAACATAGAATGTAACAAACGGCCCGGCGAGGGTGTCACAACACGAGTTACGCCCGTGTCACACAATAAAAAGGGCACATGTTACACTCCTCCTCCTGTAAGAAAAAAATAAAACTTTCTTTTTGCGATCACAATCATTAAATCCTTACAACATCTCAAAAATCATCTTATTTACAACATTACATAAACATCCTGTTTACAACATTTCATGAACATCTCGATAAGCAATCAGCAAGTACATTGTCTTTCCCTTTAATGTATACGATATCAAGATTGTAATCCTGTAAGAACATCTCCATCTCAACAATCTTTGATTTTTACACTTCAACTTGTTCATGAACGTGAGGGGATTGTGATCACTGAAGACAATGATAGGCCTGACTGATGAAGTAACATAAACTTCAAAAAGTTGCAACGCCAAAATCAAAACCAAACATTCTTTTTAAATAGTGGAGTAGTTTATAGCTCAGCTGACTATAAGTCATCCGAGCAATAGTCGTGGTCCATTGTCCCTCGTCCGTCCGTCCGTCCGTCCGTAGATGTGGCACGTTTTGAAACCGTTAGACCTAGGATTCCAAAATTCGGCATAATGTTAGATGTCCCCAAGATCTCCTACCAAGCCGAAAACTGGGTCTTTGCGACTTCGTTCCTTTGAGAAATTAAGGAAAAACCTCAATTTTTTATTAAAAACCTAGTTTCACACTTCAGACTGCCTAATATCAAAACCACTCATCTGTTTTCCCTCATATTTACCATAAATATTCCTCAATATAGTTCCTATGTACGTGCCAGAAATTAGGTCTGTATTATATAAGCTCAAACATAATGCATTTGTAAAAAATCAGGAAAGATATTTGTTCACTTAACACAAAACATGTTAAAGCTGAGGACTTTTTTTCAGAAATATAACTTTAATTAATCAAATTTAAATTGTTTACCCAAAATTAGATCAAATCTTTTAAATTTTTAAAAATATTAGCAAAAATAAAAAATTGGTACCTTAAAATTTTGCCCAATTTTGGCCACGGCACTTTTTTTCCTGTAAGTACTGTGGATTTAATTTTCACTGCATGTAAACATAAGGATTTAATATGTTAAAATCTTAAATTTGAAAATAAAAGCTGCAAAATTGGGCTAATTATTGAATTTTTTAGGCTCTTGTTGTATTCCCTTACATTGTCAAGCAGTCCACTTTGACACTGTAGGTCATTTAGTGCAGCTCTATACTCCCAAGGCTGTTGGCATAATGTTAGATGTCCCCAAGATCTCCTACCAAGCCGAAAATTGGATCTTTGCGACTTCGTTCCTTTGTGAAATTAAGGAAAAACCTCAATTTTTTTATTAAAAACCTATTTTGACACCAGGACTGCCTAATATCAAAATCACTCATCCATGTTTCCTCATATTTACCATAGATATTCCTCTATATAGTTCCTATGTACATGCCAGACGTTAGGTCTGTATTATATAATTTTAAAAAGTTATGGGCTCAAACATAATGCATTTTGTAAAAAATCAGGAAAGATATTTGATCACTTAACACAAACCATGTTAAAGTTTAGGACTTTTTTTCCAGTAATATAACTTTAATTAATCAAAATTAAATTGTATACCCAAAATCTTTTAATTTTTTAAAAATATTAGCAAAAATAAAAAATTGGTACCTTAAATTTTGCCCAACTTTGGCCTCGACACGTTTTTCTCCTGTAAGTACTGTGGACTTAATTTTCACAGCATGTACACATAAGGATTTAATCTGTTAAATCTGAAAATTAAAAAATCATAGCTGCAAAATTAGGGTTGTTATTGAATTTTTTTAGGCTCTTGTTGTATTCTCTTACATTGTTGAGCAGTCCACTTTGGTCACTGTAGGTCATTCAGTGCAGCTCTCTATGCTCCCCAGGCTGTTGGCATAATGTTATGTAATCCCATCACCAGGGCAAGCCCTCTCTCCACTGAGCTGAGCTTGATCAGGCTGTCTGCAGTTAATACCACAGGGAGCCTTTTTCTCTCCTCCCCCCCCCCCCCCCCCACCCCATTCTGTTGACAGACCTGTACTATGAACTAGATAAATCTTATAATTAACATTTTTTTTAAGCAACGAGCAGTAACAACAGAGACCCCTCCCCCAGCCACCCCTTCAATATACAGGACTTATAAACATGATGAATTTTTATAATTTTAATGTTAAATAAATTCTTCTTGATAAGACTTGGACAATTTTGATTTTTTTTAAGAAAAAAAAATGTTCAGGAATTTAATTCTTATATTCAAATGTGATAAAATATTAGGATCTAATACAAGTGCTAACTGACAAGAATTAAGAAGATATAAATACTTTGTAGCATTTCATTCATATCTCTTAAAGTTGGCGGGCCTAGGTGTGAATAACACTGTTAACTTAGTATTAAAATTAGGAATATTGGTCAAACTTTGTCGGATTGATTTTTAACTCACATGGCCATATATTTAACTTTTGAAAACTTAATAACCTTCACACATTATTTGTTTATGAAATGTTACTTTTATATAACACTTACCGTAGGCCCATTTTTTTCCCTTGGTGCATCACTAAATGGTTTAGCTCGTGTCCATTATTCTATAATTTACAGAGTTTCATTTTAGCAGGGCCATTTTCTCATAGCTTTTCAAATGATAATATACATGAAAAACCAAAAGAAATAAAAATATTTTGCAGTTACTAATATTTTCCAAAATTCAGCTGAGCGATGTGACCCATGGGTCCCTTGTTCTGGTTTGCATTAAACTTTCTTGAGAAATAACAAATTGGATGATCTATGCCATCATTGCCTTCTTGTAACAACACAGCACCAGCAGCAGTATCACTAGCATCTACAGCTAACTTAAAAGGTACGGAAAAGTCTGGAGCTGCTCGAACTGGTGAACTTTGCAGAATTGCTTTCAAATTCTGAAATGCATTTTCACACTGAACATTCCATACAAACTTTTGTTCCTTCTTGAATAAATTAGTCAAAGGTTCAGCTACAGCAGCAAAATTTGGACATAACTTCCTGTAGTATCCAACCATACCAAGAAAACGCATTATTTTTTTTTTGTTTTCTGGTCTAGGAAATGCAGAAATAGCACTTATCTTACCATCAACAGGTTTTACCTGACCCTGCCCTACGATATGACCCAATAATGTTACTGACAAATTCAGATTTCACTAAGTTGACGGTCAGACGAGCTTCACTGAGTCTTTCGAAGAGGTCGCGAAGAATTTGCAGATATTTCTCCCAGGTGTTGCTGTACACGATAAGGTCATCAACATATGCGTCGCAGCCCTGAATGTCCTTGATAACCATATGAATGAGGCGCTGGAACGTGGCTAGCGAGTTCTTCATGCCAAACGGCATAGCTTTAAACTGGTACAGTCCTTGCGGCGTCACAAATGCGGACACTTCTTTCGCTCGTTCTGTCAGCGGAACTTGCCAGAATCCTTTTAGCAAGTCTAACTTAGAGACATATCTGGAGCTACCGACTCTATCAATACAATCATCGATCCTCGGAATCTGGAACGTGTCAGTCTTGGTGACAGAGTTCAGTTTTCGATAATCTGTGCACATATGGTAACTTCCATCAGGTTTTGGCACAAGAATACATGGTGAACTCCAGTTACTGTTACTAGGATCAATAAAATCATTGTCCAGCAAATATTGAATCTCATCCTGTAGATACTTTTGTTTTTCTGGATTTAATCTATATGGATGTTGCTTGACTGCTCTTGCCTCGGCAATATCGACGTCATGGCACAACATGTTAGTTCGCGTTGGAATGCCCCGAAACAAATGTTCATAATTCCGCAGCAGGTTCTTGAGGTCTTGTTGTTCTTGTGCGGTTAGGTGTGACAGTTTGGCATCCAGGTTTTTTAAGCACGTCTGAGTTTTTTAATGGTACTGTACCACACTGAATGTCTACATCACACTTACAATCAGTATCTACTTTAACTGGGTCAGGGTCAGTTTTTACACAATTAACAGCAGTAACATTTTGTACAACATCTGATGTGCTATTTCTGTCATAATATGGTTTCAACATGTTAACATGGCACAGTTGTTTCTTCTTACGTCTATCTGGTGTCAACAGTATATAATTTAAATCACTGCCTTTTTTTCAACAATGTAAGGACCAAAATACCTAGTTTGCAGAGGTCTGCCAAGGATGGGAAGTAAGGCAAGGACCTTTTCATCAGGCTCAAACGTCCTACTAACAGTGTGCTTGTCATACTTTGTTTTCATTTTACTTTGTGCAGATTTTAGATTTAACTTTGCAATCTCACAAGCATTGTGTAGTTTAGTGCAAAAGTCTGAGACATACTGCAGTAAACTAAGAGAATCAGGATTTTCACACAAGAGTTTTTCTTTAAGCAGTTTCAATGGACCTCGAACGGAGTGTCCAAAAACTAGTTCAAAGGGACTGAAACCCAAGGACTCTTGAAAGGATTCTCTGACAGCAAACATCAATAGGTGGATTCCTTCATTCCAGTCTTTCTGTGTGTCATAGCAGTAAGTCCTGATCATTTTTTTAATGTCTTTTTAAACGCTCGAGGGCGCCCTGACTTTCAGGATGGTATTGCGAAGAGCTGTACTGTTTTATACCTAGCTCAAGCATAACTTGTTGGAATAGGCCAGACATAAAATTAGACCCTTGGTCAGACTGGACGGATTTTGGCAATCCAAAAGTTGTAAAAAAACTTGGTCAGAGCTTTGACAACACTTTTGGCATTAGTTTTGCGCAAGGGTATTGCCTCAGGAAACCTGGTAGATATGCGCATAATTGTCAGCAAGTATTCATGGCCAGATTTTGTTTTGGGCAGTTGTCCAATACAATCAACAATAATCCTACTGAATGGTTCCTCGAAAGCAGGAATAGGCCTAAGCGGGGCCTTAGGAAGATTCTGATTGGGCTTGCCTACCATCTGGCATGTATGGCATGATTTACAATATTGTACATCTTTCCTGAGGTTAGGCCAATAGAAATGTATACTAACTTTCTGATAAGTTTTATTTATACCTAAATGGCCAGACTAAGGAGCCTCATGTGCCATGCTTAGAACTTCACTGTGAAAGCTTTTGGGCATTACTATTTAATGTTTGATGGCCCACTCATCATCAGCGCATACATCAGGTGGTTGCCATTTACGCATAGACACTCCATTTTTGACATAGAAACAAACTGGGTTCAGTGACAGCTTATCTTTAGAAACTGCCCTGGGAAACAAACATGAAATATCAGGGTCCTTATGCTGTTCCGCGATAAGTTCTGACCTTGAGAATGCTGCATCCTGTACGGGCGAGTCGTTAGACGAGTCACTAGTGACTCCCAGAGTGTTATTATCTGGACCATTATCCTCATGTGTGTTTTTCTTGGCCATAGATCTAGTTACAGCACACGGAGGATAAAAACCAGGAATTTCCTGACTTTCCAGATCAGTGTCCTGATCAAGTGACGGCTTTTCTGTCACTATTGGTACAGGCTGTACTTTATCACCTGCAACATCATTGCCTAGTAGCAACTGAATTCCCTTAAAGGGTAAAGTAGTTCTTATGCCCACAGTAATATTACCAGAAATCAAATCTGACTTTAAATAGATACTGTGAAGCGGAACTGAAGTGTGCCTGTCTGAAAACACACCATTAACAAGTGCATGTGCACCAGTAAAGGACCTATGAGAAAACGGCAAAGTGTTTGCTAACATGAGAGTCTGGCCTGAACCAGTGTCCCTCAAAATTCTAATAGGGGTAGAATCTGAAAAATCACTTTAAAGTGATACAAAAGCATCATGTATGAATGGCTCAAATAACTCCATTTCAGAGTCAGGAGAGGAATCCACTACCCAAACCTCATCAAACAAAGAACTGACATTGACAGTGTCATTCATAAACTCTGTTTCAGAGTCATCTAAGGAATCTAGATCCTTCTTATCATTAAACTCCTCATGGGAGTCAACAGAGGAATTTTCCTCAGCAGAAATAAAACTTTTGTTTGTCATAAGAGGACCTGGCCTCATTTGAAATACTCTCGAAAGAGTCATTAATGGACTTAGCCTTATTTAAAGGATCTTCCTCGCAGGAGTCTTGAAAGGACCTAGCCTTATTCAATTCCTCGCAGGAATCAGCTGAGGTTTTTCCCCGCAATCTACGGATTCTTCTTTGGATTTAGACGGACCTTGGGCCTCCGTAGCATCAAACTCTTTATTAGAGTCAATAAAGAAGTTGTACCCCTTATTTACATGAAAAGAGCCTGGCTCTGGTACTATGCTGTGCATAGATTTTGAAACAAACCCAGAATGTTTGCTTTTTTATTTATTCCCAATTTTCCAGCAGTCACACATAAGATGACCTTCCTTCTGGCAGTAATTACAGATTGTCTTTGAAAATGACTGGTCTTTGTTGGACTTAGACACAGTGGACGTGGACTGAGATGTAGCAATGGGCTTTGGTGAACTACCAGGACTACTAGTACTGGGTGACTGCGCTTTAAACTTCTTTTGACCATACTGATTCACATTCTTGTTTGTGAATGACTGGTTTGATTTGCTAGTAAAGGAAATTTTGTGTGTTAATGAATAATCATCAGCTAATTGAGTAGCAATGTCAAGTGTTTCAGGACTTTTCTCATCGAGAAAAGTTTTAACATCTGCGTTAATGCAGCGCTTAAATTCTTCAAGCAAAATCAACTGGCGCAAATTGTCATAATCTTTCATTACATTTTTAGAACTACACCAGCGATCAAAGAACTGCTCTTTTGTCCTAGCAAATTCGACCTAGGTCTGTTATTTGCGCTTTTCCCAATTTCTGAATTTCTGGCGGTAAACCTCTGTAACTAACTCATAACCTTTAAGAATTAACCGTTTTACCAGGTCATAGTCAGCAGCAGCTTCTACTGAAAGCTCTGTATAAATTTCTCTGGCCTTGCTAATCAATACATTTTGTAACAGCATAGTCCAATTTTCCTTAGGCCATTTTAAATTTTTAGCTACCTTCTCAAAGTGTAAGAAATATTTATCAACCTCTTTTTCTTGAAAAGGTGGGACAAGTCTAATGTGTTTAGTAACATCAAAACTGTGAGTTGGGGCAGCACGTAGACTATGTTCTAGTTTAAGTCTTTCTAATTCCAGTCGTTTTAACTCAATTTCTTTTTCTTTCTCTTTTAATACTAGCTCATGTTGCATTTCTAACTTTTTAAATTACAGTTGCATAGCAAGGCTTCCATTTTTTTTTTATTTTTCAACTTCAGTCTATTCAATTAGCAATGATATCAGGCTTTCTCAAAGCTTTTTTTTCACACTTAGCCCTTAGTGTTGTCCCAAACGCAACAACTGTTCTTTTGACAACTGTTCAAGTTGATCAGGGTCGGGTTCGTCAACAAATGTCTCAGGTTTGAAATCTGCCATGTTAAGATGTCAAAACAATAACATAAAACCACTAAGATAAATCCTGTAAACAATGTACTGTAAACAATATGTAATCTTGTAAACAATGTATGATAAAACAACGTCTCCAGGTCAAGGCCTAATAAATTTGAAAACTATTAAGCATCCCGACGAGAGCCCCCAATTTTATGTTACGGAACCTAATAAAAACAGATCACGTATGCGTGATGAACACAAATTCTGTAACGGAGATAAAAAAATCAGATTCTGTAACACTAGGCAGCGTGAAATGTCCAGGGGAATGAATAAAGAAGTCAGTGATTTTTTGTTAACAAATAACTATAATTTATTCTTAAAAACAACCCTAACATTACAATACACTAAATCAATACAATTTTACAGTAAAACAGTGGTATAGCAACAAGTCAATACAATCACACAGAAAATAATGTGCACATTACCTGGCTACCAACACCGTCACAATGATAACTTCTTTAAATGTATACTCTCGGAGAATGACAGTCCAGAGTAAATCTCTTGTACCAATCCAGAAAGTAAACTGAAGTCCAAATGCATAAAATCCAAGAGAAAGTCTTAGAAAATCTATAATTGCCGCATTCGTCGGATAAGGTCCTAGAAACTGACACACGCTTCTGCGTCCGCTGGAATCTTCTCTGCTCTCTCTCTGCTTGGCTCTAAAACACAGCCCCTTTATATACCTTTACACCCCAAGCCGAGAATTTTCCACTTCTCGAGCAGTCTATAAGATCTTGCACAGCACAGTAAACATGCGTTTCAGGAATTCCCTAGAAAAACAGCGCTGTGTATCTCCACATACCAGGCTCATCACGAGACTACGGCCAAGCGTGAAAACCCAAGGCTAACATTTCAACGAGGGTTCAACCAGCACGGATTAAACATAGAATGTAACAAACGGCCCGGCGAGGGTGTCACAACACGAGTTACGCCCGTGTCACACAATAAAAAGAGCACCTGTAACAATACCTAACTTTCGCGTGTATAGACGTATAGGGTGAAAACGGCGCGAGACGCAGCCTTGTTCTGCTTTTCGGTATTAAGGGAATTTTATTCTGTTTCCCAGACCTTTAGACCTCTATATATGATTATATAGTTTCAAATAATAATGACTTTTTAATTAAATCAGAATCAGGTAACAAACAAAATTCCATGAAAATAATTGTTGGTAGTTGCTGTGGACACACGTTGAGTTACGCGGCCGCGCTGGCGGATGCACGTAAATTAGTCAATCGGCCAGTAGGGGACTATAGGGGTCCTCCAAAGCCAAAAGAAGTATACGCTCATCGAGCAGCTAAAGGTTGCTGCGGTCAAGACCTCAGCCCTGTGCGCTCCTTAAGCATGTTCTCCGAGCCAACAGTCGCAGTGCCACGCCAAGCCAAGGAGGGAGCCGTAGAGGGCGCCATCGTCTCTCCTGGGCCGTTGTCCTTGTAAAAATTGAAGCTACAGCATCCACAACCACAAAGCCAGAAGCAACCCGCATTCCCTCCACCGATCCCAGCAGCGGAGACCCAGCAATGCCATTCGAGAGCCGAACTCGATCCTTGTGAACGACCTTAATTCGAGACCCAAAGCCCTTTTACTTGCGATTTCGGCCATCTGGACCGTTTAACCAGGTTTCCCGGTTATGCAAGTTTTACAAGTTTTTTCGTCATCGGCAATAGGGGTCCTCCACAGGGGGACTTTTCTCACCCTAATTTTCTCGTTTCTGAAGGTTCTATGAAAAGGCTGATTTTTCAAGAAATCTGCCTTTTTTAACAAACGCGTCAGAGTATAGAGGGAAATTGGATATGGGGGTATGGTCATATAGAATGGGACTGTATAACTTCCTTAACACTATAGTCATATATGGTCGTGAAATAAACACAACTTTACTCCTCTTTCTTTGCTTAACAAGGTTTATATCAATGTGTTTGTATTTGGGTGTTTTACACGTCCAATCTCAGAATGAGATTAATTTTTTCTTCATGATTTCACCTCTTCATGAAATTTATCTTTCAGTGATCACATTTTGACCATTTCAAAAGCTAACAAACATACTGATAAGTATATGCTGCTAAATACCTCAGGAACATGAGCTCTAGGAATATTGATCACGGACTTTTGCGAAAAAAGTAAAAAATTACTTCTCTATCATTGTTAACCATTCATTTGAGAAATTGTAAATTATTTACTACAAATAAATTTGATTTTTTTTGCAAAGTACTATTTTCACATCACATGGTATTTTGTCGATTACAAAATCTGAAGATATAGTGTATTCGATTGAATAAAATAATGCCATCAATTATTTTAGGAATTTAGCAGCTGTCTGGGCAGTCTCCCTGAGCATAGGCACTTGAAATCACCAGAAAACATGTCTAAATGGACCCTATATCTAGCCTTATACTATCCATAGTAATATTACGTGTCTTAATATTTCTATGGGGAGTATAATTTAAGGTTAAAGACGGGCCATTTAGGCATGGTTTAATGGTGATTTCAAGGGCCTGTGCCCTATAACCCAGTCAAGACGTGAGCTAACCTCGAGATCACTGTGATATCATTAGAGAGTCACGGGTGTGAGTTCATAACTATGAACCAACTGTGAACTCATGGTTAGGTCACTGCAGTGAGTTCATGTCTGTTACACAACATTGAGTTCACAGTGATATCACAGAGTGACGTCAATAATGTGACACCACAGTGAATTCACAACCGTGAGCTCACAGTGATATCATGGCATGAGTTCATGTTTGCTACACAACAGTGAGTTCACAGTGATATCACATGATGACGTCAAAAATGTGACATCACGGTGAATTCACAACCATGAGCTCACAGTGATATCATGGCATGAGTTCATGTTTGTTATACAACAGTGAGTTCACAGTGATATCACAGGATGACGTCAAAAATGTGACACCACGGTGAATTCACAAACGTGAGCTCACAGTGATATCATGGCATGAGTTCATGTCTGTTACACAACAGTGAGTTCACAGTGATATCACAGGATGACATCAAAAATGTGACACCACGGTGAATTCAGAACCGTGAGCTCACAGTGATATCATGGGATGAGTTCATGTCTGTTACACAACAGTAAGTTCACAATGATATCTCAGGATGACGTTATAAATGTAACACCACAGTGAATTCACCACCATGAGTTCACAATGATGGCATTGCAGGAGTTCATTTCTGTTACACAACATTGGGTTCACAGTGATATCGCAGGATGAGGTGAAAAATGTGACACCACGGTGAATTTACAACAGTGAGCTCAAAATGATATCATAGCATGAGTTCATGTATGTTACTCATCAGCGAGCCCACCGTGATATTACAGGATGACGTCAAAATGTGACACCACGGTGAATTCACAACCGTGAGCTCACAGTTATATCATTGCATGAGTTCATGTCTGTTACACAACAGCGAGTTCACAGTGATATCACAGGATGACATCAAAAATGTGACACCACGGTGAATTCACAACCGCGAGCTCACTGTGATATCATGGGATGAGTTCATGTCTGTTACACAACAGTGAGTTCACAGTGATATCTCAGGATGACCTTATAAATGTAACACCACAGTGAATTCATAACCATGACTTCACAATGATGGCATTGCTAGAGTTCATTTCTGTTACACAACATTGAGTTAACAGTGATATCCCAGGATGAGGCAATAAATGTGACACCACGGTGAATTCACAACAGTGAACTCAAAATGATATAATAGCATGTGAGCTCACGTCTCAAAATGAGACGCCGCGGTGAATTCACAACCGTGAGCTCACAGTGATAGCATAGCAGTGTGCTCATGTCTGTTACACAACAGTGAGTTCACAGTGAAATCACAGGATGACGTCAAACATGTGACACCACGGTAAATTCACAACCGTGAGCTCACAGTGATATCATGGCATGAGTTCATGTCTGTTACACAACAGTGAGTTTACAGTGAAATCACAGGATAACATCAAAAATGTGAAACCACGGTGAATTCAGAACCGTGAGCTCACAGTAATATCGTGACATGAGTTCATGTCTGTTACACAACAGCGAGTTACAGTTATATCACAGGATGATATAAAAAATGTGACACCACGGGGAATTCACAACCGTTTGCTCACAGTGATATCATGGGATAAGTTCATGTCTGTTACCCAACAGTGAGTTCACAATGATATCTCAGGATGACGTTATAAATGTAACACCACAGTGAACTCATAACCATGAGTTCACAATGATGGCATTGCTAGAGTTCATTTCTGTTACAAAACATTGAGTTCACAGTGATATCCCAGGATGAGGTAAAAAATGTGAACCACTGTGAATTCACAACAGTGAGCTCAAAATGATATCATAGCACGAGTTCATGTATGTTACTCATCAGCGAGCCCACCGTGATATCACAGGATGACGTAAAAATGTGACATCACGGTGAATTCACAACAGTGAGCTCATAGTAATCTCATGGCATGAGTTCATGTCTGTAACACAACAGCGAGTTCACAGTGATATCACAGGATGACATCAAAAATGTGACACCACGGTGAATTCAGAACCGTGAGCTCACAGTAATATCATGGCATGAGTTCATGTCTGTTACACAACAGCGAGTTCACAGTGATATCACAGGATGACATAAAAAATGTGACAACACGGTGAATTCACAACCGTTTGCTCACAGTGATATCATGGGATGAGTTCATGTCTGTTACACAACAGTGAGTTCACAATGATATCTCAGGATGACGTTATAAATGTAACACCACAGTGAATTCATAACCATGAGTTTACAATGATGGCATTGCTGGAGTTCATTTCTGTTACACAACATTGGGTTCACAGTGATATCCCAGGATGAGGTAAAAAATGTGACACCACTGTGAATTCATAACAGTGAGCTCAAAATGATATCATAGCACGAGTTCATGTATGTTACTCATCAGCGAGCCCACCGTGATATCACAGGATGACGTCAAAATGTGACATCACGGTGAATTCACAACAGTGAGCTCACAGTAATCTCATGGCATGAGTTCATGTCTGTTACACAACAGCGAGTTCACAGTGATATCACAGGATGACATCAAAAATGTGACACCACGGTGAATTCACAACCGCGAGCTCACTGTGATATCATGGGATGAGTTCATGTCTGTTACACAACAGTGAGTTCACAGTGATATCTCAGGATGACGTTATAAATGTAACACCACAGTGAATTCATAACCATGACTTCACAATGATGGCATTGCTAGAGTTCATTTCTGTTACACAACATTGAGTTAACAGTGATATCCCAGGATGAGGCAAAATATGTGACACCACGGTGAATTCACAACAGTGAACTCAAAATGATATAATAGCATGTGAACTCACGTCTCAAAATGAGACGCCGCGGTGAATTCATAACCGTGAGCTCACAGTGATAGCATAGCAGTGTGCTCATGTCTGTTACACAACAGTGAGTTCACAGTGAAATCACAGGATGACGCCAAAAATGTGTCACCACGGTGAATTCATAACCGTGAGCTCACAGTAATATCATGGCATGAGTTCATGTCTGTAACACAACAGTGAGTTCACTGTAATATCATAGGTTGACGTCAAAATGAGACGCCGCGGTGAATTCACAACCGTGAGCTCACAGTGATAGCATAGCAGTGAGCTCATGTATGTTATCCAACAGTGAGTTCACAATGATATCACAGGATGACATAAAAAATGTGATACCACAATGAATTCACAACTGTGAGCTCACAGTGAAAGCATGACATGAGGTCATGTGTATTTCACAACAGTTAGTTCAGAGTGATATCTCAGGATGACTTCAAAAAGTGTCAGCACGGTGAATTTACGGCTGGGAACTCACAGTAATATCATGGCATGAGTTCATGTCTGGTACACAACAGTGAGTTCACATTGGTATCACAGGATGAATTCAAAATGTGACAGCACGGTGAATTTACAACCACAGTGATATCATGGTATGAGTTCATTTCTGTTACACAACAGTGAATTCACAGTGATATCAAAGGATGACGTCAAATTTTGACACCGCGGTGAATTCACAACCATGAGCTCACAGTGATAGCATAGAAATGAGCTCATGTATGATATAGAACAATCAGTTCACAATGATATCACAGGAAAACGTAAAAAATGTGACACCGCGGTGAATTCACAACGTGAGCTCACAGTAATATCATGGCATGAGTTCATGTCTGTTACACAACAGCAAGTTCACAGTGATATCACGGGATGACATCAAAAATGAGCTCACAGTGATATCAGGGCATGAGTAAATGTTTGTTACTCATCAGCGAGCCCAATGTGATATCACAGGATGACGTCAAAATGTGAAAACACGGGGAATTCACAACCGTGAGCTCACAGTGATAGCATAACAGTGAATTCATGTATGTTATACCAGAGTGAATTCACAATGATATCACAGGATGACGTCAAAATGTGACACCATGGTTAATTCACAACCGGGAGCTTACAGTGATATCTTGGCATGAGCTCATGTCTGTTGCACATCAGCGAGCTCACACTGATATTACAGGATGGCGTCAAAAATGTGCCATCATCTTGAATTCACAACCGTGAGCTCAAAGTGATGACATGGCATGGAGTTCATGTATGTTACCTAATAGTGAGTCCATAATGATATCTCAGGATGATATACAAATGTGATACCGCGGAGAATTCACAACCGTGAGCGCACAGTGACGGTATAGCAATGAGCTCATGTATGTTACACAACGATGAGGTCACAGTGATGTCGTGGCATGTGTTCATGTATGTTACACAACAGTGAGATTACAGTGATATCTCAGGATAATGTTAAAAATGAGGCACCGTGATGAAAACACAACCTTGAGTTCACAGTGATGGCATTGCTTTAGTTGATGTCCGTTACAAAAGAGTGTGTTCACAGTAATAGCAGAGAATGGCGTCATAATGTGACACCTCAGAGAATTCACAACCAAGAGTTCCGTGTGATATCAAGGCATGAGTTCCTTTCTGTTACACAAAAGTGAGTTCACAGTTTTATCACAGGATGACGTCAAAAATGTGACATCGTGGTAAAATCACAACCGTGAGCTCACAGTGAAAGCATGACATGAGGTCATGTGTATTTCACAACAGTTGGTTCAGAGTGATATCTCAGGAGACGTCAAAATGTGACAGCACGGTGAATTTACGGCTGTGAACTCACAGTGATATCATGGCATGAGTTCATGTCTGTTACACAACAGTGAGTTCACAATGATATCAAAGAATGACGTCAAAAAATCTGACACCACATCGAATTCACAACTGTGAGCTCACAGTGATATTATGGCATGAGGTCATGTCTGTTACACAACAGTTAGTTCAGAGTGATATCTCAGGATGACGTCAAAATGTGACACCGCGGTTAATTCACGGCCGTAGACTAATAGTGATAGTATATAGCAGTGAGCTCAAGCATGTTACACAACAGTGAGTTCACGGTTATATCACTGGATGAAATTGCACCGCAGTGAATTCACACTGTGAGCTCACAGTGATAGCATGGAATGAGTTCGTGCATTTCAATGTCATTTCAGATTTTATTTGATGGTATTTTTTCTAGAAGTAGAATAAGAAAATTAGGAAATCGATTTTAAAAGGAAATATGATGTACATGTTACACTCCAAACGTGAAATTGCCCACATCATGAAATGGGCAATTATTTTATTCATTTCGTGAAATGGGCAACCACTTTGCCGAATGAAATAGGCAAATTCACTAAATGCTGCTTGCCCAGTTCATGAAATGAGCAAGAAAACTGTTGCCCATTTCATGAAATGCGCACCTTTTAAAACTTTAAATCTCTAATGGATTCTGATTACCCATTCTAGCTAATATTAGATAAGGCATATATGTAAAAAAAAAACCTGTTTTGTGTCAGATGAAAACAAAACATTTGAATAATTCTCTACACTTTATTATAAACACGTATTATATCATACAAATCAGCTTGACCGTATAAGTAAATATAATAATATTTAGCCCCAATGACAATGATACATTTCACTATATTTCAGTAAATATGTTTTGATATTTTTAGTAGTAATCGTGGGGTTCACAATCTAATGTTAATCATCATATGAAACATTTAAATATTTCAGGTTCTTCAATGGCTGTTTGATGATCAAAGTAAATTGTTAACGTAGCACAAGTGAAAATATGGTTTCCTTTCAGGGTTTTCAATATTTGATGTATTAAAATACTTGAATGGGTTTCAGCAGGAATGTTTAAGGTTTTTAATTTGAAACTTTTAAGATCTATATATACTTATATATTATACTTTACCAGTTTATACTATAATATTGTTTATTTTCTCACATCTCAGAGAAAACATATCGAAACACTTATTTAACGGCAGGTTTCAATAATTATTTCATCTTAATAATGTTTAAATGATTGCTATATAAAATAATTTGTTCATGCACTTTAATTGAGTTTGATCTGTTGCTTTATGGAAAACATTAAGTCTGATTTCTAGTACAGGTATTCAAAATCATGTAAATGAGATGCTGTTTTCAGTAGTGTCTAAAATATTTTCAGATTATGAGGGCTATAAAAATCAAAATCAAATATAACTCAGTTACATGTTTAATGTGATATATCTACAAGTTGAAAAAATATATATTCTCTCAATATGTAATATTTATCTAAGCTCATCATGTAATATATGTTCAAACAGCTTTTAGGTCTGAAATTCACAAATGTGCATCTACACACTTTTCTGGAATTTTAATAATATATTAATATATGCTTTGAATGTCACCGAATACCAATTGGCTAATCATTTGAAAATTACTTGGCAAGCAAAGTATACTTCTGACTCAGATGTCATTATATAGGCCAACAGTTAGTAACAATCCTATGATTCACAAAAACCATTTTTAATTTAGCAGTTGAAAAAAACAACCTACAAAGCATGAACTCAGTACCAACTCAGTGTGGTCAGTTAATGAGTACATACAAGTACTTTATAGGTTTCATTAGTTAAGTGATTATCAGGCCATAGAGCTATGAGATTGATGAAACTTACCAATATCAGTTACTCATAATTCATGTTTCTAAAATAATTTAATGTAATTGGTAATAAATAAATAATGTAAAATAAAGCTTAGTAATAATTATGTACATTAATATATTAATAATTGAAAACTAGATTTATATCAATATATACATATAACTATATACTATAAAATGTTAGCTGCAAATATGTCTTTTTTCACTTTATCAATTACGATTAACTCAATCAAAAAAGGGAAAGGTGTTCCATGCACATTATACATTCAATTATAGTATTCCTTAATACTTACAGAACTGAGAAATATATTGCCGATTGTTAAGTTGCTCATTTCATGAAATGGGCAAGCAGAATTTAGTGAATATGCCCATTTCACGTAATGGGCAAAATAACTGCCCGTTTCATGCATGGCCCATTTAATGTGCAATATCACATCTGGGGCGTAACATATATATATATATATATATATATATATATATATATATATATATATATATATATATTTTAATATTCGTCAATCTAATTAATGTTCATATGACATCGAATCGATGTCAAGTTTTAGATGTCAAATTGACGTCAAACTGGCATCAATATTTTTAGGTATAAGAGTGCATGCATGCTTTTTAGGGAATCATTTTTATTTGGCCTTAAATATTTTTTAATGATACAAGGGCATGAAGTGTGTTTCAAATGATATGCAATACATATAATGTCATAAATCATTGTGAAGGTCAAATACTTGTGTATTGCTGTTATTAAATTGCTTAAATTAAAGACGTACTCTATCAACATTTTCATGAGGTGCATGACGGCACTATTATACCCAGCAATAAAATACATTATAAAATTTAGAAGCTTTGTTTTCCTGGCAGAAGTTTATGTAAATTCAGGGAACAAAATAAAAATGGTAATAGTGCATTTTATTGTACTTTTATTAATTCAGACCCATATGAGAAGGGGGAAACCAACCGAGCCGGCTTAGTTCCAATTTTAATAAAAATAATTGGGTATAAACCATTAGGAGTTTTGGCGGGTTGGTTTACGCATGACTTTATAAAAACTGCATGGGCATAAGATATGGGATCAACAAATGAAGCTGAGAACAAACTTTGGGTAGCTAACATCGGGAAATGCATGATGGAAACATGTAAAAAAAAAAACAGGATATAATTTCTAAGAGGCACAGACATGGAGACAGACCGAGGTCATGTTTGCATACAGGTTATAATAAATGCATTTTTAAGTAGTCTCTTGAAATTCATAATTTGAGTTTTAATAAATCCTTAAAACACAAAAAAAAAAATAAAAAGTGTAAACAGATATTATTATTTTAAAATATCATCATTTTTATTATTATTTTATTTTAGACAATCATACATTACATTATAATCATGTCCGTAGTTAGTTACATAAAAACATAAAAATATTTGCTTAAAAGATTATAAAAATAATAGTAAAAAAACTATTGCAGATTTTAAAAAAACTGCATGCAATGTTTGTTTTAATATGTGTGATCATCACAGTGGTAATGTCCATGTATATAATCATGCAAATTATCTGCATGGTTGTAAGAAAGTAATAAAATAATAAATTTCTGCAATATGAAAGTAGATATATATTTGTAAGAGTATAACAACGGGCCTTGAAATAAATGGCAGCTAGAGGCAGCATGCAGTTACCGCTATAAACATCAAAACTCGGTAAAATATTTGGTATCGGTGGGATATGAATTTGTTCCCTCTTACACTATTACACCAACGTTATGCTAAAGTATGGCATTGTTGATTTTGTCTTGTTGTAGGTGTTGACTATGTAGCACATCAAATACTTTTAAAACATTTCAACAAAAGACTTTCGTTATATATCAAAAAAATTAAGAATGTTTTACAGGAAACAAATGATGTAACCCTTTCATAATTATGCCCTAAACAGTTTTTAATATAAAAATGGCTTTAATGGGAAAATGTTTGAATCATAAAAGTTATACATTCTATATACAACCAGCAAAATTGAATATAAATTTTCTTATATATGGTAATGCATATATATTGTCTTTAAAGGTAGAAATTAAAATTACAATTTAATCAATTAGAATATTTCTATATGATGCTTTTAAAATGTTTTAAGGTTATTATGATGAAATGTTTCTTCTTATATATGAAATTATTTCATCTATATTATACCTTTCTCTATATCGTTAAGCCCCCCCCCCCCCCAACCTATACACACATATAGTGAAAAATTTATATCATAGTAAACAGTACTATTCAACATTTTATATTTAATTTATATTACGATTGTCAATGTGGATGTTCTTAACCCTGCACATCACCTTTGGATATGCTTGTAATTTTATTGCTCTACATGAATTTTACAGTCATAGAAGCAGCTGTTAATATTTGTTTATGGTAATACAATTGTCAATAAATCATAATTCACTTTCAGTGAAAGTACAATTGCGCTAAAAATTACTATACCCAGATCCTTAATTGCTTGTTTAAATGAGACCAGCGGTTCTGCAATGGACGTGTTCTCAAACAACAAAAAGATTGCTGAGTGTTCCAAAAAATAGTGTATTCAAGACAGAATGATATACGTAAAAGGGGGGGGGGAGGGATTAGTTTAGCTGCATGCAGTACTGATCAGCAATGACCTAACAACCCGTTGCCCTTGATATATATATATATATATATATATAAAATTATTATTATTATTATTATTATTATTATTATTATTATTATTAGTATGACCGTACATTGTGCTTATTTGTCGGATGAATATTAAACCTGCCATAAATATATTGTTAATATTTATTAACATTTTAAAATCTGATACATACAAGGAGAGTCAATATTTAATTGAAATATATATATATATATATATATATATATATATATATATATAATCCTGTATAATAGATTAAGCTAAAAGGGGAATAAAGATATGTTATATAATGGTTTATACATGCATTAACAAATGCACATACATTCCTTTCTGATGTATATTTAAACTGCTATCAATCAAGAATCTGGTTAGACTGCTATCATTTCCAAACTTGCAATTTAACCAGGAACCATTAATTGGTGGACTGTACATGATAGCAAGCTCATTCTGTGAGCACTGCGGCCCTCTCACATCAACTGTCATATGTCACTTGTCAAATGATCCGCTTAGGCGCACTCGTGTACCGGTAACCCCTCGCCCCCTGGCACTGGGGCTGCTTTATTTTCTGTGTCCTTGTGATGCCAACATTCTGGCGGGAAACTAAGCATTGCAGCCGAAACCACCGAGACACCTGTTCAAGCATTGTGAGTATATCTTTGTTCTTCATTCCTTCCTGCTTTAATACCTACAAAGCTATATGATAAAAAAAATTGGTACATAATTTTAACAAGACTAATTGTGCGGGTTGCATAAAAATCAGCCGTTTCCTTGGTAAAAGTAAACGGGGAGGTTTCCTGGCCAGCTAGCCAGTCAGATTCAATAGTATCTTGACCTACTGTTTATACAAAAAAGATGGTCTGAAATGTGGTTATAAGGTTAATTTAATAAATCCATATATGTTATATTTAATATATATATATATATATATATATATATATATATATATATAGTGTGTGTAAGTGTTTTTTAATAACCGGTATTTGTGTATATATGTATTCAAATGTGTGTGTGTGTCTGTGTGTGAGATTATATACTAAGTTTTCTATACAAGTAGTTGATCATAATAGTGTGACATATCAGTGTGACTGGATCCTGAGGAGCTGCATGTCAGGGGGCATTACGCGAACTCCACAAGCAAGGAAGCCAAAGCCATAATTGTCTGACCTAGACTGAACCTGCTGCATTCCTTAGATTAACATGCCCTATACACAGACCATATTACCCCACCTCCTCCCTCTCTCTTTCTTCCTCACTTCATTTATAAACTTGAGCCATTACAGTGCTTAGGCTGTCTTCTAATGCCCTTATTCACTTAAGCCTTACTATATCCTGACAAATAGCATGTTGCCCTCCCCTCTTATTTCGTCTTCATTATCTACTTTATAATGACATTAATGACGCACACGAACATAGCATTTTAATCACATTCATATAGGCCTATTTCTAAATAACATTGAAGTTGAGTAAAAAAAAAAAAAAATGGCAAAATTGAATATTAAAATAAAATGAATGAATAAAGTATTAGGTAAAACTAATTTTGATGTACTGAACGTACTGCATGTATTACATTAAGGTGCAGTCACTTGTGGACGACAAATTTTAAACGATATGGTCCTTATTTAAAAATCAAATTTAACATATATCAATTCTTTCCTTAATTTATATTTCAGGTTGAATTATTTTATATATATATATATATATATATACACACACACACACATATATATATATATATATATATATATATATATATATATATATATACACTCCTTTATACAGGACGCCACTGGGACTAAAAAATGTAATAAAAAGGGAAAAAGGGAGAGGCCTTATAATACAGCAATGAGCATGCAGGGTTAGGAATCAAATGGGGCCGGGAAATCTAGCCTTGATATAGGATATTGTTGCATTTAAGTGTGGCTGTACGCGAAAGTTATATTGTATATATAGATACTTTTATGAATATATTTGTAAAACAATCTTAAGATACCATTTGTAAAAATAAGAGTAAGCAGTTTTAAGTGAAAAAAAAAAAAATCGGACCAATGTAAAAAGAAAAATTTGGGGAAATGTGTTTAAAAACTGTTTCAATAATTTTATGTAAATTACAGTTGGTGATTTAAAGGGGTATGAATTAATTAATAAAATATAAATGATAAAAAAATTATTATTTAACCAATCATATTTTCACTGTGCATTTTACAAAAATGACAGAAAATACTTAAGGATGTGATTCATTGCTACTCAGCTCTCATTAAAGTGGTCAGCTAGATCCAGGGAAGTCAATAAAAAGTCGCATTGGAACCATTAGGTCACTCCGAGCTATGGGGCTGGTAAATACGCCCCCCCCCCCCCCCGAATAATCGAAAATTTGATTCAAAACCTTGATAACTAATACATGAATTGCCCTGAATCTTGCCTTGAAGATGACCATGACAAGGTTTGTCAGTTCCCGAAAACTGGTGGCGCCACTTTTTTCTTATTTTTAAGATTTTTTTTTACTGTTTTTGAGACCGTTAAATGACAGCAATTATGACTTTTTCTCAACTGTGGTTTCATCTAGTGTCCCAAAAACCTGGTGTGTTTATTGATTATGACTGGTTTCTTGAGTTCCTGAAGACCGGTGGCGCCACCTGTATTTTTTTTTCTTTTTTTTTATATGATTTTTATGAGACTACCACATTATATTGAAACTATCAGATTTGCAAATGTGATTTTATCTAGTGTCATGAAACCATGTGTTATTTGGGACCTAATAGAACAAGTGGATGCCCTATAGTAATCACCTTGTCCGTCTGTCCATTGGTTCGTTTTTCTGTATGTCCGTTTAAATTTGTTTCGTGATGATAACTCAAGTTTAGACATGTCAATTTCAAACTTAGTAATATATGGCCCACCTGTATAGCAAGAACTCTGTTGATTTTTGGGTCAAGAGGTCAAAGATTTAACACAGAGGACCCACTTATTTATAAAGATTTTGGGTGCATTTTAAGCAAGACATTTCACCCCAAACCTTACATCTAGCAAATATAGGTGACGTGCAAATAGAAAATCAATCTGATTGATTTTGGGGTCATGAGATCAAAGGACTGAAATATTGGTTTCAAACTTGACTATTATATGGCCCATCACTAAAGTAAGAACCCTTTTGATTTAGGGGTCATGAGGCCAAAAGCCAAGGTCATAGAATCCGTGCCGTGACCCACAGATTCTTTGTTTTACATTCTTGTAACTCAGGATTTACTATACATATTAGAGAACTTAAATTTTTGGCATTAAATTAAATTTTTTACAACCAAACTTTCTTTTATGTATATGTAAATTGTAAACATGCATAATCCTATCAAAAACTCAGTTATTCTGTCTAATATGGCATCATAGTATTTACATAATATATATATTTATTGAAAGTAAGTCCAGAATCCAAGGTAGTCTATAAATAAGTGTGTAGTAGTTTAACATGCACTTAATCTTTTAGAGAAGCTTGATACAATAAAGGTGACAACATATCTCAATAAATTATCTAAACTAAATGACTGAAACAGGCACAAGAAGTAATATACTTTTACATGTGACGCATGGTTAATAATCAAATGACAAAGGAAAATAAGAAATTGGTTCTAGGAGTTATATCAAATGTTACCCTTTCTTAAAGAAAAAAAAAATGTAAAATTAACTGAAACCATTTACAATATGTGGCCAAAAATGAAATATGATAACAAGTTTCACAAAAGTTTCAAATAATTTAATGTGACAATATGATACCTAACATTTATCCTGCCTAAGTCTGATGTTGCAAGTATACACCATTTTGGCAGTTTCATTATATAAATTTTATTTAATGAGTATTTATTCATTTTTAGTCAATGTCACAAATTAAAATTGGTTAATATATATTAAAAGAATAAACTGTTTAATTAACTTTTGAAAACATTCACATTAATGTACTCACCAAAAATGGTAGGATTCTTATAACCATAAGTAAAACCATATAACATCATATTTATCATTCATCAATTTTGGTCCATCAAATTGTTATAATCCGGGATATAATATATTTCACAAATTAAAAGAATGTTAAAAATTACAAGTTTTATGGGTTCAATTTCCATTAAAAAAATAAAATTATTGTGATAATTTTCACTTCTGTCTACAAGCCAAATATAGCGGGAATCTTATTAAAACCATATAAAATAAACAAATTGTTAAAGATGTTAATTTATTGATAAAATTGATTTTTAGCTCAGCTGATTATAAGTCATCTGCATGAAGTATAGTCGTGGTCCATTGTCCGACGTTCGTCCGTCCCTCCGTAGATCTGGCACGTTTAGACCTAGGAATCCAAAATTCGGCATAATGTTAGATGTCCCCAGGATCTCCTGCCAAGCCGAAAACTGTGTCTTTGCGACTTCGTTCATTTGAGAAATTAAGGAAAAAATGCCTAATATCAAAACCACTCATCTGTTTTTCCTCATATTTAACATGAATATTCCTCTATATAATCCTGTGTACATGCAAGAAATTAAGTCTATTAAGTTTAATTATTTTAAAGTTATGGGCCCAAACATAATAGACTTTATAAAAAATCAGGAAAAATATTTACTCACTTAACATGAAAAATTTTAAAACTAGAGTCTATTTTCCCAAGTATATAACTATGTTTGATTACGATTCAATTGTTTACCCAAAATTAGATCTGAATTTTGTAAATTTTTTAAGTTATTAGCATAAAAATAAAATCAGTACCTTAAGTTTTGCCCAACTATGACCATGGCACTTTTTTTCCTGTTAGTACCATTGATTTAATTTTCACATCATGTAAACATAAGTATTCAATTTGTTTAAATCTGAAATTTGAAAAAAGCTTGAAAATTAGTCTTGTTACTTATTTTTTGCTTGAGGCTCTATTGTAGTCATTTCCTTTGATAACAGATTAAAGATGCAGGGTCCCACTCCAGGTCACTGGAATTCAGCTATGCAAGGGGTTTCTGATTTGTTACAGTCACTGGGGGAGATCTCCTGCTGTGAAAGGTGAACTGTTATTTTCATATCACCACCCCAATCCTCCCCCCCCCCGGAAAAACCCAACCCACCAAGTGTTATGCAGTAATTGTTATTGTTTTCACTGTATCTCCTTAATTGTAATGCTGTTACCACTCCAATATACAAAAACTTTCCTTTAAAAGATGTAATCCAGAAGATGCCATGTTGTGTTTATGTAGCATGTTTAAAGAAATCAATTTTCTTTTAAATGATTATAACAAATATAATTTAACCCATCAGTATGCTTAAATTTATAAAATATGAAGCACATTATGGATAAATAAAGACACAATTTAAAATTGTGAAATATAAATCAAGTATTTTTTTTATATATTTATTGTATCCCCAGACAAAGTCGGGGGATACTATGTTTTCATACCGGTCCCGCCGCCGCCGCCGCCGCCGCCACCACCACCGCCGCCGCCGCCGCCGCATATAAATCTTGTTGGCGTGATAACTCAAAAATATTTCACGGATCTTTACCAAACTTGATATATGTATAGATATGGGTGAGAGGACGACAACTATTTAAAATGAGGTCATGACCTTGATTAGGGGAGTGTCCTTGACCTTGAATATGTCTAATTTTGGGGAAAATCACACAAATTCTTAAATAGCTCAAGAAATCTTGCATGGATTGATCCAAAAATCAAGTTGATGGAAGATCATGGATAGGGTTGTCAGGTTCCAGAAACTGGTGGCGCCACCTATTATTCTGTACTTGTTTTCGTGCCGTTTAATACCCCCAAAATTGCTACTTGACAGTACTGTGAGCATTATAAGTCAAACACTAATGGACAGATTTCTTTAATATTATGCATATACATAAATATTGGTTATGGGATGATGTTTATTTAAATTGGGGTCATGACCTTTCCTATGAGTGGCCTTGACCTTGAATATTGCCATATATGGTGAAAATCACACAAAATCATTAATATCTCAATAAAGGGATACATGGATTGGTCCAAAAATCAACTTGACCGAAGATCTAGGATAGTAATGTCATGTACCGGAAACAGGTGGCGCCACCTGTCATTCTTTTACTTGTTTTCGTGCCGTTTAATACCCCCATAATTGCCACTATCCAGTACTGTGGGCATTATAAGTCAAAAACTATCAGACAGATTTCTTTCATATTATTCATGTACATAGACAAGGGTTATGGGATGATGTATATATAAATTGGGGTTATGGCCTTTCAATTAGAGTGGCCTTGACCTTGAATATTGCCATATATGGTGAAAATTACACAAAATCATTAATATCTCAATAAGGGATGCATGGATTGGTCCAAAATTCAACTTGATTGAAGATCTTGGATAGTATTGTCATGTACCGGAAACAGGTGGCGCCACCTGTTATTCTTTTACTTGTTTTCGTGCCGTTTAATACCCCATTATTGCCACTTAACAGTACTGTGAGCATTACAAGTCAAAAACTAATGGACAAATTTCTTTCATATTATGCATTTACATAGACATTGGTTTGGGATGATGTATATTGAAATTGGGGTCATGACCTTTTCTATGAGAGTGACCTTTTCTATGAGTGTGGTCTGATATTAATTGTTGCTGAAGATGGGGGTCTATTCTTAAAGAGGGGGGGGGGATTAATTGTCTGGGGATACTATGGCACCTGCGGTGCCAAGAAATATCTAGTTGTTTTGCAGATTTAAAGATTTATTTTTGTGGTAAAAAATAAATAAACATTTGTATGTATGATGTGGTGTTATCTGACGAGATTGAGATTTATGAAAATGCAATTGAAAATTATGAATCAACTTTTATATTCAGTTATATATGTTATATTGGAAATGTATAGAAATGTAAACTTATAATAAAAAATATTGATGTGATAAAAAAATGTGGATCTGATACAAACATTTGTTCATTACTTTCCTACCTCAGCAGAATTGGAGATCAGCCTTTATTTACCCTGTATTTATGTTGTTAATTAGATATATTTCAACTGTATACATGTCATAAAATAAAAAAAATACATATATATTAAATAATATATATTATGCAAAAAAATAGATTCAATTAAACAAATGTGTAAACTACTGAAATGTCAACAGTTAATCAAAAAGCCAACTAGTGATCATGGTAATAGTACAGATCATTTGTTCACAAACTGCTCACATGCTTCAGTTTCAACATAGGAAACACATGGTTAGGTCACATAATATTATTTGCAACAATTTTTTGCTCATCAATACAAACAAATCATATAAACTAACCATAGCCTATATTACCTCTTCCTCTTACACTTTATCTCCATTTGATATTATTTTAGATTTTTACCTTCAAGGTCAACTTCAGCTGAGCACAGTGACCCATGGGTCCCTTGTTTAATACATGTATTAGATCATTAAAATACATGGATCAGAACACCCAGTAAATTATACAATAAAGAATGAATTTGAGATGGGCATGTTAAATATTTATTAACTGAAATAAAAACATCAATTGTATGAATTCATATTAACCTTTACAATAAAAACAAAGGTTTACATAATATAATGTGACCATTGAAACCTATGCTGTGTATAGCAAGGCCATGCCAGCACCAGTCATGACAGGTTATGTAACACACTCTCAGAAATAAGGGTTCCATGGGCATCCCTGGGGAACTCTGTAGTTTCAGGTGGAAACTTGGTGGTTCTGTATGCGTTAAAATGGTTCTGTGCAAGCGACAGCATTCTTTTCAATAAAGCAGGTTCCACAGCCACGTGAAGGGTTCCTCAGACGGAGTCATATGACCTTTTGCGCACGATACACGATACCCGTGTTTCTTTGCTAAAAGAAGCTGAATGTGGAAAGGGCACAGCACTGAAGAATATTTGAAAATCAGATAAGTATAAGACTTTTTTACCAACAGAAACTATTTGATCTTGATTTATAAAATTGTTGGAAGCAGACCCGACTGTAATATGTATTATCAGCAGGTTTATCTGATGGACTGGCTTTAATTGTCTATCTGTTGTACTGGTCAGTCCTGGCCATCAGTGACCGTAATAGACCCGAAATGACAAGATGGCAGGTTTCCTGCTGGAGGGATAAATATACGGCCCACTAGTAGTGTGAAGATTCAGGAGGTCGGACATGTTTATTGCTGGACTGTATGTATGACTATGACATTGCTGTGTATACATTTTGTTTCAATGAAGACCCAGCTTGGCCTGCTGTACAGCGATTCAATACCTTTAGAATACCCTCCCATGCAGACAACATTCACTTTTGACTTTTCCACCATGATTGACCAGCTGCCTTTCTTACAGAAGAACATGATGTGACCGAATTTCATTATGAGCAGAACATTACTTGTTTGAAATGCAATAGAAATATTTATCGAAGAAAATGTGGTTACAATAAGTGACCAATTTTAAGATATAAACACAGTAGAAAATGGGCCTTTATTCAAAGTAGTACTATTTATTTTTACCAAAAATGCTGTCTCAAATATTATGGGAAATTAATACAGTACCACTAATATTATGGATATTATTAGGACCCCCTCCCCCTTGAGTCCCATGTTATGAACAAATAAATAATAAATAAATATTAATGATTACAAAATATATTATATGAATGTATATACAATTTTTTTTTTTTTTGCCATTTTCACACATTTATTCTTTTTAACTTGCTAAATGGCTTGGCCGGAGATCTCAAAGATTATGGTGTAATAGTTGAATTATTTTACAAAGTTGCTTCAAATTTGTACAAAAATAAACCATTAATTTCCCAACAAAATCATGCTCGGGTTTGCAATTTATTTTGATCTCATATTTATCCATTGTTTGATTAAAATGGTGCAATCTTAAACTTTATTTTTTTTAATACTTACAGGCTTCATTATCTCATCATTCAGCATTTTGCCTTGGAAAATGAAGTCGTGCTTTCTTTTTCTGTCATCATGCAGAGTTTAAATTGAAATAGCCAACAAGTTTTTTTTTTTTCATTATTTTGGGTATAAGTATGAAATTGAATAAAGGTTTATGCAGACCTATATTTATAAATTCCTGAAATTTGCAATACATTTCTCCAAAAATGTTACAAACAATTGTGTAAATGATAGACTCTAATATAATGTGGAGCGTTATGACAATGGGTCACATATTTCTATGTCATTAAGGCATGATATACATGTAAATGAACACACTGATTCGTAGGTAACTCCATTGATTTAAATAAAAAAATGATGTCACAATTCACATCCGCTCAATCTAAATAAATATTGTTCTATATTTTCAGGGTGAGTGAAGACTCTTCGCTAAACAAAAGACCAATTATGAAGTATGAAGAGCTAAAGACGAAATGTTGAAATTTGTTATGGTGGTAGTATCAAAGCAATTTATCTTGCCAAGTGCAAAAACGCATGCAGCATTTAAAATAACAACAAAAGTCCCAGCAACAAGAAAACCAGCTCTGAGAAGATTGTCATAAACTATACATTTATTATATATTTTATGATTGTCTATAACACGTTTAATTTGTCCTAGACCGATATGACCAGCTTTATTATCTTCTTGAAGTCATCTGAGCTTTGTTATAAAATGAAGTTTGGCACATGCATTTTGTGTGTATGAGGCCAGCGCATTAACTGTTAATGTCTAACAGGAAGTTAAGGCAGGCACATACTGAGTGAAAGCAACAAAATTTCCTCTTGATATCTAAGAGGGAGTGAAGGTAGGCACATTCACATCGAGTGTGAAGCCAGCCACATTTGCTTTTGATATTCAGCTGCGAGTGAAGACAGGCACATACTGAGTGAAGATAACCGCATTTCACCTGATATCTAATAGGGAGTGATGGTAGGCACATTCACATCGAGTGTGAAGCCAGCCACATTTGCTGTTTTTTATCTGATAGTGAATGAAGGTAGTCACACACATTGCGTATGGCTGAACTCATTATAGAATTTGTTAATATATTTATTTCTTTATTTAGAAATGTGTTTAATAATGTTAATAAGAACACTTCACATACTTTGAGTTTTCACATTTGAAACAATTTTATTATTTTTACATCAATTACACTTTATTCAAAAGAACTTTGTAAAACTGCTTGGCTTTAAATTTGAGAATGTCCCATTCAATAATTCAAAAGAGAATAATATTACAGTAAAAATGTCAAGTCAAATTCATCTAATTGCTTTGCTTACAATTGAAAATTTAAATTGTCTCTTTGACAGGCTATTATGCAGTTGGTTGATATTAACCTACGATGTCCTGCCATATGCTGCCAAATCAACAATGATGCTGGTGTTATAGAATCGATAGCAGAAGAATCATGTCATGCTTTCATCTTTGCTGATAGTATTCAAGGAGAAATTGGATGCAGAGTTACGTTTAAACGAATATGAAATTGATGGCTGCGTATATTGCATTATAAGCCTCAACTGGCCTAAGAAGGACCAACTAATTAGGATTTTTACAGTTAAATGTGTAAAGGGAAACAGAAAACCTATTCTATAAAGTTACTGCAACATAAACTTTGAAGCACACATATAAGAGGTAATACCAATTTTAGGATTTCTGTAGTACCCTGTGTCACCATTCTAAGAGAGAAATCCTGAATGCTACATCCAATCATTTGCTTGTTCTGAACTGCACATTTGTAGCATATGAATTGCTTCGTTTAAAGTTAAATAAAGTATGTTTACCCCCGTATTTTATTCTTGTGTTTTTTTACAGTAACTTTCATTTGATTTAAAAAAAAGTCCCCCATTAAAGTGTCATAATATCCAAGTGGAATGACATGCCAGTTGAGGGCATACCTCTGCCAAGGAAAAGGAATCGTGCTAGATCTGTTCCTTTATCTCGCCCTGCAGTGAATTTGAATTGGTCCTGTCTGGTTTGGTGTATAAACTGTCAAAGTTCCTGTCGGAACAAATAAGTCAAGGAACCCAGTTAATGTCTGTAGAACCATTCCTGGTTAATTTAAAAAAAGACCTTAATAATGGTTTTGCAAAGACCCAGCGGAAGTAATTAGCACCATACAAGGTTCCTCAAGGAACCAAAAATGTATTTACAGAACCTGAAAGGTTCCCCAGGGAACCCTTTTTGAGGGTTCCAGAAGGAACCTATATTCAGGGTTCCTCAGGGAACCAAGATGGGTTCCAAATATGTGACAAGCCAAAGAACCAAAATGGGTTCCACTTAGAACCCTTTATCAGCTCAGCTGACTATAAGTCATCTGAGCTATAGCAATCACTCTTTGTTTGATCACTCTTATTCCTTACTCATCAATATAAACCTAGCATGTCAACCAACCATGGCCTATGTTTCCTTTTCCTCCAAGACAACTCTTTTTTGTTATTATTATAGATTTTATCTTCCTGGTCAACTTCAGATGAGCACCGTGACACATGGGTCCCTTGTTTTATAGTCCCGCCATCAGTCATCAGTAGAATTTCTTGTTAACAAGATACATTTATCATAAACAAGTATTGCATTTCCCCCCTCAAATGTGAAACAAGTATTTATTTATCCATTTCCTGAACGAGGTTAATTCTGAGGAAATCTATGGTAATTTTGACTCCTGTCACATATGAGGTACTGAAGATTTTTCCTCAGATTTGACACACAAGATGTTTCCTTCAAGTGTTAGAAGTGTTTGAAAACTGGTGACTTTTGACCTTGATCTTCAAGATCTAATCTACAGAAATCTAGGATGATTGCATGTAACCCCCTAACTTTGGAGATATTTTCTTTAACTTTTGGGGGAGGCCGATTGGGATTGGAGACATTTATATCTTAAACAAAGCCATTCTACTGAATTTATTCTTTTATCATGTGTAAATAATTTTCACAAAACCAAATTAAGGCTGTTTTGTTTTAGCTTGTCTGAAGACTTTTAACAAAGAAGATCAACTAACGCCCAGAAGAGCCAGAGAGGATGTTTCTAACATCTGTCCTATCAGAAGTGTCCAGACAAAAAGAGGTCTTTTTGGCCAATGCTAATACGGGACTGAGGCGGGCAGCAAATAAGTGAAAGAAGTATTCCGATATCATATATGTCGTGTGTAACATTCAGTGCAACCTGACATACTGTGAAACATTATAAATAAAATTTATAATTTTATGTGTCTTTTCTGATTTGGATGTTTTGCATATTGGGTGTGTGTGTGAGGGAGAGAGAGACAGACAGACAGACAGACAGAGAGAAAGAGGTGTCATGGTGATATCACAAAATGATCACCATGTGACCTCAGCATGTGAAATCTCTGTGACATGAAGAGAGTGCGATCAAGGTGAAATTACAGTATCACCATGTGACCGAAGCATGTGACATCACTGAGCCACCAGTGTGAGGTTACAAAATCCATGTCACAGTGAGGTCACAGCATGAGGTCTGTGTGAGCTTATCTGTGATGTCGTGGTGACATCAGCATGTGACATCTCTGTGACATCGAGATAGACAGATCATTGTGAAGACACAGTATGATCACCATGTGACCTAAGCATGTGACATCACTGTGTCACCAGTGTGAGGTTACAAAATTCATGTCACAGTGAGGTCACAGCATGAGGTCTGTGTGAGCTAATCTGTGATGTCGTGGTGACATCAGCATGTGCCATCTCTGTGACATCAAGATAGACAGATCATGGTGAAATAACAGTATGATCACCATATGATCTAAGCGTGTGACATCACTGTGTCACCAGTGTGAGGTTACAAAATTCATGTCACAGTGAGATCACAGCATGAGGTCTGTGTGAGCTAATCCGT
Source organism: Sipunculus nudus (assembly GCA_026874595.1). Lineage (NCBI taxonomy): Eukaryota > Metazoa > Annelida > Sipuncula > Golfingiida > Sipunculidae > Sipunculus > Sipunculus nudus. The sequence goes on along the minus strand of CM049308.1, from coordinate 39,687,093 downwards.
GATGTCGTGGTGACATCAGCATGTGACATCTCTGTGACATCGAGATAGACAGATCATGGTGAAATAACAGTATGATCACCATGTGATCTAAGCGTGTGACATCACTGTGTCACCAGTGTGAGGTTACAAAATTCATGTCACAGTGAGATCACAGCATGAGGTCTGTGTGAGCTAATCTGTTATGTTGTGGTGACATCAGCATGTGACATCTCTGTGACATCGAGATAGACAGATCATGGTGAAGTCACAGTATGATCACCATGTGACCTAAACATGTGACATCACTGTGTCACCAGTGTGAGGTTACAAAATTCATGTCACAGTGAGGTCACAGCATGAGGTCTGTGTGAGCTAATCTGTGATGTCGTGGTGACATCAGCATGTGACATCTCTGTGACATCAAGAGAGAGATATCAGGATGAAGTCACAGTATGATCACCATGTGACCTAAGCGTGTGACATCACTGTGATACCAGTGTTAGGTTACAGATTTCATGTCACAGTGAGGTCACAGCATGAGGTCTGTGTGAGCTAATCTGTGATGTCATGGTGACATCAGCATGTGACATCTCTATGACATCAAGAAAGAGATATCAGGATGAAGTCACAGTATGATCACCATGTGACCTAAGCGTGTGACATCACTGTGATACCAGTGTTAGGTTACAGATTTCATGTCACAGTGAGGTCACACGATGAGGTCATGTGATATAATATGTGATGCCATTGTGAGATCACCGTGATGTCAAATTCCCGACTGGGAAGACTGCAGCTAGAGCGCTCCCCCTGGGTTGGGAGCAGACCGTGAAAAATCTCATAATAATATGGATCTCGGATGAGATTCAAACACACGATTCCGGCTCTGAAACACAGAACCCGATGTCTTTCTTATTTCTTTGTGCATAATTTTTACATGGTCTCTTAACATTTTTTTACACTTTATATGTAAGGTTTTGATTTTTTCAGTAACTGAAAATTAAGGCCATACATAATGTTATTTTTAACTGGGGGATATCGGAAAGTTTTGGTTAAAAGTATGCATTTTGGGATTTCCACTCTTTAAATAGATAAGCTATCTTGATCCTTACTATGGTGACCAATGGTCCATGATGCTCAGCTGAATTAGGCCACCTTACCGGGTAAGGCGTATAAAAAATGGTCACAGTGCCAATTTTGTGAGGGAATCCACAGGTTTTATCAGAATCTGTCTGCATGTAAGATTTTGACGTCCTGTTCTTTGCTATTTTCAAGTATGTCATGTGACTCAGGGTAAAGCTGAGAATTCCAGCCTGGAGTGATCCATGCGGGGTCTTGCGTTCAATTTGCTCATAACTTCAGCATAGTAGGCCGACACAGGTGACACCACATATAACTTAAATATGCATACCAATCACACGACCCATATCCCGTGATGTAAAAAACGTGACATTTGATATATATATATATATATATATATATATATATATATATATATATAATTCAGCTCTTTGTCTCTCTCTCTCTTTCTCTCTCTCTCTCTCTCTCTCTCTATATATATATATATATATATATATATATTTATTTATTTATATAATATATATATATATATTTATATGTATGTGTATATATGCAGAAAATACTCATTTTTTCAGCTTATCAACCAGAACCCAGCCATACACACGGTTAAAAAATCAGGCCAATACAAAGAGCCTTGCATCCAAAGTGTCAGCCTGGCCTAGCACCAGCCATCTGACGTACGTTCCTGACATTTAGAACAAATTTTAAATTATTCATCTTATTCCTTTTTATTTGATATTTGTTAATTGTGCTTAGAGAATTTAAATTATACCAGTATACCAGTGATTTTTTTAAAAAGTTTAAGTATATATATATATATATATATATATATATATATATATATATATCTACCAGATATATTTTGATATAATGAATTGCAAAATGAATTTCTGTAAGATGCAATGAAAACATAGATGTACGTGCTATTTGTAAATTGTAAATGAGCTTAGCCAGGCATGCGCAGGGAAAAAAATAATTAAAATATATGTTTAAAAGTAAAACAGAATGGGAAGCCTTATACTATTGCCCAAAAATCCTTGCGGTAAGACGATGGAAAACAGTTTGGGTTGTAGTTGAATTATTTCTTTCATCATGTTCTTGGCTATGATAATTTGATGATTTATGATATTTTAGTTGTTTTTTGCAAGATTTAAGTTAATTTATACACCGTCCGCACCCAGGGCCGCACATGTTTAAGCATATTTTTAAACAGTGTGAATCTGCGTGCAAGTGCGCATACACGCATGCGTGCACACGTTTTAGTAACATCCATGGAGCGTTCCCTTGAACCGACGCGACCTCTGACCCGGAAGTATATATTCTGCACCTTTCACATGGAGCATTTTGTGATGCGAGTATTGAGTGAAACCACACATGCACATGAAACTCACTGGTAATTAACACGAACTGCGTCAGTTAGATAAGGCAACAAGACCTATCTCGTTAATTTATCTATCTTTATCAACTGGAAGACTGGACTGAAAGAACAAGGAACGAAACGGTGATACAGACGAAATGTTTTATCACGTAAGTTGTTGCTATATAATGTTAGGGTGTCCAGGCAGAATTTTATGAAATTCCCTATATTTTGTTAAAAATGAGAATGTGAAGCAAAATGAAAAACAGAATTCATAGTGAAACATAGTAGGGAGCCACTATAGAACGCGGGCTACGCTTCTATTGAGGACGGAACATGAAACTATAAACACCTCATTCCCTATTTTAACTCCTACTTTTCCCTGTAGATGTCCCTACATTAACTCTTCTAACATAAACAACTACTAAGCATCAAAAGTCGCCTGAATTGGGAATTGAATCTACGATCTCTAGACTAGGAGCCCTATATTAGGATTGAGATGACAAGAAACAGCAAGTAAAGTCAAGAAGTTGAAGTTAACAAATTTAGTGTCACGCCTGTTCTGTAATTTTTCCTCATGCATTAAAAAAAAATAGACATGCATGTTTAAGAGCAAATAACTTTCCAACTAGGCATATATTCCTGTCATATGATACAAAGTCAAACACTACAAAATTGCATTAAAAATGTAGGCCCGAGTATAGAATCCAGTCTTCATTTCCAAGATGGGTCTAAACTGGCTTGACCGTCTCATATTAGTAGTAATCAACATACGCCATGACATGCCTGATGATATGACATTGACATGCCTCTTTCTTCTTCCATTATATGAATCCTATCCATCATGATGTCCGTCCGTATACACCCATAACCTCGTTCATGTAGACCGGATTCTATACTCGCTCCAAAATGTATTAGAAAATAGCCTTGCATGTTTAACTACTTTAAGAACAAATAAATTGCCAACTCTGCATTAATTCATGTTTTCACGTTCATCATGAAAGTATTACAAAACTAACTTGCAAGTGAAATTTGATTGAGTCAGTTAAGCACAATGTTGTGATACAGAGCATTAGGAACTTATAGAATGTTCAGATGACCATGTAACGGGACGTGTGGTATTTTTGATATTTTTAGGTGTCTCTTGAGCATGAGATTTCTCTACATCCACGCTACTTTGGTCCAAATTTGCTGAATACAGTGAAGCAGAAATTGTTTACAGAAGTTGAGGGGACCTGCACAGGGAAGTAAGTGTGTGATTATGAGAAAAAAGAGCCCACATTATCAGTTTGTCAATAAAATTGTATAATTCTCTTTGGACTAATATATTTTAAAACACACAGACATGCACCAAAAGAACAATGTCATGAACACAAAATTGATAAAAAACTTTCAGTGTAAAGTTAAAAATCATATTTGACTTATTATATATATTCATGCACTGCAACATTAAAAAATTGTTAAAAACTTTCTCTGTGGTATCTTTTTTGACATGCAGTAACATTTGTTAAGAAGACCTTTAGTGATGAAGAACACAGGTGAACAACATGTTCTATGTTTACTGATCACCAGGATATAGTTTGTGATTTTAAATTGATTTATCATTTGCAACTTGTAACTGTTAATGTTTGCAGGATGTCTTTATGCCACAGTTAGAAGGAAACCGGACTGCTTCAAATCATTTCAGGAACACTTGACAGATAATGACTTTCTTTTATGCAAGTTATAGCCCTGGACAAGTGCATATACCAGTGGATGACAGATTGATGTTAATTTCTTTGTATTATGACATTGGGAAAGATATAAGGTTGGCCCAACTAAGTATTTAGATAAAAGTTTGGTACCTATACAGTGTACAGTGGTGTCCTATCATGAAAAAAAAAAAAGAAATGGCAAAACAAGCCTCTTGAATACTGTGGTTGGCTTCATATTCACAAGTTAAAATTCGGCAATTTTAATTTTTTCAGTGACCCGTGGGGACTCTGTTTTGAGATCTCACCATTAAAAAGACCTGGAGTATAACATTATATTAAATACCATGGGGACTCAAGGGAATATTAACTTTGTCACTGTGACTTCCTTCCTTTGAGAAATTAAGGAAAAAACCTCAATTTTCCATTATAAACCTATTATCACTTTTCAGGACTGCCTAATGTCAAAATCATTTATCTGTTTTTCTTCAATTTTACCATAAATATTCTCCTATATATTTCCTATATATATGCAAGAAGATAGGTCAGTATTCAGTAATTTATAAAGCACTGTTGAATTAAAATTCATATGTATATGGAGAGGTATGTAACTCAAACCATATAAGCCTTGCACCTGTGGACTGGGGACGTTTGTTATATTGCAACTCTATACATTTTATAAAATGAAAAATAAATTTGGTATAATGAAAAAATAGGATCCAATTCACTATATGTGTAAACTGCTCAACTGTCAACATGGTAATAGTAGAGATCTTATTTTTACAAACTGCTCACATGCTTCAGTTTCAACATTAGGAAACATATGGTCAGATCACAAAATTTTATTTGCATCAATTTTTACTCATCAATACAAACCAATCAAAACAACCAACCATGGCCAATATTACCTCTTCCTCTCAGACTTCATCTCCATTTGATATTTTTAGCGAACCTGTGAGCTTATGCGATGGTGTGGCGTCGTCTGGCGTCCGTCGGCCGTCGTCTGTCGTCTGTACGTTAACCCATACTATCTTGAAAACGGCAAGAGGTAGCATCACGAAAATTTTATGCAAAAAATTAGTCATCTAAAAAACCTATATCAGATTTTGCTTATTTTTTGGCTAACTGCATTTTCTTAGATTATAATTTATATAGGGAAAAAGCTAAAAAAGCTTTAAAAATCTTCTTCTCCGAAACTGTTCAGCTAAATTGTCCAATATTTCACAGAAATGATTCCTGGAATAATCTTTCTCAAGTTTGTATGAATGGTTTAAGTTCGGTGATTTTTGGCCGAGTTACAGGAAGTTGAACTCAGTCATCTGTCCATAAAAGCATACTAAAATTACAATCTCAGAAACGGCTGGAGCTATCATCACCAAATTTTATGCCAATGTTGTTCACATGAGACATATCTGAAATTGAGGTATTGGTGGCGCCACCTACATCAACCTTTTTTGTACGGGGGTCATCAGTGCCCGTATCATACTGACAGCTACAAAAAACTTCTTCTCTGAAACCATATGGCCAAATAGTTTAATATTGCACAGAAATGATCCTAGGGAAATGCTTTCTGAAATTTGTTCAAATGGTCTAAGTTCATGGACTTTTGACTGAGTTATGGGAAGCTGAATTTAGTCATATGCTGTAACAGCCCATTTTAGCTCAATGGCTACAAAGATCTTCTCCTAAAAAACCACTGAGCCAAATTCTTAAATCTCACACGTTAATTATCCTTAGATGTTGATAATTCAAATTTGTTCAAATGGTTTTGGTTCAGTGATTTTTGGCTGAGTTATGGGAAGCTTAACTTAGCCATTTTGCTGTATTTTCCCATATGAGTTATAAACCTGTAAAATTTTTTTTGACTGACCCTACTGAGGCCAATTTGTTTAATATTTTACAAGAATAATCCCCTGAATAATTCTTATAATAATTGTCTTTTATGGTTCCAAAGAATGAATTTTGGCTGAATTATAAAGGTTCAATTGAGTCATTTTACCATATATGTTAGCTGTGTGAAGCAGATACACAGATACATCTAGATACATCTAGACTGGCACCAGTTTATCAGCATTTATTACATCATGCCTCTAGACATTTAGATTTCAGGTTATCTATGGTTAATATTGACAAGAATTTTTTTTAAAAACTTTTAAAAAATGTAGATTTATGATTTTTAGATATTCCTCATGCCAGGCAATGTTTACAATCACAGCTATACAGCTCTCTGTGGGTATATAAAGACGGCTGTACATGGATTATAAATAATTGGTATCCATAGTCAAATTAATTCAAGATTTTGCCATCAGTGAGATGTATCTGTATTACAATTTTGCATTCAGTATGCATCGGTACTAATTTTTAGTGAACCTGTGAACTAATGTGATGGTGTGGCGGCATTTGTCTTCTGTACCTTAACCCATACTATTTTGAAAATGATTGGAGCTAGCATCATGAAATTTAATGCAAAAAATTAGCCATCTGAAAATTTTCTTTAATTTTATTGAGGAAAAGCTAAAAAAAACCTTTAAAAATCTTCTCTTCCGAAACACTCAAGCCTAATTGTTCAATATTTCACAGAAATAATCTTTTATTCCATCTCCCTCAATTTTGTTCAGGAAGTTGAACTTAGTCATCTGTCCAAAAAAGCATACTAAAATGACAGTCTCAGAAACAGCCAGAGCTATCATCACCAAATTTTTTGCCAGTGATGATCACATGAGTCATATATGAAATTCAGGTATTGGTGGCGCCACCTGAATTGACCTATTTTTGTACGGGGGTCATTGGTCATCTGTACATTAATCCATAATTTCTCAGGAATAGCAGGAGCTACCATTCCCAGATTTTATACAATAATCTGTGACATATCAAATTTTATGGGATTCAGCTTATTTTTTGCTATCTGCATTTACTTAGATTCATAAGGAAAAAGCTGACAATATTTTAAAAGTCGTCTTCTTGTAGACGGTCCAGCCAAATTGTTAAATATTTTACATAAATGATCCCAGAGGCAAGCCCTCTCAAGTTTGTTCAAATGGTTTGCATTTGATGAATTTTAGTGGAGTTACACAAATTTGAACAGTCATTCGGCCAAGTAAGCATACTGACATAGTACTCTCAGAAATGACAGAAATACATTACCAGGTATTGTGCAAATGTTGGTCACATGACTCATATTTTAAGTTGTAGATTTAGTGGTGCCACCTACATTGACCTTTTTTTTTATGAGCAAAAAAACTCATAATTTTAGCCTCTTTCAGCTTAATGATGAAACTGTCAAGTTGAATTGTTCAATTTTTCAAAAGAATTATCCTAGGACATGGTTCTTTCAATCATATCAGAATATACTGAGTTTGTTGATTTTTGGTTGAGTTGTGAAAAGCTTAAATTGGTCTTATGGCCATTATTATGTCTTTTTCAAACTGAGGACTGCAATAGTGTTCTTCTACAAAATTATTTTTTCAATTATATCTTCTGTAACATTGCACAAAAATTATTCTTAGGTGGCCTTTGTACAAGTTTACTAGAATGGTTTTTGGCAGAACAATTGGACCTTTAACAATGAAAGTACTGCATCTTTTATTATTTTAGATATTTTGATAAAAAGTTTATGAATATGTCGGCTTGAAAAAAGAAATTTTAACCAAAGTCTTTCAGTATGTGTAAACAGATATACCAACAGGCCAAGGTTGAATCTGTATCTTTAAATAGGTTGAGAAACTGCCAACTGTTTCAGATTTGGGAACAGATCAAGAGTTCATTCAGTGCAGCCAGATATAGGTCAAGAGTTCAATAAGTGCAGCCAAGCACATGGCATGTGATCACTCATGGGTGACATGTGAACACCTCATGGGCACCATGTGATCACTTCATGGGTGTCAAGCCCCTCAGGGCAGGGCCCCTGCATGAGCTTAAGCAATGGTGTGGCTACTATTTCATATTTGGCAACAGGCTAGAGGTCTTTAGCTTTGGCAGACTGCTAACTGTGTCAGATTATGCAACAGGTCAAGAGTTCACTCAGTGCAGCCAGGTACAGGTCAAAAGTTCACTCAGTCTGCCCAGGTGCAGGTCATAAGTACACAGTACAGTAGTCTGAGCAAGCAATTTGTCACAGTTCACTCGGGGCAACAGCCTTTCTCACCTAAGCCTGGTCAGCCCCATGCATCAGACTCAAGGTAAGTTTGATGTATTGGCCTAATATTTTGACATGTCTATGTGTCTTTGATGGCTTTCTCGCTCACAAGACAGGTGTCGCCACCTACCATGACATTTGCACATGTTTTCTCATGAGGGGTTTGATATATCAGTCTGAAATTGGGCGTATGTGTATATCTCTGATAGCTTCATTGTATACAAGACTGGTGGTGCCAGCTACAATCTTTTTAGTGTTGTGTGCACCTATGCCAGAATTTCAGCAGTGATGTTTGTGTAATTGTTTCTTATTCAAAATGTTTAGTACTTGCATAGTTCATATACATGAAAAGTAATGGTCCAGCATTGAAGCATTATACCTGGTGTATTTCCCAATGCACAGGTTCGCATTAGGCCTGTAGGCCTTGTTTTAGATTTTTACCTTCAAGGTCATCTTCAGCTGAGCACCGTGACCCATGGGTCCCTTGTGTCTCTTTACAGGTATGGCTTTGTAATAGCAGTGACTACAATAGACAACATAGGAGCAGGTCTGATACAGCCCAGCAGGGGGTTTGTTGTCTACCCAGTCAAATATAAAGCCATTGTGTTCAGACCTTTTAAAGGTGAAGTTCTTGATGCAGTGGTCACACAAGTCAACAAGGTATACATTTACATATAAAAACAAAACTAGCCTTTTATACAAATCTACCATTAAAGCCAACTGTCTTTCTCACAAGCTCTGCCTGTCTCATCATGGATTACTTTCTCTCAAACCCTGTTTGTCTCAGTTATCTATCAAGCTGTTCTTTTAAAGGATTTTAAAGATCATTCTCGACTTCTAGTGAGAATTAAACATACCTATCAAAGGTATCTTATTTTATTTAACTCTGCTACAAAACCATGTATCTGACATATATTTCATGACTTTGAAACTTGTATGCTAATAACGGAACTGGGCATAAGACAGGATTATTGGCATTTACCATAAACTTTGCCATTTTGAACAGCTATTTCTTTATTTCAAACTGGGTTAGTATTTGCTTGGGGTAAAAAACAATAAGCCATGTAAGACAAAGCAGACATTTCAGACCCAGCGCTACACGGCCGGTTTACAACTTTCATACAATTAGGTCAGGTAGATCTGATGTCCCGATGGACCTTTCACGTGTCATGAGTGCTAAACACTAGGTTATATTCTTATTGCAGGTGCAGCACACTCGTGGGGGGGAGGGGGGCTCTTTAACTGTGACTGCTCTCTGCTCTTGTCTCGAATGGTCCTGCTTTCTCTGTATTCTTCATCTTTTATCATCTGTATCTATCTCACCTTCATTGACCTGTGCCTGCATCTCTTGGGTCAATATCTTACATTTATTTTTACTTAACACCTTAGGAAATTTTCATTTCATTAATTAAACATTGTGCATGTGTGATTACCTAAATTAGAAAATTACAACTTCATACAATAATGAAGCACTAGGATGTTGGTCAATATATTTATTAATCAGTGCCATCGCTGTTTTATCATTTCAGCATTGTTTACAGTATGTGTATCAATTTCAGGTTGGGCTCTTCTGTGACATCGGCCCTCTCTCCTGCTTCATCTCCAGACATGTGAGTGCAGAACTTAAGTTTACCTACTCTAGAAGAAAATAATTCAGAAAAATAATATAATGTGATCATAACATTAGTGATATTGAATTGCTTGTTTGTTCCTTTGATATCTGAATTTGCTGATTTAATAACAGGATTACACAAATTAACACAACACATGCAGCATGCACATCATGGACACCAAATAAAACATTTGAATAGGGAGTGATTATGAAATGCTGTGTTCACAGTTTAACATTTGATGTTCTAAAAACATAAAAGGCTATTCACCTTAAATTTTACTTATATATGACTTTCATAAGTTCAGTAGAATAGGTATGTAGACATTTAACTTATTTTAAGATAAACTATGTCAAAAGGAGACATTTCATTTTGCAGTTATGGTCTGTTACAGTTATTTGTTAAATGTATTATCAGCTATAAGTCTTTAAGCAATTTAAGTTATTGCAAGTCACAATTTCATGTTTCAGTGTTATACAGTCTTTGCAGACACAGTAACGTGTATTATTATTTAATTTCAGTCCATACCAGCAGATATGGAATTTGACCCTAATTCAAATCCACCATGTTACAAAACCAAAGATGAGGTGAGTACATTTACTAGCTGCAGCTGTAATTATGTCTCCCCTCACATGAGGGGAGACGTAAAGTGTTTGATCTGCCATCAGCATCTGTAGTCGTCATCTGTTTCATTTCTTGTAAATGTAATAACTTTTGAACCAATCAATATTTCTTCTGGAATTTTAAGATTTGAATTGTGTATACAAATATATAGTTTTACCCATGTCTGTCCTTCCGTCATTCCAAAATCAAACAGTTGTACAGACTTTTTTTCGCAATGCTTTCAGATATTGCCCTGATTTTTGGCGTGTGGGCAGATAATGACCAGTTACAGATCGAGTTCGCGTTTTGTCCCGATTGACCTACTTTTGACCGTTTACGGCTCCTAAACTTAGAAAATCTCATGAAAAATAGAAATTTTCATGACAAATACACATGTACGGACTTTTTCGTAATGCCTGCAGATATTGCCCAGATTTTTTATGTGTGGGCAGATAGTGACCAGTTACAGATTGAGTTCGCTTTTCGTCCAGGTTGACCTACTTTTGACCGTTTTACGGCTCCCTAACTTTGAAAATTTCATGAAAAATAGAAATTTCCATGACAAGTGCACATGTACGGACTTTTTTTTGTAATGCCTGCAGATATTGGCCTGATTTTTGGTGTGCGGGCAGATTTTGACCAGTTACAGATCCAGTTCGTGTTTCATTCCAGTTGACCTTCTTTTGATCGTTTTACAGCTCCTGAACATAGAAAATTTCATGAAAAATATAAATTTTCATGACAAATACACATGTACGGACTTTTTTTTCGCAATGCCTGCAGATATTGGCCTGATTTTTGGTGTGTGGGCAGATATTGACCAGATACAGATCAAGTTCGGGTTTCGTCCAGGTTGACCTACTTTTGACCGTTTTATGGCTCCTGAACATAGAAATTTTCATGAAAAATGTAGATTATCATGACAAATACACATGTACGGACTTTTTTCCACAATGCCTGTAGATATTGGCCTGATTTTTGGTGTGCTGGCAGATATAGACCAGTTACAGATAAAGTTCACGTTTCGTCCTGGTTTACCTACTTTTGACCATTTTACGGCTCCTAAACTAAGAAAATTTCATGAAAAAATAAAAATTTTCATGACAAATACACATGTACGGACTTTTTTTCGCAATGCCTGCAGATATTGGCCTGATTTTTGGTGTGTGGGCAGATAATGACCAGTTACAGATCAAGTTCGCGTTTGTCCCAGTTGACCTACTTTTGACCGTTTTACGGCTCCTTAACTTAGAAAATTTCATGAAAAATAGAAATTTCCATGACAAGTGCAAATGTACGGACTTTTTTTCGTAATGCCTGCAGATATTGGCCTGATTTTTGGTGTGTGGGCAGATATTGACCAGTTACAGATCGAGTTCGTGTTTGGTCCCAGTTGACCTACTGTTGACCGTTTTATGGCTCCTGAACATAGAAAATTTCATGAAAAATATAAATTTTCATGACAAATACACATGTACGGATTTTTTTCGCAGTGCCTGCAGATATTGGCCTGATTTTTGGTGTGTGGGCAGATATTGACCAGTTACAGATCAAGTTCGGGTTTGGTCCAGGTTGACCTACTTTTGACTGTTAATGGCTCCTGAACATAGAAAATTTCATGAAAAATATAAATTATCATGACAAATACACATGTAGGGACTTTTTTTCCACATTGCCTGCAGGTACCGCCCTGATTTTTGGTGTGTGGGCAGATAATGATCAGTTACAGATCGATTTCGCGTCTCGTCCAGGTCGACCTACTTTTGATTGTTTTATGGCTCCTTAACATAGAAAATTTCATGAAAAATAGAAATTTTCATGACAAATGTACATGTACAGCCGTTTTAGACCTCAGCTCATTGGCTGATGGGCTATTGTCATCACCCAAGCTGTATGTCTGTCTATCTGTCCGTCCAGCGTCCGCCGTCCCGCGTCTGTTAACTTTTACCATGTAAGTGGGATATCTCTAAAAGGATTCACTGTTGGAATTTCATTTCATCAGTGAAGAAGCATATCGATAAAATCTCGGTCAAGTTTGAAGATGGGTGACCTTGACCCATTTTTCTACATTTTAGAGCTGATTATAGAAAAACACTCAGAAGCTTGTATCTCAGGAACCATTGTGTGGATTTTCACAAAACTTACTATGATCATTGGGACTGATGGTCTGTACGTGCTGCACAATTTTGGTTATGCCACCTGCAATTTCTGATTTTATCATCAATTTTTATATGATTTTTCAATTTTGGCCTTGTGAGCGGGATATCTCTAAAAAGGATTCACCGTTGGAATTTTATTTCATCAGTGAAGATGTATATCAACAAAATATTGGTCAAGTGCAAAGATGGGTGACCTTGACCTATTTTTCTTTGTTTTAGAGCTGATTATTCAAAAACACTTAGAAGCTTATATCGCAGGAACCATTGTCTGGATTTTTACAAAACTTACTATGATCATTTGGAATGATGCATGGTCACAATTTTGGTGGCACCACCTACAATTTCTGTTTTTTTAATGAATTTTTATCGGATTTTTCAATTTTGGCCTTTTGTACAGGATATCTCCAAAGGTATTCAACATAGGAACTTCATTTCTTCAGTGCTTTTGCATGATATTTACATAATCTTGATCAAGTTCAAAGATGGGTGATCTTGACCTACTTTTCAAGGTCACAGAGCTTAGTATAGAAAAAAACTTCGGAGCTTATTTCTCAGAAAGTATTGGTGGATTGTTATGAAACATGGTACATACCTCTCCAATTTAAATTTATAACTGATGATCAGCTTTTGCCAACATCTGGTTTCGCAATGCAGTGCTTTCAGATACTGGCCTAATGTTTGGTCTGTGGGCACATAATGACCACTTACAGATCGAGTTCGCGTATAGTCCCAGTTGACCTATTTTTGACCATATGACAGATCCTGAACATAGAAAATTTCATGAAAGATAGAAATTTTTATGAAAAATGCACATGTATGGACTTTTTTCACAATGCCTGCAGATACTGGCCTGATTTTTGGTGTGTTGCTTGATAATGACCCATTACAGATCGAGTTTGCATTTTGCCCTTGTTGACCCACTTTTGACCATACAACACTTCCTGAGCTTAAAAATTTTTACAAAATTTAACAAATATTTCTAATTTGCCCCAGGCAAGGGGATTCGTGTCGTTCCGACACATCTAGTTTTACACAAATTTAATACATGGGTTGATTCAACCAAATTCTCTGAGGAGTGCAAAAACTGGTGACTTTGATCTTAAAGGTCAAATCAGCAGAACTGTTACGATGGATCTTTCTCAAAACCACAGGGATAAGTGGTGCCTAGGATGGCTCCATCCCTATTGAGTTTCAGACTGGTAAAAATTCAATATGGCTGCTAGAGCACAATCAGTGATTTTTAGCTCAGCTGACTATAAGTCATCTGAGCTATATAGTCGTGGTCCATTGTCCGTCGTCCGTCCGTCCGTCTGTCTGTCCATCCATAAGACTGGCACGTTTCAACACCATTGGACCTACGAATCTGAAATTCAGCATACAGTTAGATGTCCCAAGAATCTCCTACCTTGCCGGAAATTGGATCAATAGGACTTCGTTCTTTCGAGATATTAAGGAAAAACCTCAATTTTTTATTAGAAATCGATTTTAACACTTCAGGACTGCCTAATATCAAAACCACTCATCTGGTTTTGTTTCATATTTACCATCAATATTCCTCTATATAGTTCCTATGTACATGCCAGAAATTAAGTCAGTATTATTTAATTTAAAAAAGTTATAAGCCCAAACATAATGGACTTTGTAAAAAAATCAGGAAAGATATTTGGTCACTTAAGACCAAAAGTGTTAAAGGTAGGGACTTTTTTTCAGTAATACAACCTTAATTAATCAAAATTTAATTGTTTACCCAAAATTAGATCTGAATTATGCAAATTTTTCAAGTTATTAGCATAAATAAAAAATCAATACCTTAAATTTTGTCCAACTTTGGCAATGGCACGTTTTTTCCCTGTAAGCACTGTTGATTTAATTTTCACAGAATATATACATAAGGATTTAATCTTTTAAAATCTGAAATTTCAAAGAAATTGATTGGAAAGAATAGCTTTTATTCACGGTTTCATACACAATGTCAAGTGTTGTTTACATCCAGCCCACCTAGTAGTACAGCCTTCACTTGCATTATGTAACCCGCCCCAGGCAGCATGCCTTGGCTCAGCTTGGCCACTACCAGCAGGCTTCCCCTCTGCCCTGCACTCCCCCCCCCCCAGATGGTGCATAAACTAGATGAATGTTATTATTTTCTGTATTTCATTCATTCTTATTCTAGGCTATGCTACATTTTAGATTTTGCATTGTACCACCAGGGTTACAATGATTAAAGTGTACATTTAATTGTGTCCACAAAGTGGTGTATTGCTATGAAAGTGTGGATGTTCATCAGATAAGTAATTCCTTACTTTTGAAGAGTAACAAGTGACCCATGGGTCATGACGCTCAGCTGACTGTGAAGAGATTTGCAAAAGGAAATTTTATCATCTGAATGGTAGTATATACCCATTCAACTGAAGCATCAAACAGATTAAAGAATAAGCCAAGATTGTATCTGAATTTATATATCTCAAAATATGGGAAAAAATGCGTAAACTTTAAAAAAAATACAGGTGGTTCCACCAGTCTGCAGAAACTAATAAAAACACTTAATGGTCAACATCCATGCAAAGAATCATAGTGATTTCTGCATTAATTGTTCAGATACTTCAGCTTTTGAATCAAATTTTCCATTATTCTGAGGGATACTTCGGAGTCCTATAGCGTGAAGGATATGGGTAACAGAGACCTAATTTCAGATTTCCAAAGACACTCTCACGGGCCTCCTTGCATGACAAGAATGAAGATTCTAGGTCCAGTTGTTACAATTTGTGCCATGTTAACAGATGACAGCATCCTTAAAGGTCTCAAAAATAGAAAAAAAAATTCAAAAAAATTTAATAAAATATAGGTTGCACCATAAGTCTGAAGAAACTGATGAAACACTCCATAATCAAAATGCATGTAAAGAATCATGGTGACCTCTGCATTAGTTGGTCAATTACTTCAGCTTTTGTATCAAATTGTCCATTATTCTGAGGGATACTTCGGAGTCCTATAGCTTGAAGGATATGGGAAACAGAGAACTAATTTAAGGTTTCCACAGACACTTTTCATGGGCCTCCTTGCATGACAAGAATGAAGATTCTAGGTCAAGTTGTTACAATTTGTACCCTGTTGACACATAACCACATCCTTAAAGGTCTTAAAAATAGAGAAAAAAATGGTAAAAATGTGTAACAAGCCCCATAGCTTGAAGAATATAGGTAACAGAGACCTAATTCCAGGTTTCTAGGGAGTCTGCAGAAACTGATGAAACATCTCATGATCTCTTTGTATGAAATTTTTGACTATTCTGGGGGGTACTTTGGGGCCCTACAGCATGAAGGATATGGGTAACAGAGACCTAATTTCAGGTTTCCATGGAGACTTTTCAGTGTGTCAAGAATGAAGATTCTAGGTCCAGTTGTTATGATTTGTGCCCTGTTAACAGATGTTCATATCTTTAAAGGTCTCAAAAATAGTGAAAAAAATTTGTAAAGAATCGAAAAATACAGGTGGCGCCACCAGTCTGCAGAAACCTATGAAACACTCCATGATCAATATCCATGCAAAGAACCATGGTAATCAATGCATTAGTTGTTCAGATATTTCAGTTTTTGTATCAAATTTTCAATATTCAGCGGGGGTACTTCAGAGCCCCATAGCTTGAAGAATCTGGGTAACAGAGACCTAATTCCAGGTTTCAAAGGAGACTTTTCATGGGCCTCCCCCAATGTCAAAAAAGAAGATTCTAGGTCCAGTCGTTACGATTTGTGCCACGCTAACAGATGACAGCATCCTCAAAGGTCTCAAAAATAGAGAAAAAAATCGTAAAAAGTCGAAAAAATACAGATGGCGTCCGCAGTCTGCAGAAACTGATGAAACATCTCATGATTAATATGTATGCCAAAAATCATGACCATCAGTGGTGTAGTTAATGAGATATTGAAGTTTTTGTATGAAATTTTTCACTATTCTGGGGGGTACTTTGGGGCCTCATAGCTCAAAGGATATGGGTAACAGAGACCTAATTTTTGGTTTCCATGGAGACTTTTCATAGGTCTCTCAGAATATCAAGAATAAAGCTTCTAGATCCAGTCTTAACGATTTGTGCCCTGTTAACAGATGTCCACATTTTTAAAGGTCTCAAAAATAGAGGAAAAAATTCGTAAAAAATCAAAAAATATAGGTTGCGCCACCAGGCTGCAGAAACTGATGAAACAACGCATGATTAATATGTATGCCAAAAATCATGACCATCAGTGATGTAGTTAATGAGATATTGAAGTTTTTGTATGAAATTGTTCACTATTCTTGGGAGTACTTTGGGGCCCCATAGCTTTGAGGATATGGGTAATAGAGACCTAATTTCTAGTTTCCATGGAGACTTTTCATAGGTCTCTCAGAATGTCAGGAATGAAGATTCTAGGTCCAGTCTTTACGATTTTTGCCCTGTTAACAGATGTCCACATTTTTAAAGGTCTCAAAAATAGAGAAAAAAATCGTAAAAAATCGAAAAAATACAGATGGCGTCCGCAGTCTGCAGAAACTGATGAAACATCTCATGATTAATATGTATGCCAAAAATCATGACCATCAGTGATGTAGTGAATGAGATATTGAAGTTTTTGTATGAAATTTTTCACTATTCTGGGGGGTACTTTGGGGCCTCATAGCTCAAAGGATATGGGTAACAGAGACCTAATTTCTGGTTTCCATGGAGACTTTTCATAGGTCTCTCACTGTGTCAAGAATGAAGATTCTAGGTCCAGTCTTTATGATTTGTGCCCTGTTAACAGTTCACATTTTTAAAGGTCTCAAAAATAGAGAAAAAAATTCGTAAAAAATCTAAAAATACAGGTGGCACCACCAATCTGCAGGAACTGATGAAACATCTCATGATAAATATGTATGCCAAAAATCATGACCATCAGTGATGTAGTTAATGAGATATTAAAGTTTTTGTATGAAAATTTTGACTATTCTGGGGGGTACTTTGGGGCCCAATAGCTCGAAGGATATGGGTAACAGAGACCTAATTTCTGGTTTCCAAGGAGATTTTTCATTGACCTCTCAGAATGTAAAGTTACAAGATTCTAAGTCCAGCGGTTACGATTTGTGCCAGGTTAACGGACAGACGGACAGACAGACAGACGGACGACGGACAAAGAGTGATCGCTATAGCTCAGCATGACTGAAAGTCAGCTGAGCTAAAAACTTCACCAGGTGTGAAATTGACTATTAATTCCAGTAATAATTTAAAACTGGGATAGTAATTAGCACAATGATATTGTTTGTCCCTCATCCAACCAACAGTGTGTATACTTTATTTGAAAAGAATTTTTATTTTATCAAATTTACTGAATCTTTTATTTTATTTTGGTGAATAAAAATAAGCATGTACTGAAAACTCCAATGTGCAAAATTTTTTAATAGTGATTCAAGGAATATTCTTGTAGATGCCATGTTGTGGCAGTTTAAACATTTATGATTTAAAAATAATAAAATATATGTGTATGCATAATATGACCCAAAATGAGCTACACTCTGGATATATAATGATAGCAACTTTTGCAACAATTCTAATATTTTAACTTTTAGTTTCAGTTTTTTTTTTTACTCTGTATATATAATGATTGCAACTTTTGCAACAATTCTAATATTTTAACTTATATTTTCAGTTTTTAATTAAAAATATATAAAATCTGTAAATAAAAAAAACTTCTTAATGGGAAAGTGGATATGCTAATAAATAGGCTTATATATAAACTTAAATGCATTATTCCCTTGAAAGTGAAATAAAGGTATTAGTCCATTCTGTCCACTTGCCTGTCAATCTGTAAATTTTCATATGCATCACAGTATCTCAAAACTTTTACTGTTTTTCTTCATGACAGTCTTGTCAGTGTATTAGTTGCAATCATATATTTAGAACTTTACTATAACCATGTAGGAGGGCCCCTTTCCTCTTAGCTTTTCATATTCTTATATAAATGAAAAACATTACAATAGAATATTTCTGCATCCACCTTCATGCTGCCCTCACTTTTCCCTTCTCCGAACCCCATCCCAAAGTCAGCCTCAGTAAGCAAGAACTAGATGAATCACATATATTCATACTTTAATATTTTGTATAACTATTCGTCCATAGGTACCTACGTACATGCCAGAAATTATGTCAATATTGTGTAATATGTAGACATAGTGGGCATCACAATAATGTACCTTGTCAAGACTAAAGAGATATTGTGTCATACAGTCACAAATTCATAAATCACTTCATCAGCATAGTTAATCATAACATCATATCTGTCAAATTGAAAGCTTGCAGACTACCATACACTTTAGATCCTTCAACAAATAGCCTTATCATCATTCTACTACTGCTTATTACTGCTGTCATTGCATTCATATTTGCTCAAATATATCACAATTTTCAACCCCTCCTAAATAAATAAAAAATAAACCACTATATTTTACCTTATTAATCCATCAGTCAGGTAATTTCATTTATCATTTACTCACATATTACATTACATTCCTTTATAATAGCCCAACATGTCCATGATATTCATAAACTTTATCGACTCGATATAGTATCACAGTGGAGAAACATTTATAGTCCAATCACGATCAACTGAGCGCCGTGACCCATGGGTCCCTTGTCTTTTGAATGTCATATCCCTAAGAGTTTCATCTTTCTGCATTCACAGGGATGATTGGACAAGTTTCAGTATATATCAATTCACTCTAGGGGGCCCTCTCAAGACCTTCATCTGATCACATCTAGTTGATTACAATTAAAAGGAGGGCTTGCAATTCAGTGCATCTATTCTTTGATGCATTGTTACTAGTGGTAGGAAATGGTTTTAAAAACATAATTGATGTTTGAAAAATAAAAACGATCTATGATTGATAATTAATTGATTATTTCATGTATATTCTATATAACCTAGATCTCTGCTGTATACTAGTACCTAAAATAATGTCCCTAGTAAAATGTCCATCTTACATGTACATTGGTATTCATAATAAAACCATCGATCCATCCACATCTTGGGTTGACATACCATCGTATGATTGTTGGCTGCGCAAGGTACTGTTTTGATGCTGTGTGTTACTTTGTGATTGTATATCTCTGAACAGGATAAGATTCTTTGCATGTGCATACATATTTGTTTTTAATTGATTATGCAAAATGCAATCTATTTAATCAATTTTGAAAGAAAAGGACACATCAATTAAAATTGAAAAATCAGCACACCACTAATTGTTACACCCTTAGTTCTTATTATATCACTACAGCATCTTACATATAAACAAACCATAAGTTAAATGTTAGCCGGAACTAAAGCAGAAACAGTAGAGACTCTGCAAAATAAATATCCCATTGCATTATACTAAAGCCTCTTTATCAAATATTTGGAAATTTCATGAACTGGTAGAGAAAGAGCAATACATATGTCACATGAAAACTTGAATTGGTGTAAGTAATCCATACTGATGGAGCTGATGGAATTTGACTGTCATTTCAGGCAGCATCAGTGTTCATTTGATGTACCAGTAATTAAAAAGGTCCACTCAGTCTTAAGGAGTACTTTGTACTAAGTGCGAAATCATATTAACATATATGCACACCTTATATATATTGATCTTTTAACAAGCAAAAACATGCACTTCTTTGCTTACAAGATAGAAAGAAGTATAGAATAGTAGTAAAAAGGACATGCGTTTTTGGAGGTTAGTGAACTCTTAATATATTTTTTATCACAGAAGAATGAATGACAAGATCATTCAAATCATTTGATGCCATGGGTATATATATTTTTGTGATAATTCCTTTTTTGCTCAACTGACCATAGGTCATCTGAGCTATTGTGATCACCCTACCTTACCAAAAATTCTGCACTGTGACCTATATTCTGTGAATAACGTGTTTTTGTGTCTTAGCACTTAGAAAATTAGACTCTCATTTTGTGTTCGTGGTTTCAATGAGAAATTTTGCCTTCAGCCATGAAAGTTTGAAGGGAAATCATGCATTAAATTGTTCAAAACTGCCACAGACACAATTGCTAAAGGGCTAAAATGACAGCAATCCCAAGTTTATAGAATGTCTCAATGTCAGAAATTAGCTGAGCATCATGACATCATGACCGATTCACTTGTTCATGATTAAGTTCATTCGATCAGCATCACCACATTAGAGTTATTGATTGTTTAAAGATGGTTTATAAATCATGACCAAATCTTGCTCCAGGATATGGTAATACAGCAAGATGATGAGATCCGCATGAAGATTGTAGGTACAAGAGTGGATGCCTCAGATATTGTAAGTGCTATTGCTTTATCAAAACTGGAAATGTGGATATTAAGTCAACTTAAGTGCATATATTCTATATATTTAAATAAAAATCTGAATTTATGCCCCTGCTTCCATGGAACGGGGGATATTGATTTGGGTCTGTCTGTCCCTATGTCAGTCTGTCACATTTTTGTTTTAATGCGATAACTTTCCTAAATATTATCTGATTACATTCAAATTTTGGTCACTGATTGCTTTCATGTATAAAAAATAAAAACTAAATCATTGTTATGGCAAGCATGAATCTTCAGGCCAAAAAAAAAATAAAACATTGTTAAGGCAAGCATAAATGACAACAAGAGGCCAAAGAAGGGGACATAATTCCACGAATTTACTTGTTATTTTTGTGATTTGCTGCATTTAAATTTAAAAGTTTGTATTGAAATACAGAAATATATATGTTTATTTTCATAAATATAATTAAATTTAAATGCTTCACTGCAATATGCTTTATATGGAGACAATGGCCCAATTCTGCAGTTGCTAAATTCAGCTAGATCATAGTTTTATTTTACACATTTTTCAGGTTTTTTTATGATGTTTGTTTTTTTATGATGTTTATGTAAATGTCACACATGAAGATGTGGTTAAAGGCATTAGGTAAGACTGTATATGGTTCATACAATTTGTGATTTAATCTCTGAGCTTTGTACTTATTTATTTTCAGTTTGCTATTGGCTCATTGATGGATGATTATTTAGGTGAGTTCAAATGTCATGTTAATCAGTCTTTTGCAGGTTATTTAAATTGAAGTACCTATGGGCAAATATTTTCACCTCCGTGCTTATATAAATTAACAAGACTTCCATATGACAAGGGATTACTGGTAAGCAGACAGAATAATATGCAGATCATTGTCTTTGATTACTTAAGGTCCTGATTTGTTTGTCAAAGGTGAGTTTACTTTTGATTTTTTGTTTCATGCAGTTTGTGTCACAGATAATAAGTGGAACTACTGTTGGTAATGTTTGTACCAGTTTTGGGTTTGTTCATTAAAGAACTTCAGGAGAATGTATTAAACTGCTACTAAGTGACTGATATAATCTTTTTTCAGTGGCTGATTAAGCTTTACAAACAACCATAATGTCCCATTTTATTATTCAGGTTTGGTTGGATAGCAATCCTAGAAGAGATATGAATGCTGCAAAGGACAGTGGAAAACAGTTTATTTCTCAACCTGGATTAGATACCTCTGTAACATTATGCCTAGGGGTTTCTGGATACACTGCAGGAAGTTGTCTACATTATCTGCCTGGATGAATGAAAACTACATCTCATAGCCATTACAGAAGAATACTCTAGTTGACAAAGGTTCCTGAGGTTGATATTTCGCAATTTTACATTTTCATTGTTTCACCAGGGTTCCATTTTCATGAGGTCACCATTCACTAACCTACACACATAATATGTTTCATTATGTAAATTAATTATATAGAATAAAATGTCCGAGGTTTTGCTAAGTGGACAGGGACCTGAGGCAACATCAAACAAGTTGGAATTAGTATTCATAATTTCATAGATACTTTGCAAGATCTGATATTTTTATTATAGCAACTTTTCATCAGCAAGTAACATAAAGATGTATAATTATTTTATAAGGGTTTTTTTTGTGATAATAACCATTAAGGAATATTTTGAAATTGAAAACCTTGCAAACCAAAATTCAACCACAGTATTCTTTGGTAATAAGGATCAAATAGCAGAAAAATATAAGTTATGGAGTTATGAAAGGTCATCGTATGTTGATTTTGTGTGTACAGGCATTTATTTCATGTGGAATCTTATGTTTGTCTATTGCAAATGTTCACTTATAGCTTGATTTCTAATGGTTTTGTGTAGAGTTAGGGATACTCTTCAGCATTCAGCCTTGTTCAACTTGCATCTTTGTACTTTTGTAAACAAAATACACAAGGAGCATGTGTACAAGTGGTTGCACTTGACATCAGAGATTTTTTTTCAGCTACTGTATGCAGAAGCAGATCCAGGGTGGTGTGGGGGGGGGGAAGGATCCAAACCCCCCTTTTTCATCGAGGCAACCTTTTACGGATTTCATACATTTTTTGTGGGCTTGATCCCCCCTTTAATGGACCTAGGGACCTTTTGTTTAGGTTTTTCAATAGTCCTCCTGGGTTGGACCCCCCTTTCCCAAAATCCTGGATCTGCCCCTGGTATGTGTTCCAAACTGTTCTTTTAAAAGTAACAGTTTTGTAAATAAAAATATAATTTTTCAATAAAATTGTATGTGTGTGTTTTTATCTTTCTCAGCAAAACTTCATGTATCAGCATGGCCATTAACATTGCTGTATGTTAAGAAACCCCACTGAATCAGCATTACATCGGATATAGGACATGGTGGGAAAACTACAACCATCAGGCTACATTCGGCCAACAAGGTCTAATTTTTCATCCCACAAACGGTCTTGCATGCTGATGTCACTTTGAGTTGTCTCTGAGAATCCCTCTTACACACACACACACACACACACATATATATACACACATATATATATATATATATATATATATATATATATATTCTGCGAAATGCACATATAAGGCCTCCTCACAAATTACTCGAGATATGGAATTTAAGGGAGAACTTTCGGGGCCAGGAGAGGGGGGGGGGGGATATGTTTTTGAGCAATCTGTAATCTGCTCATGACAGCTAAGTAAAATATAAATGTAAAGAGTCAGTAAAAGTTGTATTCAGTAATACGCTTGTGTGCATGGTTGACTGGCCACAAGCACCCCAAACTTTTTCTCTTAGTTACCGTAACATCCCCCAAGCCAAATTGAAACCCCCAGCTGGACCGCCCTGTGACGACACCCCCAGATCCATGTAATTGTTATTGAATAGCTTTGTATTGTTTCATTTTATCAATTGCAGGATCATTTATATGGGCATGGTATATATCCCCCCACTTTGCAATTTAATTCCCCTGGCTGTTCAGTAGTAACTAGAACGATAGACTCTGGTTACATTTCTGCCTTTCTGCTTGATTGGGCTGCATTAATAGATCGATTATAAATTATTTTGAATGACCTAAGCCACACTTTATATTGTACACAGAAGTTTTACACCCAGCCAGTGCAAAATAAAAAACCTGCTGTGACCCAGCTGGTTATCAAGTGAAACAGCTGTGTGCCAGGTTTCTGGTGTTCAGTATCTAGTCAGCGAAATACAAGAATCCTTAATCTTTTGATGTTGATTGATATGGGCCCTACTTGAGGCATGACACCAGTCATATGAAAAAACTGCACTCGCATATCCATTCATGATATTGTAAAGACTTTGCTGTACAAAGCAGTAATCTACGTGTGAGCAGTTTATACAATACGCTCCCGAGGCAGCGGAAATCTTGCGCTTCTAAAGAAGCAACCGATTTTCACGCTGCCAGC
The DNA here is from genome assembly GCA_026874595.1 of Sipunculus nudus. Classification (NCBI taxonomy): domain Eukaryota; kingdom Metazoa; phylum Annelida; class Sipuncula; order Golfingiida; family Sipunculidae; genus Sipunculus; species Sipunculus nudus. The sequence continues at coordinate 39,662,748 of CM049308.1, read as the reverse complement.
TTTGACCGTTTATGATATATTTAGACACCAGACGGCGGTTCGTTTTCCACTGAAATAAACGTGCGTATGATGTGACAAGCAGCCAATCAGATGCCAATAAACAAACACTCGACAGGCATCCTGGCTCCGCCCATTGCTGCGCTTCAAGCGCCGCTTATTGAGTTTCCGGTCGAATTTAAATTGCTCCCTCTGCATTCTCGCATCATCGACCGATTCGATTATGACATTATGACTGTGTAAGCGTAGCCATGTATCTGTTGTCTGCAGAACTGAAACGCAAGCGAGGTGTGCACGCAGCCTTTGTTGTTACGTTTCGTTTGAATTACAGCTCACCGGCCGAGCATCCTATGTGCCCAAGGCCCTAAGCAAACCACGTCAGGGGCAATTCTCTCTGAGCCGCCTGTGGCCTGTTCGGACGGTTACGCTGGGGGATGAGCTGTCACTCAAAAAGAAATTAATATGATTGGCTCTGTGTATTCCTCGCTTGGCTTTGTCTTCCAGCACAAGGTCTCATCTGATTGGACAAAAATACAGTGCTCCCCTCATGTGTTGCAATTCAGGATACGAGGTCATAACAAACAGCGCCTTACGATATAGGTATAGTAGCCCTATAGGTAAAGCGCTGTGTAAAGAGCGTATTTATACAATAGGACATATATAAATGCACAAACCACAGTGAAATCTCATCTGCTTGGTAACTGACGTCACATCTTTCATCTTGCATGATGGTTTGTCCATCTCCGTCTCAACTTTCACTGGGATTTGTAACCTTACCAGTTACACAGAGACTGATGTAAGAGGGACAAAATTAATGTTGTTAACAGTCGGGTATCTCAGAGTGTATAAATAAGGTATGATTGCAAACACAAACCAGGCCCTTTTTTAAATAGCTGGTTTTATTCTGAGCATGCAAATATATTGAATAAATAGTGCTCTAAATTCAATGAGTATAAAACAGGTTCATATAACCCGCATATGGGCACTTGCAAATACGACTCAAGAAAATTCGCCAAGGTGTCCTAAAGAAGCTACGTATAAGTGCAAATGGTACTCTGAAAATTTACCAAGGGTCTGTTAAAGAAGCACTAAATACGTGCAAATAGTACTTGGTTGGATGTACTACGGGGTCTGTTGAAGAAGCGCTGTATACTTGCTAATAGTACATGGAAAATTTACCAAGATGTCTGTTAAAGAAGTACTATATATACTCGTAATCGTACATGGAAACTTTGCCAAGGTGTCTATTAAAGAAGCACTAAATACGTGCAAATAGTACTTTGGGAAAATTTAAAAAGGAGTCTGTTAAAAGCGTCTGTTTTACTGTTTTATTATATGTTCAGTCTTCTCTAAGATATATTCATTAAATCTCCAAAAAGGGGAAATAATCCACTCAATTAAAAATCTATTCTTGTGCATCAAAAAAGCACATTCGATATTAAAATCAGAACCCTTGATGCAAGGATCAGAAATAAACTGATATTTAAAAAAAAATCACAAAAATGTCCTTAGACTAAGAGGTAGTCCTTTTTATTAGGAATCGACACATATGCGAAATGATTAGAAGATTTGTCTATTTCCTAAAGGGGCCCAATCACCTATAAAGCATGTTGAATTAACATGAAAAAGAGCTTCTTCCCTTTAAAATAAACCAGTTCCTGCCAAAATATTGCCTTGAAACCGTTTGCTCACTCCTGTAAACAAGTGATAAAAACAGTGGACCGAGCGCGATCAGTGTAAACATAAACACAGCGCATGGGACCGTGTGTGCAGCGGAGCCACTACACACGTCAATCAGGAGATTCCCTGACTTGGCCCAGAAAATGTAATACATGGTCCCGGTGGCTGAGACACCGCGTGTTCCGGCTCACCCTCGGACCTCCGATCACCCAGCCTTGTTATAGTAAACATACGTGGACTGTGTTTACAAACACGGAAAGCCATAAAAGGTGTAAAACAGCCGTATCAGAGTTACTTAGACTGTGTGCTGGGGAGGTTTTGCTGGGAAACTTTTGTACAAAGCAAAACTGACTGAAAGTGTGAAAGAAAAGGCATAATATTCCTCCTGATTATGTCCCTTTAAACTCTGTGATATTACGCGATAATCTCTCTCTCTCTCTCTCTCTCTCTCTCTCTCTCTCTCTCTCTCTCTCTCCTTAGCAGCTAATATTTAGGGTTTCCATGAACTAATATTCTTTGTTTTCGCCTCTTTTTCCTTGGTTGCCAAGCAATTTAATTTCCTCTGAAGAGTTCTGATTATGCGTGTTGTCCTCAGGACTTCGACACTTGCAGAGATCCCTGAAAGAAAAATTAATTTGGCCGGTATACTCAAAAGCTGACAAAACCTTACATAGTCCATGTTTTTATTGCTTAATCTAGGACTGTCTAAAACCGGATTGTTAGCGTATTATGTTTAACTGAAGGATCCTTCACATATTTTGTGATTTATCATCAAAATTAAAACTTAATATCCACGGTTAAATTTTCGTAACTTTACCATACATGATTGGCCAAAAACGGTTGGTTTCTCAAGTTTGGTCTCTCACTATGTTTTTACCAACTTTGATTTCCATTCGCTCGGACATTTTTTCCTAAACATTAAATAATAAAATTTCAATAAAAAATTTGTTTTGTTGTTATGCTTTTTCTCCTGTTTATCAAATCTATTCTGTATTTATTATATTTTCCTAGACCATTAGCTCAGCTGACTTTGAGAAATCTGAGCTATAGTGCTGTTCCTTTGTCCATCGTCCGTCCATTAGCAGGGCACGTTTTGAAACCGTCGAAAATTCGACATAGATTAAAATGTCCATAAGTTCTCCTGCCTGACCTGAAACTTGGTCACTGCGACTTTGTTCCTTTGAGAAATTAAGAGAAACCCTCCATTTTTTCAGTAAAAAATCTATTGTTACACTTCAAAACTTGTCATGCACACTTTTAGCCACCGCAACCTTTTAGAAGGGGTTAAACCCAAATTTGTGTAATGGACCCTCCCTTATCTTGACCTGTGGACCCTTTGTCAGGTTTTGTCATTAACGTCCTTGATTTTACCCCCACCCCTTTAAAAAATCCTGGATCCGCCCATACATTTAATAATAATTTCTTACCTCAGACGGTTGTTGTTGTACCGGTCTTCAGCTTCATCTATTGTCGAACACAATGAAGTGTTCATTGTTTCCGGCAACAATAGTAACAACAGCCCCGCAACAAGAGCCAAAGCTCCGCATATAATATCTGGCCACATACCGCCCTACAAGTACGGTAAGGATATTACAGATGTCCGACTCAGGATAATGCCTGAAGTGGTTTACCTGATGTTTGCAGAAGAAACATGTCTGAAGTTGTTAATATTATATACCTGATGTCTGAAGTAGGAACAGATTGTCTTTGGTAGTTAACCTGATGTCTGAAGTAGGAACCTGTTGTCTTTGGTAGTTAACCTGATGTCTGAAGTAGGAACAGGTTGTCTTTGGTAGTTAACCTGATGTCTGAAGTAGGAACAGGTTGTTTTTGGTAGTTAACCTGATGTCTGAAGTAGGAACAGGTTGTTTTTGGTAGTTAACCTGATGTCTGAAGTAGGAACAGGTTGTCTTTGGTAGTTAACCTGATGTCTGAAGAAGAAACAGGTTGTCTTTGGTAGTAAACCTGATGTCTGAAGTAGGAACAGGTTATCTTTGGTAGTTCACCTAATGTCTGAAATAGGAACATTTCTGAAGTGGATAAACTGACGTCTGAAGTAGGAAAGGTGTGGCTTGGGTAGTAACCCTGATGTCTGAAGTAGAAACCGATTGTTTTAGGTGATTAACCTGATGTCTGAGGCAGGAACATATCTGAGGAAGTTAACCTCATATCTTAAGTAGGAACATTTCTGAAGTGGTTGAACTGACGTCTAAAGTAGGTAAGTTGTGTCTCGGGTAGTTACCCTGATGTCTGAAGTAGAAACCGATTGTTTTAGGTGGATAAACTGATCTCTTAAGTAGGAACATTTCTGAAGTGGTAAAACTAACGTCTGAAGTAGGAAAGGTGTACTCAAGTAGTTTACCTGATGTCTGAAGTAGGAACAAGTTGTTTTAGGTAGTTAACCTGATATCTCATGTAGGAAAATGTCTTAAGTGGTTAACCTGATGTCTCCTTTAGGAACATGTCTGACATGGTTAACCTTGTGACCTGAAGTAGTAATATGTTTGAAGTGCATGGTTAACATAATGTCTGATGTAGGAACATAGCTGAAGTGGTCAACCTGACGAGTGACGACTGAAGAAGGAACAGTGCCTGAAGTGATTAAATTGCTTTATGAAGAAGGAACATGTTTAAAGTGGTTGTCCTGCTTTCTGAAGAAGGAACATGTCTAAAGTGGTTGTCCTGATGTCCGAAGTGTTTGAAGTGATGAATACGTTAAAGCATTAATTTTATTTTATTCACTTTCGTGTCCAAAAGTTCGATGGTGCAAACTCTCGAGTTTCACATTACCAATCTGTTATATTGTTTGGCCTTCAGGCTCTCCCGGGAAAGGGTGTATTCCGATCTGATATAAAGACTTCAGGCTACCCTCTTTATGGTTACTTTCTCTCCCCCGGTGATCTCAAATCAATTTCTAATCAAGATCATTTTATTAAATGGTCTTTTATTTCATCAATTGTCAGAATTAAGAAAACCGTCTTGCTGATTTATTTTATATGACATAGTCTTATGCGTTTGACCAACGATATTTTAATTGAATTAATGTGAATTATCAGACTAGCTAAATGGCTTGCCATACGATGCAAATTTTCTTTCAACAATAAAGATTTCTGTCAGTTTTCCTTAACCATAGGTGCAAGAATTGTTCTAAAAAAAGAGGTCAAATAAATTATTTTTTTAAAATAGACTTGTTTATTTTTCTCAAAAAGTGCTTGTTAAATATATTTTAATTAATGCATATGTGTCTGACACTATGAACTTCCAAACTGTTTTTGAGATTATTTATTATATTATTTCAACCATTTAAAATAGATCTTTTAAAGGGCTATTTTAAAATAAAAATCTTAATAATGCTCTTAAGATATATATTCGTGAACAGTTTATTATTCATATAAAAACATCAAACATCATTTCAAAGTGTTTCTCGCATATATCTTTGAGAAATGAACAATTTAAACTTGTTTAAAAAGAGTTGAATTATACTTTTCATCCATAGATAAGAAGAACAAATATTATTTTGTGATAAATGTTCAACAATTTATTTATCACTGTAAACTGTAATACAAATATTTTAAGTCTGTCAACTAGATAACATTTAGCCTGCATATCATTACGTTTTTTCTGGTAATTATACTCACAATCAGGGGGAGGAAAGGTGCAGCGAGATTCCCAAAACGGGAGGCAGTGACGCAAGTCAGTAGTCCCAGGGCCCTAATTATAGTGGGGTACAGCTCCACCGAGTATTGAAAAGCTGTGGTGATGGACATGGTCACGACCAACTTAGTGATCATCTCCAAAGTGATTTTGAGGGCAGGCAGTGCTAGAAATAAAACAGTATCGTATTTAGCGTGACCATGGAGTTATAATATACAGTAAGAAAAATGACTGGCCTTGTTTAGGACAATAGGTTAGGGCATTAATTTCAGGGCACAGCTTGACCCCAAGTTATGATCTGGGAGTGCTCTCTCCTTCTATATTAAACCTACGTGGCGTGACTCGTGTAGCTCGAGATATGAGAAATGGTAATACCAAAGAGTATGCCTTCCACAACCAACTAGATGTCCCGGATGCTGCACCCGAGTCACGTACTGGCTTATTCCTACGAGTGTGAATTAGTCATATATTTTGCCACTTGATGACAGAACACATGGCTTTCTCATATAACCCGAGTACTGTTGTATAATGACAATAAAGCAAACATCTGGGCCAGTCTATCACCAAACGCGCCCTAGTTGGTTGCAGCCATTAAAAAATTTAAATTGAGAAACCCTGTATAATGGGCCAGTAACGGTAAAACATATGTTCATGACGCATTATAACACTATAAACTATTGATGGATTTATAAAAATGTTAATCTAGTAACAGTCTATATATATTCATGAGCAACTGAAAACAATAATTTCTGTTATAATTTCTGAAAGGATATTTCCACCTTCGGGCATTGCCAAAGACACGAGCATAGATATGCCCCCGATAAATATACATCCAGCCATCCCCCAGCGCCGACCCAGCTTCGTCACGACGGGCATGTTCAACAGGTACGCCGGAATCTCCACCAACCCCGCAAGAAACACGTTCAGGTACAGGTTACCATGGTAATCAGGTGCATTCCACGAAATGGCGTAGTACAAAAGTCCATTTGCAATCCTTTGTGAAACACCAAAGAAAGCGACCAAAAGACGCAGAAGGAATATTTCATCTCGAATAATAATATAAAAAAATAATGTTTTAATAAATATAATTTAATATACCTTACACAGTCTTATGCTGATGAAAAAGTGAAATAGACGTACTTGCTAGGAATTTGAAGGAATGGGTTTTCATTTTGGGAGTGGTTTTCTGTATACTTCTGCAGAGAATTATGTACAGCATACTCGATAGGCTAAAGCTGCGTTTCCGTTTATGAGACAGAGACAAAATACAGATAGGGTTAGAACCACGAATAGGTATACAGATAAATTTTGGTATTTACACTTATACCGTTGTTTTCCTATTCAGGGGTATTTCATTTAAAATAAAGTTTGATTGTATAAATATCACAATATTTTTATACTTCATGCAACATATGTCAGGCTCTGTTTATATATAGTCAATATAATTAACGATATAATGAAATATAATAAGTAATTATATAAACCAAACACATAAGTATATATATTTTGGCACCAGTTTAAATTGAATATGCTACCCACCCTGTATATGAATGTGAACTGTTGGTAAAATAAAAAGAATCCGGGGGTTTGACTTTCATGTAATATGATAAAAGAATATTGATTAGATATACTTGAGAGCTGGAGTCCTTTGCAACATGACCGGGGCATTTCCGAAAAAAGATGTCATTGAATAAATATCCACAAGGGTCGGTAAATTATTCGCCGTATACAGCGCTGTATCCGTGCCTGTACTAGTGGAAACATTCCAATTTATCGTAATTTAGTTCAAACCATTTATGTAACCGTGTCCGATAAAGTAAAATGTATGCTAATAGAATTAGTTGTTATATGTTGAATACCAACCAGTTCAGCCATAAAATGAGAGTGATTTTCCTCATTCCCTGTGTCCTGAACAAATCCTGAAATCTTGTCTTCGTCTTCTCTTTTTGCTATTAACAACAACAACACAAATTGATGTAAGTGTTCTCATTTTGGAGCAACCTGCTTTTATTGAGGTTCAAAGAGTTCCAAGAGGTATGATTTAGAATAAAAAAAAGAATATTCTGCTTTTTGTTTGTCTGACTCTATGTGAAATTCTCGAAATTCATAGTCCGATCCAGCTTTTGAAGACATCCTCAATGGACACTGCCAAGAACACCATTGTGAAAAAAAGATAAATGTAGGACTGTACATTACGAAAAAGAAGCACAAAGTAGGAAAATAGAAAAGCCACACTTAACAACATCATAATTCATGCGCATTCTTAATGAATGAATGGGAAATTGAAAAGAAGGTTGATCACATTTCAGGGGCGTATAGCCATATGTCCCCCCCCCCGCATCCTGTTTTTCATGTTATATCTAGGGAAACCTTTCCAGACCTTAAATATCTGCTAAAAACACTAAAGTAGGAAAGTCTTTTAAGAAAACATGAAAATATCAATCTTGTTTTCGATGAGTTTCATTACTATACACTTTCATCAGCAGGAAACAGATGATTCATAAGTGAACATTTTCTCGTGTATTGAGCATAAATTGTTACAAGGATATTGAAGTTGGCTGATTTTTAAACCGCCCCCCCCCCCCCCCCCGATAAATCTGGCTGCGCCCTTACATTTTATAAGGCGCTCAGTCTTGCACCTGCAGTCTGATATCACGCTGTGGTAAAAATTGCAGAAAGATTTTACTTTTAAAAACATAAAGACCATTTCACCGTAATTTACAGCATTATGACATTGCATGTTGCAGTTATAGAATTGTTGGACTTTTCAAGAAATAAAGGTCGGTAAAACAGGACTTCGACCAGGAAGTAGGTAAAAAGAAGGAAAAGAAGGATGCATTTTCTAGTATGGGTAGGTAACGTCGGTGAAGATCTTTTCACTAGCTATAGCGACTTCTATTACGTCACAAACCTGTTCAACAGATACTGACAGTCCATCCGGAAGTGTGCGTTTGTTCGTGCGCGCCATCTTGTGGATTAAACGGTTGGCTTCGTCTTGGTGACCCTTAGCTATCAGCCATGTCAGAGACTCTGGGATAAACCTGCATGTGACAGAAAATGGCTGTATTTTAGTATGACTATTATATTAATAGTTTTAAGCATACGCATTCGGAATGTAGGCAGATAATGTTTCCTCGAAATTTAACAATGTCGATTTTTAAAGTTTGACAGATGATGCAGGTAGTTCCAGCCTTCCCACACTTCCTAACTGGAAGAAGTACGTGTTGAGTAGAAACGACAACAGGCGGAAGGATGTATGCTTTAAGTAAATTCGAAAAATATGAGAAAATATTAAATCGTTAAAAATATTAAGGATTGAAGAGATGTGGGTAACAATTAGTATATAAATATATGTTCACATATCCTCGTAGTTGGAAGTATTCCGACATTTTAGTTATCGTTTCTCAGTCGATGTAATAATTAGAAATTCAGAATTCATTCTATTGTACATTAAGCTTCAATTCAATTTTCGTTTTTAAGTTTTAAGTAAATACACTGTTTATACTATATGTAAACAAAACGAAACTGTCAAAAAGTGAAATCATGGTGGCTCTTCTTACCAGACCGGAATTAAAATAATGACGGTAGGTGCCGCCACTGAGATCATAAAGATGAACCTGTCACGGATAAAATAAGCGATACCAGCGAGAGCCGCATAACCAACTGCCCATACAATCATGTAAACATTTGTGACAATGGACCGCCACTTATCTCCAACCACTTCAAGAGCTGTGTAAAAAAGAAAGAATCGAAAGTAAATAATCGTTTGTTATCCCCTAACTAGTAATGCACTTCTTCTTTTATTCAAGTAAAGGAGACATATAGGCCAGTAGAATTAGTACCAAAGGTAAAAAAAAATGCAATAAAATTTCTGTTTACACAATGCATTTTCGTAAGGTATGTAGTTTGACATACTAAAAGTCTACAAAAATCAACCGATGGGAAATATGAAAATTTTACGGTTTTCTTCTACTGGAGTCGCATTTTTAAAATATTAGATTTTGACATAAATGACATTACAAATCCTTATTTCATTAACACTAGTTCCAACCATGATACTCAAATAAGCTAAACTATTGGATTGATAACATAGGATACTAAAAAATTGTCAAATTGAATATGTATTTTGGATAAAAAGTGATTTTAGGTGATTTTTCTTCATAAAAATATCGTATTTATAGCGTCACTTCACAGACTTTTGTAATATGCAAATTAGGGTCGCCATTGACGATAATTCTATTTTCATCCATATCTCAAGAACTAACCATAATAATGGGTCGAAAATTGTGTCTAGATCTAGGTTTTCATGGTCAAAGATTCAAATAAAACCATAATTATAAACGCTTAATGTCATATTTTAAATTTTAATATGTAAATTAGGACCGCCATTAAAGAACAGCCTACTTTCCTCAATATATGAAAGACTATAACCATGATAATAGGCCAAACATTGTGTCTAGACCTATGTTTTGATGGCCAAAGATACAAATGAAACCATATTAAAATCGGTTAAGTCTAAATTTTAATTTTAATATGTTAACTAGAGCCGCCATTGATGAAAAGTCTTTCATTATAAGTCCTTTAATAATAAAGGGTTAACTTCATATTTTAAATTTTAATATGTAAATTAGGGCCGTCATTGAAGAACAGCCTTCTTTCCTTAATATCTGAAAAACAAACCATGATAATTGGTCGAACATTGTGTCTAAACCTAGGTTTTCATGGTCAAATGAAACCATGTAAAAATGGGTTACTGAAATTCGTTGTGTTTTAAAACCAATTTTGACAAAATACTTTTATTTCTGTAGAAAGAAATTACCGCTTTTGTAATTAAGGAATATCCTTAACCCTGAGTGGTTAATCATGGTATACGAGGATTAACGTCTTAACCTTCGAAGGAACAGTGGCAAACATGCGATACAATCCTTGTGATTACACATTTTGATGTCCATGCCCACTCTCACTACTGTAGTTGATCCATCAATTTATAAGGTATTTAAATGTAGTTGATGCCTTTTTAGAATAACTAAGTAGAAAATACTAGAGCAACCTTTCAGCAGAAGTTTTTTATTGCCTCTTCAAGAACTACTTTTGTTAAATTTAGATATAAAATCTCTATGTAAATTACTGTCTTAATGATATATACTTATTCAAATCCTCAGAGTAGAGTATCTCCTATTGGAATTGTCATATATATTGTTGTTGGTGAAAGAATTTAAAATTTACAGCGACTTTATCATATTTACAAAAAAGAGTAATGTTTCATACACTGTATCTGCAAAAGTGTTCCCCAAAAGACTTTTCTTGATCAAAGCAGGGTTGAAAAGATTTAAGTATGCAATCTGACTGATCTAACAATTATTTCACTTTTATTCTGGTAAATCTCCTGGCCTAATAGAGACATTCGAATGCAGGCAAAGAAAAGCTTAAAAAAAAACAAGTGGCTCGGGGGCTATGAAGCACAGCCAACTTTTAAATTGACCTAATTTTGGAAGTCCAAGAATTTATTTCAAGGATCTCCGTTGATGCAAATTTAGAGGATTCTAGGTTCAACGGTTACGATGTGTGCCCCGCTAACGAAAAAAAAAAGAGTGATCGCTACAGCTTAGACGACTTTAAGTCAGCTGAGCTGAAATACAACATTTTAGATATTAAAATCACATGAATCATTCGCCACAAGTTGAAAAGTGTAGACCTGGTGATAAAGTGTCAATAATTGTAAAGCATCAACTCGATGATTATTTTAATGGAATACATGTTTAAACTTATCGTACTACAGTTTTCTTAAATGTCTCCCAGCAATGAAGAAGTGAACCATAGAAATGTTGATACAAACTAAGAGGACAGCAATGAAACATGGTATAAATATAAATATTTATGTTTTTAAAATCAAATTACATAAATGACATGATCGTGAGGGAAAGTGGGATTGGGGAGGGCGACTCCCTGATGGTTGCCCATACTCATAAGAGTACGACTAGAGTATGACTCTTATACTGGTTAGGGATTGTAGGTATTGACATTCTATCCCGACAACGTACTAAAGTTTCTAAATACAAGACTTGTGGCGTAGGTATAAATGTAAGAAGAGGGTAACATAGACCGTTAAAATATGTTGGATAAGAATTGTTTCGAGGCAAAGTACAATATTATTTATGTCTGATGGAAGATTTTCACGGAATATGCATGCAAATGTAAACAGAAAATTTAACAAATTTTGATTTAAAAGTTTGACAGTTGAGACATATAGTCCCTGCCGTCCCACTCTGCCTTACTGGAAGAGGTTCGCTTTGAGAAGTAATGTGTCTGGCGGAAGGGCCGGTGACCCTCACCTGCAAGACTTCAGCTTAGATCCGATATCCGCCCTCCCGGAAGTTGGAACACTTGCATGACTTCACTAGCAACTATAATCTGTATTATAATTGACCGTGGTGGCTTCTCCAAACTTGGAGATGGTTTTCTAGAAATGATCTCTGGCCGATAGGTGATAATTTACAACTTGGATTGATAAGTTATTCTTGATATAAAATTATGATTTATCGTGGAACTATACCGAATATATCAGAAAGCAGACTCACAGAAAGTGAAACATATTCCAGCCGCCGGATTTATACACCCTGATAACAGGGCCCGGATCACCAGAAATGCTACATAGTTATTGACGAATGGTAACACGATCCCGAATACAGTCGTTCCGACCACCAGGACCCTCAGCATCACACGACGACCCCATCTGTATGATTATATAATATACTGTATATAACAACTCGGATTATCTGTGTAGACTTACTTATCATTATGAAGAATCTCTTAAACTCTGCTCTGTTAACGGTTCCATATCTGATAAGTTAATATGTCACCATTTTTTTTTTTATTCCAGGTGCCTCATTTATATATAAACTGAGCGGACTGTAGTCTTTTTCTTATAATCGCCTTTTCCAAACATTTAAATTATTATTAATTTTTATTGTAACCATCAAAATTAGTTACTTGTCTTATCGCACAATTAACTGTCTAGGAACGTTTTAACGAGAGTTTTATTATTGTTCCGTGTGAAGGTGTTAGTAAATTCTATACTTATTAGAGGTATATAAATTTTTTATATCTTTTATAAATACTAAATTCAAGCGATTTTAGCGAATCAATGTGCTTAAGCGATGGCGCAACGTCGTCGGTATTTTAACCCATGAACCAATCCAGGAAAGGTAGCCTGATTATAGAAGACCCTGTAGATGGCGCTCGAGGCAGGTTTAATTCGCCTACCTGACTTTCTCGGTGTATTTCACGAAACCAACTCTTCCATACGCACATCTTTATAAAGAAAACCCACCCACACTTAAAATAGTAAGACACCCCTCCCTCCCCCCCCCCCCAACAAGACCATGTGCCATTTCAATTCAGTGGCTATAACGGTACAGGAATGATCCACATATGTTGAATCTGCAATTGTGTTCAAATGGTTCTGTCTCCGTGGTCTACTTACAGGGAGCTGAACTTGGTCATTATTCTATAAGAGTTCACTGGGGGAAATGTTTCTCTTTTGAAGCCTAAGGTTCCCGACTGTTCAGAACAGAAATTGTCTCTAAAATAAAATAATAATTCCTTTAATTGCTTTTAATGTTTCCACTTGAATGACTTCTGTTTCCGTGCTTTTGCATGCAATGTGCGTATGATAACATATTTGTTAATTAAAATAGTTATATATATATATGTATATATATATATTTATTCATTTATATATCTATATATATATATATATATATATATATATATATATATATATATATATATATATACAGCCAATACCTGTCAGAGCTGTAGCCGACGATCTGTGAACCAATAATATATCCAATGACAAACACGGACGCGATGATAGACTTCATCCATGCACGGTCGCAGACCATGTCCCACTGGGATAAAATAATACAAAGACTCTGTGTACTAATGAGCAGACCATGTTCCACTGAGATAAAAGTATACAAAGACTCTGTGTGTACTAACGAGCAGACCAGTCCCACTAAGATAAATGTATACAAGACTACATGTGTGTACTAATGAGCAAATCATGACCAACTGAGATAAATCAATTCAAAGACTGTGTACAAATGGGAAGACCATGTCCCACTGAGATAAATTAATACAAAGACTCAATCTTTAATGAGCGATCATGTCCCACTGATATAAATAACACAATGACACTGTGTGTACTTATGAGCAGACCATGTCCCATTGAGAAAAAATAATATAAAGACTTTGTGTAATAATAACCAGACCATGTCCCACTGAGATTAAATAATATAAAGACTGTGTGTAATAATGAGAAGACCATGTCCTACTGAGATAAAATAATACAATGACACTATGTGTACTTATGAGCAGACCATGTCCCACTGCAATAAAATAATACAAAGACTGTGTATTCATGCACTTATGAGATAATTAACCCTCTTCTTATAACAATACAGATGCACATTTCAATAGTTATGTTTTAGTCTCTTAAAAGCGTTTTCCACAACAATTCGTAGGCCATTCTATAATGAAAACCAACACAATGAATTCTATTTTCGGTGATCTGTTTTACCCTTAATGATCACCAAGCCTTCGAAAATGAGGTTTAAAATGCTCCTGTCTACAGAACTCAATGATATCATTGTGTGTGTAAATAAAGCAAAACTTTCACTGATAAAGGTATTATTGAATATAAACTTTATTTGCATGTCATATACTAATATATGCAAGATTTCATGCAGTTCTTTTGGTAAGGACCATTAAATGTTATAATTATCACAGAGTCAAGAAAAAGTATATGACAAGGATATGGCAGCAAAATTATGTCCTGTCTAATGTATTTGTCGATACGTCCGCTCAAATATCTTAATCTATGGTAGTGACTTTCACTAATATATTTAAATACGCACGTTACTAATCTAGTTCTATATATCTATGCATGCATACTGTACGTTCAAGTGAGACAGCCATACTTCTTTTGGAGTTCTTACCTCTGTTACATGAGAGTTCTTGACACTGGAAACTCTATCATATTCCCAAACGTCACAGGATTTCTTTACGTCATCACTGAATTCCGTACCATTGTCGATTTCACTCAGGATATGTTTGATGCTACTGGCGTTTGTCCAATTTCCGGAAGCCCAGGTATAAATTTTGCATTTACTATAGCTGAGCTTACCATTTTCCTTCTTAGACGGGATTGAAAACCGTTTCCATTCTTCCGTTGTTAAATTCAAAGTATTATATTTAGGATAGGCACACCAATGCCCCGGAGTAGCAGCGTAAAATACATATGCCATGTTATGGAGAACCGAGGGAATACGTAATATTGTCAAAAGTATCAAAATAGTTATTTGATATCGGCCGAGGCCACCGACGTAATCATTGAGAATGTGTTTCAGTTCCATCGTAGGGATAATGAGTTAATTAATGTCGAAACACCTCATTTTACGATTTTGATCATGAACGATACATGCATAACGGTTGCAAACGACCAGATTACATATATGACAAAAGAAGCTGTCCTCCGATATTGCCAGCGCTGTATTCTGTATATATGAAGCATGCTGCTCAGATCAAATGTAATTAACTGCGATTTGTAAATTTAACCTGGTAACGGATTATTTTGGACTAGCTCCAGTTTATGCATGTAAGCCATTGGACTTTCGCCAGTACCGTTTGCATCATCTGAAACACAGAACCATAAACTTTAAACGTACATTAACTTTTTTTAAGATATGTGCAATCTGAAATGACATTTCTTCATTTTGATTATTTCACTGCATACATTTTAGAACCAATAGAGCTCTAAACTGCTTCCGGACTGGTTCCCAAAACATTTCTTTGTTGATCTCAACGATGCCTTGCCGAATACCTGAGCTTTTTTTCACACTAATGCAGTGTTTTCCCCGTTTTTCGTGATTATATTTATATACCATAAATGTAACAGCTGCCCTTCTTACTACAGGTAGCACTTCAGGACATGTATGGAATGTATTTATTTATTTGTTAAAAATTATTTAAATATGGTAGCCTCTTCTGTGATGAATATAATTATACATAAAATGATAAAAAAAATACAATGTACTTACTTAGTGTATGAAGAAATTATATTCATAAATACAAATACATAAATGTTATATACATGACATTAATGCAGTTTGTTATTATGACATATATTATGGTATCTCAAATCCATTCCCAAGTAACAGTCACCGATTAATTGAATTACATAGTCAGGTATAAATACGTATCATATAACTTTAAAATGGATATAGTAAACAAGAATACAATGCATCATACTAAGAAAATGCTGATATTATTGATATTGATGTAATGATTTCGTAAAAATAATGTGTTAAGAAACCTTGAACAATGGGTAGAATGAATTCCAGAGTGCTCAAAATCATGTTTCCCCCATAGTCCTTAGAAACTAGGTAACAGCAAAAAGAAATTTACTAGAAACTCCCTAAATGCTATGTTTAAAGTTCTATGTTGTTTAACTGCTATGACTTGTGTCCATCTGACATATAGGGTACTCAAATCATATGTTACACACAGCGCATAGAATATGAGTGGTTACAGTGACCTTATTTTCTGTGATTAAGGAGACATTAACAGGGGAGTAGCCAGAGGGGGGCCGCAGGGGGCCATGCCCCCCCCCCCCCCCCCCACCGGTCGCATCCAGTACTCGCCGTCCTTTCGGAATTTCACTTAGTCTAATATATATATATATATATATATATATATATATATATATATATATATATATATATTTATATATATATATACAACACCAAGAAACAGGCTTTCTTTGGACATAACCATAAAAGATAAATACTGATAACTTGGTGTTAGAAAAACCATCCCGTATAGTCTCAAGAGCAATCTCTTCAATATATTTACATAATAATATGCGAAATACTGTTATATGTTTTGTTGGCATGGCCAAACCTAATTTAAAAGTGTAAACGGAATATAAAACACAAAGATAAGGTTATTTAGCTAATGGATAGTTTGATGCCCATTTATATTCAACGAGTCATTTGACATGTTATTCCTACGTCATATACGTAGTTATAGAAGACTCAATGGATCCCTGATATATGTAGGCTTCGATTGAGAAAATGTATGTACTTTTTAATTTAAATTTTAGAATGATGTATCCACCTCCGTTATTCCGTTATTCAAGCAATGGTTTACCTGCAGAATTTTATTTCAGTATTAGACAGTCCAAGACGTTACAGGGCGGTTGCTCATGCAAGCGTCCTCTCATTTTATCCATGTGCTAAGCAGATCCGGTAACAACCCCACTTGTGGGTCTTGGGTGGGTGACATCTATATTCTTAGGTTATATTTCCTCCAAATACGTACTCGTTTGCAAGTAATAGGAGGGCACAGCTTTCCTATTAAAAATTAAGAGCACTCACCCTGGGTCTACGCTCTTTACACAGCGCTTTACCTATAGGGCTACTTCCTATATCGTAAGGCGCTGTTTGTTATGACCTCGTATCCTGCTTTGCAACACCAGAGGGGAGCACTGTATTTTTGTCCAATCAGATGAAACTTTGTGCTGGAAGACAAAGCCAAGCGAGGAATACACGGAGCCAATCATATTCATTTCTTTTTGAGTGACAGCTCATCCCCCAGCGTAACCGTTTAAACATGCCACAGGCTCAGAGAGAATTTCCCCTGACGTGGTTTGCTTAGGGCCTTGGGCACATAGGATGCTCGGCCGGTGAGCTGTAATTCAAACGAAACGTAACAACAAAGGCTGCGTGCACACCTCGCTGGCTGGTTTCAGTTCTGCAGACAACAGATACATGGCTACGCTAACACAGTCATAATGTCATAATCGAATCGGTCGATGATGCGAGAATGCATAGGGAGCAATTTAAATCATCAAACGGCGCTTGAAGCGCGGCAATGGGCGGAGCCAGGATGCCTGTCGAGTGTTTGTTTATTGGCATCTGATTGGCTGCTTGTCACATCGTACGCACGTTTATTTCAGTGGACAACAAACCGCCATCTGGTGTCTAAATATATCATAAACGGTCAAAGCTGGCAGCGTGAAAATCAGTTGCTTCTTTAGAAGCGCAAGATTTCCGCTGCCTCGGGAGCGTACCCTGGGTCATGCACACCGATCGTTAAAAATCCACCGCTTCTCGACTGGATTTCGAATTCACCATCTATGGTGGTTGAGTCCTGTGCTCTATCCCCCTGACCACAGTAGCCGTATATTATTTAATTGTTTTTGGATGTTTGTTGTTGCAGTCTTATCTAGGTCTCCTTGAGTTAGTAATTCACTGTACTGATGTTCATGTTTATGTTTGTCTATATTTTCAATGTCGAGGCAGGAGTGACTTAGACGAAATGTGTAGTCCTTGTAAAATGCATTTGTCACCGCCGCGATCCATTCTTACATCCAAGCTTTTCTTTTGATCCTGAACTTTACACACAGATAAAGGCATGGAACTATGGTCAGATTAAACGCGTGGATGGATAGAGATCACTTACTGTTGTTTAACATTTACAAAGAAGTCTAGTTAACTTTCGAAGTTACGTTGCCATGATAAATCCAGACGCGAGAGAGAACCCAAGCGGGTATATGAGTGGCGAACCATTCGCGGGGTGTGTTTCAATGTAAGCGTCTCGATACGCGATTTTTAGTCTCTTCGTCACAATTACAATACAGAAAGAACTTACTCTAAAGATTATTCTAAAATAAAAGGTATGTTCAAATCGGTATTTATCTTAAGATAAAGAACATGCCTCTATATAATATAAACTTTTATTTTACATGGATTGTACATCTAGTTATAATAACTAATACAAAGCACTCTCCATCGTATAAACAATATATAGTGCCTTTGAAGTTTCATTTATAAACTCTACCAATCTCAACCCATCACCATCAATAAACATCATCTGTGTTTTCAGCATGTCCTCTCTCTCTCCCTCTCCCTCTCTCAAAGCACATACACTACGCACATATCCACATACATATAATTTATTTATTAAATTTATGCCTTCGTTGTGTGTATTATGTTTTTTAATATTTTAAATTACATGGAACATTGTGGTCTGTTTTATGTGACTTTGTTTGTAATATTTAAGTGATTTTAAAGATCTATGTATTCACAAAAATTTGGTAAATTCAATAAGTAATAATAAAAAAAACTGTTCATATAACGGGTCATTCTTTAATTTAAGTGATGAGTGTGGACAAATTTCAGCCTATAGGATTATGTTTTTTATCCCGAGGATAACGTCGCACATTTTGTCTTTGAACGTCCGTTGGAACTCCACAACATATTAAGTCATGTCAGATACAAAAGACTGTACCTGGCGCCATGATAAATATTCGGTACATTGGTCCAAAGATACACTGTTTTGTTTCTATTTGTGTTAGATTTTTGCATGAGAGCCACATCACAAGAATTTAACAACTTTTTTAATCATGCAATAGATCCACCACGCTGCTGTCAGAGCGGTGAACCGTGTAAGGTCTAACTCCTTTGAGCCAGGCACGAGGAGACCGTGGGAGTTGAAAGTAAACTCAGATATATTACACCCGACCAATTCATAACCATACCATCATTTTACATTGGAATATCAAATGACGTCAGTGTTCATAGCTACTATTCTGTGATTGTAAATATTAATTTAACCTACTAAGTAACCTCCTATGTGAAGTTTTGAATTGCTTACAAAAGTAAGACTAGCTTTGTGCAGGTTCTTGTACACTAGCATTCGGGTGCTCGGTCCCCTTCCTCCGGGGTGAATGGAGCTGTCTCTCAGTAAGCAGTTCCCAGTGTTGCTCCGTTGACAAGAAATCCTTGTAATCAACTTTATGAATGATACCTTAGAGTTAAATTTGGGTAACACTTGCCAAATTTGTTTTTAACATTAAACTCTCTTTCCATCTTCGGTAGAATTTACCTTTTTATTTTTTTATTATTCTTGAAAAAACGAGTTGTTTGGTATTTTTAACAGTTCTAACACGGATGTGGGCACGGGTTCGGGTGGAATTGAAAGATAAATTAGTCCATAAATTGTACATGTATATATATATATATATATATATATATATATATATATATATATATAATATATTATAAAATCTCATATTATATAATAATGACCACTAATGGGACCTTGATAAAGTGGTCGTTTTTTCGAATTGGTCATCTAAGCCGGGTTTGACTAAGACGGATCTTACAACAGGATCACTTACGGCCATATTTGGGTTTTAAAAAGTGCTCTGTGACCGCCAATGTAGCTGATCATTTTTCTTTGCAGATGCAGAGAGAAAGCAGTTAGAGACAAAGCCAATTAAATTAATCAGAGGTGGATGAGCAAGGTTGACACTATTCGCAAATATGACAGGAACACACAATATAATAATAATAATAATAATAATAATAATAATGATGAATATTTATTCTGGTTTAAAGGCCTCCGGCCCATGGAACCAATGAGAAGTACAACTGCACTTGTTTATATACATGCAAACATTACATTAACAATATAATAAATACAAAAAAAAAAATAAATAAATAAATAAGAAATACAAAAATCTTGCATGCATTAGATTATGCGGAATAGTAGATATTCAATGAAATATAGTGTATTATTAAAATAAATAACAATAATAATACTCATAATAATAATAATAACAAGAAAAAGAATGATTCAATGATAGCATAATACACTCCAAATGCCCCTAATGCAAGCAGTACACAGAGAAAATACATAGCATTCAAAATATATAAAAGCAATTAATACAATGCATAACCTAACAATAAATAAGAAATGAAAAAAGAAGATAAACAAAAATAATGCAATGATACCATAATAAACTTCGAAGAGCCTAATACAAGTAGTACAAACGACAATACACATTAATACAAAATACATAATACAAATAAAAATGAGGAAAAAAACAAAAAAAAAAACTATACAGATAAAGAGAACTGATGCGATAGCAGCTCATTACACTTCACTAGATCCTTATACAAAAATTGAAAATTAAGAAATAACAAAAATTATGTGACAACAATTAACACTTAATGCATACCATATACATGCAATAAAAAAAAAAAGAAAAAAAAAGTTTATACTCACAAAGAACTGTATGTATGAGAGTAATCAATAAGTATATAATTATTTCTTATTTACACATGAAAAATACATTTTAGGGCGAACAAATCATGACAGATTGAGCATGCATCATAATATAATCATTTGTTTTGAAAATATTCATCTGTGAATTACTAGACATACAAACATATTGCATCCATTATTTGTATTCATGTATTAGCTACCATTAAACAGAAACATAATCTATGATAGATGTATATTCTTACATTTTAACGGTTCTACTCTCTTAACACACTGGTTTCACTGCATAAATGACTGATTGAACCGGGTGCAAGTTTATTTTCATTTATGCACACGAGTAGGCAAAAAGCTTAAGAAATAAATATATAAATATATATATATATATAGGAAGATACCATTATACTTTAAGGAGAGAACATTATACTAAGTGTATCTTTAACATATTGGGTATAGTAATAGGTCCCTTTAATAAATTCCTTGGGCTATATAGACTTTCCTTTTCTCAGTTGCCCAATAAATATATAAGGCCAGACTGTTTATAACTTGTATGTTACTGCTGGACATCAGCAATATAAAGTTATCCATACCAGCTCCTGTTATTTCATTTTCTATATATTTTCTCCTGATAATATTGAATAATCCACATTCCATAATAAAATGATATTCATCTTCAACAATATTAAAACCTTTATTGATTGGCGATACAGTTGGTCAGTTACAAAAGCATATAGAAACTCTAGAAAAATTCTGTCTGAAGTATAGTTTGAAAGTCAATCTGAATAAAACAAAAGTCATGGTATTTAGGAATGGTGGCAGGGTTAAAAATAATGAAAGGTGGAAATTTATGGGAAATGACATCCAGGTGACAAGTCATTATAAATACCTTGGGACCATATATACACAAGTTTTGGAAAATGGAACAAAACACAAAAATACCAGGTAAATCAGGCACAGAAAGCAGTTGGGATGATAAAAAGATACTGGCTGAAATGCAAATATGTTACACCACAACTACTGTTTTATATGTTCGATATGATGGTGGAGTCCGTACTCTTTTATGGAAGTGAAATATGGGGGTGGAATATCTGTGAGGAAATAGAGAGGGTACAAAATAAATTTTGTAAAAACTTACTCCATTTAAATTCAGCGGTTCCTAACCCTGCTGTGTTAGGTGAATACGGCAGGTTACCTTTAAAGCTCAAGGGTATAATAAAGGTAATATTGTACTGGGTGAAAATATTACATATGCAAAACGGACGTTTACCCAAACAAGCATATTATTGTTTGTATCAAATGGACACGTCAGGAAGAATTAACTTGGCAACTAAGGTGAAAGAAATTTTATACAGATATGGGTTTGGGTATGTGTGGATTTTTCAGGATGTAGGTGATTGTAATAAATTTATTCGAGAATTCAGACAAAGAATAAGGGACATTGGTATACAGGAATGGCACCAACAAATAACTAATAACAAGAGACTCAAAACATATGGGCATTTTAAATCAGTGTTGGAAATAGAAAAATACTTAACATGTATACCCCAAAAAAGGAACATACTGTACCTAGGTTCAGATGCTCAGTACATGATATGGAAGTGGAAATGGGGAGAAGACATAAAATACCTAAAGAGAACCGGTTATGCACTTATTGTTTCAATAAACACACAATATACATTGACAGAGACGGTTTCCTCCACAAACGTTGTTGAGCAAGTAAATAAAGATGCAGAGGTTTAATTTATGACAATGTCCTTTCAAGGTCATAACAACAATGAGATTCGACGGAGGTATTTCGCCGTTTCATTGAAGAGGTCTGATTGAAATATACGACAAAAATAAACGACAAGACTGTGATAGGAAATGTATAGGGGTACTTTCTCTTTCGAATCAGAAAATTTCCGGAGTTTTGAAACATCCAGCTGTTTGAGCTAATATAAGCATTTCCCTCAAGTATTAACACCTGACTGAACGCACAATGCAGGGTCCTTACGATTATGTTAACATTTAAAAGGCATTCCACTCGATTCCCATGAGATTTGTCTATTTGTTGAGATAGTTAGCAAGCGGAATATGTGATCATTTTGAAAATGGGCAATTAACCCTATACAATTGATATAGGTTACTTTTATGGACACCTTGTAAAATCGGGACTACATCGGGGGGCATCCATCTGTATAATCGAAGAAAACTTCCTACTGCAGCGTCGTCCGTGAACACAGATCACACTGTTACCCCGGTGAACAAAATTTAGACATATACCTGCAGACAAAACCCATCCTTTTACAATGCCATATTTTTTACGACTTATCAGTGTATCTAGTTTTATACTTAAATGATTCAAGGAAATGCAAAATAATACAATTGTTTTCATCATGTTCAATTCTTACGGTAACATGTAAGAGTACATGAGACTCTGCTACCTCTGATGAAAGTAGACCTGCCATATTCCACAACATCTTGATCATATGCTAGTGGTGGGCCGATCATCGACTTTTATCGAAAGTCAGTCGGTTTGCTGCCACTTTCAAGCGCTCGATTACCAAAGGCAACTATCGATTACATCATAATCAATATTTTTTTTCCAGACTGCCTTTATGTTATAGGCTAAAATTATTCTTCCATGTTTTACAACATTCCCCGCTTCAAATAATGAGTCTTTGTTCCCAAATAACTTCCGTATGTAACTGAATATAACACGGTAGATACGAGAGTGGAGGACTTTATAAACCTCTGTGAACTGGCAGGGAGCTGCAGAAATAGCGGGGAGTTTTGTAACGAGATGTACGTTATGCAGCAAGTAGATGTCCTTGATTGTGGTTTAATTTTTGATTATTATAAATAATTAAAATGAAACTTTGAAAAGGATATCTTACTAATAATAGGAAAATTTAAAAAAAGGCAAACATTTCCTTTTTTTAGGTAGAATTACTTAGACATGCGAGCTTGTTTTACAAAGTGCAGTTTCACAGATAATTGCATATTTCTTTATATTTGTCTGAACCGATTAATAATCGATCATCGATTGGTTTGCTCAAACCGATGATCGATTTTGAAAAAGGAACCGACTCCCACCACTATCATATGCATACATATATGTATATGATAATTTATGCTAAACATGCAAGTATTTACGACAGGGTCATGTTCTCGAGGTTGCTGTCAAGTGGTCCATAGGGTTTGTTTAATACAATTTAATATACAGATCTCATGTCTTGTGAGGTTTAAACAAATGTTATAGACAAAAACGATCTATTTAAATAAAAAAAATTATGTATATAATATAAACCATAATATGCCTGTTGGAATGTTTCGAAAGGTTTTCAAACTGATTTGTGCCTTAATTACAAAAATAATTATGTTCACAAGAAACATTTATAATTTCTTTAAATAACATTTAGCAAAAGAATTATATGTTCAAATTTATATTTTTAAGTACTGAAATAAAGTAACCAGAATTTATATATATAAATATATATATATATATATATATATATATATATATATATATATATATATATATATATATATATATATATAACACAGCTCCTCTGGTGATACTGGTACTGGAACTCGCGATATGTGCTCTTACGATACTTGTGTGCTGTCGAGACCACGGACCCCGGTAAAAAAATGCAAAGTTTAACATAAGACTTCAACATATCAGTTATTTCACTCCGAGCATTACATTTAAAAGATAATATTTTGCAAGTTATAAACACAAATGCACTTTTGCGCCATTGACATTAACATGTTGAAAACGATTGGAATTTTATATCCTAATTTTGAAGAACTATAAATATTAAATATTGAACCCTCTGTTTGACTACATAACGCAAAGACATAAGGGAAACGTTTTTCAGGAACAGGAAAGCCTAATTTTTTTGTGAAAATTGCCTCAATATGTTCTCTTTACATTGCATATCAAAATATATCAATATGGAAGGGAGATACCCATACCCTCCCCATGTACCTGTAACTAACTTTAATGAAACCATGGTTCATAATTGAAAATAAAAAAAAATCTCTACATTCATACACTAAAATATATAGTATGATAGGCTAATAATAATAATAATAATAATGATAATTATAATATATACATATATACACGTATATATATTAGTACCCATACATGCATATTATCGTCCCTCACCCCCCCCCCCCCCCCCCTGGCTACGCCCTTGCTTTTGGCGGTTTCTGAAGCTTAACTGTGTCACACAAAACACCTGTTGTCATCTGATGTACATATGTAGCATCATTTGCTAGATCAAAGTTAATGTACATGCGGACATGTACTGCATGCATATGTTCTTGTTAGAAGATTGTAATGTTTTCTCCAATGTCCTAACTGACAGAATGCTATAACACTAGATAAAGTGCAGCACTTACCTGGTCACTATGGTCTGCCCATCATTATAAAAGAGCTGTGACACTATGTGACTGCACTTGATGATACGTTATTTTTGCTCTAGTTATTTTTCATGCATCGTTTACCGGGCCCGAGTTATGCGCTGTGAGACGCGGTAACATGGGATTCTCAGTGGAGAATTAAATCTGCATATCGCATGTGGATTAACTCATCGGCTCTGCATGGTTATCATATGTATTACCTACGGATACAGCGCGATCTAGCGGGTTTTGACATCATAGACCCATATCGAAGCGTTTTACCGCCCCCAAATTTACGCTTTACGTGATTTCATAAACCGCATAGCGCCCCCACTTTTTTAACAAGGGGACATATAATGTTACCACAAATCGGCAATTATAAATCTATAAATATAAGATTTTTTTCCAAACCATAAAAGATATACGACTATAATGGGAGTTCTAAACAAAAATAAGTCTTAGTGTTTTGGAGAACGTTTAAGTGTTTATCATGCAGGGTTCTGCCATGGCCTTGTCGGCGCGAGTTTGTGGGTTCACATTCCGTTCTGACCGTTCTCCGCGCTGAGACCCCTGGGAAGGTCTTACGAAGTTAGTATATTGTAATGTTTTTTCCAATGGCCTAACTGACACAATGCTATTATCTTCGCGCTAAGACCCCTTGGAAGGTCATAACCACAAGGAAGTGCCCTCCCTATACCGGGAATGAATCGGCAGTGATAAAAGAACGAACTGTCTAGCGCTTATTACGGGCTCTTCGGCCATTTGCACTTCCGAGATTCGAGATACAAACACAGGTATGAACAGTTCAGAATTATTAGGGATTAAAGGGACTTATTCACATACCTGGCATGTTAAATACTCTTGAAGTATATGGTTTCCTCCTTCGAATATTATGGTATCTGCCAAAGTTCCCTTCTAAAACCGTTTGTTTACTCCTGATTACGAGTTTGAATCAGCTTGCATCGGGCGCTGTCTGTGGTTCAAAACATCAACATTGCACGCACCACCTGACGAATCAAGTTTTTTTCCCAGTCTGCTAACCGGTGTTTCTTCTTTCATGATTCTTCTCTTTGTATAAAGTTATTGCGCATGCGCAAGATCGGACCTATAGGTGCGTAGTGTTGTTGTGGTAAACAGGTAAACGTGGACTGTGTTTACTTACACACATAACCACAACAATATATATAAAACAGGTGAATAGGAGATAATAAGGGGTGGGTTTGCTGGAAAACCCTTGCATGAATTCAGTCAAAATGAATAAATAGTGTAAGTTAATACTTATATTGTTGCCAATGATTACGTACCTTTAAGTTTAAGTCGGTTGAGATCGTTATTGTGGTTAATATCACACTACACCCAAACATTACTTTATAATATTTTATTGGACATGAACACGGTTAAGATATTTATAAACATGGATATTTTCCGAAGATAGACAAAGTCTTTCTTGTCCACAATAAACAGTAAACATATAAAAATTAAATAGTTTCCAATCATCTACAGTTTACTTTTACGTGACATAGTCCTAAGCCTTCAAAAGAGTTGTCATCGGTGATTTGTATGAATATATCGGTATTCAGTTAAAAGACAAACTGTGCAGTCGATCCTCCGCGCGTTCACCACGTGCTCTTTGTTTACTCGGCCGGTGATCGGTAGTTTATAAGGAGTAACACCACTTGATTGTTTTTTTTTCAGCTGACCCCTTAATTTAAAATCCACTGATATCACCTTGCATCTTTGTACTTCTGTAAACAAAATACACAAGGAGCATGTGTACAAGTGGTTGCACTTGACATCGGAGATTTTTTACCAGCTACTGTATACAGAAGCAGATCCGGGGGGGAGGGGGGGGGGGGTGTCCAAAGGGTCCGGACCACTATTTTTTTCCTCCGAGGCAACCTACTTTTAAGGATTAGTGGTATTAAGAAACCCTTGATTTTCTTTTATCAAATCCACTGTAATCCTGTCTGGTCCTGATGTTTTCCACTTTTCATACCTATTTAAGCTTTCTTAATTTCTTCTGGATTTATATTCATATTAATTTCATCCATACTACTTTGATTATATTCATCAATGTATTTTTCAAAATCAACATGTATTGCAACAAAATGTTTACTTAGCAACAACCTAATATATTCATCCATTTCTCTTTTGATATGTTATTACTTACATTCTGTCTTCTGGAATTTTTAATTTTCTTAAACATATCATTAAGGAATAAGACTGGTGTATATTTTGTATTGCTGTGTAACTGTATTCTTTCTTAAGTGAATTGCATAATTTTTTAAATCTTGATTTTGCTTTTCTGTACTCCAGAAAATCTAAGTTTGTAGTTCTAAACTTATTTAATGATACAAATTTGTCCCTCTTCATAGTCTTGCATTTATTGTTCTATCACCTGGCTGTTTATTTTGTATTTCATTTGTTTTACTAATCATTATTCTCTGATATGTTTCATTAATTATACGCTGAATTAAGTTTATTTAAAGAGTTTAGCACACTGTTAAATATTAAATGATGTTTGACTTTCAAGATAATTTATACTACTAAGAACCTGTTCATCATGTATAGCTTCATAATCTGTTTCCTTTTTCTTCCTCTACTGTATCCAATCTATTTTATCGTCGTTTATAATATTCTGATTTACATTAAGTTAAATCTTAAAATTAGTGGTTACAGGAAAATGATCTTATATGTCTTCATTTAATACTTCAAATTATTTAAATTTATCAAAAATGTCAGAACTAACTATTATATAATCTAAGAGTGATGTACCCCTTGTTGACATATATGTAATGTTCCCTTCTGTGTCAGGTTGTATCCCCCGTTTAAAATATGTACGCCAAGATTGATACAAAATTTTTTTAGTGGATATCCAAATTTATTGATAACGTGATCTTTAGAGTTGCTTGGTATACTAAATTCATCTCCTTCATATTCATTTACTGATAAAAATTTTAAGTTATCGTCTTCTAAATAGTCATTTAGATTACCCAGTAAAGCATTGAAATCCCCATAATTATTAAGTCTAATTCTCCAAACTGATCCAAAATATCAGTTAAAATGTATTCAAGTCTCTTTTTACCACCAGATATATTTAAATGACTATAGATAACAGAAAGTTTTGGAGCTATGTATGCAGACACCACTGCAATATCTTTGTAATGCCCAATATCTTCACCCAGATCGGTGTAATTGTTATTGAATCAACTTTGTATGGTTTCATTTTATTAATTACATGATCGATAAACTGGCGTGGTATATATCCCCCACTTTGCAATGTAATTGTCCCCCTGGCCGTTCAGAGCATAAGATTTCTATACCAGAAATAAAATATATATGTAACTAGAATGATAGACTCTGGTTACATTTCTGCCTTTCTGCTTGATGAGGCAGCATTTATGGATCAATTATAGATTATTTTAAATGACCTTAGCTACACTTTATATTGGACACATTAGTTTTACTACAGCCGATAAAAAACAAAACAAGCAAATTCGTGGAATAAATGTCCCGCACTTTTGGATCTTGTTGTTTTTTATGCTTGATAATGGATAGACAGACGAATGACAGACAGACAGAAAGAAGCCAGACATTCCAAAACAAATCCCAACCAAGGTGAGCATTAGCGCAATCACTGACCAAAATTTAAAAGAAATCGGATGATATTTAGGAAAGTTATCGCACGGAAACGAAAACCTGACAAACTGACAGGCAGAGTGAGAGACATACAGACAGACCGACATAAGCCAGACACTTCAATATAATCCATCCCAACCAAGGTATGCATGAGAGCAATTACTGACCCAAATTTGAATGAAATCGGATAATATTTAAAAAGTTATCGCACGGAAACAAAAACCTGACAGACAGACAGATAAAGTGACAGACAGAAAGACAGACAGAAGCCAGACACTCCAAAACCAACCCCAACCAAGGTGTGCACGAGAGCAATCACTGACCAAAATTTGAAATCATCTGATAATATTTAGGAAAGTTATCGCACGGAAACAATAAAAACCTGACGGACGGACAGAGAGACAGACAGACAGACAGACAACGGGGGACAAAACAAAACTGCCTGCTGTGACCCAGCAGGTTATCAAGTGAAAGAGCTGTGTTCCAGGTTGCTGGTGTTCAGTATCTCGGTCGGCAAAATAAAAAAATCCTTAATCATTTGATGCTGTTTGATATAGGGCCTACTTGAGACGTGTCACAAGTCATATGGAAGACTGCACTAACATAGACGTTCATGATACTGCAAGGACACTGTTGTACACAGCCGGTAATCTAAGAGTGAGCAAATTAATACAAAAAGACAAATACACAAACTTAATTGGAAATCCCATCTGTTTGGTAACTGTTGTCATTTCTTTCGTCTTGCACGATGGTTTGTCCATCACATGACCCATGGAAAACAAACAGACTTTAATGTAGTCAGATATTCAACAAATGTGCTTGATGTTTTACCGATATGAGAGGTAAAAACGGAATGCTTCTGTACACAGAGGATGTTGTTACAAAGTGTACCAACAAAGGTTTGTCTGGTTTGTGTTAAGTCCCTGACTAGCTTTATTGTTTCTCCGTCTCAACTTTCAGTGGGATTTACAACTTTACCAGTTGCACAGAGACTGATGACAGGGCGACAAAATTAACGTTGTTTAACAGCCAGATATATCAAACAGAGTGTAAATATAAGGTGCAATTGAAACACAAACCAGGCTTTTTTGAAAGATCCGATTTTATTCTGAGCATGCAAATATATTGCTCTTAATTCAATGAGATAAAACATGTATACATCACTCGCATACGGGTACTTGCAAATAGGACTTGCAAAATTCGCCAAGGCGTCTGTTAAAGAAGCACTGAGTATACGTGCAAAAAATACTGCGGGGAAAATTGAGCAAGGGGTCTATTGAATGAAGCAATGTATACTTGCAAATAGTACTTGGATAATATACCAAGGGGTCTGTTAAAAAGCACTATATATACTCGCAAATAATACATGGAAAATTTATCAATGTGTCGGTTAAAAACGTCTGTTCAGACTATTTGATTAAATGTTCAGTCTTCTCTAAGCCATATTCATTTAACCTACAAAAAGGGGAATTCATACGCTTAATTAATATGTTTTTGTACATCAAAAACACATTCGATATTAAAATCAGAAACCTTGATGCAAGGATCATAAATAAACTAATATTTAAAAAAAATGGTACAAAAAATCTCCTTAGACCAAGAGGTAGTCCGTTTTATTAGGAATCGACACATATGATAAGATAAAAAAATATGATAACTGACACGATAGGATAAGAAAATAAGTCTTATTACTTAAACCCTGTAAAATTACGCGATGATCTGTATATCTCTCTCTCTCTCTCTCTCTCCCCTTAGCAGGTAATGTTTAGGTTTTCCATGAACTACTGATCTTTGTTTCCGCCTCTTTTTCTTGACGGCCAAGGAATGTAATTTCCTCTGAAGAATTCTGATAATGCGTGTTGTCCTCAAGACTTCGACACTTGCAGAGATCCCTGAAAGAAGAATCCATTGGCCGGTATACTCAAAAGCTGACAAAACCTTATAAAATTCCAAGCTTTTTTTTTTTGCTTTTTTTTGCTTAATCTAGGACTGGCTAAAACCAGATTGTTAACGTATTATGTTTAACTGAAAGATCCTTAACTTATTTTATGATTTATCATCATAATTAAAACTTAATTTCCACTGTTTTTCGTATCTTTGTACGAAGTCTTGCATTACTATGTTCATGATTGGCCCTAAAAGGTTGGTTTCTCAATTTAAGCCTTTCACTATGAATTTACGAACTTTGATTTCCAGACGCTCGAACATTTCTTCATGAACATTAAATAATAAAATTTCAATAAAAATTTGGTTTTGTTGTTATGCGTTGGCTCCTGTTTAGCAAAAGAGTTATGTATTTATCATGTTGTCTCAGATCATTAGCTCAGCTTTCTATAAGTAATCGGGGCGATAGTGATGTTCCTTTGTCCATCGTCCGTCCTTTAGCAGGGCACGTTTTGAAACCATCAAAAAACTCGACATCGAGTTAGATGTCCCTAAGTTTTCCCACCAAACCTGAAACTGGGTCACTGCAACCTCGTCCCCATGAGAAATTAAGGGACCCCCCTTTTTTTCCAGTAAAAATCTATTGTTACACTTCAAAACTGGTACGGGAGGTCCCTCAATGCACACTTTCAGCCACCGCAACTTTTTTGAAGGGGTTCAACCCAATTTTGTGTCCTGGACCCTCCCTTTCCTTGACCCTTCTTCAGGTTTTGTCATTAGTCTTCTTTGATTTGACCCCCACCACTTTAAAAAGTCCTCGATACGCCCATATATTTAATAATATATTCTTACCTCAGACGGTTGTTGTTATACCGGTCTTCAGCTTCATCTATTGTCGCACACAACGAAGTGTTTAGTGTTTCCGGTAACAAAAGTAACAACAGCCCCGCAACAAGAGCCAAAGCTCCACATATAATATCTGGCCACATACCGCCCTACAAGTACAGTAAAGATATTACAGATGTCCGAAATAAGAATATACCTGAAGTGGTTTATCTGATGTCTGAAGAAGGAACATGTCTGAAATAGTAAACCTGATGTCTGAAGTAGTAATATGTTTGAAGTGGTTAACCTGATGTCTGAAGTAGGAACATAGCTGAAGTGGTCAACCTGCTTTTGGAAGAAGGAACATGTCTAAAGTGGTTGTCCTGATGTCCGAAGTGTTTGAAGTGATGAATAGGTTAAAGCATTAATTTTATTTTATTCACTTTCGTGTCCAAGAGGTCGATGATGCAAACTCTCGATTTACATATTACCAATCTGTACTGTTGTTAAGAATTCAGGCTGTCCAAAGAAAGAGGGTAAATCATAAAAAGGATTTGCGACCAAATATCCAAATAATAGCTTAAGTTGCTGCCAGGAGAAGAATCGAGGATTCGGCTCAACTGGACAGCTCGCAAAGCTTCTACATATTCTGGTCTGATCTGAAGACTTCAGGCTACCCTCTTTGTGGACAAACCAGTCCAGAGATATAAGCCTGGATGTCTACAGCCTGAACGTGAAAGTAGGTGGCGCCAACTGCCAAAAAAAAATCGAGAAAGCTATCCAAGATGTATATACATATATATTCCGGATATGTGTCTGAAAATATGAACTTCTAAACTGTTCTTCAATTTATTTATAATTTCATTATATTACTATTATTTCAACCAATTTAAAATCAATCTTTTTAAAGGGCTATTATGAAATAAAAATCTTAATAATGGTCTAAAGAAATATTTTCGTGAACAATTTTATTATCCATATTAAATCATCAAACATCATTTAAAGTGCGTCTCGCATATCTTTTGAGAAATGAACAATTTTAAACTTGTTTAAAAAGAGTTGAACAATGCTCTTTCGTCTATAAATAAGAAGAACAAATATTATTTTGTAATAATTTTTTAACTATTTACCTATTACACTGTAAACTGTAATACAAATATGTTTATATCATTGAGCCTGCATATCATAGCGTTATCTCTGGTAATTATACTCACAATCAGGGGGAGGAAAGGTGCACCGAGACTCCCAAAGCGGGAGGCAGTGACGCATGTCAGTAGTCCCAGGGTCCTGATTACAGTGGGGTACAGCTCCACCGAGTACTGATAAGCCGTGGTGAATGACATGGTCACGCTGAACTTAGCGATCATCACCAAAGTGATTTTGAGGGCAGGCAGTGCTAGAAATGAAACACAATATCGTATTTAGCATGACAATGGAGTTATAATATACAGTATGAAAATATATATATTCATGAGCAACAATTTTCGGTATAATTTATATTTGAAAAACAATTTTTTAAAATGAAAGATAAATTAAATACGTTCTGAAAGGGTATTTCCACCTTCGGGTATTGCCAAAGACACAAGCATAGATATGCCTCCGATAAATATACATCCAGCCATCCCCCAGCGCCGACCAAGCTTCGTCACGACGGGCATGTTCAACAGGTACGCCGGAATCTCCACCAACCCCGCAAGAAACACGTTCAGGTACAGGTTACCATGGTAATCAGATGCATTCCACGAAATTGCGTAGTACAAAAGTCCGTTTGCGATCCTTTGTGAAACACCAAAGAAAGCAATCAATAGGGCGTTTTTCATTTAAAATAAAGTTTTACAAGTAAAGCTCAGGTTACATTCAATATAATTTATAGTATAATAAAATATAATAAGTAATTATATATTTGAAACACAAACTTATATATATATATATCGTCACCAGTATAAAATAAATATGCTACCCACCCAGTATATGAAATGAATTTATGGTAATATAAAAAAGCCCGGGGGTTTGACTTTCATGTAATATGATAACAGAATATTGATTAGGTATACTTGAGAGTAGGAATCCTTTGGCACAGGGCCGGGTGATTTTTCGTAAAAAAAAATATATCGAGTGGATATCTGCAAG
The DNA here is from genome assembly GCA_026874595.1 of Sipunculus nudus. Classification (NCBI taxonomy): domain Eukaryota; kingdom Metazoa; phylum Annelida; class Sipuncula; order Golfingiida; family Sipunculidae; genus Sipunculus; species Sipunculus nudus. The sequence goes on along the minus strand of CM049308.1, from coordinate 39,629,418 downwards.
GAGCTGCGTGTGAATTCGCCGTATACAGCGCTGTATCCGTGCCCGTATAAGTGGAGGCATTCCTATTAATCATATCTAGTTCAAACCATTATATAACCGTGTCCGAAAAAAGTAAAAAAAAAAAAAAAAAGAGCTTTAGCTATTTCACAAGTAAGTTATCGATTTAGTTGTTATATGTTAAATACCAACCAGTTAAGCCATAAAATCAGAGTTATTTTCCTCATTCCCGGTGTCCTGAACAAATCCTGAAATCTTGTCTTCGTCTTCTCTTTTTGCTTGTAAGAACAACGACAGAAATTGATATCAGTGTTCTCATTTTGGAGCAAACAGCTTTTATTATGGAGAATAGGAAACAACACTTAACAGCATTATAAATTCATGGGTATTCTTGATGAATGAATGTGAATTTGAAAAGGAGGTTAATCACATTTCAGGGGCGTATGCCCCCCCCCAACCCCAATCCTACTTTGCATGTTATATTGAGGAAAACCTTCTAGATACTAAATATCCGCTAACAAAACTAAAGTAGGAAACTAATTTTAATTATATAAAAAAATTTCTGTCTAGTTAACGTTAAAGGGGAACTTGACACTTTAAACTACCAATGGAATTTCTTAGATGTTTTGCACATGATATCTACAAGGCACACTTTGAAAATTTATGATATAACATTTGGGGGTCAATGTGCTTATTTTTGCAATATATGAAGTTGAAAATGGACACTTGTGGTGGGTTTTTATATGATAATATAAGTAAGGGGGAACCAAAAATTGCATATTTTAGAAAACTGACCAAAGTAATTTTCATAATATTCTAAATAGACGTGTATAATTAAATGTCAATCTTATTTAAAGACAAAAATGTGTATGTCAATGGGTTAAATATTTGGTCAAAACATAATAATTTTGGAGATTATTAGTTTAAACTCCCGAAAGGTGGCGCTGGTGGTGTGAGACAGAGCGCAAGTCCACACATAAAGCGTCTAGCGCCTTCAATTTATAATCAGCTTTTAAAATGGCCAAATGAAACGAAATATAAATATCAGCACTAAAAAACTATAATTATATACTAATTATCTCTTTAGAATTACACCATCAATGTCCTTTACAATCATGTGGTGATATTTATGCTCCGTTTTGACATCTACTTGCAAATGACAGGATTGCCGATTGCACTCGAGCCTTTTCTGGTGATATTAATTCTGTCTGAAAATTTCAAAGTGAAAATGTGGCACTGTTTAAAAAATATCTAAATAAAGCTTTTATGTTGAGCATTCCTACAATTATTGTTCTTCCTAGTTACTTTTCTCAAATGATGCCCTGAAGCGATGACGTTGTTCATGACAACAAAAGTCACAAACGGCAAAATATATAGCCCCATGACAATATCATACCACCAGATATTTTCAGTTTGCAGTGACTTCAGTAGGGGGTGCCAGTTAAGTGTCAAGTTCCCCCTTAAGATTCATTACTGTACACTTTCATCAGCAGGTAACAAATGATTAATAAGTAAACATTTTCTCGTGTTTTAAGCTTAAATTATTATAAGGACATTGAGGTAGGCTGATATATATATATATATATATATATATATATATATATATATGTGTGTGTGTGTGTGTGTGTGTGTGTGTGTGTGTGTGTGAGGGTGGGTGTGTGTGTGTGTAGGGGGCCGGGGGGGGGGGGGTTACGTGTGCACTCTTTTTCCGGCAGGTATGCTACTGCGTCCCGGGACCCGCCCCTTAAATAAATCTGGATACGACCCTGCATTTTTCAAGGCGCTCAGTTTTGTACCTCCAGTATACGATCACATTGTGCTCAAAATTGCAGAAAGATCGATTTTACTTTTAAAAACACAAGGACCATTTCAAGAAATAGAAGTCGGCCAAATAAGAAGTAGGAAAATGAGGATCACTTGACTGCCTGCATTCTCAAGTATACGTAGGTAACTACGGCGAAGATCTTTTATAGGCCAGCGACTTCTATCACGTCACACACACCTGTTCGACAGACACTGAAAGTCCATCCGGAAGTGTGCGTTTGTTCGTGCGCGCCATCTTGTGGATTAAACGGTTGGCTTCATCTTGGTGACCCTTAGCTATCAGCCATGTCAGAGACTCGGGGATAAACCTGCATGTGACAGAAAATGGCTGTATTTTAGTCCGGGTATTATATTATTATTTAAAAGCATGTGCATTTGGAATTTAAGCAGATGATGTTTCCTTGAAATGTAACAATGTCGATTTTAAATTTTTAACAGATGATGCAAGTAATTCCACTGCCTAACTGGAAGAAGTACGTTTTGAGTAGAAACGACAAATGGCGGAAGGGTTTATGCAGTTAGTAAATTCGAAAATGTGTGAGAAAAATATTTAATCATTAAAAATATTTAGGATTGGAGAGATAACATTTAGTAAAAAAAGAGACATTCAATCTTGCCATACCTGAAAGAATAGGGGTATAAATATATGTTCACAATTCCTCAGAGTTGTCAGTATTCAGACATTTTTGTTATCGTTTCTCAGTCGATGTAATAATTAGAAATTCAGAAGTCATTCTGTTGTACATGAAACTTCAATTCAATTTTCGTTTTTAAGTTTTAAGTAAATACACTGTTTATACTATATGTAAACAAAACGAACTGTCAAAGTGAAATCATGGTGGCTGTTCTTACCAGACTGGGATTAAAATAATGACGGCAGGTGCCGCCACTGAGATCATAAAGATGAATCTGTCACGGATTAAATAAGCGATACCAGCGAGAGCCGCATAGCCAACTGCCCATACAATCATGTAAGCATTCGTGATAATGGACCGCCACTTATCTCCAACCACTTCAAGACCTGTGTAAAAAGGAAAGAATGGAATGAAAATAATCGTTTCTTATCCCCTTACTAATAATGCACTTCTTATTTCATTTAAGTAAGGGGACATAAAGACAAAACAAAGCGAAGTTTAAAAAAAAGTGGCTAAGGGGCTATAAGGCATATATAGCTGACTTTTACAGTGACCTAATTTCAGGTGTCCAAGGATATATTTCAAGGATCTCCATGGTTACGATTTGGGCTCTGTTAAGGGACGAATGGACTGACGGACCAGGTGCGCTGCGGGGGGGGGGGGGGGGGGGGGGGGCGCTATCAGCCAACAACCTTTTTTAGACAAATCTTATGCATGACGGAGGGTGTTGGGGGTCGAGAATACACCAGAGACTCACAGAAAGTGAAGCAAATACCAGCCGCCGGATTCATACACCCTGATAACAGAGCCCGGATCACCAGAAAAGCTACATAGTTATTGGCGAATGGTAATATGATCCCGAATACAGTCGCTCCGACCACCAGGACCCTCAGCATCACACGACGACCCCATCTGTATGATCATATAATATACTGTATATAACAACTCGGTTTATCTGTGTAGATTTACTTATCATTATGAAGAATCTCTAAAAACTCGGCTCTGTTAACGGTTCCATGTCTGATAAGTTAACAATACCCCATTTTTTTTTAAAATTAATGTGCTGCATTTACATATGATATATGACAGTGGACTACAGCCTTTTTCTTATAATCGCCTTTCCCAAACATTTATATTATTAGTAATTTTTATTGTAACAATCCAATTTAGGGGCGTGTCTCAGTCAAGATAATGTGATAATGTGCATATATATATACATATATATATATATATATATATACATATATATATATATATATATATATATATATATATATATATATACACACAGCCAGTACCTGTCAGAGCTGTAGCCGACCATCTGTGATCCAATAATCCACCCGATGACAAACACGGACGCGATGATAGATTTCATCCATGCTCGGTCGCAGACCATGTCCCACTGAAATAAGATAATACAAAGACTCTATGTGTACTAATGAGCAGACCATGTCCTACTGAGGTATAAGTATACAAAGACTGTGTACCAATGAGCACACCATGTCCCACTGAGGTATAAGTATAAACAAAGACTGTGTACCAATGAGCAGACAATGTCCCACTGAGGTATAATTATACAAAGACTGTGTACCAATGAGCAGACAATGTCCCACTGAGATAAGATAATACAAAGACTTTGTGTACTAATGAGCAGACTATGTCCCACTGAGGTATAAGTATACAAAGACTGTGTACCAATGAGCACACCATGTCCCACTGAGGTAAAAGTATACAAAGACTTTGTACCAATGAGCAGACCATGTCCCACTGAGATCAAATAATACAAAGACTGTGTATTCATGCACATAAGTGATAACCCTCTCCTCAATCATACAGATGCACATTTCCATAGCTATGTTTATAGTCTCTTAAAAGTTTTTTTCCCAACATGAGAGGTTGTAAAATGCTCCTGTATAGAGAACTCAATGATATCATTGTGTGCGTGTTATAAAGCAAAACTTTCATTGAAAAAGGTATTATTGAATATAGACTTGTTCGCATATCATACACTAGTATATGCAAGATTTCATGCAGTTCTTTTGGCAAGGACTATTCACAGAGTCAAGAAAAAGTACATAACAAGAATAAGGATGAAAATTTATGTACTATCTAATGTATGTGTCTATACACATTTATGGTAGAGACTTTCAATGATATATTTTAATACGCACGTTACCAATCCATTTCTATATATCGTTATATTCATACTATACGTGCAAATGAGACAACCATACTTCTTTTGGACCTCTTACCTCTGTTACAAGAGAGTTCTTGACACTGGAAACTCTATCATATTCCCAAACGTCACAGGATTTCTTTACGTCATCACTGAATCTCGTACCATTGTCGATTTCACTCAGAATATGTTTGATGTCACTGGCGTTTGTCCAATTTCCGGAAGCCCAGGTATAAATTTTGCATTTACTATACCTGAGCTTACCATTTTCCTTCTTAGACGGGATTGAAAACCGTTTCCATTCCTCCGTTGTTAAATTCAAAGTATTATATTTAGGATAGGCACACCAATGCCCTGGAGTAGCAGCGTAAAATACATATCCCATGTTATGGAGAACCGAGGGTATACGTATTATTGTCAAAAGTAACAAAATAGTAATTTGATATCGGCCGAGGCCATCAACGTATTTGTTGAGAATGTGTTTCAGTTCCATCGTGGTGATTATGAATTTATTAATGACGAAACTCCTTATCGTATGATTTTGATCATGCACGTTACATAAGGCTGCAAATGACCAGAGCAGGTAAATGACAAAGGAAACTGTGTCAAAGTACACTGTAATCTCTCGAAACTGTCAGCGCTGTATTCTGTACATACGTAACATGCTGCTCAGATCAAATGTAATTAACTGAGAGACTTGTAGATTCAATCTTGTAACTGATTGTTTTTGGGCTAGCTCTAGTTTATGTAATATGGACTTTCGCCAGTATCGTTTGCATCATCTGAAACACAGAAACAAACTTTAAACGTACATTAACATTTTTAAAATATATGCATTCTGATATTAATACAACGATAATACTAAAATATGATCCGTAAAGATGAGATTAAAAAAGATGATAAGTTAAAAAGTGACCCATGGGTCATGACGCGCAGCTGAATTTGACATTTATCAAGGTGTTGCATGTATTAATTATTGATGTTATTATCTGGAAAAAAATGTGTTTACAACGCTTGAACAAAGGGTAGAATGACTCCTAGAGTTGCCCGGAATCCTTTAAAACTAGGTAACAGCAATTAAGATAAGTTTAATTGAAACTCCTTAAAAGCTATGTTAGAAGTTTCTACGTCAAACTGCTATGACTTGTGTCCATCTGACTTAGAGGGTACTCAAATCATGTTTTTTCACACAGCTCACAGAATATAGGTCACAGCGCCCTTATTTTGTGTGATAAAGAAGACATCACAATAACCTCACTTTATATTACGAATGACATTTATTGAGGTAACAGTTAAGATTTATTGACCTGTCAGACATTCTGGGTTCTCAAAATCACCTTTGTCGACTGTAGTTCGCAAAATAAAGGTAACCATGATCTTTTTTAGGTTTCCAAAAAGATTTCCTAGAACACAGGCTTCTGTGGCTCAGGGGGAAAGCGCAGGACTCAAAGCCGGGAGATCGTGAGTTCGAATCTCAGCCGAGGCGGTGAGATTTTTCACGGTCGGCCCCCACCCTGGGTGAGCCCTCTGCAGGCTTAATGGGAAGGCCGTGCTCAGCGGCCGTGTTTCACTCACAAACGAGTGCGCTTTTCGGGGGCTCCTTGGTGGTATGACCCAGTTATGGGGACGATTACACACCCAGGGCCCGCAGGTGCAGTAGTCACCGGGCCTGGTTAACGCCAGGATATAAAATGAGAGGAAGCGTGTGATACTGCCCTGTCACGTAGTCCAAAACCGGAATGGAATTCTGCAGATATACATATATGTAGTTAAGTAAGCGTTAAAAAAATGGAGGCGGTTACCTCAACCCAAAAAAAATTAAAAAAAAAGATTGCCTAGGATCTACCTGAATGTACAATTAGAAGTTTCTAGATCTAACGGTTCAGTTTGTGATCCAACGGTTTACTTTGTGCCTGTCACCGCCCAGACTGCTTCATTCGAAGGTCTCAAAAATAGGGAAAAAAACAAATGCGTAAAAAAAATAAAAAATATACAGGTGGCGCCACAAGTCTACAGAAAATGATAAAACATTCCATTATTATAATTACGCATGGGAAGAAAAAAGGAAATCAACGTATAAGTTTTCCAGATAATGCAGCTTTTGTAAGAATTTTTTAATTATTCCCGGGGGGGGGGGGGGGGCTCTCAGAGAATACAGGTCTCAATTAAATCATTTCAGGTTTCCAAAGAAATTTTTATGGACCTTCATGATTAATAAATGTGAAGTTTCTAGGTCAAGCGTTTACGATTTGTGCCCTTTTAACGGACGGTCGGACGGACAAAGAGTAATCGCTATAGCTCAGATGACTTTCAGCTGAGCAAAACACTATGATAACCCTCCCCCGCCTGCCAGTCGACCCCCCCCCCCCCCAACCCTTGAAGATAAATTGACGCCACTGCTTCTCGATCCCCTTTGAAGGTTATGTATGTTCAAATAACTCCCCTCGCTTACATACTAAAAGGGACAATCGCACTATAAGGGATTGTCTATGTACACTTACTACAGAAAGATACCATGGAATGTTTCAGGGACTGACTGTCTACAGAATTCCTATTGTACGCTCCACTCACAAACCATAAACACCACTTTAAAATGCCACACGTATATGTATGTCGCTTTTGACACCAACAGACCACGAGTGTTCATGTATACATAAATCTTTGGTTAGTTGGGTTCTGTTGTAATATTGAGTAAAGATATCAGATTTAAAAACACGTATACACGCACATATATATGCCATGTGTATTCCGCACCAACAAAAAATCCTGGTTTCTTATTTCAGGAATGTCAATTATAATGCGAAAGGAAGTCTTCTAATGCAGAATCATGGATATTTATATATGCGTTTACCATGGAAAATAAGTATGTCATACGTTTCTACTTTTCTCCCCCAAAATGTGCTCGAAGGAGACAGTATTAATCAAGTCATGTAGAACTAATCTAAATGCTATTTTTCTTGTTCAGGGCATCATGTTAGGTATATGTATTGTTTTACTAAGAGGTCCTATATGTCTGCGTATAATTCAAGGTTTCAGGGGGTGGCCGGGGGATATGTACCCTAACTAAAAAATCTTTTGTTTTACTTACATTTTACCGGAACAAAACATACTAGTAAATATTAAGCCCGTAAATATTCCCAAAAAGGGTCCCATGAATCGCTCTGGCCGGTTCCACAAATTTGAAGCCCTGTTGCCATAGTGGAAGTCAGATCGGTCTGAAATTTATCACCATAAATTGGGACCAATCTATAGAAAAATCACGTAAATATCTCAAAATTTATTGAGATAATGCAAATAACAGGAATTTAAAATATCCGCTGGCACCACTCTGGAATTGAAAGAAAATTTGAAAGCACACAATCGGTGTCAACCTTCTGTTAATTTTTTTTGTGAAGAACTGCATGCCCACTTGCCGCCATATTATATTTCCGACAGAACTGTAATTCGAGAGCCATCATCAACACAGAACCTGAGAATTTAAGAGAACAATTCTCTTTGAGACGGTGTAGCAAAAGAAAACCACGGATCGTGCTCTGGCGGACATACTGGATTTTTAGCAGGTCTTAAATAACATAGGACTAGGGCCCCTATATCCACCAATCAACCCTGTCAATTTGCAAAAGATCAAACATTTTTATTACAGCGTGCGAAGGAACACGTCATTGACGGACGAACGGACGAACGGACAAGACAATCATGCAGTTTAAGGGACTGCTATACCAGCGGGCCTTATTTAATCTTTAATATCTAGACATTTCAAGTTTTCGAGTTTTCCTAAATAACCTTGTTTTTTATTTATGCCTTACATTCGTTAGCCTATGAAAGTTTTTGAATGTTTTAATTTTATGTAAAGTATAAATAATATAGTGCTACAAACTGAACAAAAATATGATTTTCTTACATTGAAAGTAAATATTTCATAATATGATGTGGGAATGAATAAAATTATAATATTCTGGAGAGAGCGGAAATGTTGTCCTGTTTTTCATAAGAGGAGGAGGAGGGGGGGGGGGGTCTGTCTCTACTCCTTTGGGTTGTGTATCACACATTTTCTCAGAAAAAAAGGCCCATTAAGTACTTTGATCTGTAACTCCATATAATAATGATGTAACGATGCAGGGCCAGGATTTCGGGGAGGGGAGGTGCCAGTTTTTGCGGCGCATCCCCTGGGCGAATGTTGCACAACCAAATTGCTTCTATTCAATATACCACCCGATATATCCCAGTAATTGTCATAATTTATGCATATACCACCGATATGACAATTAGCGGGCTTGACTGTATATATATATATGTAACAGGGTCTCCCAAACAAACGGTTTTTTGTGTTCGGCTGTCACGGTTCAGTAACCACTCTGGTCAGATGCACATCCCTTATTAACTGCAAATATAATACGTGCACACAGTAAGGGAATTGCCTGCCTAGTCTCTTATAACATATATACATCAAGGTTTCATCACTAACTCGTATGACACAATACAAACTGACGACCCTGATCACTATGTAGTTGTGCGGGAAACCTGAAATGAACAATAAAATTCTCAAAGAGCGTCTTAGCGGTGACAAGCGCCGTTTTGTTCTTTGTTGGATAGGCCTGGGAGTATCTTGTGAAATGATCTGTAATTACAAATACATTTTCAAATCCCCCTTTCGCGGCTTCCAATGTTAAATAATCCATACATACCAGTTCCATCGGCTGACTTGTGGTGATATTTACGAGCGGAGCACTCTGCGTTTGGAGGGTTTACCTTCGTATGCAACGTCCACAGGTTACTACATGGTCCTCCACGTCTTTAGACACCCCAGGCCAGTAAAATCGGTCTCTCAGAAGAGCTAAAGTTCGCTCTCACCCAGGATGTCCTGCTTGATCGTGGCAGCCACTGATTGCTAGTTTACGGTACATTAAAGGTAATACCAGCTGAAAAACCAGTTCATTTGCTTGTTGACGCTGGCGATATAACACACCGTCTCGTACACACAATCTATTCCGTTCTTTACCTAAGATGCGGAGTGCCTTGGAATCTGATCCTTTGGCGTTGGACGCCCCTTCCTTTAACCATTTGATACAATTTCGGATGTCTGGATCTTCCCTTTGCAGTGTTGCCCAATCTTGTGTGGTCTTTTGACTCAGTGCAGTGGTATCCTGAGCTGGGGCGGCACTCTGTGACATTGATAAGATGTCTATAAATCCAAAGGGAGGGTCAGCAGTTTCTAGAATGGCCGACACTGTTTTACAGGTGATCCTGTTGGACTCTTGTGGCCTGGATTTGCGTGAAAGTGCATGGGCATCTACGTTATTCCGTCCGGAACGATACTCAATGGAAAAATTGTAGTTTGCCAATGCGGCAACCCATCTGTGACCAGTGGCGTCCAGTTGTGCGGATGTTAATACATACGTCAAAGGATTGTTATCTGTCTTTACTGTGAATGGGCATCGGTATCGGTATGCAGCAAGAAGGGTTGAGAAAAATCTGCAAAAGCTAATACTGGTGTTGTGCAACAATGGGCCTTTAGTTCTTCAAATGCTGCTTGATGATGTTCTTCCAATCTGAGTTTCTTCGGCTGCTCGGTTCTGGCGAAACCTTGGGTTAGCTCGTACAACGGTTTAGCAATTTTAGAGAAATTGCATATGAAGCGTCTAAAAATCCAACAAATCCTAGAAAGCTCTGGAGTTGCTTCACAGTTGTCGGGACAGGCCATTCCCTTATGCATTTGATTTTATCAGGATCTGTAGATACTCCTTTTTCCGATACTACATGACCCATATACTTAATCGATTTTTGATAGAACTTGCATTTGGACGCCTTTAATTTTAATACTGCAGCTCGCAATCGTTCAAAAACAGATTCAAGCCGTTCTAAATGCTCTTAATACGTTTTACTAAATACCACTATGTCATCCAAATATAGTAGACAGGAATTAAAATGCAAGTCTCCCATACATTGTTCCATCAGTCTTTGGAAAGTAGCAGGCGCATTCGTCAAACCAAAGGGCATCCCTTCACATTCGAAGAATCCTACTTGGCCGAGCACAAACGCTGTTTTGGCTTTATCCTCTTCACTCAGTTCAACCTGCCAATAGGCACTCTTAAGATCCAAAGTACTAAACCATTTTGCTCCTTGCAAGGTGTCAAATGTCTCTTCTATTCGTGGTAACGCATAAGCGTCCTTTATTGTAAGTGAATTCAGTCGGCGTAGATCAATGCAGAATCTCAAGCTTCCGTCTTTCTTCCGAACTAATACCACGTTTGACGTATACGGACTCGCGGATCGGCGTATTACCCCTAGTTCAAGCATCTCCAGTAAATGCTTCTTGACTTCTTCTAGTAAGGAAGGGGGAATTCTGCGGTGTCTTTCTTTAAACGGTGTCTCATCAATCAGTTTTATGTTGTGTTTGACCATGTCCAAGATCAAGATCATGTAATGAAAATACATCTCGCGATCGTGCAAGTAGTTTTTTTTTCGTTTTGGACTTGTGACTCTGTTAAATTAACAGACAACATGGCGTTAAATTGGTCTGGAAACGGGTCCTCTTGAGAAGACTCAAGACTATCTTTGTCGTTCTCCAACGGGATAAAATCAACCTGATGAAGATCACATATTTTCAGTTTTGCTGGGAGAGTGATATCTCTAGAGGTTTGGTTTCGGATCCCAACAGCTAGTCTTTGACGAGATCCTCCAGTTTTTAACTTTTGTAGGCTAGGCAATACTACTAACCCATCGGAAAGTCGACCTGTCCCGCTCATGAGAACATCTATCCGCATACAGGAGCCCCTATTTGCATGTGTGATTCCTCTAACCATCTGTTGGGACAATGGGGGAATAATAACCTTCTTGGAAGTCATAAGTGTTCCTAACCTTCCATTCTGACTCCTGCTTTTGTTGAAGCGAGAACGTGACTGAAACGCCATCCTCCATGGCATGGAAATTTCTTCATCCAAGTCAGACTCATCCAAAAGTCCAAGCTGAAATATATTTGTTCCAATAAGGACGGGCACCTGGGCGTGGTAACTGGTTTCCGGCACGACTAGGAATAATACTTCCCCATTCATCTGCGGTAGCTCATTGATTTGTAATGTGGCACTAACATAGCCTAGATACTCTAAAGTGTGACCACCGCCCCCTTCTGATCTAATCAGATCTTCCAACGGTTGCAAGGCTAGACCCAGCTGTTGGCAGAAATTTTCACCAATTGTACTAACCATTGATCCCGTGTCTACCAAGGCTATGCAAGTCTGATCATTTACACGGATTTCCACTTCATTGGCTTCACCGACCAATTGTTTCTTATACTTAGGACATTTTGTGGTACAGCCTCCCTTACGTCCCTTAAGTTTGGCTGATTTCAGTTTAAACGGCACTGAAAAACCTTATGCCCTTGAAGGCCACACTGCCAACAATAACCGTTAAATAGACGCGGGACTTGGGTTTCTGCCGCACCAGGTGCTTGCAACGACTGTCGGTTTGCCTTTTTCAATTCTGCCCACCCGATCATTCAACTCGGCCATACTCTTCAGCAGTTCCTTCATTTGTTCTCTCAGCATAGCGGTCGGGTCAGAAGCGGCAGGACTTGTCGTTTTCGTTTCCTTTAGAGGTTGTTGTTCTTTTGACGTAACAGTTTGATGCACCCTCAACTTGGTATCTTGGTTCTGAAGTTGTAGTTCGGCACGTCGCGCAACCCCAATTAGTTCCTCATAGGATATTGTGTCCACCTTATGACAAATGTGGTTTTTCAATTGTTCAGAACAAATCCCTGAAAAGAATTTGGCCTTTAGGGTGTTGGAACGTGCCTCGGGTATGATCACAGTATTGTTACCTTGAGTGAACAGGTCCTCTAATCTGCAGCTCCATTCCGCAATTGATTCTTTTTCTAGCTGTTTTGCCGAAAAGAATTTTTCCATTCCTGCTTCTGATGATAGAACATCTCCATAAAGTTTGTCCAGTTTATCTATCACGTCCTTCACAGCCACATCGCCCATTCGTAAGAAGATTTGGGCTGCCTGACCTTTTAATGACCTACCCATGGCATATTTGATCAGATGTTCCGGATACATCTACCGCAGAAGGGACCTGACTTCATATCTCCATTGTTGGTAGAAAGCTTCTCCCTTAGCTTTTTCTCCTGAAAAATTGGATAGACGTGGATTATTCCACGGCGGTGTATAGCTGTATTGCTGTACTTGTGGCTGCGAGTCCATCGTGCCCGGCATAGCCATTGGTCCATTGTCTTGTCCTAAATATCTGTGAGTGGTTGAATGGGCTGGCATCGGTTCGCTGGGATGTAATCCGGCCGACACTGGAGAAGTCCATGGATGAACATAGACGGGCTGCTGTAACGGTGGCTGCGGATATGTACCCAAATACCTAGGAGTGGTAGAATGGGCGGGGATCGATGCGCTGGTATACAATCCGGTAGGAGATGCTAATCGTGATGCTACGGTCAATGACCTGTATCCAGCAGACACATACGTCAATAACACCTCTGGTTGCCGTTGCTCAATACCTGCTCCACCTATAGACGGTTTTCCTTTCAAAGGAGAAGCTGACGAACCAACTGTGTAGGTAGAACTCACCATTTCAACCGGGTCCTTATGACCTGGCAGTTGCGGAGCAAGAGCTTTAGACAGCAACTGCTTCTCCTCTGTTGATAAATCTGATAATTGTCTAATCAGCTCTCTAAGCTCAACCTTAGGCTGAGGTAAAGCGTATTATCGCTGAGCAAATGATTCTTCTAATTCCTCACTTATTGATTCAGCTTTCAGCATGTGTTTACCAAATGTACTACCATCTAGCAAACCAATCGCTTCGCGAGCAGTTTCCACTTTGTGAAAAACTAAAAAAGCTGAATCATCGGATGGATAAACCCTATCAACAAGCTGTGGGTCTATGTATGACTTCAACAATTCAGTTATGTCACGTACTGTGCTACTGTTGTACAATACCACACTGCGATCAGGCAAAGCCATGACTGTTACAGAGTTGCTAATCAACCAATCGACCTGCGGCAAAGCAATAAAAAATGCAACACCCTATAACCCCTGATAGAAAGTAATGACAACTATCAAAACATCCGTGACATCCTACATGGAGGCCTTGGCTGACGGATGTAATCAGAAATCAACCCCCACAGCGAGAAACCCTACAACCCTATTTCCCTGCTTGTACTGCGATAGTGAAAATTACTATCAAAACATCCGTAACATCCTACTTGGATGACTTGGCTGACGGATGTTATCAGTAATCAAGCAGGTCCGTACTGTCACTAATCAAAACAATACTCATTCACCACGCGTAATTCACACGTAGTCTTATTACCAAGTCCACTCCCCCTCAAAATGGGCCAGGGAGAGTAAAACTCAACATATTAACGGAGGACAAATGAACCATTAACCGTTAAGATGTAAGATGTACCATGTAAGATGTAATCACAACGGGGACTAAAGAAATGTCATTACATTATATTTCGTCAATTGATGAAGCCTATGAGAAAACTGATAGTGTAATACCGTTAAGTGCCCAAAGTAGTTTATAATGATCAATAATCCATAATAGAACCTGGCTGGACAGCCTGGACAGCCTAACAGTACCTGTTCCGTGGTGGCCGACAGGGGTATGACCGTTGGTCAAGTGACCTTTACCGACTGTGAACAAAACCTAGGCACGATGTATGGACTGCCGATGTATTATACACGTGATCACTAGGAAAAGTACGTTGATACTTGGGGGTCGCAATGGCGCTCAATTATCTGAGCTATGATTATCACCAGAGACTTATGAAACAGTAAGATACATGAGGGATGGTGGTTGTAGAGAAATTACAACGTGAATACTCCCACTGAGTCAAGCAGCAACCAAATGAGACCTGCTTCACAGTACTTAGTGATATTATGACAGGATACGACTCAAAATATATGACTGGAAAGTAGACAAAAATGAATGGTAGCCATTAACAACTTCATTGAGTTAAGTGAGTAAACTATGATGCAACAATGAAACCCGTTTTACAGTACCAGTTGACCTATGAGGCTATACAAGTACTAGCACCAATTGGTCATGAAGTATATATGACCCAGAATATGACAAAGGTACTAGACAATAAGGAATGGTGGTTATTATAACTGTCAAATTAGAGTAATAACAGCTTAAATGATTAACTATGAGACCTGTTTTACAATACTAGGGCTCTGAAATTACAGCAGCCCCCTGGTGGCCAGTGTCTGAATGACAATATCAAAGTGCTCTCGACTGTTCAGGTATAGTATAAACAAATAATGGAATCACTTGAGCTCCTAATACATAAATCGAGATAATTTATGAAGAAAATGTCCAATAATCAGGTTATCATTAAATGTCAAGGTGCTCTCGACTATTTAGGTGTAACCAACTGACCACAAAGGTAACCTATAAGAACTGCCCCCTGGTGGCGAATAAGCTATAAGAAAAATCAAAGTGTCTTTGGACGTCCAAATATAAACAAATGACCACAAATGTGAACAATAAGAACTGTCTCCTGGTGGCAAACAAAGTCAAAACTCAAAGTGTCCTTGGCCGTTCAAATGTAAACAAAATGACCACAGAGGTGGATATAACTGCCCCCTGGTGGCAAACAAGTACAAAAATCAAAGTGTCCTTGACCGTTCAAATGTAAACGATATGACCACAGAGATGTATATAACTGCCCCCTGGTGGCAAACAAAGTAAAAAAATCAAAGTGTCCTTGACCGTCCAAATGTAAACAATATGACCACAGAGGTGGATATAAGTGCCCCCCTGGTGGCAAACAAAGTAAAAAAAAATCAAAGTGTCCTTGACCGTTCAAATGTAATCGATATGATCACAGAGGTGGATAAAGCTGCCCTCTGGTGGTCAATATTCTAAAAAAAATTGTCCTTGATCGTTAAATCAGAAGATAAATATAAAGTCCGTGTCCAGAGTGAAATTTGTCGTAAAAGCACCCTGATATCTATTTTACCCTGATAGCGATAATACTTGAAGTTTACTTAAAACCACATAGGGGTAACTTCTAATTGCCTAACGACTGAGGGTAACCAAAGGCGTTCTCGTACGTATTAGATGATTAATTTTTTAAACAAACCTAGAATATCGAAAAACCGCTTGAGCACTGGAAATTTGCTATATTGTTTCGATTCGAATATATTGTTCTATATGGTTTCGATTCTTATCGCCTTTATACCGTCAATCAGTGGTAATGGGCCAAATCACTAAGCCATATGCTTAGTCCACTATGTAAATAACAGTATCACGGATTACAGAGTACCAATGTTCATTCAGCGTTGGATAAGTACTGAGAATGTCAACTGACAAATCTCAACCAGTGTACATGTGTACACCAAAACAGAATCACATTCCACCAGCGACTGAGGGTATACACAGGCAATCGTAGTGTTTCTTTTTCTTAAACTGGGTTTTCTTAACTTGAAAACAGCATCAACATCGGGTAGTTTTCAAATATTGGTGTGTAGATTGCCTTTATACCCTTAGTCGCTGGTCGAATGTGATTCTGTTATATATATATATATATATATATATATATATATATATATATATATAGAGAGAGAGAGAGAGAGAGAGAGAGAGAGAGAGAGAGAGAGAGAGAAAAAAAGCTTACCTGTATGATTTGTGGGTTGTGTCTGCTCGTTTCCTGTTGTTACTAAAGTATATATCACTAAGGCAGAGTCCGTGATGCGCTAGGCCCTGTGCTAAGGAGCCTAAGGTACACAAGTGCTCTGAAAGCTGGCTTAAACTATCGGATTACAGATCTAATATAAATGTTGTATAATCACTCTTCACCCTTTAACCGTTTGAAAACGAGCCACTGCTAGCCGAGTAGCTGTTCAGTCCATCGCACTTTCAATGTACATGATTCTGACAATAATTTAATATATATATATATTTTTTTTTTTTAATTTTTTTTTTTTTTATTTTATTTATTTATTTTTTTTTTTTTTTAATTTTTTTTTATTTTTTATTTTTTTTATTAACAAACAAAATACACATACAATGTACAACAAACATGAAACATGAAAAGCAAAGTACGGCTACTACATGTACATTCACTGGACAAAAAAAAAATACATCGCATCAACAAAAAATTGCTCACATACAAACATAGAAATACAAAACCATTATAAACTTTGTACAGTTAATCCAGAAGGTCAAGAATATATAATCACTGTTTAGTAGAATATTAATAGTGTTTATAATTAAAAAAAAAAAATATTCTAAGTAATTGATTAATGGTTTCCACTTATTATGGTGAACAGCAATATTACCAGTTCGTTTAGCTATGTTTTTCTCAATAATATATATCTGCCTTATATAAGCCTGTAAACTGTCAAGGTATGGCAATATGTCTTTACATTTACATATATATATAAACCTTTTGAATAATAGAAGTAATAGATCAAGTGTGGAGCAATTCGTTTTGTTGAATATAACAAACTTTTAGAAAGATTAGCATCATCTATCACAAAATTTAAACTCAAGAGCCAGCTTTTCATCTGTGACATTATTTTCTGGGTTTCCCTGCATTGATAGAAGAGATGCAATAATGATTCCTTCTCATTTTTACAAAGAGAGCAAAGTATACTATCTTTCTTCCCGATTGTAAATAAGAATGGGTTTAGGGCTATACATCATTGCACAAGTTTGAATTGAAAGATTCTTAGTGTTTCAGATATGGTTGTTTTTTTTTTATTATTGAAAGCTTCAAATATTGTTTCTTCACATTCACATTCCATGTCTTTGTTCCATTTTTCAATCATTTTTGTAGGTTTTGTATAAACATTAAGTAGAAGTTCATTATATATAATATTTGTAACTTTCTTCATTTCCATTACTTTATCTAGTTTTGTTTTACATAATATAGTACTAGGTTCATATATTTTTATTTCTTTTTTCCAAATAGTGGGAATTGCATCTACTAAACTCATATACTGCATTTTCTTAATTTTAGCTTTAGTTTTATTTATTAATTCATCATAAGGTAGAGATACATATTTATCATTAATTGTTTTAATAATATCACTGATCTTTGTTATACCGGCATTATTTAAATGTTTATCTAACTATATCTCTATCTATTTTAATATAAGAGTTGAAGAATAAAATCTGTGATAAAATATCATGACACATACTTACTTTATCAAAGTTATATTTGCACCATATATTTAACACTTCTTTCCAAAAAGGGTGACATGTTTTGTTAAAGTATTTTGTGTCTGTGCTTTCTAAATTACATTTAAATATTAACTGACCTATACCCTTGAACTGCTGGTTTACTATATTTCTCCATCCTTCTCCCATGTGTCCTGATAAAAATCGTTTAACCCAATTAATTTTTATAGCTTCCATTTTTGATTTTATGTGTATCATACCAAGCCCTCCTCTTTCTATTGGAGCGACTAGCGTTGTTCTCTTAATTCTGTCTTGTTTACCCCAAATAAATCTGTAAAGTAATGATTCAATTTCTTTAATATATACTGCTGATGGATTAGGTAAAACTTGAAGGGCATACGTTAATAATGACAGAATATGAGCTTTTATGATAGCGATCTTTCCAGACACAGACATGGTCCTCTTGGACCATATATTAACAGTTGTTTTTATTTTACTTAGGATCTCTTTGTAATTAATATCCTTCATTATTCTCCAGTCTGGATAGATGTATATGCCAAGTACTTTGACCGGTTCTAAGCACCATTTGAGTCCTGTTTTTTTCGCAATATTTCCTTCTTCATATATTATATCATGTATTGGCATTACTACGGTTTTATCTAAATTTACCTTAAGTCCTGATATTTTCTCAAAATGTGCAAATGTTTTAATGGCTTCTTTAACAGATTGGTAACCCCCTGTCAGCGTTAAAGCAGTATCATCTGCATATTGTATTAATTTATATTCTTTATCTCCAATATATACTCCCTTAATAGTTGGATTATTCCTGATTTTACATGCTAATATTTCAGATGCTAGTATAAATAAATATGGGGATAAGGGGCAACCTTGTCTTACACCACGAGAAATTGTGAAATACTCAGTTGCCCATCCTCTATTTATAACACAACTGCTTATGTTAGTGTAAATAATATTAACCCATTTTTTGGAGAATGATCCAAACTGAAAAAGATTTAAAGTATTCTGAATATGAGACCATACTAAAAAGTAAAAAGCTTTTTCAAAATCAACTGATATGAAGTAACTGTTTATTTTTTGTTTTCTGGCATAAGCAAATATATCTGTGATTTTTATTATATTTTCCCCAATATATCTATTTTTGATGAAACCTGTTTGATCCGAATTTATTATACAAGGTAGGATAGATTTAAGTCTATTTGCCAAAGTTTTTGCAATTATTTTATAGTCTGTGTTCAACAATGAAAGAGGGCGCCAATTTTTTAGAAGTGTTGAATCTTTTCCTTTCTTAGGTATCAAACAAAGAATGCCCTGCCGCATAGTCAAAGGTAAAGAACCAGTATTAAAAGAGTAAACAACAGCATTAATGTAATGTTCTTTTAGATCTTCCCAAAACATTTTATAAAATTCAGCAGGGAATCCATCTGGCCCAGGTGTTTTGTTATTCTTTAAAGATTTAAGTGTATTAACAAATTCAGATGAGGTAAAATCTTTATCAGATAAGTGTTTTTCTTCTTCTGTAAGTGATTTTAACTGTGGTTGGATATTAAATTCTGATCTAAAATTTTCATCAGTGCCTGCTGATGAATATAATGCTTTATAAAATTTAAATTGTTCATTTAAAATGTCTTTTGTATTTGAAATTATTTTACCACTCTGATCTTTCAAAGTAAGAATAGATTTCTGATCATAGTTCCTTTTTTCTAATTGTAGAAAGTATTTTGTTGGTTTATTACCTTTTGCATACCATTTTGTTCGACATCTTACAACAGCACCCTTAGTTTTTTCCTCAATAAATATCCTATGATTGTTTTGTGCAGTTTCCCATTTGAGTTTATCTTCATGGCTTTTAGTTATGTTATAATGATAATGTGTTTCCTGCAATTCTCTTTCCAGATTTAATAATTTATTATCACAAGATTTCTTTTTCCTAGATGCATATGCTATACTTTCACCTCTAATCTGACATTTGAGTGTATCCCACAAGAGACCTGGATCAGCTTCATTATTAATCTGAACTGTTGATTTAATACATTCTTTTATAATTTTAATATAATTTTCATCTTCTAATAAAGAACAGTTAAGCTTCCAATATCCAGGTCCCCTTTTTTGATCACTAAAAGTTAAACTAATGGATATCAACGAGTGATCTGTCTTGTAACCAGGCTGAATATCTGATCGAGAGATGAAACTGTTAAGGCAATCACTAATTAAAAAATAATCCAGACGGCAAAACACAGGTTTGGGGTTATATCTATGCCAGGTGTATTTAAAAGTGTCTGGATGTTGTACTCTCCAAATGTCTGTTAACTGGGCTAATTCCATCCACTGTCTCAAAATTTGTCTCACTTTATCATGTGTATGTTCATTCCCTCCATCTTTATCAAGTTGTGAGTCTATAACTACATTAAAATCTCCGGCAATAATAAGTTTGTCTACTTCTATTTCTGCTAATACATTAATTAGACTTGTAAAAAATTCTGGTTCATCCTTATTTGGCCCATAAATATTCACTAAAGTAATATTATGTAATCCCACAACTGTATTGACAATAAGAAATCTCCCATATTCATCTTTTACACTGTCTTTGATTTGAATTCCAGTCTTGTTTTTCACTAATATACAGACTCCTCTAGCTTTATTGGTACCATGACTAAAATAAATATGATGACCCCATTCAGTCTTCCATCTGCTTTCAGATTCTTGGTTGCTGTGGGTTTCTTGCAGAAATATAACATCAAACGGTTTTCTGTTTAGCCAATAAAATAATTCCCTTCTCTTTCTGTGGCTACCCAAACCTCTCACATTTAATGAAGCAATCTTACATGTGTCTCCTATGAATACTGTTTACTTGGAGGTTATTAACTTTAAATGTCCATTTAATTTGATACCTGAAATATAATTCATGACCCCTACATTAAACTGAATAAAACAATTAAACACAGTCTTCTCATTATAACATAGAAACAATATATCAACATTACATAAAACATACATATGAAATATGGAACATACCATCAAAGTATCATATGTGTAAAAAAAATAAGGGTACGTAAAAGGACACTATACTTAAGAGATAAAAAAAAACATATTTGGAAACACTTCCTGGTTTCAGTGACAGTAGGTTCTACCTCTCAACAGTAGAAAAAGTGTATACTGTATGGTGTGGCTGATACATATTACAGTAGGTAAAGCTCATGCACTTATCTCAACTCTGAAAAATTCATAAATTTAGTTTATGTGAAAATCCTGCACCAACAATTAATGTTAATTAAGCGGCTGGAATAAACAATCTAAATATCTCAATCTGTACATTATACTGTGTCTTGCATTAACCCAAATGTCCTAATCAGCAGTGAATGGAAGCAATGGTGGATCACCATTTCGTGTGAATCTCGAAAACAAAAGTAAGGAAACATTTAATTTTAAAAATTGTTACAAAAGTCAATACCATCTAACCATCATCCTCTGACTAATATTAACAGACTATGTGATTTGAGATTAGATATTAAATCTGTTCAACTGAACAAAAGGACAGAAAAAGAATAAATAAAATTTTGAAGACTCGGTTCGAAAGATGGCTACAGCTCATCTATAGTCCCCTAACCAGTTACAAAAAAAAAAAAAAAAAAAAAAAAAACCAGTAAAAGTAATCAAGGGTTGGTTTTTATCAAATGTGTATAGTAAATATAATATAACAAGAAATTAATTATTGAAAAGTTGATCTGAAAAAAAAATACATACACACAGCCTCACATCACAGAATATATACATAAGTGTCCTATGAGTCATGAAGCTTGACTGACAAGCATGCGTTTTGCATGTATGTGAGCTGACATGCATGGTCTTCTTCAACCACACATAATCAGGACCCACCTTTCAGTTTAGTTCTAAATTGTATGCTCAGTTTAAGACTCATGACCTCAGTTACTTGTTTGTCTTCGACAAACAAGTAAAAAAAAATGACATAAAAGATACTTGTCAGTCTCAAAATACCTAGAAACATCATGACAATGAGTGTAACAGTAATTAAGATAATACTGAATATAGTGGTTAATGAGAGGCATGCATAACAAATTAATGACAATCAGTGTTCAAAATACTATCAATCATAGGAATATTGTATAACATAAAAGAATTGATGGTCAGTCTCAAAATACCTTTAGAAACATCATGATAATGAGAGTAGAAGTAATTTAGATAATACTCAATATAGTAGTTACTGAAAGACATGTATAACAAATGAATGACAATCAGTGTTCAAAATACTATCAACCATAGGGATATTGGATGATTTTGCACGATTAAGTGATTGCTAAAAGTGCTGTAGTGAATTCTCATTACTGCTGGTCATATTTTAAAGACCTAAATAAGTTTAATCCTGTAAAAATGTCTACAGCATAAAATGTGTATATATTTTACTAATGGACATGATTTCATTTTTTTTTTTTTTTTTTTAGGGGGGGGGTGATATATTAATGATCTCTTCACTTACACACTGCTGTGAGCTGTTTGTTGGTCTCATAATAAACATACCAACCGAAAAGCAACTCATGCATTTACTGAATATGCGTTCACAATTCCAGTGGCAAACTAAAAGATATTGAAAGGCCAATCATGAAATAATTGAGTATGTGTATGTAAACAACTAATATAAATATACCAGCCCTATTATTCAGCTGATGAAAATATCCATGATTGATAAGCAATATAACTTCCAACATATACATGTACCAACATCTGCTGTGAGGGGGGGGGGGGGTTAATTGAAATAGTCTATAGTATGAGCGATGGTTACTAAGTGTAAACAGGCGCTGAAGCAATTAATATATCATTTAGGACAAGTTGTGATAAATGAGAGCATGACCATACATGTTCCTATAGGCCTACACATGTTCCACAAAAGGGTGTTCCCATGGACACTAGGTAAAATGAAGTCGCATCGTGTGCACGGGTAATGGTCTGTCAAGCTGATATTGTTTCTTTAAGACTTGACCACCTTCTCTCTTTGTAAATTATCCTATGAATGAATCCTATTCTTGCAACTGTAAATGGAAACTTTGCAATTCTAATTCTTGATTTTTGCCGTTTTTTCAAGTTTCATCAAATCATTGCCTGAGAATCCATTTTTAGCCTTTTAAGTTAGTAATCGATTTTGATTGATCACTCATGTCAAAGCTATATGCACCTAATGAAATACATAATATACCTCAAATTTATGTATATATATTGTTACGTACCTAACTAAACCTGCTACCGTCGGTTTCAAGCCTTTGGCGATCGTCAGGAAAACTGACCCTTGAGTGGCTTCGTGTGGTGAGACGGGTCGTTGTCATGGTTTAGTGGATTCTTTGGCTGGCTGGAAACCACCAGACCATAAGAACCACCAGACAAAACCACTCACGGGTCAGTCTGCCTGACGATCGCCAAAGGCGTGAAACCGACGCTAGCAGTTTCAGCGACAATATATTAATTAAGCTCTGCAGGAATTATGCATTGCATGAGCACTTTAGTATATATATATATATATTATATATTATACTATACGGTTTTTTTTACCGAGGTTGAGGAGATGAATTAAGAAGAGGAATTTTGGCACTTTTTTTATTCTAAAATTTAAAAAAAAATTGATTTTCAGTGGGATACTGTCTTAATAAGATATGTACAATTTTTTTTTATTTGCGGCGCTGCACTCGTGGCAAGAAATTTATATACCGGAATGTTTACCTTGAAGACTTAGCGAGTAATATTAACATTAGCAAATCGGAATGGGGCTGCATGGGAACATTCAGGTTTTCGATTATCTTTGACTGGTTACGTTTGTTGGACGTGCAAAGAATAAGTTGATGTGAGGAAAACATGAAAGATGTATTAAATATAGGCTTACATTTTAAGGCAAGGAAACTATTCCTGAAGGAAGATACGGAAACATTCATACCTCGTTAGTATAGCAGAAGTGGTCCTAAGTGAAGTAGCAACCGTTTTTTAATCATATCAGACCAATTGTGAGGCCTGGCCCCTGCCCTGTTCCGGAAATAAGGAACTTGTATTATGTTTTGTCATTAATCCCCCTTGGTTGTACCCCTCATTTTCTTAAAGCGAGAGTCGTGTTTTTCACATTTACCGACCACGCACGTGCGCCAGTGCAAAACATGCTTAAACCATTCACTGCAAGAAAGTAGGGTTATTCACAAGCACACAATAAACCTTAATTTAAGCCGCTTATTCCTGTGCTGGGGGGGGGGGGGGGGGTTGTTAATAACAAATAGGTCGCATTCCGTTCTTTGCCGAAGGAAGTTCGGCTGCCTTCGTCACATGGTACTCTCTCCGCAATGTGAAAAGCAGGTAAAATCACTAAAAACTGTGTGTACATGGAAAAAAAAACAATGATTGTCAAATTGGCCATGTCATTATGGGAATAATAACCTTAAAAGGGGGTATGGCACAGTTTCATACACAACGTGGTTTCAGAGAACATTGAGGACAAAGGTGAAGCGAATTCCTCTTTATAAGTTTTATAGAAGATATATGTATATATATATACATGTATATATATATAGCGCATACCAATTTTGTCGTTTTTCAAATATAATAGCAAAGTACAGAATATATTCAGTTAATAATTAAACCTCTTATTTTATCGGATAGGGAAACATGGGTAGTATAAATAGAGGTTTCATCAAATCTAGGAATACTGCAGCATGAGCAGCAATTTATATTACACCAATACCTTTCTTCGCTTTGCCTTTATAAATCTAGTTCACTAAATATGAGATCCTTAATTCAATATATGACACAGTTTTTCATATAAATAATCTTGTAATTTTTCTCATTGTATGATATAAACATGTATCGAACTATATATATGCCTGATCCTCTACAATTTTTAATTATTATTGATTATTCTTTATATTTTATCAATTTTCTTGTCCGTTTTTAAAGCTTCTCTGTGACATGTAGCAATCCTGCTTCCGGAAAAAAAGCGAGGCATCGGCCATGACGCTCAGCTGTACCTGACACACTATTTATGGCCTTAAATAAAGGTCACAGTGCATATATAGATCAAAGTGACTTAATTCGGACCTATAATTAAAGAGTTTTGCATAATATATGCTTATAAAGAAGATAATACTATCTGACGCGTATAGAAGTAGAAAATGATTGTTTGGCTGACAGTAAGTAAGTAAACAAAGTTAAGACTATTTCACACTCATTTACAGCCCTGAGCCGAGTTAGCCGCATAAATGCGACTGGCTGGGACAAAAAGGACGGCTGACTTTAGTAGTGAGCCGAGTTTCGTGGCTCGACTCAGCTTGCAAAATTTCGGCTGGCTTAAACTGACCTGAGGCCTATTCTTTGACGATGTAACAAAGTATCCATTTTATCTAAACAAGTTATCTATATAAAGTGTGACATATTGCATCCATTTTACATTAAACTATAGTTTGTGATTAAATATCGAGTAAAGTTTACTCTGGTGGTGTCACAAGCCAACATTTTTACACTTCAACAGTCACATCATTTCCTTTCAGCGACAAGAAACAATTTAAAGGAAAAACCAAAACCTGAACATTTTTTTCGGGCATTTTTAATTATAAAAGTTTTTTTTGTATTTTTGCATTAATTTCTTCCCCAAGCCAAATAAGCTACACAAATTCGGCTCATTTTGGCCTAATGAAATCTCGACGGCGCCTTCTGATAAACTCGGCTTTATCTTAACTCGGCTGTTGGCGGCGCAAAATGGCGGCGGCGCCGGGCTCTACACTCATTTAAATTACTTACTCTAAATGAAGGTTATAAGAAAGCTGAATTGTTATATTTTATGACTTATCCAGGTTAAGTGGAATTTAATATTTTTGGCTCAAAGAAAATAGATTTTTGTTTTAATATTATAGTGGAGGTAATCGCCTTCAATGTTTGCTTAGCTATAGATAATATTATACCCATCTGCATAATTCCATTTCGGAATCGGACTACGTGACAGGGAGATAGCACCCGATTATCTTGCCGTCAACCAAGTTCAGTTTACCGAACCTGCACGTTCTTGGTGTGTAATAATCCTTATATTGCTGCATGTGTAATATCAAGACACCCTCGAAAGGCACACTCGTTTGTGAGTGAAACGTAGGGCGCACGTAGTTCAGTCTACCCATTAAGCCTGAGGAGACCTCAGGTTGGGTGCATGGGTATGTATTTTTAATGTGAAGAGTCTTAACTTCTGAGGTGCACAAACGTATTTTAGATCTCCTTTATAAGATATTACAGTTAAATACTGCTCACAGTGTGCAAACTGATAATTCGAAGGGTGTGAAGAATCGTTATTTCATTTTTTAAACCGACACAAAATATCTGTAAAATGTTCTGGTGTAAGGTTTGGCATGTATATTCACAGAGTATAAAGGGGTGTCTCTCATGTGTTTACTTGATTGTAATTAATTCAAACATGGTAACTATTTTAACGATAATCCTGATATTTCTGAATTCAACAATATGCATTTCTGTACATTAACAATCGGTAAAACTGATGAAAGACGGATTGTGTAACTGTGTGTCATCGCGCTCTACCCGCCGAGCCACCCCAGGATTAATCAGTCGCTTATGTTTATCTGTAGGATTAACTCTTGTCTCTGTATAGAGCATATGGAGTTGTGTAACAGCCTTACCATAATCAGACCTGGTTTGCACTCTGACAGCTTGTACTGTCAGATAATGTATTATCACACTGTATATGAACTCAAGTACTGAAGTGCCAAGGGTATAATTAACCAAGATACATGGGCGGAGTTCATGACTGGTTACACTCAAATGTGAGAAAGAACAGAAACCCTGTTTGATCTGATATTTGCCAGTAGTAAAAAATATAATGGTGACTTAAATCGGGGGAGTCCACGTCATTTGTGGCTCTGTGCCACACCGACCACATGGTGGTGAGTGAGCACGAGTAAGAAGCACAACAACTGTTAGTGACTGGAACATGCTCATTAACTTAACTGAATTTAATATCCAGTTTCGAGGATATTTTTCCAGGACCTCCCTTGAAGTTGAGTTAGAAATTCAAATAGTTGTGCCCTGCTAACGTACGCTTGGCCGGCAGGCCGACGGATAAAGACCTATCGCTAAAGATAAGCATAACTCAGATGACCTAAAAATAATAGTATTGTAACCAGCCTTTATTATGGTAATGATAAAACTAGTCACGGTCAATAAACATAAACAGGTTTAAGGGTACTAGATTAAACCCTAGTTCAGAAACTGAAACCATTGATGTAATATGGCAGTCTCTTTTATATAGGAAAAATTGTGGCAAAATAGAAAAAAAAATACAAGTGGAAACACCAGTCTAAAGAAATTGGTGAAACTAGTCATGATACACTAAATACACTAGGTTCAACGACACTAGATGAAACCACAACAGAGAAACTGATACAAATTCTGTCATTCGAGTGTATAAAAGAAAAATGCCTAAAAATTTAAATGAAATACAGGTTGTGCCAAGCAGTCTTTAGCAGCTGATGAATCTGTATACATCCCCAATCAGCAATAAAAGAAACATGGCAACCAAATTAATAATTACTGAGATACTGGAACTGTTGTATCAAATTTTCAATTATTCCTGGTTGGGGCACAAACAATCACCATTACTAGGAGAATATAAAATGCACTGACCAGTGAGGATCCCTGGATCTGAAGTTAATAGTTTCTTGGTCCAACGGTTGTGCTGCGCTCACGGCCGGCCGGGCGTAAGGAACGCTCTTTACACAGCGCTTTTCTTAAATGCCTCCTACCTACATCTCAAGCGTTGTTTGTTTAAGCCTGGTTTTCTGGGTCCCTACACGAGATGGAAGCATTGTATGTTGAGCCAATCAGATGAGACCCGGTGCATCCTCTATGATTAGCTGAAATGATCACATGATTTATACCAAAT
The DNA here is from genome assembly GCA_026874595.1 of Sipunculus nudus. Taxonomy (NCBI): domain Eukaryota; kingdom Metazoa; phylum Annelida; class Sipuncula; order Golfingiida; family Sipunculidae; genus Sipunculus; species Sipunculus nudus. Next base: position 39,601,706 of record CM049308.1, on the reverse strand, counting down.
ATAAATGATTTTGGCAAAATCTTTTTAGGGGAAGAGGCCATTATGTATGTGCAAGACCAGAAATTGCACGATTCCATAAATATTTGTGGTCCCCTTGACTGCGTGTAAACAATGCCCGAAACGCGGCACACAACTGATGCAACAAGGAATCTACATTATTATCGGGACGTGTTTCCAGCAGAATAGATGCATGACTAGCGAGGAATTCACAGAGCCATTATTGTTACATTTCGTTTTGAATTACAGCTTATCGCCCCGGCAAACCGTTTGAATAGGCCACAGGCTTAGAGAAAATGGCCCTACACGTGATTGGCACAGGTCCTTGTGCCCACAGGAATGCCCGGCCGGTAAGCTGTCAAACGAAATGTAACAACATTGGCTCCGTTAGCCCGATTTAATCGGGCTCAATATTAATTGGCTCTGCCAATTATTAAAATATATGCCAGGGCCTAAGAATATTGAGTCGTATTTAGTCGGGCTACGACCCCAGGCTCCGTGCACTCTTCGCTGGATTGGTATTCGTTTTGCTGGCAACGGATGTCTGGCTACGCCAACTTAGTCATAGTGTAATAATCTGTCGATGATGCGAGAACGCAGAGGGAGCAAAATTCGACCTATTGTTTACTAAGAATAACCATAAAAATGTCATAAAGCGGCGCTTGAAGTGCAGCAATGCACGGAGCCATGCCACGGAGACATTTTGAACCAGAGTACAAGCATCAATTACACAAATGTCACTTCTGAAATAATGACATTCTGCTGATTCTGAAGCTTAACCGGGTCACACACAACACACCTGTTGTCATCTCATGTATATATGAAGCATCATTTGACAGACCAAAGTTAATGTAAATGCGGACATGTACTGCATGCATATGTTCTTGTATTACGGAGTTAAGAGTTAAAATATTGTCTGCCCACTATTATAAAAGAGCTGTGAGACATCGTTGGAGTACTGGACATAATGCAGGCTACTACACTTGATGATGCGTTATTTTTTCCCTAGTTATTTTTCATACACCGTTTACCGGGCCCGAGGTATGAGACGCGGTAACATGGAAGTCTCAGTGGATAATTAGATCTGCATCCCGCGCGCGGATTTAGCTCATCAGCTCTGCGTTGTAATTGTATCCGCCAAAACAGAGTTTTGCGGATACTATGTTTACAGTTGCTCGCCGTCGCCGCCGCATAGGTTTCCGAATAACTCCTCCGTAACCACTGGGCAGAATTTTTTTTTTAAATCGGAATTATGATCGGGTCACATGTGAACGGCTGCGCCCTCATTTTTGGTTGACCTCTGACCCCTCCTCTCTGTAGTGCGTCCGTCTGTGCGTCTTTTTTGACTCATTAACCAACATATCTTTGGACTCGCTTGACCAATCAGTATAAAAAAAATTATACAAATGTAGCCCTTGGATAGCTTTATAACATATACATAAATGGTGGCGCTCCCTGCACGCATTTTTGCACAGCGTCCATCTGTTCATCTGCCTTAGGATAAAATCACTCATATCTCTGCAGTGGTTGGACTTATCCACCTGAAATTTTGCATGGGTATATATCCTCGATAGCTTTCTTGATTTTATTACAGGTGGCACCACCTACATTCACATACAGGCTGCAGACGATCAGGCTTATATCTTAGAACTGGTTTGACGTATCCACCTGAAATTTTGCATGTGTATGGATCTCACATAACTCTTTATCATATGCAACTGGTGGCGCCACCTGCTACCATTTTTGCACAGCGTCCATCTGTTTGTCTGCCGTGGGATAAAATCACTCATATCTTGGCAGTAGTTTGACTCATCTGCCTAATATTTTGCATGTATATACATCTGTGATAGCTTTCTGCATTTCATGGCAGCTGGCGCCACCTATATTAATGTTTACGCTGCAGACATCCATGCATATATCTCAGGACTGGTTTGACGTATCCTCCTGAAAAGTTTGCATGTGTATAGATCTCACATAGCTCTTTATCATAGACAAAATTGGTGGCGCCACCTGCAACCATTTTTGCACATCTGTTTGTCTGCTGTGGGATAAAATCGCTCATATACAAGCATTGGTTTGACTGATCCGCCTACAGTGTTGTAAATGTATACAACTTGGATAGTTTTCTCGATTTTGTGGCAGGTGGCGCCACCTACATACACATTTCGACTGCAGACATCCATCCTAATATGCTACACACCTCACTCTATTTCCCCTTGCCTCTCATTCCATGTCTCACTTCACCCGGCCCACTCTTGATTTCGGCGGATACACGTAGTTGCTTGCCGACTACCCGTATTCTAGTTATCATATGCACTAGCTGATAAACCTGGTATACCGGGCTTTTTATCGGGGTTGGGATATGTATTGAGAGGATTTTTGGGGTCCTTATTTATTCAAGAATTAAAAGAAAATATAGATTTTCAGTGGTTTGGCGACTATAGAATAACTCACGCACCTCTATGAGGCACAACACTTCTGTGAACAGCAAATGTTTTAGCTGCTTGTATCTTAATTTTGCCACTTATTTTTATCTGCATCTTACTTCTCCACTACATGAATCCTAAACTCATACCGTCCATATACACTTATAACCTCGTCGAGACACTGCGTGAGTAATCCTCCAGTCGCTTCAGAAATTCATACACAGGTATGTCGACCTTGAAGACCTGGTCAGTGGTGATGTTTACATAATTTTACGAACCGGAATCGGACGCAAGGGCACTCCGGTTTTCGATGATCTTTGACAATAGTTGGACGTTTAAAGTGCAGGTTAATGTGAAGAAAAAATTAATTCAACATAGCTTAACTTAACCTTTAATTTAACTAGAGCAGGAAGACATGAAAGATGAATTAAATGTACGTTTTAAGGCAAGGAAACTGTTCCTGAAGAAAGAAATGGAAATATGCATACCCCGTTGGCAGCAGAAGCAGACCCCCCATTTCAGCTGCAACATTTTTTAATCATAAGAGATCAATTTTGAGGCCTGGAACGTTCGCCCTCACCCTTACCCAAACCTTTTCCGGAAATGGGGACCTTGTATTAGGTTTTGTCTTTAATCATTCTGGGTTGAACCCCTTCTTTTCGTAAAGCGAGCCAGAGTCATGTGTTTTTCACCTTGACTGACCACACACATAGGGTCAGAGCCTTTGTCAAATGTCAGCCCAAACATGCATAAATCCGTCACTGAAAGCAAGGTTATTCATATGCACCGAAGTCCTTAAATCAGCTTAATTCTGGGCTTGAGGTGACAACAAAGAAAATCCGGTCTTTGCCGAAGGCACTTCGGCTGTTTTCGGTGATAGCCTCCGCTCATATCAAGAAACCCCCAAAAATCACCCAAAATGATGAGTACATTAAAAAATTATTTATTCTAATATCGGCCATGTCACTGAGGGAACAATAAACTTCAAAATGAGGTATAGCATAGCATCGTCACAACGCGGTTTCAGAGAACACTGCGAACACAGGTGGACCAAAGTCCTTTTATAAGTATTAGATTACCTACGGATGCAGCGCGATCTCTCGGGTTTTGACAACATCAACCGATATTGAAGTGTTTTACGGCCCCCAAGTTTATACTTCACGCGATTGAATATACCGCATTCGGCATTGCGACCCCCACATTTTTTTAACAAGGGGACATACAATGTTACCACAAATCGCTGATTAAAAGAATGTTATTTTGCCATAAATATATGATCCATTCTAATCCGTAGATATGCGAGTTATAAACAAAACCTGTTTTAGTGTTGTAAATTTTCTCAAGTGTCAATGAACTGCATTCTTTCAAAAATGACTTTAACACCAAAATGACTGAAAATGTGACATGATTCACCCGTTTCCACAACATTTTGGAAACCAGGCATCAATCGCACAAACTTCATAATTAATGCGGATTTTATAGATTAAATTAAGAAGTTAATTGTTTTTGCAAGTGACGGATCTTATCATAAACAAGGGGCAATGTATTTTATTTGTTGTTGGTGTCATAGGCATGATTTCTCCCTGTTATTTTCTATACCCAAATTGCTTCGAAAAATCTTACATTTTAAATGAAAATCACAAAAACATTTCCACAGCACACGAGGGCATCTCTCCTCCCACCCCCAAACCAGACAGTCGCAAGCGTATCCCTTACAATACTTGGATAATGCTCCCCTCCCCTAGAGTTCTTAAAACAGTACTGATCGATAACGTAAATTTATTGAGGGGAGGTTAGTTATGGTATACTTTATTGCAAGGGCCTGTGTTTGAAGGATATATAACCCCCCCCCCCCTTTTCATACCGCAAAAGGAAATTGCACCTGTGCGCATAAATCTTATAGCGAAGCCTCCCTGGACTCGATCGTTTCTGGAACATGCATGTGTATGCAGTCACTTTTAATAGATGACTTTATCAGTTTGAGCAATTAATTGTATCCTCCAATACATCAATCGAGATGCCTTTTTTATGAAGCTGTGTCATACACGCGTAGACCGCATGTATCAACTAAACTGATACATTTTTCTCGGGAGAACCTCTCTAGCTCACGTTTCTATTTTGGTGAACGTTAGTGTGTTTATCAGGGTTCTGCCATGGCCTTATCGTAGCGAGTTTGTGGGTTCACATTCCATTCTGACCGTTCTCCGCGCTCAGACCCCTGGGAAGGTCTTAACCACAAGGATGTGCCCTCCTTTCAACCGGGAATGAATGGGCAGCGATCATCGATCGAACTGTCTATAGCGCTTATTACGGGCGCCTCGGCTGTATGCATTTCGGAGATTGGAGATACAAACACAGGAATGAACGGTAAAAAAAAATATCAGGAATTAAAGGGACTAATTCAAAAACCAGGTATATTAAATACTTTTGAGATATATGGTTTCTTATAGTATCTGCCAGAGTTTCCTTCTAAAACCGTTTGTTTACTCCTGTTCACGAGGTTGAATCAGCTTGCAGCGGGCGCGGTCAATGGTTCAAAACATCAACATAGCGCGCACCAGCTGACTGTAAGTCATCTGAGCTATAGCGATCACCCTTTGTCCGGCGTCCGTCCTGCCGCCCAGCTGTCCGTCCGTTAACAGTGCACAAATCGTAACCGTTAGACCTAGAAAGTTCTAACTGTACATCCAGGGAGGTCCTAGGTAAATCTCCTTTGAAACCTAAAATTAGGTCATGGTGAACTATATTTTGTGACCTACGGGCCGAAAACATGATTTTGAGCACCCAGACAGTCAGACGGGGCACAAATTGTATCCATTTGGGGTAGAAACCTCTTACCTGGCATTTTTGGAGATCCTAGGCAAATGTCCTTGGAAACCTAAATCTAGGTCACTCTGTGACCTATATTCTGCAACATTTAGGGAAAAGATGTCATATGAGCACCCTTAATGTCAGATGGGGACAGATCGTATCTGTGAGGCCTAGAATCTTCTAACACAATATCCTGGGAGTTTCTTGACAAATTTCCTTTGAAACCTGAAAATAGGTCATGGTGACCTATATTTTGTGACCTACACGCCAAAAACATGATTTCGAGCGCCCTGAATGTCAGATGGGGACAAATCGTATCTGTGAGGCCTAAAATTTTCTAACTCAATATCCTGGGAGGTTCTTAGCAAATTTCCTTGGAAACCTGAAATAGGCTCACTGTGACCTATATTCTGCGTCCTATAGGAAAACGAACATCATAAATGTTAGATGGTGACAAATCGTATCTGTTAGGCCTAGAATTTTCTTACACAATTTCCTGGGAGGCTCTAGGTAAATCTCCTTGGAAACCTGAAATTAGGTCATGGTGACCTACATTTTGTGACCTACGAGACAAAACCCTGGTTTGGAGCCTCTAGAATGTCAGATGGGCACAAATCATATCCTTTTAGGCTTAGAACCTTCTAATGCAACATCCTGTGTCAGGCAGGGCACACATTGTATTTGTTAGGCCTAGAATCTTGTAATGTAATATTCTGAGACGTCATTGGCAAATGTCTGTGGGGAAACTAAAATAAGATCACCAGGACCTATATTTTGCGACTTTTAAGAAACAAAAGTCATATAAGCACCCAGACAGTCAGGGCACACATTGTATCTGCTAGGCCTAGAATATTCTAATGTAACATTCTGAGATGTCCTTGGAAACTGAAATTAGGTCACCATGACCTATTTTTTGCAACCTGTCAGAAAATATGTCATATAAGCACCGGTAAGACAGTAAAACAGGGCACAAATTGTATCCATAAGGCCTAGAATATTTTAACATTAAATTCAGGGAGGTCCTTGTCCAGTGTCCTTGGAAACCTGAAATTAGGTCATGGTGACCTATATTGTGTGACCAATGGGCTTGAATATGATTTTGCGCACCCAGACAGACAAGGCACAAATTGTATCCATTAGCCCTAGACTCTTAATTCTAACATGACATTCATGGAAATCCTTGGCAATTCTCCATGGAAACCTGAAATTGGTTCATGGTGATCTATATTCTGCTAGCTATGGACCAGAAACATGATTTTGAGCACCCAGACAGACAGGGTACAAATTGATCCATTTGCCTTGGAACCCCTATTTTGAAATCCAGGGGGTCCTGGGTAGGTCTCCTATGAATCCTGAAATTTTTATTTTTTGTCCATTTTTTCAACACTGTAACTTTAGCCATAGGCTATTCTCACAGACAATATAAAACATTAATAAATTAGCTGAGCGTCATGGCCCATGGGCCACTTTTTTTTCAAGCTGCAAACCAGTGTTTCTTATTTTATGTTCCTACGGGACATAAACCTGAGCCTTAAAAGAGTTGTCATCGGTAATTTGTTTTAATATGTCGGTGTTCAGTTTAGAGACAAACTGTGCAGTCAATCCTCCGCTCAGTCACCACGTGCTCTTTGATAACTTGGCCGGTAATCGATGCGCCGCCTTGCGGCAGAACGAGAGTAACACCACTGGATTGTTTTTCAGCTGACCCCTTACTTTGAAACCCACTAATATAAACAAAACAGTAGCAATACCCTGACTGACCCAAGAAGAAATTGACTGGACATTTGTTGGCCCCGAATGTAATAACAGATCGTGTTACTTCTCAGGTAACTCCTAGCAAACCAACGGGACAGGAACATTGCAGAGGGCCGATTAAGGTGCACTTTGCGCTTGATACAAAACGCGATAAACGTGTTTGTTTGACCGTCTGCACAAATGAGACCATAGCGGAACGATAGCGCACAAACAAATAATGTAGAGGCGAGATTTCTAGACATTTGGTTGCCCGGCAACATTTTATATCACATTTTGTATGCGATCAACCAACATTGTAGCTTCAAACTGTCAGTATTCAGGTGGCGTGACGTCATTTAGTACAAGCGCACCCAGCTGGGTAAACAGGCAGGCGAAGCAGCGAGTCAGGCTCAATAGCTTGCATATGCACAGAAATAGCCACAGAAAAATATGACAGAAATATATGGCATTAACAGTACTGAGAGAAATAATTAAACTTCACAGGTTTCTGCTTCGCTTGATTAAAAGAATATCAATCTGTCTGCAAACTTTTGTATCACATCTGAAATTGGCCCAATAATCGTCTTGTAAGATTTCGCATGATAGGTTGTATATTCTTGGTATTTCATGTCACACTAAATGAGTTCAATGGGCTTCTATCTTTCATTTGCAGCTGTTCTTAATAATATGGATATTTTAATTATTATTATAACTTTACTGATTTTTTAAAAAATTTAATCTTTCATATACATTCAAACCTCTGCGTTACCTTGTGAAATATCACACATACATGTATAACAAGCCTTTGTTTCATGATGCCTCGGTACTGATTGCATAATTAATCTCCTAGTCATGGTCATTGTGTCCCTTATATGTAGAGTCCAGGTCCTAATCTGTAAATCTCATTAGGGTAAAGGTGTTTATCTCATCAGTGTGACCACTAATGGGGGGTCCTTTGATGTTTATAGACAGCTAGGAGCACACAGATAGATGGTATCACAATAACGGCACTGTATGTAGACTTGGTATATGTCAGGGTAAAATCTACAAACTCTCCCTTCATTTCATTGGCCAGTAGAGGGGGTGGAGTTCAGCCTACCCGTCTGACCAATGGAATGAATGGAGAATGCGATTGGTTATATTCCAATTAGAGAGAACAAAAAGCCAGGGTATATAATAATGTGGGAGAGATTCCTTTTGGTCATTCTGCACTGAGGACACTTTTTTTAAATATTGACATTTTTATATTTATTTGGATGCTACTGAAGAATAAAATTGTTACCTAAGTTGCTGAATTCATTTGTTGTGGCTGTGTGCCATAAGTGCCACAAACCTGTGTCAGCAAGAGTAGGAGTTGATGAAAACACAGAACTTAAAATAAAGTTACAGGACTTTATATAGAGTCTGTCAGTTCAAGTGACAATCGAGAAATTTTCAGTTTTCTTTCCTTAGCCCACTTGTCGTTCGGAATTCACAGATTATATGTTAATATATTGGTGAAATATGATTTATAATACATGTAACAAGCATGTAAGTTGCTTTATTTGACTGAACAATGGGTATTTAAAAATGATTAACGGTCGCATGGGTAAGCTTACCCGGCAAATGGCGTGCGTGTATTTCAAACACCAAAGCTAATTTAAATATGTTAATGAACAAGCGGCGGAACATATTACCATAGTATGTGAACATAGTACCTGATAAAGACTTGTCTCAAGAGGGTTTTAAAAATGGAAACATTTTGTTAAAAATACATTATAAATAACATACCTCATGGATATATCATCCAGTAGACCTTGCAAGTGTTGCAGCAGTACTGTCACATCCTTTATGGCAAGACCCATCGAGAAGTGTTGGTTCGACTCCAGGAGTAAGTAAAGTTAGATGTAACGTTAGTGTACACGCGAAGCAATAAGCCAGCAAAATGTCCGTTTATGATGTCTGAACAACGCGGTCGATATTCTTATCTCTTACTCTAGTCGACTTGAAACATTTCTCGCACTTCATGCACTTGAAACCTTTATATATAATGTTACCGATGAAGTCTATTGTCTTAACCCAGTGTGACCCAGTTGATTCACTTGACTTAGAAAGATCTAACCAATAAAAGCGAGCTCTTCGTAGGATCTTTTGGTATTGTAAAAAAAAGGCTTATCGAACCAGATGTGCACATGAGTGATATTCTACTAGCCTATATAGACCTATATTGGATCAAGCTAGATTTCAAATACAAATAGATATGAGAATGGGACAGACACATGGTGTTTTAGCCATTTTTTCTTTTTGTTTTTTTTTTTCAGCTTTTGTATTTTATTTGAATTGGTGGTTTGTTTAACGATAAATGGCCATCTTATAGGAAAATTGTCGATTCACGAGTTGACATTCCTTACACAAGTTACTTCCATAGTGATACAACGTCGTGGTCGAATGAACCAGTAATGCATCATCAGGCGCTCGCTCAAACTAGGAGCGGAATAGCCCGTAAGAATGAACTCCTCAATTGCTTTTTTCCAGTGACTGACGCAATGTGGAGTCCACTGATTGCATCTGCAGTCAACTGTGATTATAACACTCCATACACAACTATGAGATTTAACATATATCCATTGATTAATGTTCAGAACATCTATGTGTATTGTTATTTGACCACTAGAAAACATTACTGTTCTCTTCTCAGCCCTATTTTGCACCAAAGAAGTTAAAATATGAACATAATAGTACACAGGCCTAAGCCTTATACAGGACTACCACCAAATGCAAGATATCTACCGGGGGCTGTTAATGCTTCAATTCTCTCTGGACAAATAATATCAGTTGTTGATGTTACAGGTGCTTCATGCTTTCCAGAATGGTTATTACAGGCCTTTCGACATACAACATAATGTGAACATTGGTTATTAAAACCATAGGAAATATTTTTATTTAATTTCCTTTCTAAGAGTAACAGATCGTATCGTGCTATAACCCCAGTTAGCCCTTTGGTGGGCCGGCGACGCAACAGAAACCTGAAACCTGTTGCATTGCCGTCGGCGGCTAGGAACGGAATTACCGAAAACAAGTCTTATCTGGTGCACATCAAAGATCAAATATGGCTTTAATAAATATCATATAACACATTACTTGAGTGTGTACTTCGAAAGTCCCTTGACTGAATTCTCCATCATTGTACACATAAACTGAGGACCCGTGTACATGTATGGGGAGTTCGCACTATAAGTCACAAGATAATATGCTAGACATGTCTGGTATTCTAGGTAATTATCATAAATACTGCGTTAAATGAAGATGTTATTTAGCCACCAAGGTGTCATATACCATTTGGTCTTTCCATCGCAGTAATTTATCCAGTCTGAACGGTTTAGAATTTGTGGGTTTTTCCTTTCATTATATGCGCGACCCTGGTTTGTGGTCGCGCTGCAAATACTTTAAATTCCCTTATGTAGCATGCATGACTGAGTCTGGGGCCGTCATAGCCTTAGCTCCCGTGCTCTCTTACTACGCTACGCGATACCGCCGCATTTACACCCCCGTCACACGAGATCTCGTTGCGATCACCGAATTAGTGCAGATCGCCGTAGAGCGCAGCCAGAGTGGCCTTCAGTTTTCATTGACTTCGTAGGAGCGAGATAGTGTTGCCTTTGGTCGTCATATGGTCACCATGAACGCCATGAGTGCATGGCGACCAGTTTTGAACATGGACAAAATATCCGCCGCAGGGTCGCCGAGGATTAAAAGCGCAGTCAGATCGGAATTCGATCGCCATCAGTGTCCCAGCAGCGCAGTACCAGCTTCCTGACAGCGCAGGTCGATCGCCAGTAGCATGGTAACAACATGGTAGCATCGGTCTATCCGTTTTGCTCCTGCTGCCTCCTTTTGGCCTGCCTTGCAGACAGGCCAGTTGTAGCATGCTGACATGTGTGGCTTCACTAAACTTTCTGACACAGGTCATGTTATGTGTACTATAGTCAACAATGGGGACCATGGCAACCACCGACTGCCAGTCTGAAGCAGCGCAGTAACATCTACCCACGCGCGCAGTTCCGTCGTCTTGATCGCAGACGGATCGGGGGCCGGTTTCTTCGGGATCATCATGATCGCAGCCCTTACGTTCCGTAAGGGGATCGCAGTTTGATCATTAACGACGGTGTAGCAGGAACGGGTAGGAACGGCATAAAACGACCGAAAAGAGCAATTGTACACGTCGTGCAAGCCTATTGACAGCGGCATAGCCTTCACACAAGGACGGTTTTTTCCAGGTTCATAGCGATCAACGGCGATCTGCTAGGTCGCCATGGTCGCCGTTAGGTCTCCTTCTCGTGTGATGGGGGCTTTAATGCAGTAAGGGCCGTCTTAGTCATAGTAAAGGACAAATATAAAGATAATGCAAATGACAACAATACATGGCAAATGATAACCGCACTGGTTTCGGATGGGTTAATGTAACCATATATTGAGTCTGATTGCAATACATTGAGAGTTTCTACGATATAAGCCTCACGCTACTCACCGCCCAATGCCCTTGTAACCAGTGTCATCAGGTGTTTATTACCCCGTGCCAGCGGTCACTCTTCAGAGCCGGGCCCGTTGAAACATATAATGTAACAACAATCTAGCTGTCAATCACTCGAGACAGCGAGGCTATCAGTGAGGTCATCTGCGCCTGTTCGATTGTTCTTCTCTGTCCCTAATAAACTCGCTGTCACGCCTCTGGTGAAAAGGCCAGTAATTTAAAATTATGATCCAAATTTAATTTTAGGTGCTATAGAAACCATGAAACACATACTTATTGGTTTTAAGATGGTATAATCCTGTGTCTTGTTGTTTGGCAGTAAACAGGCAGTCAAAGAAAATGCAACGGATCCATTGCTGGCTTAGGCCATTATTTTTTAATTAACAATTTCTCAAATGGAGCTGAAACTTTAGGGCAGAAGGAGGGAACAAAACAATAAATAAAAGTTGAAAAAAACCTGTATCATCGTTAATTAATTTTGTTACCTAGTCATATCATTAATATGCCACTGGCCATTGTAAACTCAAACAAACAAAATAAGAGACTTATAAGTCTAAAATACTTTTTTTCCAGATAACAAACCTTCATTTTTTTTTTAAGTTAAAGCTTTGTTACAATTTTAAATCATGGTGTTTGGCATTCATTTTTTGTCAGCGGAGCATTAAACATTCAGAGGAAATTAACATTGATGTTATACAGATAAAATGAAAAAAAAATGAATGCCTAGAAATTATTCCAGGGATCTGTCACAAAATTTCACTGTCAAGCTGTCTCTGTTAATTTTTTGAACAGGTAAAATACCCGCAACCATATATTAAAATGAAAATACTAAATCAAAATTATTTTAAGTCTGAATACCTTAAGAGTTATTAATAAGAACCATGAAAATAAAATTTTACCATGCAACCTATTTTTTGCTTTCATAAGGATAAACACATAGCCATTTTCCCCATAAAATTACTTAATAAAAAGAAAAATCATAATGGTTTCTTGTTAAGTACTCTGTTGACAGATGCTAGATATAGGACTTTTCAATTTGTAACATAATTTTGAACCAAAATTGTATTGAAATAAAAGAGCAAACTGTCTGTTCAGTGTAAGATTAATTATATATTTCGGCAATAAGACTTTCACCCTTCATTGGAATATGAAAAAAAATTACATGTTCGATGAAATGCCAACCGTATATTCCCTATTTTAATCCGCGGACTCAGAAAACTAGTGCTCTAAAACCTTCAAATCCTTGCTGAACTCGCACTGCGGCCTCAGATTGATGATTCTCTTGGTGTTATTTTCGTGGTAATGACTTATAAATAGGGGTGACTAACGGGAAGCTGAGAAAGGTAATAGAAGAAAGGGCCGATTCGAGTGGAATATATTCTTTAACTGATGTATAAAAGGAACTGATGAATTATGTCATGTGTGTATCTTTATGATCATAATTGATAAACTCTGATGATAAAGTCTGAGAGCCCAGTTCTTGACTAGACTTCGTCAATATGCCGGATTGAAAGACCGACCACCACCACGATGTCAGTCCCCGTGGCGTTTAGATAAGTATGTGAATGTATACCACTCATTAAAATATATTCTCTTGTTGTTTGTTATTTCTCATCATCTATATGTTCCCTTTAATATTATTTTAAAAAGAAATACATATGTTGTCAATATGCCGGCTGGATTGACCGCTATGTCGTACAAGCTTCGTCACCTGACGATGTCGATACCTGTGGCATTTAGGTATACCTATGGGGATGTATCACTCAATAAATTTTATAAATTTATTTCTGTTTATTATTTCTCGTCATTGTTATGTTCGCGTTTACGTTATATTAATAACACAATTACTGCATTAAATGCGGTGTTATCTAGGATTCTGGATACCGCCGCATATAAAGCTTCAGAGTAAACTGGAGAACCTAAACCCTCGTCGGGAAAAAAATCGTGTAAAATCAAATATTGCGTTTATGACGAGGAAACTTAAGTAATCTAAGGAAGATATAGTGCTCTATTCGAATGACCGAGAAATTCAGCTTAATATTATGTTTTTGTATGTAATCAAGACTGGCTTTTAAAACGTTTCAACCTTGGCGCTTGACACGGTATCAGAAACTGAAACAATGGACTGTGACCCTTGCTCGCTAAGCCAAAACGGCCCGTTACCACTGGTTACACAGGCAGCTGCCGGCCAGCCGCGTGACCGTGGGAAAACCTAGAGCAAACGTCGTTCCCCGCGTATTACCGTTTATAAGTTTATAATGACCTGTGGGTTTGGATTTATCTGGAACCTGAATTTGAAATGAAGAACGAACATTGAGCCACGACACCGGACATTATATAGTCCAATATTTCTATAAGAATTCCACAAATCGTATGGTTGTAAGACATCAGGCCTACTGCCCGTCAGCTATCAGTATTTGGGCTGGCTCATTAATAGGCCGCCCCTATTGTAAAGTAGGCTGGCCTATACAGCCGGGAATGTTCAGACCTCACCACTCTTCTGCGTGCACTTGAATGATGCAGATGTGGTGGCGCACGTCTGGTCGATCAGCACTAGGTTTAGTCATTTAGACGTGATAAGGGGCTAAAGGATAATCGACATAAGGCATATACATGTGTATGCATAATTCATGCATATTAGAATTGCCTGTGCATATTTATATATTGGTATCTGTTAGGGGTAATCTGGAATGATTATGAAGAATTGCAAACTTGTCATTCCGTACAAAATGCAAGAATTATTTAATTTCATTGATGCCTACATCTTTAAAACAAGAAATAAAGCTTCAAGGTTTATAATTGAACATAATATATATATATATATATATATATATATATATATATATATATATATATATATATATATATAATTGTACCATGATATAGGGTACATATTTCTGCATTTCTTTATAATGAATAAAAACGGAGTATTCTGCCAATACTAGGTGCTTGTAATATAATAATATATGCAGCAAAAGTAGAGTAAAAGTGTGTGTATAACATATATATATATATATATATATATATATATATATATATGTGTATATATATATATATTTAAAGTGTATATATCTTTAGTGTTTGTATATATGTTTATGTGTAAGTGAATGTATTAGGTTCAGTTTTCAGTGCTTTTACTTTAAATCAGTTTTTTTTATTTAATATGTATGAATTTTTTTATAGATATTTTTATATAAGATGAAATTATTACATTTTTTGTTTGTTTTATATTCTGTGATAAAGTTACAGTTACATTTTTCCGCTGCTGTCCAGTATTTAGTCTTGTCTTTTCATTCCATATTTTATTGAATGAATACTGTGTGTCCAAGGTTTAATGATGTTATGTGATGGTTCATAAAAATCACTCCATAATGTACAAAACTTCTTTGAATAAGATATTTAAGCTTGTGAAACCTGGACCCACGGTTCCCGGACAAATAAAAAACAATTTTTATATTTTCCATTATTTATACCGATAAAAAACACCCCTGTTAATGATATAAGAACAGAGCAAAGTCCCTAAATGTTGGAGCGTTGTAACTGATTCAATGAAAGATTTAAGTATAAAAACAAATTTTTGGTGAAGACGGAGTTATAACTACTTGAGTGTGATTACTGTTCCATTTTGACGGACCCCCATAACCACCGTTTTTTTTTATATTTATGACTCAAGAATAAGCACTCATGCCACACATTAAATATAATTATTTGTTAATTCTAAATGGAAATATTACAATACGGGCATAACGAGGGAGATTTAATTGAAATGCGCCACCGGGAGGTCATTGCGGACCTGAGACTGATATCAGAACTCTTCCACATTACACGTTTCGTGTTCTTTTCCTGATCAGCCATAAGATTTAAAGTAAGTAATAATATAATTACCCTAGATATTGTTGATTACTTGCATTTCAAGCAATGCCAGGTAAAAACATAATGATTTTATAAATTTTCTTGTTATTCCTTTTTAAAAGGATGGCAAACATGGAATGAATAGCAATAATAAAAATATAAATAAAAATACGAAAATATATAAAAATAAAGATATAAAAACACAAAAACAAATCACATGTTATGCCTATACGAGATGTTATAATATGTACTTATGAAATGGTAAAACAACGAGTTATAGGGGTCCACTGGTTCCGTGGGCCAGGGTCTGTGTTAATTATCAAAATTTGTTGCAAAACAGACTTTTTTTATATTTAAACGTAACATTATTTAAATAAAGTCCATACAACCTTTTCTGCTAAAATTTCTCGACAAAAATAATCATGAGATTATTAAGAATTTTAGATTTTTCTTTGGGTCCGAGGCACGTGGGGTCCGGTTTAATATACACATTGCCTATTTAGGCATAGGCCCTCTCACCAGAAACGGATCCAGGGGGTCAGGACTCCCCCCCGCCCCCCCTTTCATCCGCTGCAAGCTTTTTTTATGAATTTTAGACAAAATTTTGCGGCCTGGACCCCCCCCCCCCCTTTTTTTCCGGACCTGGTGATCTTTTTTTAGGTTTTTCATTGGTCCTCCTTGGTTTGAACCCCCCCCCCTGTGCTCTTTACACAGCGCTTACCCATAGGCCAACTACCTATTTCATAATTTAAGCGCTGTTTGTTATGACCTTGTATCCTCAGTGTTGCTCCTAGGCATGATAAGCAAAGGGACACCGGACCCCTTTATGTAATTTCTGGGGGACACACCAAAATTAGGTGGGGACAATGTCTTCGAAGCAAATATTATCTTAAAATAATCTATGTAATGTGAATGTAGTATGTTTTGGGCATTTGGAATGAATTATAAATATTTGTAAAGGTTGGAATCGTTACATGTTTTACATGTCATCACTCTTAAGTCGCATTAAAACTGAAGGCAATATAATTCATGTCTCAGGATCAATAATAACGGTACATTGATGTACAGATTGCAAACTGGTGACATACAATCATGTTCATTGCTAATTGAGGAATCGCAACAACTGGTGCCATTCAAAGTGGCAAATCAATATCGAAACTTAATGTTGTGAACAACTCAATACGGATAAAGGACACACATTTAGGCAAGGGTTTATTCACTGTCGATAAATTTGATAAGAATAGGTTATTCAGAAAGTCGGCCGTACTAGCGTAAGTTGCCGTGGTACGATAAGAGTCTGTTGAATTTTGCTGCGGGCGTCACCACATTACATTATTGTTTGTATAAAAGTATGAAAGGAATAATCGGCGAAATTTCGGTTCCCACGACGTGTCATTTATGCGTTGGCGGTGCCGTGCAACGATGTTTGGCCTACATGTCAGCCGGGAAAGTTTGCGGCCGGCGCTGCATTATTAAGCCTATAATTCTAAGGCAAGTATCAAAAGACCGGACACCACAATTTCTGTTAAAAAATAAAACATTCGAACTATTTAAATCAGAAACTGAATCTTCCTGTCCGTATATACCCGTGTTAGCCTATACGTACGTAGCCATGGAAACGATGTCAGCTAAACCGGGAAAATATGCTGCCGGCGCGGCAGCAGCTTAAACTACTTAATCAACCAGTAACAAACGATTAAATGTCCATATCATTGGTCAGAGAAAATGTAAAACAACCAACAACGAAAAAGCTGGGTTCTTCTAAGTTATGACATTTTCATATCAATTAAACCGCGATAGTGAAGTCATTCAGTCATGAGAAACATCGCACTTTCGTCGAAGTATATTCCCGCGCTCGGGATTCTTTATACATGCCGGAGAACAGAGAGATCACGTGTCCATGAGGCTTGAATATTACGAGGAAGTTCCTATTCAAATCATAGTCATATGCCTATGATTCAAATTAAACGTTCAGTCCAGAATAGAAATATGCAAATATAGAAAAAAAGGGCGGCCGTCGATTGGCTTGTCTGCCGTGAAACAGTGTCACGACAGGCATAGACAGGTAGTTTGAGATTATGGGAGACCAGAACTGAGTTGCTTTGAGCGAAATAATCGTCTGAGCAATCGTAATCACGTCATCTGAGGCATTACAATGCAATTTATATGATCAACCTGGTGTAATTCTTAACTGTATATACGCTTTTGAGAACTGCTTGACATCATGAAATAAGAACATTTCGAAATGCCGGGACCGGGGAGGCGCGTTGTCAACCGTGCTTCGCGGATTATCTTATAGGGGAAACGTAAAGATTGATCATGTCGGCCGTTGGCGCACTTTTTAAACTTCATTTAATAAATAAATATATATTTTTTTCATATTAATTTATAAATGATTAAAATGCAACTTAATGTGAGACTATGTAGACTAAACAACATCCGGTCGAGCATTGGACGCTCGCTTGCCACTTTATTCCGACCACAATTAAGAACATCGATCTCTTTAGTGCATGTATATGTGCAACCCCTTCTTGTGTATGGACCAACCCTGAGGCGATGCATTCTTGACATCGATGGTGTTACCATTCAATCAGTGTCACAGTGTGTGTATCATGTAATCCCACATATATGATTTTATCAGAGATTCCTACCGGAGGATTCCCGCAAATCTTTCATATAACTACGTTGGTTTAAGGGTCGCATTATTTAAACTTTTAGGGGACGCATGTGAAAATATTGCGTCCACATGGGCGCGCTTGCCTAGAAACAAAGGGACATGGCCAAAAATATTGCGGCATTGCCGCAATGCCGCACTCTAGGAGCAACACTGTATCCTGAATCTCTACTCCAGAGGGGAGCATGTATTTTGGTCCAATCAGATTAGACCCGGTGCTGAATGTGCTGAGGACAAAACGGTTTACCAGCCAAGCGAGGAATACACGAAGCCAATGTTGTTCATTTCGTTTTGAGTGACAGCTCATCGCTCCGGCGACCGTTTGAACAGGCCACAGGCTAAGAGAGAATAGCCCCGCACGTGGTTTCTGGGCGGAGCCTGATGCCTGTCGAGTGTTTGTTGACTTGTATTTGGTTGGCTGCTCGTCACATCAGCAGTTTTTTTTTCAGCAGACAGGCCCATATGCATCACCTGGTGTTTAAGTGCATCACAAACGGTCAAAGCAGGCAGCGTGAAAATCAGTAGCTTCGTTAGAAGCGCAAGCTTTCCGCTGCCTCGGAAGCGTACGTACCCCCCCCCCCCCCCCCTTTCCCCCCCCCCCCCCCCTAAATCCTGGATCCGCCCCTCCTTACCATCTATTATATCATAAGTTGAAAGACGTCGGACATCCATTAACTCATTTTATTACCCTTAATATTGGCAGCCGGCATCCGAATTACGGTTCCTTTAGTTTCACACCCGGAAAAGGCATCTGAGTTTTAGTTCACGCATTTTGGCATGTGACATCCGGGGTTTAGTCTGTACTGAACGTGGTAGTAGGAGAGAGCCATCTGCCGGCGATTCGAGAAGGCATTGGGTTTGTTATTATTTGGAGAGAGTGGGCAGGAACTATCTATGTGACACAACACGTAAACAGGAATTTTCAATCCATCACCCACTGACTTGATGTATATCAAACAGTTCAAGTTTGAGGGGAAAACAACGTCATATAATTGGATGAACAGCTGAATGAAAATTAAACGGAAGTGATCCTTCATTTTCCCTCAGCAACAGCCTCATTTTGATGTGGCATCATCATGGCGGAGTGCGACACAAACAGCAGTAACTCTACGGGCAAAAACAGCAACCAGCTCTCAGACAAAGCAGACCTCGATGACAGACCGCTAGAAATGAGTGGCTGGCTGATGAAGAGAGCCAAAATATCACATAAATGGAAGAGACAGTGGTTCATTTTAAAAGATTCAGAACTCCATTACGGCAAATCTGAAGAGGTGAGACTTTGGCCAGTGTTTGACAGATGTCACTTTTCATCACCCCACTGTCATCAGGGTCATAGTACTTAATAATAATATTTTAATAATTCCTAACGGAGAACCCCTTTCAAACCTTCCTCTTCACTGCCAATACCCCTCCCCTAGTTGAGGAGAAACAAGGGCCAAAGGGACCCAGCGCTTGCCTGCATGTAAACATTAAAAGTCAGAATATGAATGAATCCATGTTTTTAATTAATTATTTACCACTTTCGATTTTTGTTGTTTGGCAAAAGCATGTTCCAAATCTGTGACTCTCATACCTATAAAATTTCAATGTGGCCAAATAAATATTTTAGAGATTCATAGCAAGGATCTTTTATAATCTGAAATTTGAAAGGAAAAGTTTTCAAACACCATGTCAAGTATTGTTAACGTCAAGGCAACTCAGCACAATGGTATATGCAGCAAGTGTTGGAGCCCTCTCATTGCCAGCTGTTATGTAACATGCTTCACAGAAGCGGATCCAGGGGGAGGGTGCAGGGGACCCCCACTTTTTCATCCAAAGCAACATTTTTAGCTCAGCTGACTATAAGTCATCTGAGCTATAGTCGTGGTCCATTGTCTGTCGTCCGTCTGTCTGTCTGTCCGGCTGGCCGTCTGTCCGGATGTCCGTCCTTAAGACTGGCACATTTTGACACCATTGGACCCACGAATCTGAAATTTGGCATACAGTTAGATGTCCCCAAAATATCCTACCATGCCGAAAATTCGGTCAATAGGACTTCGTTCCTTTGAGATATTAAGGAAAAACCTCAATTTTTTATTAGAAATCTTTTTTCACACTTCAGGACTGCCTAATATCAAAACCACTCATCTGGTTTTCTTCATATTTACCATAAATATTCCCCTATATAGTTCCTATGTACATGCCAGAAATTAAGTCAGTATTATTTAATTTAAAAAAAGTTATGGGCCCAAACATAATGGACATTGTAAAAAAATCAGGAAAGATATTTGGTCACTTAAGACCAAAAGTGTTCAAGGTAGGGATTTTTTTTTCCGTAATACAACTTTAATTGGTCAAAATTTAATTGTATGCCAAAAATTAGATCAAAATCTGTCAATTTTTTTTTAAATATTGGCAAAAATATAAATTGGTACCTTAAATTTTGCCCAAGTTTGATCATGGCACGTTTTTTTCCTGTAACTGCTGGGGATTTAATTTTCAAAGCATGTGTTTGTTACCATTTCAACTGTTAACACCAACAATTTGAAACCAGTTGATCAAAAACTGTAGATTTTATTCAAGTTTTCAAGCACCATGGCACATATTGTTTACATCAAGCTAGTGTTATGCAGTTTGCTAGAGCTCAGCTCCCCTGCTTCAGCTCTGAGTTCCTTAAATTTGGCATACAGTTAGATGTCTCCAAAATCCCCTACCTTGCCAAGAATTTGAGTTTTCACAAAATTACAAAACAAACATTACAGAAGTTCATCATACATATCACAGTATTAAAAGAAAAAAAAATGAAGGAAATCTGAGATGGTGATGCGGGGGACCCTCAAGAAATTGGTTGATTAAGCATGGAATGACACTATAATTTTCTGTGTTTAATTAATTTTTTTTCTAGACTTTAGGTACATTTAGGATTATTTTTTTGTATTACAATGGGTGAAAATGAGTTATTTATGTGTCCACAGAGAATCCACACTATTATGTATTGCTGTAAAAGTGTGCATGTTCATGTTGTGGGGAATTCCAGGCTTCAGAAGAGTTAAAAAATTGCCTTCTTTTTTAATATGTGTTAAACTCAGTACTAAATTATGGTTGTGATAATATTTAACATAATAATGTTGTTTCTTCCTCATCCAACCAACAGAGGGTACACCTGATTTGGAAAGGTAATTTTTCATCAGGTTTACTGAAACTGTTATTTTAATTGATAAAACTCAATATGATCAGATTTATTCTTTCAATAAATCATTTTTTTCCTTCTGAAAATGGACACACTGTAAAAATAGGGTTTAATATAAACTTAAAATCATTATTCCCCAGCATCAGCAGAAACTGAAATAAAGTTGTCCATGTCTACCTGTCTGTCCTTCTGTAAATAAATCATATGCAACACAGTATCTCAAAACCCTGTACTTTTTTTTCCATGACTGTCATATTAGAGTATGATTTTGGCAATCATATATTTAGTACTTGATTATCACCAAATACAGGATCATTTCCTCTTAGCTTATCAAATGATAATATATTAAAAAAGGTAACAATTTAAATAAGTATATTTTGCATTTGCTGAAATTTTACAAAATGGAGCTGAGCACCATCACCCATGGGTCCTTTATTTATCTAAGGCTTTCCTATAGGCAAGTACTAATATTTAAGTAAATTGCATTTATTCTGTTCTATAAAGGAAGATAAAATATATACAAGAATAAGGAATATTCATGGAATAATATATTTTTTACGAAACATAGCATCATTTTGAATATGCAACAGGATGTCAGTGACCTAATAATTAACGGTATGGCCGATGATTGAATTCTATGGTGAATCAGACATACTAGCACTCAATCTGATGTACACAGTTATATTTATTTGATATATATAACCCTTATTTTTACATACATAGGCACCTCCTCTGTAATATAAAGTAATTGTCATGTTTATAAAATGTGTGCATGATTCTGAAAAAAAAGTTCAATTAAAAACCTCTAAAAAAAAACACTTTTACACACAAGTCACAGTACATGTACCTATATTATTGTTCCTAATATAGACATAAAATGATATTTTAGTAAAAGAATGAAAGTACATGTATCATATTCTGCATTAATAACTTTGTAAAATTTATTAGCTTCATATATTTATCACTTACAAATTTACAAGGCCTATATTTTTCCTGAAATCAAAGGGAGCCATCATTAAATACTTACTAATAATATATTCTGCCATTCTATCATAACATATTATCACATATATATATAGATGGAATTTATGTACATTTGTCATTAGTTCAAGTATCTTTGAAATGTACCTGTACCTGATCATATCACAAGTACCTGTACCTAGGTACTGTTGCATGTACCTGACCTCATATATATATATATATATATATATATATATATATATATATATATATATATATATATATATATATATATATATATATATATATATATACTTTATATAGGCACATAAAGTCACAGTCATAAAAGTACTACGGTAGTTCATGTTTGCCTTCTGACTCCTTGCATTTAGCCAGGAGAATTTGCATTTAGTATACGGCAGTAAACTGTTTAAGGGTCATATTCAGGGCTCTAAATTCATGGTTAACTGCTGGGGCAAGTAAAGGTTTCAGAAAATGGTGGTAGGACAGCCAAAAGAGGGCTCCTACTTGCATGACTGGATGAGTGAGTCCAACATAAATCTTTACCCAAGTCCTGAAGCTGAAGTAATTGTAAATTAGCCATTTTCTCTCTTTAAGAAAATAAGTCATATTGTAATACCTTCATCTTAAATTACCAGAATGTTTATCTATGCAAATACTAAAGATAAATATTATTTATAAACAAACATGTTTACTGTTGCAAAATAAACTTATGGAACACACTTTTTGTGTTTGTTGCTGTGATCACTGAACATTCATGTAGGGAAAGTCAAAGATAGATGTTACTTGCCTATTTTAAAATTTATGTTAAGCCCTGATATAGTTGTCAAGAATGAGGTCCTTGAGATAAGATAACTTTGTAAGTTAAATGTTGTCACAGTATGGTTTGGACTCTGGAGTGCATGAATTTATATTTGTACCAATTGTTTAAAGTAATAAATGCAAATGCACAGAGTTTAAGTTTCAAAATAATTTAAATGAGGTGTTAGCATGTTTATTTGTGTGGATACAACTCCTGATGGCTCAGATAATTGACAAATTTATATAAATTATATTATGTATTCACCAGGAGTTGAATTTCATATTTTCACATACCAGTCATTTGGTGTTAGTCTAGAGATGTGTGCCTGTGTGATTACCTGATGCTGTGATTCTGATGATAATTAACACACTGTGTAGAACTTGATTTGACTTACAGGTCTGCTTGTTAGGGTTAATAGGCATCCACATTGCACCCATGTTAAATACACCAGCGGCTTATGTATGAAAATAGTGCAGAGAGTAATGCAGTCAAATATGTTGGTTAAGAATTGTTTCAAGGCAAATTACAATTTACATAAAGTAATCAGTCCTTTCTGTTGACCTGTCTGTCCCTCTATATATTTCATATTCAATACAGTATCTGAAAAAATGGGGAATTTTTTTTTGTCATGGCATCATGCCATAGTTTAGGTTTGGCAGTCATAATTAGTGTTTGCTTAACACCAAATAGCAGGCCCATTTCCTATTATATAATTAGCTTTTCAAATGCTAATATGAAAAAAAAAACAATAATAATATAAATAGAAATTTTGCTTTGTTAAAATTTTACCAAATTCAGGCAAGTGTTGTGACCCATGGGTCCCTTGTTTGTTGTTGTTAGAGTTAACAGCCTCCATTTTTTAATGTTGAATTAACTAAGTAAGTACATCTCAGGGTTGGCAAAGTGCCAGCAAATACTCATAGTCCATGCCAGTGGTAAATGCCGGGAAATACAACTTTTGCTGGCAGCTACTGGCATTTGCAGGTAAATACTCGCAAATTGAATTTTATCACACCAGGGCTTTGTATTAAACTTTTTGTCTTGATTATACTTACACTTTTATTACAAGATTCTTCCATATTAGGTTGTATTTCTAGTATTGTTGAATTAAATATCAGATAAAAAGTAATAATTTATGGCTCAGTGGGCTTTTCAAAGTAATTATATCAATTTTAATACACATTACTTCCAATCAATTCAGATTCCTACTAGGTCACTAAGCAGGGTGACAGACAAAAGCCCACCCTGACAAACCCCACCCTGACAAAGGCCCACCGGACAAGAGCCCACTGGACAAAAAATAATGCAGATAATGCTGCACTGTCTCTGTTCTGGTTTAGTGACTGCCTTGGATGTGTCTATTGTCACGGCAAGCCTTGGCCAGCAGTTGTTTATGTAAGTGATGACCAGTGGTTATAATTACAGAAGAGTACTTCACTGGACAGTACAGGTTTCAGCCAGGAGATAGCCACCCAAACTACCTAGCCCTGTCTTGTCTTCAATGATTGTCATGGATAAACAGAAGTTCTCATCCAAGCATTAATCTACTGCTGTTAAGGGATACAGCAATGATCAGACCCAAAATATAATCATGATTAAGACTGGAGAAGAGACTAATGATTAGTTTCCGTATCAAGATTATGAATGGTCTAGCTGCAGTCTCTGCTGAATCGCTATATTCTTTCATTTAAATACTGACAAGGACTCTACACTCAAAAGGCAATAAATTATAATTTAAGTACTTTGGTCCAATACTGAAACATATAAGAACATCCTTTTATTCCATAAACTAGTATAGACTGGAACCACCTACCAGAAGAAATTATCATCAGTATTAAACAGATGAACAGCTTGAAGCAGCACTAACAGCCTATGATGACTAAATCAAATTAATTTGTGCACATTACCAACTCTGGAAGATTATTGCTAAGCAGTGAGAAACTTTCTCACGCCCCCCCCCCCCCCCCCCACACACACATTATATAGGGCATTAGACAAACTAGGAGTATGATGACTCCAGAAATCAATAATGCACTGTCCTGTGTTACCAAAACATATCATTCAGAAAGATGTTCTTTAATGGACGCAGTAGTCATAAAAGTTTCATTTGGTTTACTTCATTGATGGCTGGAAATGCCATGCAAAAACATGTTGTTTAGCACAGGAATTCTTCTCATAGGAATTTCACATTCCTGTTCACTTTGACAGACAAAGTTCTTGAGCAAATGCATTCTGATCACTGCATTCATGATACTGAAAACCCACAAACCACCATATGGAGTGTTAAGGATTTCGAACATTAACATTATCCATATAATTTAAATCATCACACCACATATGTATGTTTGATCTTACATAATTACTTGATCACAATTTACCATCTTAAAACCTATATACATGTTCTGATCAAAACATGCACCTGTAAGTGATTTATTTTCATTTTTCATCGCACTTTCACACATATTTGGCCTTGCTCCTGCACAGAAATTCGGTAATAATGGGAACAAATTTACGCATTCCTCTGTCGTTAGGAATGACATCATATTGGTCATGTACTTATTCACTGGTAAGGTACACCAGTTGTGTTATGCTAGAGGAATAGCAAAACACCCATATCATTATTCACAAGTCAACTTGAAAGCCAAGATGTATTTTGAATCATTGGTACTGATCAACACACAGAGCAGATTGTCATGTACCAATGTATATGTTAAATCACAGGCACCAGAGTATATACACCTTGTCAGATTACGAATTCATTATAAATTTCTCAGTAGGAATTATTTCTTTAGCTACAGGTATAATCTGTAACATCAGGTAGTGTAGGCAATTCTCTTATCAATTTTCATCTGTTCAACAGAACATATTTATGTTGCATCCCTAAATGTATGTTATAATGGTTATACGTTACATACTTTGAATTATTCCAGTGCTTATACATTAAGAATAGTGCAGGTACTTGCATATTCTAGCTGTGCATTCATTATGATATTATAATCTTTGGATGTTTCATACTAATATAATCTGGTGTTGTAATGCTTATGGTAGGATGTCACATATTGTCATCATAGTCACGATGTTGTTCCTGATTTAATTTCAGATCAGCATTTTATTTTCTAGATATTGTTTAAGATTGCCAATACACAACAAAAACAATAAAAAAGAAATGTCAAAAAGAGCAAACTTGCAAAAAAAATATGTGCATTTAGCACATAAATGTAGCTGTTACTTTCTATATGTAGTTTCTCAGCTTGTTTAGGATAGCTTAGGCTATGTTGTTGTAATACACAAAACAGCCACTCTCCTTTACTTGCTCAGTTACCATCTGGGACTATGACATGTTCATGTAATCCATGTCTAAATTGATATTTGTAATTCCATCATGACCACACATCAGAGAGGTAATCCTTTACCCTCTCCAAAGACGTATCCAACACAAGTCACTAATTCTAGTTCATTCTTATTATGGATCCTGTTAAAGCAGACTTAAGCAGTATATCTGGATTCATACAAATGTATTTCTGTCATCCTTTGTCAAATTATTCAGGTTATACTTCATGTCATTACAAATTGTCCTTCAACCATGTCAATGAGGCCAGAGCCTCATTCTGAATGCCAGAGGGACGTTATGAAGTAGGCGATGGCATATTTGTTTATTAAGAAATATTTCACATTTCATGTTTCACAAATACAAGCTCAGTTACAGGCATGTAAGAATGAACAATTCTTACCATAATGACTTACCATAATTGATGACACAGACAACCAGTCATCCGGCCACACACATATAGGCTTCTCTCCCAATTTAATCAGAGAACAGTACACCAAACCGTTAAGACCTATTTTAAGTTTGTGCAAACAGAAATAGTATCAGAGTATGACCTATGTGTTAAGTCTTTATGAGGGAATGGTAGAACACAATAATTAAAACATGTTATTTTTATGAGACTTCACATGTGTATGTAAGCACTGTCCTCCAGATAGGGCTGAAGTTAGATTTATTATCGTTTTGCAATTTATAACCACACCATCTGGGCTAATTTATGCTGACATCAATGAGACTGTTATATCAGTGTCGGAATTTAGAGGTACACTTGTTTATGTCACCCAATCAGGAATACTCCATGTCACAAAATGGTTAAGTCATTTTATTAATATGTATCTATGAGGTTATGTCTGCATGTTGAACAAAATTATCTGTAGTGTGTGCTTTGAGAGAGTCAGAGAGGGACTGGGTGGTTCTTTCAGCCAGAGAGACTGTCCCAGAACTCTTGCTGTTGACTAAAGACTTCTGTCATCAAACTAGTCTTTGAACATTGGCAGCAATGCACATCATTAACTGCTTTTGATACATGGTGGGGACCTCCCCAGTCCACCTTCCTATCAATATCAGAAAAGGCTGGAGGTATCATCACCAAATTTTATGCAAATGTTGGTCACATGAATCATATTTGAAAAGTGAAAACGAGGTAGTGGTGGCACCACCTGCATGGATCTTTTTTTTAATATTAACCCATAATTTCTCAGGAATAGCAGGAGCTAACACAAAATTCAAGTACATATCAAATATTGTGTAATTGAGTTTTTTGTGGTGCCACTTGTATTACATTTTACAGCTGAAAAGCTTGAAAACCTTTAAAAATCTTCAGGGCTTGACATTATTGGTTAACTGCTTGCCTGGGGCAAGTTAAAGTTAAAAAATGGTGGTAAGGCAACCAAAAATTGACTCATACTTGCCTGACTGGACAAGTGGATTCAACATAGACCTTAACACAAGGGCCTGAATCTTAACTAATCTTAAGTCAGCCATTTTCTTTCTCGGAGAAATGAAATCATATTATACTACTACATTACCTGCATATTTATCGAAACAAATGCTAAAGAGAAATATTATTAACAAAAAAGCATCAGAACATGTTAATTGTTGCAAAATAACTATGTGGAACATGTTTTCGTGTTTTTGGCTGTGATCACTGATTTTTTTGACAATTAAAAGTTCATGATGGGCTAGTTTCTGCAAAATAGGGCAAGTACTTTCAAAAGTTAATGTTAAGCCCTGTCTTCTCCAAAATCATTCAGCCAAATTGTTCAATAATTAGCTCAGCTGACTATAAGTCATAAGAGCTATAGTCGTGGTCCTTTGTCTGTCGTCCGTCTGTCTGTCGTGCCGTATGTCCGTCCGTCTGTCCGGATGTCCGTCCGTAAGACTGGCACGTTTCGACACCGTTGGACCTACGAATCTGAAATTTAGCATGCATTAGATGTCCCCAAAATCTCCTACCATGCAGAAAATTGGGTCAGTAGGACTTTGTTCCTTCGAGATATTAAGGAAAAGCCTCAATTTTTTATTAGAAATCTATTTTTACACTTCAGGACTGCCTAATATAAAAACCACTCATCTGGCTTTCTTCATATTTACCATAAATATTCCTCTATATAGTTCCTATGTACATGCCAGAAATTAAGTCAGTATTATTTAATTTAAAAAAGTTATAGAGCCCAAACATAATGGACTTTGTAAAAAAGTCAGGAAGATATTTGGTCACTTAAAACCAAAAGTGTTAAAGGTAGGGACTTTTTTTCAGTAATACAACTTAAATTAATCAAAATTTAATTGTATACCAAAAATTAGATCAAAATCTGTTAAATTTTTTTAAATATTGGCAAAAATAAAAAATTGGTACCTTAAATTTTGCCCAATTTTGGCCTCGGCACGTTTTTTTCCTGTAAGTACTGTGGATTTAATTTTCACAGCATGTACACATCTAGATTTAATCTGTTAAAATCTGAAATTTGAAAATAAAAGCTGCAAAATTAGGCGAGTTATTGAATTTTTTTGGAGGCTCTTGTTGTATTCCCTTTCATTGTCAAGCAGTCCACTTTGATGACTGTAGGTCATTCAGTGCACATCTCTATGCTCCCCAGGCTGTTGGCATAATTTTAGTTGTCCCCAAAATCTCCTACCATACCGAAAATTGGGTCATTAGGACTTCGTTTTCCATAAAACCTCCGTTTTCCATAAAAAAAGCCATTGTTACACTTCAAGGCTGCCTAATATCAAAACCACTGATCTGTTTTTGATCATATTTAGTATTCACATTCTTTCATACATTTTCTATGAACATACCAAAAATTACGTCAGTATTGGGTATTATTTTGAAGTTATGGGCCAAAATATAATGCAATTTTTTAAAAATCAGGAAATATATTTACTCACCTAACATGAGAATTGCTAAACCTAGAGACTTTTTTTCAGGAATATAACTTTATTTAATCAAGATTCAATTGTTTACCCAAAATTAGATCTGAATTTTGCAATTTTTTCAAGATATGAGCATAAATAAAAAATCAATAAAAAATCAATACCTTAAATTTTGTCCAACTTTGGCACTGTTGATTTAATTTTCACAGCATATACACATAAGGATTTAATCTTTTAAAATCTGAAATTTTAAAGAAATTGATTGGAAAGAATAGCTTTAATTCACGTTTTCATACACCATGTCAAGTGTTGTTTACATCTAGCCCACCTAGTAGTACAGCCTTCACTTGGATTATGTAACCCATCCCAGGCAGCTTGCCCTGGCTCAGCTTGGCCACTGCCAGCAGGCTTCCCCTCTGCCCTGCACCCCCCCCCTCAGATGGTGCATAAACTAGATGAATGTTATTATTTTCTGTATTTGATTCATTCTTATTCTAGGCTATGCTAAATTTTAGATTTTGTATTGTACCACCAGGGTTACAATGATTAAAGTATACATTTAATTGTGTCCACAAAGTGGTGTATTGCTATGAAAGTGTGGATGTTCATCAGATAAGTAATTCCTAACTTCAGAAGAGTAAAAACTTCACCAGATGTGAAATTGACTATTAATTCCAGTATTAAATTAAAACTGGGATAGTAATTAGCACAATGATATTGTTTGTCCCTCATTCAACCAACAGTGTGTATACTTTATTTGAAAAGATGTTTTATTTTATCAAATTTACTGAATCTTTTATTTTATTTTGGTGAATAAAATTAAGCAAGTACTGAAAACTCCAATGTACAAAACTTTTTAATAGTGATTCAAGGAATATTCTTGTAGATGCCATGTTGTGGCATTATTTTCTTTTAAATTCAGTTTAAACATTTATGATTTAAAAATAAAATATGTGTATGCATAATATGACCCAATATGAGCTACACTCTGGATATATGATGATTGCAACTTTTGCAACAATTCTAATATTTTAACTTATAGTTTCAGTTTTTTTTTTTTATAAAAATTTATAAAACCTGTAAATAAAAAAAATGATTCAGATAAAAACTTCTTAATTGAAAAAGTGGATATGCTTAAAAAAAATAGGCTTATATATAAACTTAAATGCATTATTCCCTTGAAAGTGAAATAAAGGTATTAGTCCATTCTGTCCACTTGCATGTCCATCTGTAAATTTTCATATGCATCACAGTATCTCAAAACTTTTACTGTTTTTCTTCATGACAGTCTTGTCAGAGTATTAGTTTGCAATCATATATTTAGAACTTTACTATAAGTATAACCAAGTAGGAGGGCCCCTTTCCTCTTAGCTTTTCATGTTCTTATATAAATGAAAAACATTACAATAGAATATTTCTACATCCACCTTCGTGCTGCCCTCACTTTTCCCTTCTCCGAACCCCATTCCAAAGTCAGCCTCAGTAAGCAAGAACAAGATGAATCAGATATATTCATACTTAAATATATTTTGTATAACTATTCGTCCATAGGTATCTGTGTACATGCCAGACATTATGTCAATATTGTGTAATATGTAGACATAGTGGGCATCACAATAATGTACCTTGTCAAGACTAAAGAGATATTGTGTCATACAGTCACAAATTCATAAACCACTTCATCAGCATAGTTAATCATAACATCATATCTGTCAAATTGAAAGCTTGCAGACTACCATACACTTTAGATCCTTCAACAAATAGCCTTATCATCATTCTACTACTGCTTATTACTGCTGTCATTGCATTCATAATTGCTCAAATATATCACAATTTTCAACCCCTCCTAAATAAATAAAAAATAAACCACTATATTTTACTCTATTAATCCATCAGTCAGGTAATTTCATTTATCATTTACTCACATATTATATTACATTCCTTTATAATAGCCCAACATGTCCATGATATTCATAAGCTTTATCGACTCAATATAGTATCACAGTGGAGAGACATTTATAGTCCAATCACGATCAGCTGAGCGCTGTGACCCATGGGTCCCTTGTTTATAGAAGTGATCCAAGAGTTGAGCTCTCTCAAGTTTGTATAAATGGTTTGGGTCCAGTGATTTTGGCCAAGTTGCATGAAATTGAACTTAGTCATTAAGCCAAGTAAGAATACTAACATAACAGTCTCAGAAAAGACAGGAGCTAGCATCAACAATTTTTGTGCAAATGTTGGTCACATGACTCATATTTGAAACTAAGGTTTTCGTGCATCACCTGCATTGACCTGTTTTTTTTTTATGGGCAATAACCTCATAATTTTAGCCTCTTTCAACTTAAAAATGTTGTTTGATGAAACTGAGTGGATCCAACTGAACAGAGGTTTGATGAATCAGCCTGAAATTTTGGCATGTTCATGCATCTTTGATGGCCTTCTCATACACATTACTGGTGTCGCCACCTACAATTTTGTTTGCACAGTGTATGTCCCCGCTTATTTCTCAAGAGGGATTTGATATATCAGCCTGAAATTGTTTATATCTGTATATCTTGGATAGCTTCATTGTATCCAAGGTTTGTGGTGCCACCTACAATTGTTTTTGGGTTTCATGCATTTGTGCACCTAGCTCAAGACTGCTTTGAATTATGTGGCTGAAATTTTGCATGTCCATACATCTTTGATGGCTTTCTCATACACAAAACTAGTGGTGGCACCTACACACATTTTTGTGTCCATCCATGCCAGTATTTCAGCAGTGACTATTGTGTAATCGGTGCTTGTACTCAGGTTCAATACTTTTAGTATTGCTTTGTACATGTATGTGTCACACTTGTATTTTAATCGTAATCAAGTACTTGTCCAATAATGGTCAAGCATGTTATCTTTGAAGCATTATACCTGTATAATGTATATACCATTGCACAGGTTGGCATTAGGCCTTGAGGCCTCGTTTTATAATTTGGGCATTCCTAATTATAATATCACTAAAGAGAAATGTATTTCTTATTGTAATGTTGTACTTATGTTTTCAGAATACCCCAAAGAGGATACATTTAGAAGCTGCTGATATTGGTGAAAGCAAGATAGACCATAAATCAAACGGGTTCCGTATTAAACCAAAGGATGGAAAAAGGACATTTTATCTACATGCTGATGATGAGTCTACGCAGGTCAGCTGGATGCAAGCGATATGTTTTGCAAAAGCAACAGGAAAACAAGGAGATATGTCACAAGCCTGTAGTGTACAGTGAAACTCACTTATTATCTTTATTCCAGGGGCAGATCAACATTTCAGTTCATGAAAACATGCAGGGTTTATAGCTACAATTTGACATATCATTTACCATATTTTGTTTTTATCCCCTTAAATTTTATATCATGCCTGATTTTAGTGCATTTTCATCAGCCCAACTTTTTTTTCATTTTCATCCTTTTATACATTAATCTTATTATATGTAGATTATCTTTTGTTATTTATACCAGTTGATATGGATACATGTAAAGTTATATACAAGATCAGTTATATCTGTTGTAAGAAAGGGATGTATGGGTCATTTTAACTAATGAAATGAAATGTTAAACGTTGATTTTAATATATGGAAGGTTGGGAGGTATTTGTAGGTGATTATTTGAAGTTTGATCTGACAGTGGTAGATATATCAAATATGTTTGTTAATTATTTAATGAATAAATATATCAGTATAAAAAAAATAACTTGCTCTTTATATTTTATTTAGCCCGTGGATAATATCTGAAACTCAGCTGTACATTACCCTTATATTCAGCTGTGTGATTAGCTTTACAACCAACATATTTTGTTTATTGATTAATCAGCATATTATATACAAGATATGTATCTGGGGATAAATAAATTTATCTCAAGATAAACAGTAGTTTGTGTTTACACTGCTCAAGAGAAAGCGGCATTTGTAAAGCCACATTCCCCATGATTTAACCTGATTTAGGTGGTGGAAACCTGCCTCGCGGCCACTCCACAATTGCGACCACCCAACAATTATGACCACTTTTCATGGTCCTGAAGAGGACCAGACCCCCAATCACGGCCACTTTTGTCAGTCCCAAAGGTGGTCATAATATTCAGGTTCCACTGCATATCTCACATATCTACGCAATCACAACTTTATCTGACACTCATTTGTGGTATTCCTTTATATCATGATATAGTTGATTAAGGGTTTTTTTCACTTCCTCTAGTTCTGAATGTCAACAATGTTCTGAATGACTCGTATCAGTCATATGAATCCATCAACAGTCCTATTAAAACACAGAGGTATGGAGTTTATATTAATACACAAACATCTGTCAGTTTAGTTCATTCAACTCTGACCTGGCCACAGATTTCATTCCAAGTTGCTTGCCTGGGATCCTGGGATTAACCTGCAGATGTACTAATTTATTGATTTGTGTCAGGGTTAACTTTGAAAATTGTGTGTAACAGGAGAATGTTAAGTGTAATATTTGCTGAGCAACATGTCCAAATTTGTGGTAGGTGACACAGAGGATTTCTCTCTACCACAGGGCTTAAAATTAACTGTTAACCATTCGCCTTAGGCTAGTAAAAGTTCAAGAAATTGATGTTAAAACAACCGACAGTGAGGGGCCCAATAAACCTTTACCTAAAGGCCTGAATCTTAACTTATCTTCAAATAGCCGTTTTCTTTCTTGGAGAAATTGACTGTTCTTGATAATACCTCATTATCTTACATTACATTTATGTTTGTAAATACAAATACTCAAGAGAAACAAATTTACAAACAAACAATTGAACATGTCATTTGTATAACACACAGTAAAATATGCAACACAATCATGTAGAAAAGACATGTACATTTTTGCCATCACTGATTTTTGCATGGCAGGTTTAAATTCTTGTAATTCAAGTAAAAACTGGATGTTACTTGCTCAACTAGGCAGGTACATTCAAAAGTTAATGTCAAGCCTTGTACCACTATGAAAAATATTCAAACTTTTGGATGAAATGGAAAAAATTGTTTTATGTGTAATTTATGTGATTAAGTGTGTAAAATCATTGCAGAATGCCTTGTTAACAAATATTTCTTGTGTATAAAGAACTCTGTGCAATATTTAAATAAATGTGTATTTTGTGTGAAGTCAGTACCAGTGACAGAACTACTTATATTTTGCATCACTCTTCCATCCGCCCCTCGCACACAGGGCAAAAGCACCCCTCACTCTACCCAGGTTGCACAGGCATTAAGTAAACACTAATTATATGTTACTGTTCTTAATTACTTCCTTAATAGATCATCTGATTTCAGAGATAACAAAATCAGACCATTGGTAATTCACAACTACTATTCAGGTACTCTCTAGACAAAGATCTTCTAAACTGCAATTCCATTATCCCCAGGAGAAAAAGTTTGTAACCATCTTTTGTGGATCATTTTTTGCCAGTGTATAGTTTTATTCCAATATTGTACATGTGGGTGAAAACCTTTTCATACGATTTATAATATGTATCTTATCAAGATATGTGGCATAAGGGAGGTCATGTACATTGACCTACCTACCACATTGAGGTGTAAGTGCTTTTAACCCATTGTCTTTAACACAAGCTTTATCAGTGTATTCTTACTTTTTGGAAAAACTGTAGGAATTTGTTATAATTTCATATTTTGCTGTTTGAAAAGTGAATGTTGTCTTGTGGTGATCATGTCCATTGTATATTTATACAGCTGTATTTATATAAAATCTTTTACATGAAATTGAATTTTAAACCATTCCACATACTGAGAATTTATGGTGTCATATTTGAATATATTTTACAATTGTAATGTTTTAATTTGAATGATGAGTGAAGTTCTGCTACATGGATATGTATTATTTTTAAAGATCTTGATTATTACCCCAGACTGCATTCCTTTAGCCTTCAGGCAGTTGTCCTTTTTACCTCCACCAGCTGCAAGGTGGATATGTTTTCACCCTTGCCTGTGTGTCTGTTGGTTTATTTGTCTGTTAGCAAGGTTATGCAAAAACTGATAAATTGATTTCCACAAAACTTTGTTGGGGGATGGGACATGGGCCAGTGAAGACCCCATTCAATTTTTATTCTGCTGATTGCATTCTAATTTATAATGTTGCCTGATTCAGTGATGGCTTGTTCTTCTCTGTCAATCAAAGGTATGAAAATACTAGTCATCAACATGATACAAGTAATATGGAGGAATGTATTGCAGTCGTCTTGCATCAGGTTGCATTCATACTGTTGGAAACGGCCCATAATCTCAATATTATGCTAAGAATGATGATTTAAAACAATAGTATACATGTGAGCTCACAACCAAAACTGAAACACCGTCTCCATGGACACAGGTCATTTCCTGTATCGCCTGCAAGCTGCCTGCGCCCTGTAACCCGTGAGAGCCATGCTTGTGTTCATGTGGTCATAAATTCAACAAACATGCCGAGGGGTTTACTAATGTGCTGGGTTAAAACAGAACTTTTCTTACTCATGTTTGGTATTATTAAAAAGTACATAAAAAATGCTAACGATTGGTCTGGTTTATTTTGATTGACAGTGTACTTGTAGGCAATGAAGCATTGTCAGAAATTACAAAAATATTTGCATCTTCATCAGGCCTTAAAATGCGTTCCTAAGACTTAGATGTAAAGACACTCTGGTGCCATTAATCAGGTCGTCATGCCAGAGGGTCGATATGACGCTAGTGACTGGTTAGCAAGTTTTATGCAGAACTGATAGTTCTTCATGCTATCAGAGAATGTTGCTGTTAGTTATTAATAACACTGTTTGGTTACTGTAAACTTTAGTGTGGCTTCTTGATACTCCAGAAATCTTCCGTTTGAATAGGCTGCTTATAAAATCAATGTATTTATTTCACTATGTACATGTGATACTCATTCCACATTGTAAATATCTCATGCGCAACTCCCAAAGACTTTGTTAATAGTATCATTTTCAGTGTCACCCTGTATGATTAATTTATTGGCAGAGTGGTGGTTATATGGCGTAGTATGTCTTTCCTGTTAACAGAAATAAAAAAATGTGATAGAATTGCATGACAATCTGGTTGAGTTAATGAGATTATTGTAATTTTATACCAAGAAATTTAGTTGCTTGTATGTGCAAATTCATGTATTACTTAAACATTTACCAGACCTGCCTTGGACTTTATAAAAAGGTGCTTGTTTTGAGAAATTAAAACTGTTACATATTTGCTCTATACCAGAAAGCTGAAATTTTAACCACAGAATCTGACAGAGTCCAGTTTTATAGTTGTTTCACGACAGGTACACTTCTCTTTAGGTACTCCTCTCTATTACAGCCATCTATCCACTGGTGATTTGAGATTGTCCCATGAGAATCAGATTTAGACATTCATAACCTCTCTAATATGGACTCCTCTGTTTTACAGGCATAAACCTAGGTCCTGTCAGTGTTTTTATTTGGAGGATTTGACCATACATTTTATGCAGAAATTGGGCATTTTTTGTTACGTTGATCTTAGGTCCTTGTTAACTATGTAATGTCAGTGGAGTAATGTATTATTTATCAGGATCAATTTGAAAACGTGACGTCAAAATTGATAATGATTTTTTTTTATTACTTCAGTCTGATATATTGTTATTGGACCTGATGAATGTATTCATGTGTTCCTATTTAGTTTCACCGAGTATTTCCTGTGGTCATTTAAGAACATTTTCCTATAAGCAAGGCTCTGGCTAATCTGAGTTCCATTGCAAGAAACCTTGCTTTTCCAGGCCACCAAAGCTAACTATTTCATGAATTATGAACATGCTCACACTTCAATTTTGGCTGAAATCATAATGACCAATCAAGTACAAGGTAATGAAAGTAAACAGCACAGCAATAAAACTTGCCACACACTGTATAAACAAGAACACTTGCACCTTAAACCGGATATGTTTACAAGCCTTTGTCTGATTGGTCAGAATCTTAATTATGTTCAGGCCGTTCAGACCACAGTTCTGAAGATTTGTTTTCCTTGATACAGTGGTCATGGGTTAATTATCCTTTTCATTTTCATGAAATTCCTTGCAGGGTGGCTTTGTCGATCTGGTTCTCTCATAGCCATGACTGAGCTCAGCTTAATGAGAGCATTGCTGGTAGGATGTATTAGAGAGGAACTAAGAAACATGTGTAACTCAGATATTCACATTTGATTTTTTTTTTAATTAGAATTGAATGTTTATATTTGAGAAAACTTGTGTTTCTTGGAAACAGTTCACTGCTCACACAGTGGTGATACACTGCAGTCGTTCTAGATCTCCTTTGGTTTAAAGGCTGCTTAGTGTAACAAGGTTCCCCGGGTTTCACCACCAGGGCTGGCATGGCCTGGTATAACATTGTGCATCCATATCCAGGTTTAAACCTGCAACATACCACTTTTGTTGGTCTGATTCTTGACCAGCCCTGACGTTGGAATTAAAAAAAAAAACAAAGCAGCAGTTAAGAGGAGATCTGTAACCAATGCAGTGTATAATTGTGGTGTAATTAAGGGGTGTAGGGAAACTGTCAATGTTAATTATCATTAAGGGTTCAGAGATATGTCTGGATTACTGTGGTTCTAACCGAAGAAGCAGAACTTACAGATACACTAGAAAAGACATGCATACACATATAAATGGACACCATGATGGACACATCAGTAAAATGATATCATCACTAACATTAAAAAAATATGAAATATATTGAAGTTTTTTTATTAGGGAGGTATGAAAAGTACACTTAGCTTATTTTGTATCCATTACCTAGCATCAGGAGACAGGTTATTAAATGTGCATATGTCATGTTCAGATAATTGTACATCAGTGACAGACAGTTGTAGTGTGTTAAACTCACGGATGGTTCAGTTGTTTGCTGAATATTATATGTGAATAAGACCTCAAACATGATAAGTATTTACACAAATTATATATGAGTTCTTGAGACTACAATTTATATGTTAAAATGTTAGATTCTGGTCCGTGAATTCTTTTAATTATCATTTTTGTTTTCATTGATATACATTGGACTGCAGACTTGATGGCTGACGGGCTTTGCTAGAGCCAAAGCTTGTCTGAAAAAATATAGTCATTTTGATGCAATAAATGACTCATTTAAATATGAATACTGATCTTTTTATCTTCTGTTTATTTCATTTATATGAATTCCAGCCTGCATGCTGTCCTTGGAGTACTTTCATGTAGCATGATCTTGACTGCTTTATTCCTCTCAATTATTATGAAGTAGTGAGATAAATCCCCCCCCCCCCCCACCCACCCAGTATGAGTGCTATACAGGCTTATTGAGGAGACTGTTTTCATAAGCAAGTGTGTCTTTTTGGGTTCCCTCAGTGTTGTGAGCCAGCAATGGGGATGACAAGCACACACACGACCCCACAGGAGTGGTACAACTTGACACCAGGATAGTCACATGTAAGCCCCTTTCATGTAGTCTGAGACTGGAATTTAAATACTGCAGTACTTAGTTAAGCAAGCATTAAATAATAGGGGTGGTTACCCTTGCACCAAAAATTTAAAAAAAAAAAAACAAAAATCTTCTGCAAACTGTTCCAATCCTGGAGTTGTTGTGGGAGACCAGCTAGTCCAGTTTCAAAAATGCTTCTGAAGAAGCATTTACACCTCTGTAGTAGTTTCATAGAGGTAACTTTGGCCTCATTACTAAATCTCCAGCCTTAAAACATCAATACTTTGTTAACCTGGAATGCACCTTCAGTAATATCTTCAGTGTTGAAGTGAATTCTTATAAGAATTTTTGGCTTTTCAAAGACAACTTCTAATGTTATAAAACAAGTATTTAATGCTGCTGAACATGTATTTGCACCTCCAGACCAGTAGATCATGTATTTTATTATTTCAGAATGGTTGCTCTAGTGTGGCAGCTAAACAGCCTTGCAGTAGGAATATAACTTACAGATGCCTTTGAAAAAATTCAAGGAGAAAGCCTATTTAAAATTGTGTTATAACCTGTTCATGGAGTATATTTTGAGTAAAATTCATACAGGTTTACTTCTGCACAGATACAAGACCTTATATTATTTATGAACATGATCTTTCATGTGCTTAATAAAGTATTTAAAAAAGATATTACTGCATGAAAATGTATGTTAGATAGATCCCAGCTTACTTGTAGAGAACACCACTACCAAGTATAAACCTAGTTATAAAGGAATGGCTACATGTATATTTTTTTCATGAATTTTCATGGAAATTTTAAGCCGGATTTATCTTGGATGTCTTTAAAGGGGCCTATTCGGATATCTGAAGTCTATTAAAGGTGTCCATTGAACTAATATAATCCCTTGAACCTTTTATATGGAGGGCCTGCTAAAATAATTCAAACAGTCAACAAGGGTGTATGACTGCAGTTCAGATGAAGTAGTTTTGCACACAGCACTTTGCAACTAGTGACATTTTCAACTTCCGCACACATGCAACCATCCACCTAAGGTTATGTTGTTTTTGTTTGTCAGCATTGGTGCATGTACTATTTACTAACAAGCTTGTAGATACATCTGTAACAGAAGTGTTATAAGAACTTTTCTGAACAGAAATTATCTTCATTAATATATATAGGCAGAGTAACCCAGCAATTAAATTCTACAGAAAAAGTTGGCGAACAGCTGGCTTTAATAAAGGCAGAAAAATTATCAGAAATCAAATGGATTTAAACATTATTAGAAAATTAATATGCGATGCTTAGGAATTTATACCATAATATTTCTCATAAAGTAATATTTATTTAGGTCTAAAAGATTTATTTTGTAATGGATTATGTTGCAGGCTTTATATTCAGGATTTCAACAGCTTTGCAGGGACCTAGCCTTTCTATAGCAGTTACCCCATTTATGGGCAATTAAAAAAAATAATTATGCTTCAGGATACCATCAACTCCAAGGTTTGGGGAAAATAATTTAAAACACTGGATGCCACGCTTTTCTAGTGGCTGGATATCTATATCTGGGGATTACTTTTATGAAAGACAAACTTAACCTCAGACAAATGTTTCACATAAATATTTAATATTGACACTGAATATATACATCCAATGACAGCACAAGATTTTATTACAAAGAACATTTTAGGTTTAGTCATGGAGACGTGGAAATTGAGCACCTTTAATGGAGGATCTAACCCAATCAAATAAAGATACAAGGACGTAAAACATGACAACCATATCATAACATGTTTTATAACACATGCACCAGTTTTGTTTATGGACTTATTGCTTTACAGCAAAGAAGAGACTATTACAGGAGTGGGTGTACATCTCCTCAAATCACAACATATACACAAAATATTCTCATCCTGACTAACAAATGTTTTACCCGTGTGGATGATGCATATGTTACCAGCAAATCACACATGATCAAATAAACAAGTCTTACTATTGTTCTCTAAACAGCCTCGAGATCTTCATGGATACATGTATGACAAATCTTCCTTGCCTCTAATTGCCAGGCCCAAGGATATAAAATTTCTTTTTAGACTTTTTGAAATTTATCTTATACAAAGAACATACAAGGTCCATTGACTAAATACATGTAAACCGGAAGGCACTTGAATGATTCAAACACAAGACCTCATGATTGAATAATTATAGTGTTTAAGTAGCAAGCTTGGAGCAAGGCTGTGCATACATGCTTCTACTAATTTACAAGTGGATGGTCCAAGCAACAACGTGCAAAACTTTGGATCTGTCTCCATGAAAATATCTAGGTGGTCCTGAAAGTAGTTGAGATTGCAGTTACTCACCTCTGCAATGTATAAAGTTTACACATTTATGATTAATATAAACAAGTTCTGGTCTGTAACCCAATGATCAGATAATTACCCCTAATATCCAGTATACAGGAGCCAAAACCATGCAA
This sequence comes from Sipunculus nudus, assembly GCA_026874595.1. Taxonomy (NCBI): domain Eukaryota; kingdom Metazoa; phylum Annelida; class Sipuncula; order Golfingiida; family Sipunculidae; genus Sipunculus; species Sipunculus nudus. Next base: position 39,560,648 of record CM049308.1, on the reverse strand, counting down.
CAACAGAATTACGCAAAGTTCCATACTTTGGTTGTGGGCTTCATTTTTTCGGGTTAAAATTTCAATATTCACAAAAGGGATATTATCATAAAAGAAAGCCTTTGGGTATAAGACGCCCAAACTTAACTGGCACACATTAATTTTAACTGTAGTCTCATTGACATCTCATATACATTATCAATACCAAAAATTCTTTACATATTAATATGACAGATATTTTTTCTATATTATCCATATGTCAAAGACAGATATCATGAATATTATGATATCTTTTCAGTGTCTGTCTATTATGATGAACAAGAATTCTAAATCTACAATGTTCATTTGATACTTAAAAATAGGCACGATTGTACAAGCATATTAACTATTTTATCCAAAAGATACATTACGTGTAGTTCATTACATGGTGAGATAGCAAATATCTAACTCTCTCAAACCACTGGAAAGTGGAAAATTGCAAAATTTTAACCCTGCAAATATTGAAACCCATCACAGTGTTTCTCCTCTGGCATGAACGTGCTGACTGATGGAAATGTAAAAGGTGTAGGAATGTTAAGCTGTATGGATGTGTTGTGTGCAAATGTGTAGGTGCTGTTGGATATACAATATCACAGTCAAAAGAATAGCTGCACAATAATACTAACAAATAAGATGACAGGCAAGGAGAGGGTGCAGTGCAACATTTGTAGTATTCCACAAATCTATAACAAAAGATTAAAAGATCAAAAGGTAAATGGCATTCTGATTTAAAAATAAAAGCAAATATAACAGTAAAGTAACAGTTTCAGTGCTCATTCAGATCACTGAATCACATTTTAAAAGAAGTTTTACAGATAATATATGAAAATTGCTAGTATAAATAAAGACTGATGATAAAATGGTATTTTTTCTATATATGAAGTAATGCTAGAAAAGGGATCCTAAAATAGCCTTCTACATTGTGAACAAAAAAATGTATCCTGTCCATACGTAAATATCTACATTATAATTATATACCAGAGTTGGACTAGCTAGCTATTCCAGTATATGTATATTCAAGCTACCATGGCCCAGCACTTGCCTGCCTTTTTCATTTTTGAAAGAGTATGCAAGTGGGCTTATAATGGTCCAAAGTGAACAAAACTGGTGGCAACCCTCCTGCTTAAAAAATCAGGGGTATAGCCTTTTTTATTATTCCCAGCTGAACACCAAGAATGAAAGAATCAAAGGATTCTTTTAAATTAAATTAGTCCAGGCTGAGATAAGGTAATTTTTATGAAGTAACATACAAGTGCTGCACTCTGATGGTGAGCTGTCTGGGATGCACAATTAGCTCTCATACTGCAGGATAGCTACTTGTAAACAGAGTTTGATATATTACACAAGTATATGAAGTCTGTCTGTCAGTTTGATGTAATGCTTCAATATGCCCGTGTATCTCGTTTTCTGGTTGGAGACATTGACCTTGCCCTCACGCGAGACCTGCTGTGCCTGACGGGACTCCTTGCTCGTGGAATTACACCGGAGGCTTCTGCGTATCCTGCCCTGAAGGCCTCGCTGGCTCCAGCCAGTGCGTGGTCCAGTGTAGAAATGGTGGCAGAATTTGTGGACTGGGCAAGGATTAATTTCTCCAAACGAGAGATAATCTCATAGTCTGGTACAGCCAGGGTGTTCACATCCAGACCCAACATTCTTGCCAGGACAGCCCTCAGGTCCAAGAGCTTAAAAGAAAATTAAATTTGAATTGTTATTATTAAACAAAATAACTTGTTATTCAAGAAAAAGTATTAATAATGGAAAAGTTAATTATGATAGCACAAGACACTTGATATTTCCATAAATTCATGAGATTATTGTATGATATATGAGATATAATATATGATGAAAAAACTATCAAGTATATAGTATGATTAAAAAAGCAAGAGATTTTATTGAACATTCACAATTAAGTTCTATTCTCACTGCTAACCCAAATCCTGAAAAACAAAACTGAACCTATATTAGTTTCTTATCTTGAAATAAGTAAACTTACTTTATATCCATTATGTCTCCAGGGCTGCTATTTTTTGGAAATGGTGATTACTTTAATTACCTGTCTCTCCCTTTTGGTAATTTCATCAAGTGCCATCTTGGTTGTCCGCAGTTCTCTTGTTAAAGCCTGGACGGTGTGCTCAGCCTTGCTGCGTTTGTCCTGGAAGTCCTTGCTGCTCACGTCCACTACATCTTTCAGCCCAGCAATCCTGTCGGCCTGCTTCTGTCTGACATGCTCCAGCTGGCCCACCTTCACTTCCAAATTCTCTATCTCTCTCTCCTGTTCCAGAGTTCGACTCTGAAGAGACATGGCAGTCACTGATTTAATATAAAAGTTTGGTTCATGGAACCCCCAACCTACTTTTTCTGGTAATATAAAAGGATCGTGAATAAAGCTTTAAATTTCAACAAAATCCAGTGAAATGATTTTCATATTCAATATCATCTAGGTTTGATATACCAATCTTTTTATTGGTGTTTTATTCAATGTTCCGGGCTAAAAATGAAGGCATAAGCATCATTTTAGACCTTCTGAAATCCAGAAAACAGGCTTGGACTGCATGTTCTTCACAAAGTTATTAAAATATTGTACACAATCCTATTTAATGTATTTATTATGATGATAGATGACAAATGATTCTATTACACATTTCATTAAGGTTTTACACATGATTAAGGTCTGAATATTTGATTAAAAGACAGAAATTCAATTACCCTGATATCTGAGCTCTCAAGCAGGCGTGCCTTGAGATCTCTTATTTCAAGACGACACTCATTCAGCTCCCGCTTATAACGATCCACCAACTTCACCAACTTCCTGCTCTTCAGTAACTCTCCGTCTCTCTCCTTCTCCAGCTCTGTCCTTCCCAACAGACGCTCCTCCAGTGATGTCACTTTTTTCCGCAGCAGGTCCATGTGCAGGTCCTTGCTCTCTAGTTGTTCTTTCAGAGACTTGACCTGATATTGAAAAGATATAGTGAAAAAGGACAGTGAAAATCGAGCAAAGTTTATATTCCTCTGATTCAAATCTCCCCCTGATTTTAGCAAATTAACAGGTCATAAGCCTGTCTTTCAAACTTTGGCATCCTTCACTTAGTTTAGTATGCAATGGCAGTGTCCAATAGGTCTCTCTCTCTCCTTCTCTCTCTCTCTCACTGACTACAGGATGGTCATCTGGTAGATAATGGGATGGCCAGATTTACAGGGAGATCAGTATATCTATTCACATCAACCTATCCTGGATGGTAATGCCTGGTACTGACCATGAAGCGTGCAGCAGTGATACACTCTACTCATGCAACAGTATTCACTACAGTTGTTCCAGGTCTCCTTTTTGTTTTTAAAAAGTTATCTTTGCACGACCACCAGGGTGGGCCCAGGCAAAGAATTATAATCTGACCAATTACAGTTGGGCAACACATTATGCATCCAGCCCCAATTTTAAACATGCGACACCAGCTTAAAGTGGCCTGATTACACCAAGAGGTCTGCTCTTTTTGGTCCAATTTTTTTGCCCTGTGCCAGAACCGGTGAAAGCAGTTCTTTGAGAGCAGATGTCACATTTTAAAATTTAAGCAAATTATAATAATTGCACAATGTGATATCCAAATTTTCCTGGTCTGATTACAATTCTTTGCTATGTGCCCACCCTGGTGGTCATGCCCAGGGAACCATGCTTTACAAAGCAGAGATTAGAATGCAGCTGGGACCTTTTAAGAGCTAGGTGCACTTTCTTTATTTAATGTTAAATTTACTCTTACAAAAATTTAAGTTTTTTATTAAACATTCATCCTGAGGGAAAATAATGACCACTGATCAACTCTTGATGTGTCCAAAAATGTGACTTTAGTTATTAATATACACATCTAATTAATTATTTAAAGGCTTCACAATCTCACCTTTCTCTGTAGGTTGTGGATGTGTGTCTGTCGGTCTACGAGGGCATCCTGTTCTAGCCGCACCAGCTGGTCAGCTCTGGCCAATATGGCCTCTGTCACCATATCCAGGCCCAAATCACCACTTATCTTGTCCATTTTCAGGGCCAAACTCACCTGCTCCAGGAAATGAAAATACTACAAAAAAAAGAAAAGAAATATGGAACAATGCATGTTTTCAATGGGCAAACAATTTTTTATTCAGTAAGCAGTTTTTCTGTGTTCTTATTCAACAGTATCATAATACTTTCTGATCTTAGGGGAAACTAAATCTGATATTTCCTGGTAGATTTTAAGAGAAATTGTAATGTAACTATTGTTTTGTAAATTGTCTACTCAGGTTATATGACATTACAGTACACTTGAAAAAATGTTTATATTTGTAAGCTGACAATCATCAGTATCAACTTACTTGAAAGGAAACTGGGTTTCATGGAAATAAAATTTTCTGATTTTTTCCCTGGCTTTTTCCTGATGAATTTTAATAATTCCAGGGTTATGGTTAACTATTTTGACTTATTCATTCCCAGCATTATCAAAGTGAACCCTAGTAGAAGTAATTGGACACAGAGGGTTCCCAACTCAAAAGACACTGACACTCAGCCACTGTATCCTCTGTTCAGACAGGAGATAATTAATAGCAGCCTGACTTTTTTCTCATATGTGGTAAATAAAAAACTCACTTATCTTTCCGAAACTGAGAAAAGTGATCTCATATTTACCAGGATTTCCCTGATTTCCAGGAGGACAAGGAACCCTAATGAACTGATAGATGATGTTAAGTATGTATGTTTTACTTTTGTTTAATTTGCACCTGGAGACTCTACATGAGAAAAAAAAGAGAATCACTCACTCTTTCTTTATCCACTCTGAGAGTGTCCCTCATTGCGTCCCCTGCTGCCAGTTCGTGCTCCGCTCTTCTCACACGCTCCTCCAGCTCCAGCAAGCTCTTCTCAGCCTGTACAGCTCTGTAGCTCCCATCACGCTGCAGGTTTTTCTCAGCATTCAGCTGGTCTGCTACTGATGCTAACTTCTTCTCCAACATATCTATATGCTAAAAATAATTTTAAAAAATCAATTCTGCTCCTTAATGTTGTAGAGTTACAAAAATACATAAAAATGCATGATAAAAATACATATTGTGACACAGAGCCAAACAGTTTTCTTTTGTTAAAATTAGAAAAAACATGCTACTCTCAATGTTCAGCTTAGGCTTGTATATCATATTTATGAAAGTGATTCAAAGAATTTGAAAAAAGTAATGAAAAATATATATAACCTGTTCTGTAGGCTCTTAGGATATAAATTGAAAGTTTATTTCTTGTTTTGTAACATTACCTGTAAAGATTATATATATGTGAATTTTAGCCAAGTTCCAGGTACATACAGGATGTTTTACTTCCTGAATGGATAACCTTATTTCATGAAAATTTCTTTGAAAGGATCATGATATGAAAACCAATGGTAAGGGACTTGGTAACAGGAGAGGGGGAAAATGAGCCAACTAAAAGTGATTATACAGTGGAACTGGTTTGAAAGACCACCTGTCTGATAAGAACACCTGTTTTTTAAGACTACCTTCAGTTCACCAAATGCATTCACATTGGTTTTAACCAACCTGTCTAATAATACCCCCAGTGAATTAAGACAACTTTGGACCTGTACCATAGGTGGTCTTATAACACAGGTTTCAGTATACAAACATTTATATATCAACAATACTTACAGCTGTCTTGTCACGATTACCAAGCTGAAGTTGTTTGATTTTTTCACGAATATGTTCTTCGAAAGGTTCCACAGTGTGGTAGCTGTCTGTCAGGAGGTTGGCTAGCTGATCTTTGAAGATCTTCAGCTGCTCTTCAGCATTGCGGGCTGCATGGATCGTGTCCCTCGCTTCACGGTCAAGGACACTCAGGCGGCTTTCTCGGGTTTCAAGCTCAGTCCTCGTGGCATTCCAGGCCCTCTGACATGAATCTAGTCTCTCCTGTAGTGTCCTTGCTTCCAGTTCTAGCTCTCTTGCTTTGGCCACTGCATTGTCACGTTCCTGATACAGAAAGAATAAACTCTGTCACTGATTTTTAATTAAGGTAGCAGAGCTGACAATAACCCCTATATCTAAAATCAATCCAAAAGTTATTTAAATTCATTAAAGACCCCGTCAAATATACATCATTTTAAACTATGTAGTTTAATATTAACCTGCTAAAAATTGGCATACTGTTACTGGGTGCTTAATAAAGTGTTCTGTATATTTTTTTAAATTTAAATGTTAAAATATCATATGAAAAAGAATGAAAATGTCAGAAACACGTATACCATAAGAAAGAACACTGTACCAGATTAAAAATAATGTATAATTTATGGTTTAGTTATGAATTTAAAACAACTTTTGGACTGATTTTAGATATAGGGGTTTTGGCAAGCTATACTACCTTTAACATCCACTGGACCTCCAAAATAAATTAGATCACAAAAATAACTAAACCAGTTCCTACAAATTAAGGGCCTATCTAAATTTTGCTCAATCTGCACAAGGACATACAGATTTATTTGCACTTATATATTTTTGCCATTTCATTTCAGCTAAATTCTGGTCATTCAACTAACATGTTCATCCAGAACAGAAAGAAAAAATAAAATAAAACAATAAAAAAGCTTCATGGATTTTAATTTCTGATTTAAGAATATTAAAAACGACATAGCAAAATATATTAATACTCTGATAACACAAACCACAAACACTTATGCTTGTATAAAAATAAATTTTTGCTTAAGGAATGCATGACCACATGCATCCCTCAAAATGTTTTAAGTTGACCATCGCACATTCAACAAGATAACTTGTCTTATAACTAACATGAGATAAACAGAAATGGCATTCTCTGTGTTTTATAAATATTTATATTGAGGGAGTGCTTTCAGCTTTGATTATATATCTAAAGGTAATGCTGTTTTCCAGCTGATTTAGAAATTGCTTTTCTAGTTCTCATTCTCTACTCACCACTCTCAGGTTGTCCAGTTCTAGGGTGTACTTAGACTGTACTCGCTGCTCCCTCTCGGCCTCAGATACCAGTCTCATTATGGTTTCTCTGCTGGCCTTGGTCTCCAGTTCAGCATTAGTCAGGTACTCCTTCATTGTCAGTAGTTTACCTTTAATCATGGCATTCTCCTGGACAATATTTGTCAGCTGGTGAAAAAAATATAAATGTATGCCAGACAATGGGTCAAAGTACTTAACAGTGTGCACACTATTTAAATGTGGGGTAAGTTTTCAAGGGACTATAAACCATAAACATTTTTTAAAATGTTTATCATTCATATTAATTTTAATTTTAAGTATATGTTATTAGTCATATCATTTTTTAAAATGCTCTTAAACTGAGGAAAATGTCAAAATTGTTTTTTAACAGTTTAAATTAAATCCTCACTTCCTGAAATTTCTCTAATTTGGCTATAGCTTTATGAATTATGTAGTTATGAACATAAACACTATTCTTACTGCATTATTAAATATTCAACATAACTTGGACATATTTCAACACAAGTAAATTTTATTTAATTATGACCACTAATGACCAGTCTGTGAACGCACTGGCCAAAAGACATTAAGTGAAGTCTTTTTGAAGTGGTTACCAGTACAAGTAACATAGCCTGCTGTGCTATTTTGCCTGTACTATCAAAAAAGTCACGATGTTCATTTTAAATCTTACTGTTATTATATTCTTATAACACAGACAGGCTCTTCCCACCCTAGTTAATCAGTTACCTCAGCACATATTTTTTCTGTGGCCGAAGCTGACCCGTGAGTGATGTCCTCCAGATGCATAATGCTTGTAAAATGGCCAACTATCTCTACAAGTTTACGTTCAGTCATTTCCATCTTTTGTGCTGCCTCTTCTTTCTCCTCCAGGTGAGTCCTTCATTGAAAAATATAAAATTATTTACATATAATAATGTATGAAATCAATTATGCTACCACTACTTATCTTAAAATTTATTAAAGCTCTAGATTGTGGTAAGATTAGTTTACTTTAGAGATTTATCAGCCTCTTAACAGGTGGTGTCATAACAGTCCTGAAAGACAAAGTAATTAACATAAAATTTTTAAAAAAATAAAGTTAATCAAAACTACTCCAGAACTACTTAAACATTTTTCTGTGAAATTTAAATGCAGAAAATGAAAATAAATATAAAAAGAATAAGTGTAAATACAATTTGAATTACAAACTTTAAACAATTTTAGTTAATTCCAACTGTATCAAAACAAATATAAAGAAATTCAGCAATAACTCCTTGTTTTGAATGTGATAACAAATGAGTAAAAGGTCATAAAAAAAATTCTCACCTCACTCGAGATTCTAGTTCCAATATCCTCTCTTGGGCACCTTTCAACTGATGTTGCAGCGACTGAACTGCAAGCTCGCTTCGACTTGCAGCCCCCTCTATGTTCCCTGCTTCAGCTTCTAATTCAACAACCCTTTGTCGAAGTGATGTAGTTAAGGCAGCATTTTTAGCATCAAGTTCTCGTGCAGTTTCTAATTGCAGTGTGAGGTCTTTGAGTTTGGCTTCCCGTTGATCCAACTGTGCCTGACTCTCTCGCAACTTGAAAATGATTTAAAAAATTATAAAATCTAATATTTAACAGGGTATAGGATATTCCATATACCCTTAAATAAATATACCACTCCTACGCTATAAGTCGATTTACCCATTGATTCCCTGATGATAAAGTAGGTGACCCTGTAAGTCAGAGGAGGGGACAGAATCACTTATCTAGGTAGTAGGCCCAGGGTGTAAGTCAGTTAAGGTAAGTCAGTTAGTAGCCAGGGTCTTTGCATATAAAGAGCTGGAGTTGGTTAAACACTAGCAAAGTGATAGCCTGCAACTCTCCATATCTTTAGTTAAGTGCATACCCTATAGACTGGCAGTATGATCATGTTTTGGCTAAGTAATAACATCATTCCAATTCAGACAGACCTTTCAGCCATTTAGTGATATTAAATTGAATTTGCTGTTGTTTTACTCTCAATATGTAATATAAAACAGGAGATCTTGAGCCAAAAAATAGAAATTTTAAATGTGCAATATTGGTTTACAAAACAACTAAACTTGACGATCTGTTCTCCATGCAGCTTCTAAAGGTCTCTTTAATTTATTAGGGTTGCTGTACACAAGGACTGCCGTACTTGTATTCATGACTGCATATATCACTTAAAAAAGCATGATTCTACAATTTAAGAGCTGAATGCTTTAAACAATAATAGGTAAATATAACAGTAAATATTCATTTAAAAATGTTATCATAAATATAATTTTGTAGTTAAAAAAAAAGATTAATACAAAATATAAGTATAAATTCTGGAAAATATAGGAAATTATAGCCTATTTTTTCATAGGAAAACATAGGAAATACAGAAGTCAGTGGGACTCCAGATGTAAATTTAAATTCTACACAACTCTTTTCTATGTATACTTATGAATATGAGAAGCAAGATCCTTCTTGGAAAAGCAAAAAAAGATATTATTGGCTTATATCATGATGTGATTCACTGAAGCAACCTGCAATTCATTAATTACATAAATCATACACAGCTGGCCTAAATAACATTTACAATATTAGTTGAAGCTGTTCCACACATATGACTTACTGACTTTAACGTGACTTACTACCAACCTGAGATTGTAGACTTTCATTTCTGACTGAGAGTGCGGCAATTTCTGAGCGAGCTGTTGCAGCAGATGTAAGGCGATCTTGAGCATAGATCTCCTCAATCTGTAATTATGAATATAAAATCTATTGAATCATCCAATTTTTTGTAAAGGTATAATCTTATGTTAACATAAACAGCCTATTTGCAGCATTCCAACTTCTTAAAAACAATCAGTGTACAGAGGGAATACTTGCATCAGTTAACATTATGAAAATGAGGGGTTGATAACTCTTTAAATATTATGAAGCCTTTCCCATGAAAGTTATCTTATTATTATTTACTTGTAATAACCTTCTCTTGATGATAGTTTGTTCTTAAATATAGAAATAGGAGTATTTAGCACTGCACATTTAACTGTGAATCTAAAAGTCTTATTTTTTCATGAAAATAACACGAAAGGTGTCCAAACTTACCCTTGTTGTGTCCACTCCTTTGAATGGGCGTGGAGTTGCTTCAATACTGAAATAAAATATTCACCTCAGAATGAAATATATATATAAATATACATTTTTACGCAAAAAATAAATACAGAATCCTCATGGTATAATATAGATCTTTACCTATATGATAGTTTAAAAAAATGATTTGCATAAGCATATATTCTGCACAGAACTGCCAAACTTTAATTGCTTGATCAAGTTTATAATGGAATTCACAGAATAACAAGTCATGCAGTATCAATGGCAACTTGAAATATATGAAACACATATTCTCTGGTCAGCATCACACTTAAAAAATTAATAGATATAAATAGTTCAAAACAATTACAGGTTAAACAGGAAAACAATTTGGCCTACCTTGAGAGCTGTGTTATCAGACGGTCCTTTTTGGCAAGTTCATCCCTAAACAGTCTCACTTGATCTTGTAGCTGCAGAATAAAAAGATTATTGTAGCGCAGACGTTAATCATCACAAACTGGTTCAGTTGGTTCTTCCAGATCTATTATTTACCCATTTAGGGTTTCTACACTTCCAGAAGATAGGATTTTTATGACATAAAACAAATATTCAAAACCTTTTAACTCCATGGCTTTGGATGTTTCTGTGTGGTCTGTGGCTGCCACATGGTTCATTAAATCTAAACTAATTTACTGAGAGAGTGAGAGAGAAACAGACAGACAGAAAGAGACAGCCTGCAAATTAAATGTTATAACTTTTAATGGACTTTTGGAAAATTAAAAATATCAATTTTTATGTACTAAATTATAAAATTTCAATTTTTTTCGGGGCCATGGAATTCTCTGTATAACTCCAGTTGCCTACCATAGAACACTCTTGCAGCAATTCTTGCAGACCAACAAAATATATATATATATATATATATATATATATATATATATATATATATATATATATTAAACCTATATACCTTTTTACATCGGTGATATTATTAAAATTTATTGACACCCAATGTTAATTAATTGCACTCACGCTTGTTAATCAAGCAATATTTTCAACAGAATTTTTTCATATGGCTCTTTCTTATATTGACTTAACCTAAATTAATAATTACGGGGTAAAATGTATGAGGTGACGATCTGTTGTCTGACTACATCAAACATTGTAAACAATCATGTATATGAATTATAATACTAATTATATGCAGGAATAATTACTGTACTGTAGTTTGTCTATACATGAACATCTGACATTACCTCTGCCATCTGTCGCCGGGCGTTATACGTTGGAGACGGTGGACGGGGGTAAAACAAGGGGTCCGCAGCAGAGCTGAACCTGACATGCCTGTCAGTGGCGTAGACATCGTCCACAGCAGAAATCCCCCTTCTGCTACCATGTTCTAAAAGACCCGCCGCCCGCTCGTGTATGGACGGCAGAGAGTCCGCTCTTTCTATGTCACGGACATAAGAAGCCATTTTTGGTGCTGTATTTTATAAATAAGTGTGCTGTGTTTCAAAATCCAGTGGTGCTTGAAAGAATATGGAGTCACTGCATACCGTAACAATTAGGCTACCAACGGGATACACAACCTGGTCGTCCCTAACAACGCACACAACAGTGACCTGTCAAGCCCAACCTCTCTTTCGTCAGCAGGTGCCCGCTGGTTCCCAAATCAATTCGTCGTTCACTACCAATCGTGTTAAATCATTTCAGAGTGTTTCTGAAAGTTACCGAACAATTGAAATCATCAATATGACGGCTCCATCTCTCAGGTGCTATTTGACTGGTTTACGTTGGCAGCAGTGACCAGTGCAAATTAAGACAAATAAAGCAGTAACCATGAAGGGCAATTTTTATGAGGACATATTTAAGTAATAGTAAAGCCGCTGCTCCTAGACAGGACTCCACTTTCAGTGGAATTAATGTAGTGCAAGATTATATAGATACTGTTATTGTTTAATTGCCATCTAGCTTCATTCAAAATGGAGATATAACATCTGACTTTAAATAATATCTTTGCTAAAATATGCGGTTAAAAATTTAAATAATACGTAAAAATCATTTTTACACTAATATACACTGTAAGACACGTCATAATTTTGAATACACTTACACGTGAACATTCATAATTTGATGCTCAAAAGACATTTACTTTGAAAATATTAAGCAAAATGAACTCGATGATAAACAAATATTTCAAAATCTGAAGACAAAAATGCAGAAAAAAAGTTTATGACAAACGATCGGTTAAATAAGGACGCATTTCAATCATTAATAAATCATATATCAACAGGCTACTAGAAGATGCGCAGAAGCGGATCCGGGGGGGGGGGGGTCCAGGTTGTCCGCCCCCCCCCCCCTCCCCCCCCCCCCACTTTCATCAGAAACGTTTTTTAAGGGTTTCAGACAAAATTTGCGGCCTGGAGCCCCCCTTTTCCAGACATGGGGACCTTTGTTTAGGGTTTTTATTAGTCCTCCTGGGTTGGACCCCCCCCCCCCCTTTCCTAAATCCTGGATCCGCCCCATCAGGCGCTGGTTCAGTTTAAATTTTATAAGCGATTATACGATTGATTATAATTTGGGAACAATATAACTACCAATAAAAGATAATCATATGACCAACATTCAGTGCATGTGTGGTTTTTTGTAGTTCACGCGTGCAAATATTACGTGAATATTTCTTACAAAAGCTTAAAAAAAAGCGAACCATTTGAAAAAAAAAATAAGTATTTGTGGAATATTACAGAGTAAATTCATCGAGATCAGTAATGATATTGTCTGCCTTGTTTCTGTGGATTTGAAAAAATGAACTACCGATGGTGATGAGAGTTGCATGATCTTTCTTGTATACATATGTTTACACCTGCCTGGCATTGCACCGTGATCCAACTCTTTTCATCATTAATATCTCACGTCTCCCTGTTGGTATAAATAAAATTGCAAAATAAAATGTTTGTACCATGCACAATTTAACTGCTTGATTGAATATTGGACCAATATTTATCCCACCAAGCCCATTTGCACAGGGCAAATGCTTGAGAAGGGGATCTATTTTACCCAGGCCAGGCCAAATAGTGCAAAACTCTCTCTCTCTCTCTCTCTCTCTCTCTCTCTCTCTCTCTCTCTCTCTCTCTCTCTCTCTATATATATATATATATATATATATATATATATATATATATATATGGACTTCATTTTTTTCTAAAAAATATCGCACGACGTACATGTTTATATTTGTAAAGGTAGCAGGTTTGGCAAAAAAAAAAAAAAACCTATATCTAAAATCAGTACAAAAGTTGTTTTTAAACTACCACAAACCATAATTGATTATACCTTATGTTTAATCTGTTACAATGTTCTTACTAATGGCATACATATATATTTTTTTTAATTTTCATTCATTTACATATGAATGAAAATTTTTTTCATTCGTATGGATCAGATGTATTTTTAATCAGACTATGTACGGATGTCCGGTCCTAAATTTTGGGCTGGACTGGACATGACCGCTAACACAAAATACTGGACCGCTCTATGTTTAAAGGTTTAAGCTAAACAGATGCCTTTGATATATAGTATCAACTACAAAACTTGTTATGAACAAGGTGTAATTATCTTCTCAAAGAAAGACTCTGGGCTATATACCGGTGCGTAAAATGTGTTTAAAACAATGACAATTGTCATGCATGTGATGATAATACGTACGTGTATTATATATGTGTGTTCTCTGAGTAACAGTAAACGGTGAGTTTTTTAAATAACTTAATATTATACTAGAGTGACCTGTTCAGAATGAGAACCATTGTCCCCTGCTGTGTTGCACAACAGGCCTACTGATGCTTTAATTTCCTCTGTATATAAGCCTAATTTTGTATCAAAGTATAATAAGAACAAATCTATACATTATAAATACATATATAGGCCTATACATACATACACACATAGGCCTATATATATATAAATATATACTCTATATATTAAATCATTTGCATACAAATCGTGCTAAAAACCATCGCATCACTATTCAGCTAATATCAACCCGCATCCATCCCCGCCAAAGAAAAATTCTTTGAACCAGCTCGCTCCATCATGCACAATTTGATTTATATTGTAGCCATTATGCCCCAAACATTAACACAAATAGTACTGTTGCCAAATTCTTTACAAAAAACTGTGATTTGCTATTAAAATTCAAACCCAGACAAGCGATTCACGTAGAGATTATAATATTACATTTATTGCACGGTTTGCTGTGAATACGACGTTCCTTTTTTTATATTCTAACTTTTATATATGTATAAAAACATTAATTATAAATACATGACTTTATAAAGCAGAATAAAAAACTATAATTTTAATTTTTAATGATATATTTATAAATGGACCGGACCGCTTGGACAGCCTACAACTGGATCGGACCAGGGTCGGCCCGCTTATGTGATGGGCCGGACCACAAACGGATGGTCCTGTCTGGTCCGAACCCCTGATCGTACGCAGCCAGAAATGTTCAATAACCCGGGATTTCTCCAATTCCCTCTATTATTTTGTAGTTGCCAATCAAGGTGCACATGCACGCGGAGCTGAGCTCACGGCATCACGGCTGCATGCGAGATATTCATGGTATACGTAGATGGTGTAGATGAGCAAATGTTAAGGTTATTCAGGTCGATAAGTGTAAACAGTAATACATTAAGAAAAGTACGGTGGAATAATTTCCCCCTGCCGCGGTTGCTACAATCGTTTCAACAAGTAAATCCTTTAATATCGCCCATATTTCGTGGGTTATGTTGCACAACGAAACCACCAAATTATAGAGCACCTGGAGACTCGCGTTGTCAAAACAGAGCGTGGAATACGCTTGACTATTTCAAAAGTTTCCTCGTTCAGAGTTCACGGATAATGACCAAAATGTCAGAAGCAAGTGAAAAGAAGTTTAAAGTAGAATTTAAAGGTGATGTGAGGGGAATGAAGGTTCTGGAACGAGAAGCATTTCAACAAATTATACATGTACCAACGCTGGAAATGCCAGCAAAGAAGTTGAGATTCTTCATGAATTCGGTGACATTAAAAGCCAAGCTGTTAAAACGTCTATCTATGCCGTCTTTAGTAGAGAGTTCGGGGGAGGATGGTGATCTCAAAAAGCTCATCAGATTCAATCCTGGGAAAGTGAAGTCATTGGCAGATTTTGATGATGAGGAGATTAGTCTTCTAAAAAAATGTGATGTAGACCTAGACACATGGAAATCTGAGGAACTTCAACTTGAATACAAGAACTTTACTTACAAAGAAATTCTTGCTGCAGTGATACCAGAGGACTGCGGGGTGGTGGCAGGTTTCAGCATTATTGGACATATAATTCATCTAAATCTCAGGGAGGAGCAGCTCCCATATAAAGAATTAATTGGTAAGAATTATTATATAAGCTGAATATGTCATCTCTGATTTTAAAGTTACAGTATATGAATTTTTTGACATTATTTTAAATGGTCTGTAAATAGTTAATATTGCCATACAATATGCCTTTGTGCAAAGCTGAGAATTACAGTTATGAGCCCATAACGACGAAATATATACAATGTAAGTTGATTTGATTAAAATAGCTAGTGTATTAGCACTTTAATTGTGTATAAATCTATAGTTTGTACACGGTTCATTTCTCCAGAAAGCTCACACAGCCATCATGGAGAACTTTATAAGAAATTCTCAACAGGAATTACATATACACTTCATAAGTATTTACAGAGTACGCCAGAAATCAAATAAGTTCTGTAGAAAATGTATGTGAATAGCTGGCCTTAAGAATGATTGAATTTAACTATTACTTACTGTTTGTGCTTTATTTACAGGACAGGTCCTTTTGGACAAACTGAAACAGGTCAAGTCAGTGGTGTACAAGACTGACAGCATAGATAACACGTACCGCACCTTCAAGATGGAGGTGGTCGCGGGAGAGGACAGCCTCATCACGACCTGTAAAGAGCATGGCCATGCATTTGAGATGGATTTCTCAAAAGTTTACTGGAACCCAAGACTGAGTGAGAAGAATTACAAATAAATTAATAACAAATCAATGGAAAGGTTCTCCTCATAGAGGAAACATGCTCTTTATTTTTTTTTAATTCTGAAATTGCAAAATGGACAAAAACTATCATTGAACTTTGATGTATCCTGTGTCACTATTAAATATAAATGATTTTAGGAATTTTGTAAAATTAATTCATTAAGCCATGTCATTTGTATTGTAAGTCAATACAATTTCTACAATTGTTTAATTGAAGTGGAAATTTGACTGTGGATAAACTTCCTAGGATAACATACTTAACAATGGTGTCAACATTGAAATATTCCTTGAAATATAATATTACAAAGATATTCTTATTTTTACCTTTTGAATACTAACAAAACAAAAGAATATAATGCACTAAAATAGTCCACTTAGTTAATCAATACTTTTCTTAATCTTATTAAAACATGAAATTCTCATGTAAACTGCATATTGACATTTTGACTTGATTAAGGCTGTCATATTGGGATTTACTGTCTTATCAAAAAGCTCTTGTTTTTAAAGTATGATAAGTATTGTAACTGTAAGCATACCTTGTTCATAGGCAGAAAACAATTGATAAAGAATGGCATTGTTTGAAGCTCAGACATATTATTGATTAAAATTTTATTTTCACAAAACTAATTACTTTTTTTATGGTATTACTGTAAACAATATAATGCAGTTCTCTGTCTGTATACATACAGAAAAAAACATGTGTCAGGACAATATATTGAATGCAGTAGGTCATGTTATATTTGACATGCAGTTACGGTTTAATGTCTTTGATGTTGTAGGCACAGAGCACAGGAGGGTGGTGGACCTTCTTAAGGAGGGAGACATAGTGTATGACATGTTTGCAGGAATCGGACCATTTGCAGTTCCAGCAGCAAGAAAAAAGTGTATTGTCCATGCTAATGATTTGAATCCAGAGTCACACAAATGGCTTGAACACAATATGGTAAAAAATAAGGTCAAAGTACCATATCACACATACAATATGGATGGAAGAGACTTTGCTCTTCAGGTGGTCAAGCAAGAACTGCTCAAGCTTTACAGAACTGAAACAGATATTGACAACAGTTACAGGATACATATCGTAATGAACCTTCCAGCCCTTGCTCTTGAATTTCTACCTGTGTTTGTTGGTTTACTTAAGGGCGAGGAAGTACAAGACAGCAGATTTATAGCACCAACAGTTTATTGTTACAGCTTCAGTAAAGACGATGACCCAGAGCAGGATACACGCCAGAGTGTTCAGACCATGCTAGGGTGTCTACCAACAGATCTACAGATCTCCAGTGTAAGAGATGTGGCACCTCATAAAGAGATGATGTGTAGTACCTTCTCTCTAGATAGGTCGATACTCTTTAGCAGCACAAAAGAATCCAGTGCAGAAGATCAGGGTATGTACTTATTGTATCGCCAGACATAGTCTGGAGATACTATGGTTTAGGCACAATTGCGCCGCCGCCGCAGAGATTTCTTTTGGACACAATAACTAAAAAAATATTTCAAGGATCTTTTTCAAACTTGACACATTTATAGATATAGGTGAGAGGACGAAGCATTTTATAAAATGGGGTCATGACCTCAACTAGGAGAGTGACCTTGACCTTGAATAGATCCATTTTTGGGGAAAATCACACAAATTCTTAAATATCTCAAGAAATCTTTCATGGATTTATCCAAAAATCAAGTTGGACAAAGATCTTGGATAGTGATGTCATGTACCGAACTGGTGGTGCCACCTAGTATCCTTTTCTTGTTTTTGTGGCGTTTAATACCCCCATCATTGCCTCTTGACAGTACTTTTAGCATCACAAGTCAAAAACTGATTGACAGATTTCTTTAATATTATGCATGTACATAGGTATGGGTTATGGGATGATGTATATAAAAATTGGGGTCATGACCTTTCCTTTGAGAGTGGCTTTGACCTTGAATATTACCATATATGGTGAAAATCACATAAAATCATGAATATCTTAAAAAGGGATGCATGGATTGGTCCAAAAATCAAGTTGACAGAAGATCTTGGATAGTTTTGTCTTTTGCAGAAGATAGGTGGCGCCACCTGTTGTCCTTTTCTTGTTTTTTGCGCCTTTGAATACCCCATCATTGCCACTTACTGTGAGCATTATAAGTCAAACAGTAATGGACAGATTTCTTTCATGTTATGCATGTATATAGATATGGTTTATGGAATGAGGTATATTTAATTTTAAATTTAATTTTAAAATTTAATTTAATTCAAATTATTTTTTTTTTAAATTTAATTATTTTTTTCAAATGTTGGATATTTTGGAATGCAGTTTATTGATTTGGGGTCATGACTGTGACTATGAGAGTGACCTTGACCTTGAATATTCCCATATTTGGTGAAAAACATAAAATCATGAATATCTTAAAAAGGGCCACTTGACAGCACTGTGAGCATTATAAGTCAAAAACCCTTTGATCAATTGTCCTTCCCAATCCAAAATCTTCCTATATTTTGTACAAATGTTTCTCACATTCATTGCTAAAATACAAATACATCACATTATATCAACAAAATACCACAAAACCTCATTTGTCTGGCGATACTATGGCACCAGCGGTGCCAAGAAATGTCTAGTTATATCAGTGATGTAGGACTCAAGTCTGTATGGATACGACTGAAAGTTAAACTTGCGGGGCAGGTGTAGGGTGATTTATATTTTATAGGTGCAGGGCGGGTTTTCACAACTGCGTGGCAGGGTGGTTGCGGGCTGAAGGTTTGTGTTGGGAGGCTGTAAATTCTGGCCTGTGCAGGGCTCTAGTCACTCCATAGAGAACAGCTGTTCAAAGCACACCAGGATAGCAGAGCAGCTCAGGACACAGTGGCTGCTGTAACTACAGGCATACCCAGGAAAGTCAATGGACCAAAACAACTTAGTTCAGTATTATCTGATCACATGCTTTATTTGGCACAGCAGGGTATGGGAAGTAATAGGAAGTAATACACATTACTCTTATTCTTTGCATTCTGTAGTCATTACTATTACAGTTCAATTTTGTATCTATTGTATATTACAATTGCTATGAGAAGCTGAAAACTTGAATGTCAATATTTCATTATCATATTGATATTTTCCAATCTCTGATGTGCTGAAAGTGTTGATACGAACAATTCAGGAACAGTGGTTATAAAGCATTTAAGCTGTTATCATGCTCCTTGAGTCACCCATGAGAGGCATTTGTGTCTGACTCTAACCAAATACTGCATGGCTGATCTTCAAACTGACCTTAGCAACTTTCAATGAGCGACACTTAGGCAATATATGAGATCTGGAACTTCTGTTGATCAATTCAGATGAATCCAATGGAGCCTGTAAATTTCAATTCCAATTCATTTCATCTTCCCTTCAATTCCGATAAATTTCAGATTTGACATCAGGTTTGATCAAAATCAGGAAAAAATAATAATTATTTTCATTTTACAAACATTTTAATATGGTAAAATATGAAATTCCAACGCTATCAAATATAACTTAAATAATATACATTTTCACATATGTATATATACTATAAAATTGTGCAAAAGTATTTCATTGTGTTTTAAAGTACGTTTTTTCTCAGAGCTTCCAGGAACACAGGGGTAAGGGTCTATGATGTTTGAATTCTCTTTTGGATGCTCAGTTGTGGGGAATTTCTGCCTGTTGGACTGAGAGGTTCTTAGCTTTTGTAGCAGTCACTGACCATCGCTGACCTGTCTAACTGGTCAACTATGTAAACACTGCTGACGACTGACATTTCTTAATAATCTAATATCATCTGATGACAAGATATCTAAAATATATTCACTTTTATACAACGCTTCAAGATTTAATGGCGATCCCCTGCCCCCTGGAATGCTCTAAAATCCCATGTGACCCTTCGGAATTTTGGACTGAACATCCCGGACTCTTCAGTTTTTTTGCCTATTTAGTCTGTTGAAAGCTCTGCATTTTGTACATTTATAACAGACTTTGATTTTAAATTATGACCATTTTTATGTCAATTATTTTTAGTCAGGTAGGACTGTCTGGCATATATGTTTTTAGTTTATGGTATTATCTTTATGATGTGTGTATGATTTTCTTTTTCAGACTTGTAGATTCAGAAAGCATCAATACCATGATATGTTGATTAGAGCAATCCTTTTACTTACTTATTTTCCTTACATTCCAGAGGAGACTCCAGCAAAGAAGCAAAAACTTGATGCTGCAGACTCATAGTCATAGCTCGACATTTGATCACCCAGATAAAGGACATCAACAAACAAGAATGATTTGATGAAAATAAATTTATTTTTTAATAGAAAAATTCATGATTTAGTCAAAAACATTTTAGTTGTTTGGTGATATTTAAGTTTATTATAATTACGTTATGTTGTTATGCATGAACTTGTGTTATTTAAAATGAATCAAAGAATTGGCGAAGCGCAGCTGTTCAAAATTTTCTATAACTTAATCAATACTTTGAGGTTGGTTTTAATAGGCATCTCAGATATCTGCCAGCTCAGAAGTACTGTGTTGCAAGGAATGATATGGACTTGCTTGTGGCAGCCAGGGTTGCTTATATTTAACAAATTTCAACATGAGTGGCTGGTCTGTTAAGGGTGTGTCACCTTGTATACATAACAATTTTTATTCAGCATAAACAGATCATGAAATAGTAGCATTTGTTTCTGTCGCCAGTCAGGAACAATTAAGGGCTGCCTGGCAGTGTTATTTTAATTGCTCTGAAAAATAAATGTTTCTACATAAGCCCTTGTATTACACCTGTTTTACTACTAGTTACAGTCAGATATATGGTAATGCACTTGCAAACAACAAAGAAATAGATTCCAAGTTGGAAGAACCTGTGCCGTAACATGTCATATGATGGGATGTGCAATACTAGATTAGTGAGTGATCATGAGCAATGATATGATCTGATTGTTTTTGCAAGGCCAAGGTAACAAAATGTATGATATAGGAGCCAGATTTGGAAATACACTGCGAAATTAAGATTGTCTTATGACTTGTAACACAAATACTGGTAGCCAAGATATTTTACTTTAGCAGGCCCGCAAAAATCACTCTTTTAAAAGAGTCGCTTTTTTGAGGATTTCCTAGACGCTAATTATTCTTTTTTCACTGTTTTTTTTTCAGTGAAAGAATTCCAATAAATACTATTTCTCGCTTGCTTTAAGAGTCTAGTTAGAACAAGAATGGGATATAATAATGTTTACCTTCACTTACGAAGAAATCTGCAAATTACTATCTAGGATAAACCCTCGGACACGGTATTGAGTAACACTTGTTTATGGTGAATTTTGACCTTGGTTCAAGGGAATACCCGTAAAAGCTGAAACCACATTACTCCGTTTCATTTGCCAAATGTACTTTCTGGGGTATTAACAACCAGGTTTTAACAATGCAGTTAATAGTCAGCGTTCGCATTGCTGTTGGTCATGTTGTAGCTAAATACCGGTAATAAATGCTTCAGAATCTCTAGAAAATCAAAACAGGTGCAAACTGTTCCTAGCACATCACTAACAGCGTGCGAGTCATACTTTGTAAACCAGTCCACACAACTCATCACAGCAACCTTGCAAACATGAGACACATTTTATTGCAGACAGAGCACAGCAGATACTCGGCATAACTGTATCGCCATGATTTTATCATAGCTTTTCTGATGTTGTTGTGGCAGTTCCAGTGTAGGGGAGCAAGGATATGTTAAATCAATATCCTACACATACTTATGTTTTGCATCCAGAGCTTCTTAGCAACCACCATGCAGCGTCTTTACATATTGATGGAAGGCCAGCAGGAGTAAATTGCTATAGATCTCCCACAGAAACCTGTATTCAACACAGAAACAACCAGTTAAGAAGGCTGAAAAACACAGTTTTCGCCTTAATACTGAATATATCTTCGCATAACGTTTTGCTTTATGGTATAGGTGATTCCTCTGTACCAATATATACAAAATTCTCCAAAAGGTACGCCTGTAGAAACTAATACAGACCGTTTTTAAAAGTCAGAAAATTTAAGGAAAGCAATTTGTTATTAAGTTTTCACTTGGTTTTATGCCCCCGCCACAAAGTGGCCGGGGCATATAGTTTTACCTATTCCGTCCTTCCGAAATCAAACAGTTGTACGGACTTTTTTTCGCAATGCCTGTAGATATTGGCATGATTTTTGGTGTGTGGGCAGATATTGACCAGTTACAGATCAAGTTCGCGTTTCGTCCCCGTTGACCTATTTTTGACTGTTTTACAGCTCCTGAACATAGAAATTTTCATGAAAAATATAAATTTTCATGACAAATACACATGTACAGACTTTTTTCGCAATGCCTGCAGCTATTGGCCTGATTTTTTATATGTGGGCAGATAATTAATGACCAGTTACAGATTGAGTTCACGTTTTGTCCCAGTTGACCTACTTTTGACCGTTTGACAGTGCCCTAACATAGAAAATTTCATAAAAAAATATAAATTTTCATGATAAGTGCACATGTACGGACTTTTTTGCGCAATGCCTGCAGATACGGGCCTGATTTTTGGTGTGTTGGCAGATATTGACCAATTACAGATCGAGTCCTTGTTTTGTCCCATTTGACCTACTTTTGACCATTTGACTGCTCCTGAACATAGAAAGTTTCATGAAAAATAGAAATTTTCATAACAAATGCATATGTACGGACTTTTTTTCCGCAATGCCTGCAGATACCACCCTGATTTTTTATGTGTGTGGCAGTTAATGACCAGTTACAGATCGAGTTCGCGTTTCGTTCCGGTTGACCTACTTTTGATTGTTTTACGGCTCCTAAACATAGAAAATTTCATGAAAAATAGAAATTTTCATGACAAATGTACATGTACAGCGGTTTTTAGCCCTCAGCTCATAGGCTGATGGGCTATTGTCGTCACCCAAGCTGTCCGTCTGTCTGTCTGTATAGCTGTCCGTCCGGCGTCCGTCTGTCCTGCGTTCTGTTAACTTTTACCTTGTGAGCGGGATATCTCTAAAAGGATTCACCGTTGGAATTTTATTTCATCAGTGACGATGTATATCGATAAAATCTCGGTCAAGTTCGAAGATGGGTGACCTTGACCCATTTTTCTACATTTTAGAGCTGATTATAGAAAAACACGCAGAAGCTTATATTTCAGGAACCATTGTGTGGATTTTCACAAAACTTACTATGGTTATTGGGACTGATGGTCTGTACATGCTGCACTATTTTGGTGGCGCCACCTGCATTTTCTGATTTTTCAATCATTTTTATCGGATTTTTCAATTTTGGCCTTGTGAGCAGGGTATCTCAAAAAGGATTCACCGTTGGAATTTTATTTCATCAGTGAAGATGTACATAAAAAAAATCTTGGTCAAGTGTAAAGATGGGTGACCTTGACCTATTTTCCTTTGTTTTAGAGCTGATTATACAAAAACACTCAGAAGCTTATAGCTCAGGAACCATTGTGTGGATTTTCACAAAACTTACTATGATCCTTTGGAATGATGGTTTGTGCGTGCTGCACAATTTTGGTGGCACCTTCTACAATTTCTGATTTTTTAATGAATTTTTATCGGATTTTTCAATTTTGGCCTTTTGTGCAGGATATCTCCAAAGGTATTTAACACAGGAACTTCATTTCTTCAGTGCTATTGCATGATATTTACAAAATCTTGGTCAAGTTCAAAGATGGGTGATTTTGACCTTCTTTTCAAGGTAACAGAGCTTTGTATGGAAAAAAACTGAGCTTATTTCTCAGGAAGCATTTGGTGGTTTGTTAAGAAACATGGTACATACCTCTAAAATTTAAATTTATAACTGATTATCAGCTTTTGCTAATGTTCTAGTTTCGCAATGCAATGCTTCCAGATACTGGCCTAATGTTTGGTCTGTGGGCGCATAATGACCACTTACAGATCGAGTTCGCGTTTCGTCCCAGTTGACCTATTTTTGACCTTATGACAGATCCTAAACATAGAAAATTTCATGAAAGACAGACATTTTTATGAAAAATGCACATGTATGGTTTTTTTTCACAATGCCGGCAAATACTGGCCTGATTTTTGGTGTGTTGCTTGATAATGACCTGTTACAGATAGAGTTTGCATTTTGCCCTTGTTGACCTACATTTGACCATACGACACCTCATGAACTTAAAAAAAACTTACAAATTTTAACAAATGTTTCTAATTTGCCCCAAGCGGGGGCATTCGTGTCGTTCCGACACATCTAGTTTTTAGCTCAGCTGTAAGCACTGTTGATTTAATTTTCACAGCATATATACATAAGGATTTAATCTTTTAAAACCTGAAATTTCAAAGGAATTGTTTGAAAAGAGTAGCTTTTATTTAAGTTTTCATACACCATGTCAAGTGTTGTTTACATCTGGCCCACCTAGTAATACAGTCTTCACTTGCATTATGTAACCCACCCCAGGCAGCTTGCCTTGGCTTAGCTTGGCCATTACCAGCAGGCTTTCCCTCTGCCCTGCACTCCCCCCCCCCCCCCCCCCTCAGCTGGTGCATAAACTAGATGAATGTTATAATTTTCTGTATTTTAACGGATTTTTTGCTATGCTACATTTTAGATTTTGTATTGTACCACCAGGGTTACAATGATTAAAGTGCACATTTAACTGTGTCCACAAAGAGATGTATTGCAATGAAAGTGTGGATGTTCATCAGAGTGCTCATTAAAGATTTTGATTTGTTTGACTTATAACTCATGGTTGTATCAGTTGTTACATGATACTGGCTAAATAATCAAAATTTATATTGCTGATCCTTTATTTCAGTTCATAAAATTAAACATTCCCAACTCCAGTTTGCTTCTGGTATAATATATTGGGTGTTTTGATCCTTGGATTAATTTTAACACATGTATTAGTTTCATAGTTGAGAATACTTTTCTTTTTTCCTGATACCTTTTCCTGTTAGTGCTGTGGATTTAATTTTCACAGCATGTACACATTAGCATTTCATCTGTTAAAATCTGAAATTTGAAACTAATTGATCAAAAACTGTAGATTTTATTCAAGTTTCCAGGTACCAAGTCTTCATTGTTTACATCAGGTCAGTATAAATGCAATGTACTGGGCAGTTACATAACACCTTCAGGTCTGACCTACTGCCACTGTGAGTGTCTGGGTAAGGCTGGGTCAGGCAGTAATTACCAGAGAGCCTCTCTTTCTCTCTCTCTTTCTCTCTCTCTCTCTCTGGCAGTCCAGCTCTCTCTTTCTTTCTCTCTCTCTATCTCTCTCTCTCTCTCTCTCCTCTGCTTTTTCTCTTTCTCTCTCCATCTTTCACTTTCTCTCTCTCTCTCTCTCTCTCTCTCTCTCTCTCTCTCTCTCACCCTTATTGCCTCCCTTCCTCCCTCCATCCCATTCTGTTGACAGGTACTATAAACTAGATACATTAGCTATAAATGTCGATGCAATTTAGAAATGTGAATCAACTGAAATATTCACAATCACATGTATGTTATACTGTAAATTTATAGTAACATTCGTAAACCTGAATAAAATTATGTAATGGAAAAAAAGGAATTAATGCAAATATTGTTAATTTTTTATTGGCTCAGTAGAATGGGGAAAAAATGGTTTGCTTTGTTTCTCCATCTTTCTGCCTGTTTTAAATATTTAATGTTCATGAATAAACTTTTTTTTTATAAGCACTGTTGAATTAAATTTCATATCCTGTATGTATATGCAAGGGTGTTGTAACTCTCACCATCCCCTTCTTCATCCCACTGAGGCTTTGCTCCTTGGCACTGTGAACAATAGTTTTATGGCTATAGCATAAAATTTAAAGAAAATATGTACAGAGAGACGGAGGCGTTGTAAGTGTGATCATAACACAACACCCCCCACCCCCCATCAAGTCATTGCACCTGTGGAGTGGGGACGTTATGGCAACTGTATACATATCATAAAATTGATAAAAAGGGTTTACCAAATAAATTGGATCTCATCAGACAAATGTGTAAACTGTTGAACTGTCAACAGCTTATCAAAAATGTAACCAATGGAAAGGCATGGTCGGATCTCAAATATTATTTGCAACATTTTCTTCAATCATATAAACCAACCATGGCCCAAATTACCTCTTCCTCTCAAACTTTATCTACATTTCATCATATTTTTAATATTTTAACCTTCTAGGTGGTTCAGTACTGTTGACCATTTGTCCATAGGTACCTATGTACATGCCAGAAATTGTGTCAATATTGTGTAATATGTAGACGTGAGGGTCATCAAAATAATGTACTATGTCAAGACCGATCTTGTCAAGATATCATGTCATACAGTCACAAATTCATAAATCCCCTCATCAGCATAGTTAATCATAACCTTGTATCTGTCAAATTGAAATCTTGCAGTTTTCCATACACTATAGATCCTTCAACAAATAGTCTTATCATCATTATACCACTGCTTAGTATACTGTCATTGCATTCATATTTGCTAAAATAATTGTTTTTTTTCGACCCCTCCCAAATAAATAAAAAATAAACCACTATATTTTACTCCATATTAATCCATCAGTCAGATTATTTCATATATCATTTACTCACATATTACATCATATTCCTTTATAAAAGCCCAACATGACCATGATATTCATAAGCTTTTTCTACTCAATATAGTATAACAATGGTGATACATTTATAGTCCAATCATGATCAGCTGAGCGCCGTAACCCATGGGTCCCTTGTTTAATGGGAAAATGAAAAGTCAAGTTACCAACATCACTGAAAATGTTTATAAATATTCAGCATATTTCACAGCCCTGGAAGTGCTGGCTCAAGCTACTGCACTGAGTGAACTCTTGACTTGCACCTGGCTAGACTGAGTGAACTTTTGACCTGTACCTGGCTGCACTGAGTGAACTCTTGACCTGTTGCATAATCTGACACAGTTGGCAGTCTGCCAAAGCTATAAATAGATTTAGGCTGAACTTTGGGTGCCAAATCTGATGCAGTGGCAGTCTGCCAAAGCTATAAATAGAATGCAGCTACAGCACTGAGTGAACTCTTGACCTGTTGCATAATCTGACACAGTTGGCAGTTTGCCAAAGCTATAAACAGATCCAGACTGAACTTTGGCGCCAAATCTGATACTTTAGACAGTCTGCCAAAGCTATAAATAGAATGCAGCTAATTGAGTGAACTCTTGACCTGTTGCATAATCTGACACAGTTGGCAGTTTGCCAAAGCTATAAATAGATCAAGAATGACCTTTGGCGCCAAATCTGGTACTTTGGGCCGTCTGCCAATGCTATAAATAGAATACAGCTACTGCACTGAGTGAACTCTTGACCTATAACTGGCTGCACTGAGTAAACTCTTGACCTGTTGCCTAATCGGACACAGTTGCCAGTCTGCCAAAGCTATAAACAGATCCAGACTGACCTTTGGCCTGTTGCAATATCTGAAATAGTTGGCAGTCTGCCAAGCTATTTAACCTGAAATCTAAATGTCTAGTGGCATGATGTAATAGATGCTGATAAACTGGTGCCAGGCCAGATGTAACTGCTTCACACAGCTAACATATAAGGTTAAATGACTCCATTCAATCTCCATAATTCAGCCAAAAATCATTCATGTGAAACCATTTAAGACAATTATTATACGAATTATTGTGGGGATGCTTCTTGTAAAATATTAAACAAATTGGCCCCAGTGGCATCAGTCGAAAAACGTTTTGCAGGTTTATAACTCATATAAGAATATACAGCAAAATGGCTAAGTTCAGTTTCCCGTAACTCGGCCAAAATTCACCGAACCAAACCCATTTGAACAAACTTGAATTATCAATATCTAAGAATAATTAATATGCGAGATTTAAGAATTTGGCCCAGTGATTTATGAGAAGAAGATCTTTGGAGCCATAGAGCTAAAATTGGCTGTTATGGCAAATGACTAAATTCAGCTTCCCATAACTTGGCCAAAAGTCACTGAACTGATACTAAGCCAAGCCAAAAGAAGTATACGCTCATCGAGCAACTACAGGTTGCTGCGGATACCATTTGAACAAACTTCAGAAAGCACTACCCTAGGATCATTTCTGTAAGATATTAAACGATTTGGCCATATGGTTTCAGAGAAGAAGTTTTTTGTTGCTCTCAGTATGATACGGCACTGACGACCCCGTAAAAAAAGACCGATGCAGGTACGCCACCAATACCTCAATTTCAGATATGGCTCATTTGACGAACAATTGCGTAAAATATGGTGATGACAGCTCCAGCCGTTTCTGAGATTGTAATTTTAGTATGCTTTTTTTTACAGATGACGAAGTTCAACTTCCTGTAACTCGGCCAAAAATCGCCGAACTTAAACCATTCGAACAAATTTGAGAGAGATTGTTCCAGGAATCATTTCTGTGAAATATTGGACAATTTGGCTGGACAGTTTCGGAGTAGAAAATTTTTAAAGTTTTTTAGCTTTTCCCCTAAAAATCTAAGAAAATGCAGTTAGCCAAAAAATAAGCAAAATCTGATAATGATTTTTAAATGACTAATTGTTTGCATAAAATTTGGTGATGCAAGCTCCTGCCGTTTTCGAGATAGTATGGGTTAACGTACGGACGACAGACGACGGACGACGCCACATAATCTCATAAGCTCACAGGTTCGCTAAAAAGAGCCACAGGGGATATGCAAACATGTAGGGCCCATCTTGGGGCAGTTTTGTCCCTAAAACAATGGTCTACCGAGGACATTTGAGTGGCAGCACGAACCATGTCGTATATACACTTTAAAAGAAACAAATTTTTTTTTGTAATTTTTTACGCCTAACCGGTTACACGTGTCGTACGAATTACGTTGAACAAACCTGAACAGCCGTTGAATATCTTTTAATTTCTCAGAACCACCATCATGTGCACGAAAGATAACCCTGAATTTGGGCAAATCTCTGTTCATTTTTGACCATGCACGTACTAATAAGTCTTCAGCGGTTTTACTTAAATGTGATTAGAGGAAACTCCCAATACATCCTGAGCCAGCCACTGACGTAGAATAGCTGTTGCTCTTTTTTATGCTAAATCGTTCGGAACTATTTCTTGGCCAATTCCCCATTACGATATTTTTAATCATTAAGTTTTAACTCCTGGTTCTTGTGATGTACAGATCAGGCAGACAGACCGGCATGTGTATTCATAACGTCCCGTCACCAGGATTTTGGAAAAAAGGAGGGGGGGGGGGGGAACAACCCAGGAGGACTAATCACAAAGCCTTAAGAAAAGGTCCCCAGGTCCAGAAGAGGGGATTCAAGGCCGCAAAAATTGGTCTGAAACCCTTAAAAAGGTTGCGGAGGTTGAAAAAGGGGCTGGGGTCAGGATCCACTTCTGTATGGTCATTTCTGCTAACAGGAGTAAGTAGGCTACGGGCCGAATCAATGAATACAGGTGTTGGCGGCAACGTACGGTTTCCCGCCACACCATCTGGAATACATAGACTTAGAAATGTTACACATTTTCCAGAAGACTTTGTTTCAAGTATTGGGCCTAATCCTTTTTTTGTCTAATTATGAACTTAGGAGATACACTACAGATTGGAGTATGAATATCATAAAGGCGCGATGCAATAGAAGGGCTGCATGGGAGTGCAAGTATTTGATATTAAAACTCGGTAGGCTCCCAGAAAACGGGAGCTTTGGAATCTCTTACTGGATAATAGCAAGAGCACCGCAAAGCAGAGCATCCCCTCGCATGGGAGCATAATGATATGGGGTGTATTACGAAAGTGTTAAAATGAGGAGGGGAGGCTTTGACGTCAAATTCAATAAGTTGTACGTGTATGGGTGGGTGAGGCATATGTGAAGGAGAAAGCTAAAGATCAAATGATTTGGCTTAAAATTGATCCACAAGCTTTTTCAAGAAGCGGGTGCTGTGGCTATGACCTTTGACCCCGTGACCTCACAATCACAAGGTTTCTTCATCTATGGGTAAGCCATATGTGCGAGATGAAAAGTTTAGGTCAAACGATTTGGCTTAAAATCGATCCACAAGCTTTTTCAAGTAACCTTGTTATTTATACCTTTCTGAAAATGACAGCATATTCTGTTTTTCCTTTCATTTCTATTTTTTTTTTTAAATTGCAATTTTCAGTTCACGAGTCTTTCATGCCTGGCAAATAGGCCTATCTAAAGAAAAACCTTTTTATTTATGATTTAACATCTTAAACTCGTAATCATTTTTTCAAAATGCAAACGACAGTGAAATACCTACCATTTTTATTCGTCCCATACGTACCATTTTAAGCTTCTTCCCAGTGATATGAACATGAATTTGCACAAAACTCGCAATTGCCGTGACTTCCACTACAGAAAAGATAAGAATTTGAATCGCTTGGTAAGCCTATCTATCCTACGAACAACAGGCGAGTCTTAAAATTCTCTATTTTGAACACGTTTAGCGAACACGTTTTGTACATAGTTTCCGCGGAATCCCCCCTCAGCCTGACGTGTTTTCACAAGGGATTCCCCGTCCCCAAGCCTTCCCGACAACATGTCGAGCACGTGTCTGATATGTACAGTTCATTTTATTCAAGATGTTATACTTACAGGAACGTTCAGCTTTAATTTCGGTAGTGGGCATATTAACAATGGTTTAGTTCGTATATTAAATTTTAATATGCAAGTGAAGGCCGCCATTGATTGAAAGTCACTTCCCTCAATATCTATAAAACTAACCATGATTATTGGTCGAACATCTAGGTTTCATGGTCAAAGATTTAATTGAAACCATGTAAACATGCAGTGGTTTAACTGAATTTTGATATTCAAATCTTGGATTCCATTGATGGAACTTCTACTTTCTTCTATATACTCATTGGAAAACATTGGAAACCATTTAATACTGTTGGACAAACATGGAATCTAGACATAAGTTTACATGGTCAAAGAATGTAAAAAGACCATTGGAAAAAATGTCTTATGTTCATATTTTTATATTTTAGAAATGGAAATTACAACAGTCATTGCGGTAAGACCCTGTTTCTCTAGTAAATATGTAAAATATCGTCAGATATATTAGTTAAACCTGAGGTTTCTTGGTCAGAGATTAAATTGAGAAGCTATAGCATTGAGTTGTCGGTGTACAATTTAATCTAGATGTAAGGCGGGATGTACTTTCTATGGCTTATATTAGCATATACTAGCATATATTAATATAGTGCATCATATCATTTATATCACGAATGGTAATGAATACTTCCTGTGTTTTATTACGGGTTCAGTTCCCTAATAAAATATATCTCCTTAACCTGGATAGTATATATTTAGAGTATGTCCACAGAGAGATAAATGTATCAGACAAAATTATTATAATATTATTCTACATTATTGTTTCTGGGTGACAACCCAACATGAGGATGCAAGCAGTTTCGCTTTCTGTATGGAATTCATTTAATTTATAATAAACACATATTGTATACAGGGACCAGTTCAGATCCACAGGAATAAATATGCCTCGGCGTTCATTCTTATGTAAAATATCACCTCATTCGCTTTACATTCAAATTTGAATATTTATAAACCCTTTTTTTTCTTAACACTTCCAGTTGGGTTTGAATATCCAACCTTAATATGTCATCACGCCTTTAAGTCCATGTTTCCAAGTCCAGTACGTAGTTCTAGTTAACCAGGATATTTAATAGAAGCAAAAGAATCATTATAAAAATGTGTATATATCGTGAATATGATTGGGACCATGATATCTAATTGAAACCAAATTCCGAAATTCATGGTATACGGAGATGAAAGGTAGTTTTACTTAATTGTCTCATTTTCGCCTCTTTTTTACGCCTGGCATTATAGTACCGATGATGTAAAATACCCTGCTTGTATAGATGATCGTAATATAAGCTATACCATATTTGGAGTCCAAGGTGGACAAACATTAATCGAGTCTTAGTGGTGAGAATGTATTGTATTTATAATACCTATATCTTGATATGGCTTTAGCGGTCTTGCGTTTTGGTATTTGACCGACAGATTAGGGTATATAATAAACTACATTATATACCCTTCACTGTATGATTAAACTTCTTCATTTCTCAACACTGATGAATATTGATTCTGGCCTGCCTGATCCGATATAATTTGATGGGATCTGGCAAAACATTCTTATTAAACGAAAAAAAGTGGCTCCATATAGATAAAAATTACTGATAGTGGGCGAGCTACTCTTCTCCTGGTCTTGAGATACGTTACTGATTCTATTCAGGGTCTATGTCCAATGCCTCAAACATCAAGTCAGGTGATCACACTAGCGGTTGTGTCAGGTTAAAATTATCCTGTCATCTTTACCTATCCTGCCTACTTATGTTACAAAGTGCAGGCATCTAGTGCTATACAATATGCACAAAAGCTAACAATTTGCAAACATGATCTTTTGAAAACTATAATTATGCGAGTTATGAACTTAGTTTTCAAGCATAATTATTTTTAATATTTACACAGACGTTTCAATAATGAATTTTCTATTTGTATATGAAGGAAATAATTTTTGTTTTCGTCTTAGGAAAATCTGTTACCAGGAGGGCCTCCTGGTCGAAAATATCCTGTTTCTTCGGATTTCTTCCCGGTTGAAAATGGAACTGTGCATACATGATTAAATGACATGTAATTTGATCTAGTTTTAGAATATTTCAACTAAGGTTGTATATATGTACGGGGTGGTGATCACCACGGAAATAATAACATATAACCTGTCGTGAAGACATCAGAGCGAAGCCTTGGGGCAGTATTGGGGTTTAACCGTGTGCCACGGGTCCGAAAACAATTGCCCCAGCCACTGGCTATGTCCTAGTTAATTCATATGATCAAATTTTATAACAGAAAATTTTCAGAAATGCATTAGTAACACCTTCATTTGTTTACTAAATACTAAAATACACTTAAAATCTTATTTACAGGGTTTAGTTTTAACCATTTACCCAGAAAACCTAAGCCATGATATAATGTGCGAGTTCTTTTGATAATGCGACATTTTTTTAATTTTTTTTCCGATGGTCATTTAACAATCTTGGCCATGAAAACCTAGGATAATGACTAGGTACCATGGTTTCCTACTGAAATATTGTAGAGAGAGGTTTAATCAATTGGGACTCTAATTTGCATGTTAAATTTTTAAAAACACGGGCTACACTTGTTAACATGGTTTCATTTAAAGCTTTGACCATGAAAACCCGGGTCTAGATACACAATGTTTGTCTAATAACCATGGCGAGTTCTTGACATATTAAAGGAATTAGAATCTTCAACAATGGCGCGCCTAATTTGCATATTAACATGTGAAATACTTACTAAACCGTTGTAAGTATGGTTTCATTTGAATCTTTGATCATAAAAACCTAGGTCTAGTTAACCTGCTTGACAAGATATCATGGTTAGTTCTTGAGATATCGAAGAAAGTAGACATTTTATTCATGGCGGCCCTAATTTGCATTTTAAAAATTTAAATAAGAAATAAATCATTGGTAATTTATTTAATTTTGATCTTTGGCCATGAAACCTAGGTCTAGACTAAATGTTCGACCAGTTATATTGGTTATTTCTAGAGATAACATAAAGGTAGACTTTTTATCAGAAGCGGCCTCAATTTGCATATTAAAACTTAAAATTAAAAAAAAAAATCTTTGTTGCAATTCTCTATTTGAATTTGTGACCATGAAAACCTAGGTCAAGACACAGAGTTTGACCAATTAACATTGTTAGTTTTTAAGATATTGAGTAAAACAGAATTTTCGTCAATGGCGGCCCTAATTTGCATATTACAAACATCATACTACGAACACATGGTCTTGAGGAAAACCAAACTCAGAATGATCAGTAGACCCCTACAATCTCAAATCTATCAAACTAGGGATCCAGGGATCTCGACGCTCAGCTAAATTTGTCTATAATGATATTTGTAAAGAAATTTTTCGGGGGCTGGACTTAATACCGAAATAACACTGAAATAACAACGAAATACACTGAAATAGCACCGAAATAAACTTAAATTACACTGAAATAATTATCAATACCACCAGTATATATGATCAATACACAATATATATATATATATATATATATATATATATATATATAAACATATGTATATATATATACCTTATAAATATATAATATATATGCATATAAATGTATAATGTGGAAAGAACTGTACAGAGCAGTGTATAAAATGCTCCCAGTGTCTAAACTGGTCCATACAGAACGTATTGCACTGAATACCTCTGGACTGAGGTCAGGCAGGTGTGAGGTTTTTTTGTAAGAACTGCTCATTTAAGGACAACCAGTGTGATTTTGAACAAGCACTGAATATACACTGGGTAAAAAAATTGCAATAATGGCACATTATACCTGGCATAGATGTTTCAGCTCAGCTGTAAAGTACAATTTCGGTGTATTTCAGTGTATCTGGTGTTTTTCGGTATTTAGTGATATCCTTTTTCAGTAGGACAGTCCTGTGACCTTAACCAATGACCAAAAATTGAGATCTTATTATCCTCGACCTTGCAGCAATTAGATTACTGTAACGATCTTTAAACAAAAAAGTGGGTCCAGTGACCTGGACCTCTGACCAGGTGAGCTCAAAATCCACATACTTCCTCACTTTGGGCAAGTAAGCCAAGTGTGAAAGATGGAAAACTT
The DNA here is from genome assembly GCA_026874595.1 of Sipunculus nudus. Taxonomy (NCBI): domain Eukaryota; kingdom Metazoa; phylum Annelida; class Sipuncula; order Golfingiida; family Sipunculidae; genus Sipunculus; species Sipunculus nudus. The sequence continues at coordinate 39,525,883 of CM049308.1, read as the reverse complement.
GGGATGAAAAGTTTGATTTACATTGCATCCACAATCTTTTTACAGATGTGGTGGGTCATTAATAAATCAAATTTGAATCCAATCCGTCTATCCAAAGCAGAATTATCATCCATAAACTAATTTGTGAATGGATGGTCCCTGTGACCTTGACCCCAAGATCCAATAGAATCTTCCCCTGTTGGCAGGTGAGCAATATCTGGAAGATGGAAAGTTTGTGATAAAAATTTTGGCTTGAAATGCATACACATCCTTTTTTTAAAGAAATGTCCTGTAACCTTGACCTTTGACTCTTACTTTAGTGGTGATCCATATTTAATTTAAGTTTCAAACCAATATATCAAACTAAACCGGAGTTTTCATCTGAAAATGGCTCCTGTGACCTTGACTTTTGACCTTGTGACCCTAAAATCATTTTCTGCTCTACCCATACTGGCAAGTCAGCTAAATGCGCTGGATGGAAAGTTTGGGACGAAAAGCTTGGCTTAAATGCAGCCCATAATCTTTTTAAATAAGCGAGTCCTGTGACCTTGACCTTATTACTCAATAATCATACAGTTTCTTGCTTTAGTGATGGGCTATATATAAGTTAAGTTAAAAATCCATGTGAAAATCCAACCTGAGAAATTATCTAAAAACAATTTGTATGGATGGACGGATGGACAGACAGACGATCAGACTAACAGGGTGTTTACTATAGGGCATCCACTTGTGACCAATAAACACACCAGGTTTTAGGACACTAGGTGTAATCAAAGCTGAGAAACTGACAATTTTTGTCAATTTATAGTAAAAAAAAAAAAAAAAAATACAGATGGTGCCGCCACTTTTCGGAAACTGACAAAACTAGTCATGGTCAATATTCAAGGCAAGATCCATGACAATCCATGCATTAATTATCAAGATGTTGGAGGTTTTGTATCATTTTTTTATTACTCTGGGGGTACTTTCAAGCCCCATAGCTCGGAGAATATAGGTCGCAGTGACATTATTTCAGGTTTGTAGATTTTTGAATGACCTCCCTGGATGTTCACGTAGAAGTTTCTAGGACCAGCAGTTACGATGTGTGCCCTGCTTACGCACGACCGGACGGACAAAGCACCATTCCTATACCTCAATTGACTAAGTCAGCTTAGCTAAAAACCTAGCACTATAGACAATTCATATATACCTGGTGGCAACTCGACTGGCGGCCACAAGCAGACGTCTTTGACCTCCATAAGAAGACGTTTCCGTGTGCATGGAAAAGGGACACATGATTAACACTTGTGCGTTGAAAATCCTTTTTGGTCGTAAGAGACCAATTTTGAGGCCTAGAACGTTCGCCCTCACCCCAAACCTTTTCCGGAAATGGGGACCTTGTATTAGGTTTTGTCTTTAATCCTCCTTGGTTGAACCCCTCCTTTTCGTAAAGCGAGCCAGAGTCATGTGTTTTTCACCTTGACTGACTACACACCTTTGTCAAATGTCAGCCCAAACATGCAAAATCCGTCACTGAGAGCAAGGTTATTTATATGCACGGAAGTCCTTAAATCGGCTTAATTCTGGGCTTGAGGTGACCAAAAAAGAAAATCCGGTCTTTGCCGAAGGCAGTTCGGCTGTTTTCGGTGATAGCCTCCGCTCATATAAGGAAACACGCAAAAATCACCCAAAATGATGTGTACATTAAAACATTATTTATTCTAATATCGACCATGTCACTTAGGGAACAATAACCTTTAAAATGAGGTATAGCACAGTATCATACGCAACGCGGTTTCAGGGAACATTGCGAACACGGGTGGACCGAATTCCTTTTATAAGTATTAGATGCCTGCGTAAAATTGCAAGTTTGTATACGGAGTAATTCCTGCCGATCCCCTTTTTTATATATATATATGAAGTGATGTCAGCTGGGATGGATTGTTGTGCTTCATAATTGATCGAATATGTGAACAGCCTTAAAACAGCCATAAAACAGAATCGCTCCTTAACTACAAACAAACCAGCTTCCAAACGAAACGCTTTATTCATATAGGCTAGAAATAAAAAAATTGAAATGATAAATATAATTGATACACAGTGATATATTATTATAACACAGGCTACTGCAACGTAAACTAATAAAGCAAACAAAGGGCATCTGGGGTAATCAGAACAAAGGTTGAATGTATGGTGCTTACAAAAGACTGTTTAGTTTTATACTATTAATAAAATATCCAGTTCTAGAACAGATGAAAACGTATCACCAAGGCACGTCGTATGATGCCAACGGTATCGCCTAAGGAATTAACTAACCTGATGATGCGCATCATATATGCCAGTGTGCAACAAACGTACTTATAATAAAAAACTTTGTGCAAAATGCAAACGCATAAAACAGAAAATATAGTTGTTAGTGTAGAAGATTCTCCTGCAGAAATGCTTCACTGAGACTAAGCAGATCAGCTAGAGCAAACTTATGCAACAAAGATGATGCACAACGGTTGTCATGGCGATTTAATGAAACCATCTTCACATTCTGTACTGGACGAAACAATTGCACCAGGTAATTAGCACATCACAGCTACCTGTCCATTCACAGCCTTAACGTATCGACCGTTTTTCAAGCAATGTACGCAAACAAGATATGAACTGATAAATAATGATGCTAAAATACTAAACCTAACCCCTGTTGACCACCATGTTGATTTCAGAACGGCAGGAGGGGTCTTTTTAAATGAATTGCTAAACAAAAATGTTGATTCAGTTTCGTGAAACACAGAAGATTTATCATGATGGCGCCCACGTGTACCCTGGCTTTGTTTGAGGATCCAAGCCAAGCTGTTTGATGGGCATTATATTGCCGAATAAGTCATCTTCGTCTTCATTTTTCTCACTTATGTCTTCAAACTCGTCAGAGTAATTTTGATCCAACTGACTAGAGTTATCATCATAATCTTCTCGGTTCACTAAATCGGAGTCTGATGGGAGATAAGAACTGACTGAGTCTGTACGTACAGAAGCTAGCTTCTCCTTCATTTTCTTAGGACTTGATTTGGGTCTCTTGTAAAAATGGTCTGAGCTGTTAAAACTTTGAGATTCCACGGACTTATTATAGGACTGACTCGCTCTAGGTTCAGGACTGGTTGGTAGGCTGGACTCTTTCGCAAATGGAATTTTAAATGGATTGCGTTTTTTAGCAACTGGTGAATTTAAAGATGTAACTGGAGAATGAATTCCAGAATGTTTACTGTTATTCTGCCGTGCAGGAGATTCTCCGGACCCAGCAGAAGATACATGAGACCTTGCAGACTTGAAACTCTGGACATCATCCTCCTTGGTCTCGGGATATGTACTTTCTGGCTTTGGTATACCTGGGTCTCCACTCGAGTTCCCTAAAGTATCCTTTTGCTCATCATTGTCAAAATCATCTGGATATTCAGCACTATCTCCGACCATACTTTCATAGGAGTGAGATATCAACACATCCTCTGGTAGCTTTGGTACTGATAGCACCTTCGTTCTTCCGAACGGGCTTTTGATTCCTTCTGCATCTGATTCAACATCTGTGTCGTCTTTGGCTTCTTCTTCTCCATTTACCGCTCTGGGAAGATGGACCTCAATGCTTCTCGGACCATTTGAAGTACGTGCAGAGCTCCCCTCAAACTCTTCATCTTCATACATTGTCCTTTCTCTTTCAATTCCAAAAGGCGCAACAGTTGCTTTTGGTTCCTTCACATATGCCTCAACCTGTTCGTGATCTTCATTTGCCTTGACGATGTGACGTGGTGTGGGCACTGGTTTTCTGTGCTTTGGGCTGCTGGTATTGGATTGTGGGAGATTTTTCACATGGTCTACTATGTGGGTTGCGGCAAGTTCCCCATTGCTGCTTGTGTATTTACCAGAAGACATATATTTCTTTGGCTGCCTAGAACGCCAACTTTCCTTTCTCTTTTGCTCTTTTTCTTCCATTGTCTGCAGAAGCCCTGGATTGCCCTTAGCAAGTCGCAGTCTTTGTGTAGTTGTCAAGCCATATTCCAACTTTGTTTTTTGGCTGCTGTGAAGTGGACTTTGTCGAAGCCAACTTTTGCTACTTGGGGTGGGTGACACACAACGTTTATGACTTTCAGGGGATTTAGCTCTCTTTTTCGGTGTAGCAAGTCTAGTCAGAAATTCTGCTTCCGTTTCTGGTTCTATTTTGTCATTCTTGGTCTTCTGTCTAGGAGAAGTGGATGAAGATTTTACTTTAGACATGGCTGCTGTCTGCTTTGATGATGGTTGTGTCACAGATAATCCCTGTAGTGATAAGATTTCTGTCAATAAAGCATTTAACAATGGAAGGTGATTCCCAGAGGCTATTTTTGAAATATTGCGCTTTTGGAAATTTGCATTAGATCTAGAGGCTGCTGAACCATCTCCCTGCTGAAGTGATTGCTTTTTCATCAAGTTGTATAAAGCATCAGCCATGGCAGATTTTTGGTAAGCTACAGGTTCTTCCAAGATATCCTCCTCTCTTATGGTATCGCTACAGGATTCTGTGTCAGAGTCTTCCTTGAGTTCATACTTGGACGTAGCTTGTGCAACACCTAAATGTACTGGGTTTGCTGCATAGGTTGTGAACATTGTGGACTCTGTCTCACTGTTGAAATATAATGGTGGTGGACACTCAGTGTTTGTAATATACAAATCATCTAGTTCATCCTGTATGTTCAAGCCGACCCCTTTGGGTTTAAATTTTTGTTTCCTTTTTAACTTGGTCTGTGTAGCTGCTGTGTCCTGTAATATTTTATCATTTTGTATTTCAACATCTCTGAACTGTCGAGACACCGCAGCTTGCACATACTTTTCAGTAGATGCTGGGTCACTTTTCACAAGATCCTCAGCAATTTTCCTCTCTGAAGTATCAACTGCACCTGCAGCAGTCTGTAGCTGGGTGACCCCATCTGGTATATGAGGAATTAACCCCTGTCCAAGACTAAGGAGTCTATATCCTAAAGTTACATGTCCGATCTCAATCCCCATGAGATTGTAAATCTTAAAAACACCTTCATCCCCATGTACAGATGGTACAGATAATCCAAAATTACTGATATCATCATAAACTGCTTGCATCAGCTTATCCAAGAGAACAGTACATGACCCAAGCAACTTAGGCACTTCTGAATATGTATCTATGATCATGACGTAGAGTGGTGTGTCTGAAAGGTGCTGCATCAGGTGATCTGCGCTCAGTTTCAGCAGACATGATTTGCCTTTCTTCACCTGATAATATCCATTCTTGTCCTTAAGTTCAGGAATCTGGGCAGGTACCACTTTATGAGTTTCCAAAGCCAGCTTAGTTTTTATAGTATTTGCAAGATCATGTTCCACATGGTAGATGATAACGGATGGGTAATCAAGCAAACGGAAGGCAACAGCAGGAAAACGGCAGGTAATGGAATGCAGCATCAACTGGTCTACCACCAGCTCCAAAGAAAACAGGGATTCCTGCTCCAGACTTGACTTGTGGTGTTGACCAGACATCTTTAGTTCTCTGTAAAAAATAAAACATGAAATTCTCATATAAATATACTAGTTATACAAATAATATGTTAAATAATGATGTTATATGCCTTGATATAAAGCTATTTTATCCTTTTCTATATGAATACTGTTCTATGTCAACCCAAGATCATTAATTATTACAATGAATTAACCAAGAAAAGTAACAAAGTAAACAAAATATAACACTAAAAGCAATTTTAGTGCCCATGCTTAAGAAACAGTTTGTGAAATGTGGGTCAACAAAGACTTTAAAAGATATACATGTACATTTGACATACAATCTATGGAGAAAACTCCAAAAGCGTCAAATATTCAGGAGGGATTGAACAGTTGTGACACTTAGTTAAACAAAATGCAAAAAGAAGTCGACACATTTGATGGGCTTGAGAGCATAACACAAACCACTAGGACACCCAGCATGACTTGCTATGACTTTTTCATTCATGATTCACACCAGGGACTGTAAGCATTTGAACTTAATGCTCTACCATCAGAACCACACAAAGATGTGTTGAAGAAGGTAGAGCAATGGGGCTATTTCCATTTATTCCTACAAAAGTGAACAATCGGCCTCATGGTCTATTTATATATCAAGATCTGTGCACATTAAGATGGCTAAATATCAATGTTTATTTATTTAATGAAAGAAAGTAAGAAGCAGATAAATAAATAAGCAGCAAAATCAAGTTACGACTGGATATAACCCTTGTCTGTACATGGACCTTAATATCCTATGATATTTCTCTGATGGATGGACAAGATGATCCATAGGCCAAACGCAAGTCCATTGTAGACACTATTGCAATGCTTTTGTAATGATAGGTCCAGCGGACACAGCCGAGATGACAGATGCATCATCTGTTGGACCCTGTGTATTGGTTTGCTTTGCCACTGTCAATGGTGCATGTACCGTTATTACATTTTAACTGAGGATTAATATCATCTCATGGGCCACCAGCTGGCACACAGGGCACACAAGTGCTGGGCCTGTCATCTCAGCGGAGGGCCCTCTACCCAGCGTTTGCGACTAACACAGGCCCGCCGGCCCGTGGCTTGTTAAAATGTCTTCGGGCCGGCAGTTCAAGAGCATATCAGGCCCGGTTGGCTTGCTAGAATTTTGTTTGCAAAATACCCAAGTCTATTATTATCATTCCCTGCCGTGTTGTTCGTCCGCTTCATTCACTTCCTTTTTTGGGAATGTTCCAGAAAAGTTTCTCAGTTTCCCCGGTTATATAGTAGTGAATGCGTCGCCTTTTAAGGAGAGCGATTTCTGGGACCCCCCCCCCCCCAACCGTAAATAACAGTACGATACACATATTATAAACGTGGGTGCGTGACAAAAGCTCACGGCATTCGGTCAATTCTCATGTGAGCTACCTTCATTGAACCATGTGGTCACCAGTTTCCCAGAAAACTAATCCCTGTTGACACTTGACCCACACACCCGTTGGCTGACAATGTGACACAAATGCGCTACCCGCCTAGTGCATGTCAAATGGAATTTCATAAAATAATGAAATAAGTTAGGGAAAATATAATTTATGAGGTGCATTAGCAGGTCAGTTAATATTAAATTGGAATATCAGATCATAAAGTGTAGTTGGAGAGACAGAGTTAATAATATTTGGTAAAGTTGTCATCTGTTGTTGTCATCCTGTTTGTTTACATCGGTGCCGACGACGCTGGTGGATTATCTCATAGTATATTGTATATTATGTAAATAAATGGACTTACTGTACCATGATTTATTATAATTAGATGACAGAAAGTTCTAGAGAATTCAGGTAATGTGTAATTTCCAAAAGGGATAAATTCTAGAAAATCCTGTAGGTGCTAGTCTTGACAAGAATCGACTTGATTATTCTAGAGACTTCTAGAAGTTTCTGTTACCCAGGTATAAATAGGGCGGTGTCAAGAAAGGAGAGGGGGAATGAATTTGGAAGCTATCGTCAACTGGTGACGGGTCGTTATATAGTTGAACACCGAGCGGGGTGTGTTATAAATTCTGCGAGGACAGTATTAGTCCTGGAGAGAATATACATAGTTGCAGCCGATCAGGGCTTTAGAAGATATACGTGATTGGTATTTGTTGAAGACGTTATTGTGAGATTGGAGCCAGTCAACGATGAAGGTGGCCAATTGTTGGATGTTACCGGAATAAACCGTGTTCTTCAGTTCAGACAACGAGTGGTATTTTGGACTTTTCTGTGTGAAAGAACTCGGGAATATATGTCCGCTGCGTGTGTGGTGTGACACAATGCATCGACATCATTCGACCGATGCGTCCATTGGTTGACCTCGACTTTATTTGAATAGATGTCATCTGATGAAAATGTTGTGCTTTTGCACAGACAAAATTTTTTTTTCACCAAAATGAATCAGAGAGCAAAATTCATTAATCCTGTCGTATGTACTTTCGTTGTACCAGTTTTTACTGTTTTGAACATATAAATCATAACCAGGTCTAAGCAAATACGGGCGATGTCAATCTTTGACATCGTCAGTGACAATACAACATTACAAGTCCGTCAAATTCCCGTTTTCATTAATTTTTCTGAAAAATGAGGTGAAAAAAATAAAAAATACATTATGTACTCTCTTGCCCTCTATATCCTGTTATCTGTTTCGCTTTCCCGGGCATTTCGTCCTGTTGCAAGTGATGAAACGCTCACATAGGCATACATGCCTGCGGTATACCGAGTGCGGGTTCAAGACTGAAATGTGTGGGGCGGGCTGCATAAATTCTTATGCAGGATCTTGCGTGCCAAAAAGTTGTTTTATGCAATGCATTACTCCAATAGTTCCAACTAGTAACAGCCTGTTATACATAAATTACATTTCTCCAAGTTAGTTTGTATATATGTGACCGTAAATAAATGTATTTTGGTAAGTCGTAATTCTTAAAAACATGTAATTGTATGACACTGCATCCCCTTACCAGTGCAAAAACGGGAAAAGTCATACCATGAGAAAAACCTGATAACCCTATCTACTGACAAAAGATGGTCATTCATTATAAATATAAGAACATAAATCATAATTTTTTTTTAGTTGGCTACCTTTTAGGTGGTCCCTTATGTTTATTTGTGGGTTGAATGCTGGCTGACTTTTTGGTAAAAATGTGGGGCGGGTTAGGGCAGAGAGCTTAATGTGCGGGGCGGATGTGCGTTGATTTATTCTTTATAGGTGTGGGGCGGTGCGGGGCGGGTTTCACAATGCGGGGCAGGGCGGTTGCAGTCTGAAAGTTTCTTTTGTGGGGCGGTTGCGGGCTCAAAATTCCGGCCAGCAGGGCTCTAATATGTTCCCATGAAAAAGTCCCGCCCACTTGCCAGCAAAAAAAAAAAAAACGTGTTTATGTTTCGAATTATATTAGGAAAGTTATCAGTTATTTTATAAAAATATTAAAAAAAAAACAGCCCATACAATTAACCTATCAAATGAACTTGTCATATTTCTATTAAGCAGATTGAGTGACGCATTGTATAGGGTTTAATCATGCACGCTGTCGCACACCATGTTGTTAAAGTCATATTATTAATAAATGATTTTTCCAACTGTCGTTCACAGCATAAATATAAAAAAAATTATATACATTTTTGTTGAAAATGCAAAAATTTATAAAAGAAATGCGACAGAAATATAGTATTCAGTGTATTCCATGCAAAGTGAACTCGTGTGTCTTTTAGGTATCCAAAGTGGCCCACGTATTAATAACTGCATCTCTGCATATTTTTAATAATAACTGTACATACTGCAGATGCATTACGTTATCATTTCATCCTCACAACAAGGAATAGACTTGCAATTTAGTCTTTATTCCATTAGGTCTTTATTGTATTTTAGGTCAGTATGAACTGTTTATCCACCTTGCTGAAAGTTTGGCCTTTTAATGCTCCACCCTACAACACCACTTTTCCCACGAAATGTAACTAAAAATATCGTAATAAAAAACAGGTGGACACAAGGGAATGGAACAAATTATGTACTATAGTAGTCAAAAGGACTAAAAATTCATGAACAGACTATTGAAATTTTATTTTGTTCATCAATTTTTACTATTTGCTAATCAATTTAAAAAATTAATTCGATCCTGGAGTCAATGTCTTTCCATCCAGTCAGGTGGTTCCATACAAGTCATGGTATTAGTGTCAACCATTGCGGGACTCTTTACATGATCATCGGTCATTTACCAGGCCATGAATTTTACACTGTAATAAATGACATTTAAGTACAGCCCTTTTCCCCAGGCAAACTTAACTAGTTCATTACGTGCTTGGCTAATTATTCATTTTCTCCCAGTATGTTTCCTGAGCTATAGCTTTTTATCAATATATCTTAAGTTTATCATCCATACAGTAAAACAGCTGTCGTATTCGTTGGAAAAGAAAATAATTTAAGATGTTTTTCCTTAAGCCTTTGCATTCAAGAAGTTCAATCATGTCATGCTGAAATTTTGTCATGATCAGTTAAAAATACTGATTACCCTGGTCAAATTAAATGTGGACAGCTCTTTTGTCCTTTGCCATAGTATAAATAAATCAATATAAATCATTTGCTGTTATAGGACTTGATGTTATATATTTCTCATGAAACCTTTGTGATCAGATCCAATGTAACTTATCACAATGCAGGAAACCTTTTGTACATTATAAGATCTTCTATGTTTGTAACCTATCACAATGTGACTTTTAAATATAGTATATATACTCTATATAGTATGCACCCTGATTTATACACATTTTTTGTTTATATTGAGATCATATAAAAATTCTTTACCAAAATAAATGTTGGGCCTGTAACACTTGAACTGGGCCTGCAACTTTAGGACAATACAGGCCCGTCTGGCCTGTACCATCCAATGCTAAGTCACAAACACTGCCTCTACCTATTTATTACAAAATAGTTGCAATAGACAGGTGTCTTCAATAAATTTACAGTTGTCCCATGAACTGTAATGTCTGTCAAGCGGAGATGAATCATTAATTGAAGATCCATGTATTGACTTTACTATACTCAAGTCCACTATCTCTGTCCACCTGTTTTTTGCGATAATTTTTTATAAATTAACTGAAGCTTAATGATAATTGTGATAATTATCTAAGAGCAAAAATAATATTCTCAACATATATGGATTCCATATGATCAAATCAGAAAGTAATATGACTGAACAGAGGTACAGTATTGCCCCATATTAGTGACGACCCAGCTGACAATCTTTAACTGCATTCATTACATTTGATGAGTCATTGAGATGACCTCACAATAGTATTGGTAAGTGTCACTTTTGTTTTGAAACAGATGGAGCCATTTGAAATTACCCCACAGTATATGCAGCCCTTTCTAGACAGGTCAACATCGTCCTGGCATTGCAAAGTAACTATATTTATTTCTTACTTATATGTATAATCATAAATCTCCTCATTACCTAGCTCCTGTAATAAAAGCTAATGTGCTTGACAAAATATATTTGAGAAAAAAAAATCACAAAAAATTAGGTGGACAGGGGTGTTGGAACAGAGCATAGTCGAAAAAATTAGCTTGTAGAAATAGTTGTATTTTTTTTTAAATATTAATAGTATAAAATAATAATTAATACATGGCCGTCCTACCTGTTGGGGGGGGGGCAATTTCTATAATCGTTCCATTAACTGTCTTGCAGCACTTCAATTTTTTTATATTTATATACAAATCGCACTGTTACTAATGTAACATGACTACTCCGGTTGCACCCACCTGTCCCTGGCGGATCTGTCACTGTCTAGCAACAACACGGCATGCCCAGGCGTGTCTCTGTTTATGTTTCACCGGCAGGCTCCGCAGTGTTTATACTAATATAATTAATACTTCATTAAAGTTCAGTCCCATGAAATGGGAAACGGAAATGACAATTGCTTTTCTTCAATATGTTTCTGTAGAGTTGAAGAAAAAGTGTATTATATCATTCCCCTAACTAAAATCCTCTCTTGCTTTCCGCCGCGCCAGTTCAAATTGTTTACACCTGAGGTCAAGGCCATTGACATTATGTCCACATATTTAGGGAGGGTATAATTCGCTGATCAGCGCGCTGATCAGCGGTCTGCAGTATAAAACGCTGATCAGCGCGCTGATCAGCGACCTTTCATTTAAAGCATTAATTTCAGGCATATTAGACCCCATAAAGCAACATTCGACTAGTTTGTGATTAAATATGATTAAAAGCACCTAATCTATCAATATTTCGTATTATCAAACATATGCATCTATTTTTATTGTGTTAATTATTATACATGAAACGCAACCTACCTGCCAGTGACTATTTCGCTGATCAGCAGCGCTGATCGTCGACCTTTCAATCCAAGCATTAATTTAAGGAAAATTAGCCCCAATATAACAATCTCCGACTCTTATGTGATTAAGTGTGATCTGAAGACACATGCTCTATAAGTATTTCGTATTTACAAACACATGAATACATTTTTAATGTATTACTTATTATGCATGAAACCTTGCTACCACCTATTATTTCGCTGATCAGCAAACTGCACAATCGCTTGACGATGATAAAGTGCTCATCGGCAACGATTTACGTATTTCTTGACTAAGATACCTGTCATAGTAATTCTCTATAATGGTGACATAGAGGACTCTCAGTTGTTTTACTTATTTCCTGTGAAAACGGAATGATTGCCAATACATCGTACCATATACAATTTACAAATATCCGTTCCCCACCGACCACTCGGAGATATTGCTGACAGTAGGGGGCGCTGCACTATACTTCTTTCCCCAAGAGCCAGTGCATTTATTTAGTTTTCCACAAAAGAATAGTAAATTTTTTTCGCACAAATGAAAACTGACAGACCATTTCACAAGCCACTCATCAGTGTCTCAAATAGAATGAGCGAAGATTTATTTAAAGTATCACAGAAAATATATTGCAGTATAAAAAAAGCACACGCATGACTTACAAAAAAGCATTCTGTGAAATGCCAATACAAATTGAAACTATGAAAAGGAGAAAGACGATTATAATTAATTCAAAATTAAGTTTTAAGCAACAAATGGCATACTTGATTACCAATGCCAACTCCATATATTATATATATAATTTTAAATTATATATATATATAATCTGTCATTTTGCTTTCGGGATTTAATTTCAGTACCATATTTTCTGCTTAATTTGCGCTTATTTATTTAGCGAATTAATACCTTATATGCTCAAAATTTATACTTTATGGTTAAAAAGGTCATTAAAAATTACCTGTCCCTTGCCATAATAAAAGACTGATATCCTCTTATATTTTATTAAGAATGGTACGTATATAGCCCGAGGATTTTTTCACTCTTCATGTTTAATATAATCGTTCCTTAAAAACTTCAACAAATTTCTTTACATCTCTCTTATTTTCCCACTCTTTTGCGTTTAAAATGTGGGTCGCCAGAACCTTTTTTTCAACGTCGTTATATAGACGATTTAATCGCCATGACACGATGTTGATAGACTTACTCCTGTTTGTATCACACACACACACACACACACACACACACACACACACATATATATATATATATATATATATAAACATATATAAAAGTTGAAATAACGTCACAAAATGACTCCATAAAACCATCATTATCGGTATGTATTTTTTTCATTTACAACAGGAAGTTTCCATAATTGTGTAAAAATGTCCGTATATTTATTGCTCTAACACCGTTACTTATATATTACTCTAAAATGATTGGTAGGAATGCTTTTCATTGTTTTGGGTTACAGCTCACACTATCAACACATGAATTTACTGAGTACTAGAAAGGTTGTAGGAGTAATTAATCTTTTTTAATGAATATCATATCTTGTTTTCAAAACCATTGTAAATCATCACTGTTATTTTTAACTTTAAACGGAACTGAATGTTGATGAACGATGTTGAAACAAAAAAAAAAAAAAAGGATAGATGTAACATCTAAATTCTACAAACTGGCACTGTTATTCAGAATTTCATCGATTTTATAGGGATCAATGTGATATGTACTTTTAAAAATTGAACTTTTAAAATATTTATTATAAAAGAAGTCTGCATGCTTTAAGTTATAATTTTGCCAATGATTTCATTTATATTAATTCAACACTGTTATCCTTCTTCAACACCGTTATATATTGAAAATATTCATTTATTTAAGAAGAAAAAAATGACTTATTATATGACATTTTAGAAAATATTTTTATCACCAACAGTTTTATTGACCGAGAAAGATTGCTATATTTTCCTTCTATTTATTGCATTATACCTTCTGTGGTTTGCAGTTGTATTTTGTTTCTGGATATAAACGTAACACATACAATTAAAAATACGCAATTTCCAAGGTTAAAATATATTTTTTTATTATAAAGTACATTGCACAAGTGTACCCTTCTTATTTTCTCAATTAATTATGTGGGACCGTGAAATTCGCATGAAAATACTAGTCTCCAGCTCAATCTTTCATAAATATAATTTCTAACCATTGCTTTAAGTCTGAAACGGTGTTGAAATTGATAATACACTTATGCATTAAATTATCCAAAACTACAACTTTTCATGTAACAGCCTGCTCTGCTATGGTAGACTCTATAAAATAAATATTAAGGTGTTATTTTTCAGATGCTGTACCTGTTGAAACCTATAGTTTTTCTTAGAAAGACCCTTTCATTTAATTGTAAATCCTATTACGGTTTCTTATTGGAAACAGATTAAATATGTCTTCATCTTAACAATTAAGTAAAATGCGCTCTCACTTTTGTCTGATAAAAATACATGTTGTTTTACCTGTTCTTATAGGCCTACTTTCAAATTTATTAATTGAAACAATATTAAACAATATTAGCGATTGCAAAAAAAAATCCACAGTCGACAATATATTGCTGTGGGTTCATTAGTGGCATTTTCACTTAAATATAAGTGCATGATATTGTAAATAAATTCAAATTTTTAAATATATTCAAACTAATTAAGTATATATCTCAGCTTTTTCTATCACCTGGCCGGTGAACACCTATCAACAAATTACTGAAGCGCCCCCTACTGTCAGCTAATATCTCCGAGTGGTCGGTGGGGAACGGATATTTGTAAATTGTATGTGGTACGATGTATTGGCAATCATTCCGTTTTCACAGGAAATAAGTAAAACAACTGAGAGTCCTCTATGTTTCCATTATAGAGAATTACTATGACAGGTATCTTAGTCAAGAAATACGTAAATCGTTGCCGATGAGCACTTTATCAGCGTCAAGCGATTGCGCAGTTTGCTGATCAGCGTAATAGTAGGTGGTAGAAAGGTTTCATGCATAATAAGTAATACATTAAAAATGTATTCGTGTGTTTGTAAATACGAAATACTTATAGAGCATGTGTCTACAGATCACACTTAATCACATAATAGTCGGAGATTGTTATATTTGGGCTAATTTTCCTGAAATTAATGCTTGGATTGAAAGGTCGATGATCAGCGTTGCTGATCAGCGAAATAGTCACTGGTAGGTAGGTTATACATGTATAATAATTAACACAATAAAATATATGCATATGTTTGACAATACGTAATACTGATAGATTAGGTGCTTTTAATCATATTTAATCACAAAATAGTCGAAGGTTGCTTTATGGGGGCTAATTGGCCTGAAATTAAGGCTTTAATTGAAAGGTTGCTGATCAGCGCGCTGATCAGCGTTTTATACTGCAGACCGCTGATCAGCGCGCTGATCAGCGAATTATACCCTCCCACATATTTACATACTAAAACGCGGATGTCGGATGCCAACTCGGATGCCAAGTTGCCTGATGCAACACTGGCAAACAGAGGAAACATAAGATGTGTTGAAGTGTAATTTATGTGCAGCTATTTTCTGTTCAATATTTACAATAAAAGCAAATGATGTTTATTCTTTGGAATAATACGTGAGACATATAACAAATAAAAATTATATATATTTAAATCTCAGGAAATTAAACATTCCCCTCTTCCTCATTATTATATGCTGCATGAAATCTACGCTCCGTTAATTCGTATTAATCATTTATACTCGAACGATTCTGTAACTTTCATCTGCTTTTATGTTAAAAGAAATAAAGAAAGTATTAACGAGAAATCTTTCAGTTAATACATCTGTGTAATATTGTTTATAAATACATGTACATTTGAACTGCATTGTATGCAGTGAGCTGTAGTAAAAATAAATAATTATTTTAAAGATTTATCAAATATGAGTGAAATTTCAATTATCTACAGTTTAAATATATTTGTTGTAGGTATAGACAGTGTACCTCAATATAATAATGATTACTCGAGTCGTAACATTACCTGAAACAAAAATGGACCCCACCCCTAAATCTGATTAAACAGTATTACAGGGATGGGGTTTATGTAATTAATTAGTTGGGGTAGCGTGACTGAATTTACAAATACTCCTTCATGTATACAACAGACAATATGGACTTAGGTAGATAAAAGTCAATTCGTGGCCACAGGAATTTATTACGAAAGAAACAACATGATTACCGGTACACAAGAATCATGCCCTGACAGATATTACATAACAATTATATATCTATACTAACCAGAATGTGGCTGTCCAGGTATTCCCTGGTCCCTATAATCTCAGAGGCTCAGAGCCCGGTGGGACAGACACCGTACATCCACCAGTGTCCCGGGCATAAGAGACAGCTAGGGCTGGGCTGGTACATCGCTCATGTATCATTCTTTCCATCCCTGCATCGCAAGCTCTGTGGTCATTGGTCAACCCCAGAGATCTGCATCTGGTGGCTTTAATACCAAGGGAATCTCCCCTGGTAGCCATGATGTCATAGGGTGTTCCCCGGTAATACCAGGGGTAGGGCATTTGTGTAACATGCCTTTACTGTAAATATAGAACAGTGAACTGCTCGCATAAGTTTTAATCTAAGTGTAAACATACACAAATTACACTGAAAATATAAACATATGTTTTTATTCTTACATTTGTTGTTATAAAGTATGGCATCTGACTTATCCGAAAATGACGTCCGACTTGGCATCCGGGGTGGCATCTATTTTGGCATCCGACTGCCGACATCCAGATTTTAGTCCGTACCATATTTCCGATTAGACTGGTCCTCTTCTGAAAATTCAAGTAATTTCACAAAATAGCAATTTACATTTTACAAATTTAAGGTTCAATGACATTTTAAATAAAAATAATGAAAAGAAATTATGGAATTCCAGTAATTCCGATAGCTAATTTCGAAGGTTGCACGTCAACAGGTCTAGCTGTAAGATTTTTGTATTATAATTATATAATTAAGGTTTTCCGCACAATAAAAGCAGGCCTTATGTATAATTATTTCCATTTCCCCGAGAATGGAGACAAAGGTTGCTTCACTTGGGAACGCTTATTTCCACTATCCCTTTTGGTAAAGGTTGCAACAGTTTAAGCATTTTGAATATATATATATATATATATATATATATATATATATATATATATATATATATATATATATATATATATATATATATGCAACGCTTAGTAAAGTCTATTACAGAGCAAGTTAACGTTATTGCTTCTACAGTATAACAAAATGTTATCCTAGAGACTTTACTTTTAGGACATATAGTTATACATTTAGGCACTTTAATCCACATTAAATTAAGATTTTAAGTTTTTATACTGATATACATTTAGGAGTCAAAATTGATACTAAAATTATTAATAAACATAAATGATGGAAGTGTAACACCTGGTAATTGAATAACATTCAGATCTGATCTGTAACACATTTTCAAAGATAATTTTTTGTTTCAGATAATTAAAGTCTGATGGACTAGTTGTTAAATATTTTGAAAATGTATATGTTTATTAATGTGAGAACAAGCTAAAAAAAAAGACAAGCTTAAAATAGACTGAGAATATGCAGACAAAATATATACTTAATTTCTGGCTGAATCCTAATTATCAGTGGACGGTTGGCACCTCATCGGCAGGTCTTGTATTGAGACTTACTATCTATACATTAGGACCCTGCGCGGGGGGGGGGGGGGGGGGGGGGTTGACCCGCAGCCCGCGGGGGCCCGCAGCCCGCGGTCCGCCGCGGGCCCCCGCATAGGAATCTTTGCGGGGCGGGCTACATCTAAGAAAGTGCGGGGCGGGCCGGGCCGAAATAATGTCTGTGCGGGGCGGGGCGGGCTGCGGGTTGATGATCTGGCAGTTCAGTAAAACATGAATAAAAAATTATACTTAAAAATAAAATATCATTTGATGAAATTTTTTTTTTTGTATAAACTGTTTTCCATGTACCGATAGACACAAATGTTTTCAAAAAATTAATTTATTCCTGTTAACCGTAAGCTTACACTGACTGACAGTTGAAACAACTCTATACACATGTGTTTTTTCAAGGTATAACATCAATTTGTTATACAAAATATATGATGCATCCTTAATCTGAAATCTAGACTTTAAACAATTGTCTTTGCAATGGGAGCTGGTCATAACTTAGTATAAAGTTACCTGGCCTGATGTTGTATATTGACTGTAACCCTGTACTTGTGTCAGGTTTCACATATTACATAAAATGGCTGGGAGTAAAGCAAGGGCTTGATTACCTTTGATCTTGTAATAGACAGGGTATGGCTACAGCTGGCTCTGTAGGTGACTCAATTGACCTGGAACTGCACAAAGCCTATAAGGTTGACTCCTTATCTAATTGTAACTCCATGTGCTGCCTAATTGTAAATGACATTGACCACTGGCTGGTCAAATCCCTGTTTGGTCACAGCATAATGTGTTGATGATTGCTATAAGAAACAAGGCTCTGGCCATGTCTAGATCTCAGTGAACAGCCTGAACCTAAAGCCACATGGGTCAGATTACCCTTTTACTCCATTGACCTGATAAGTCTCAGTTTCAGTTTATTAGCAGATTGTGACTGAAAAAAATTTAACCAGCAACACATCTCGTTAGTTTGATGGCTTGTGATTAGCCAATACTATTCTACAGGGTCACTTTGGGTACAAGTACTTTGAAGAAGTGTAATTTTATTCTTTACTTTTTTATATATTTAAGTAGAAACAGACACAAAAAACCAAAGGTTTGTTTATTTCCCTTGTAAAATATGAAAACATATTAAAGTGTGTTAAATTATTATGTATAAATTAAATCCATCTAACCAATCAAACCTGTCTTTAAAAAATATTTCATGAATTATGGTTTGAATTATTGCAAAAACGTATTCAAATTATTTTTTATTCCAATCAACAAACATTTCATATTTATTAATTTATATATTGATAATAAGCGTGTCTTATATATGTGCTGTAAAATATCTTGATATGTAAACCTTTGGATCCGAAAACTATTTTTAATCATTTTGCGGGCTGGACTGCGGGCCGGAAACTTAAAAAAATGCGGGGCGGGTGCGGGCTGAGAGAAAATTTCGCGGGGCGGGTGCGGGCTGAAAGAATCATAGTAAGTGCGGGGCGGGGCGGGCTGAATTTATTTCTTTGATTGCGGGGCGGGCTGCGGGCTGAGAGGGCATGATGTGGGGCGGGTGCGGGTTCAGTTTTTCAGCCCGCGCAGGGCCCTACTATACAAAGGCCCAGACCATTGTTGTCAGCTCTTGGCCCTGCTCAGCTGTTCTAGGTAATTAAAGTTCAGGCAGTTAACTGGACTGACACCCGCTATTATATGGTTGGCTGATGTTACAATAATTTACCATATCATTGATTTTATCCATGATATTTTTTATAGTCAAAGAGTTTTATGATCGCGGCGGATTCTATCAAAAAAAATTCCCCTGATGTCGATTAAAGTATAGCCATTTAGCACGTCATATAGTGGCTGAGTGCCGTCTTAGACGTGAGCCGCTGGACCGACGCCTGTCACGGTGTCATTCAGGCGCTAGAGATCTTCGAACAAGTGTTTTTTTACCCGGTACCAGGGCAGCCTACATTACCATAGGGGCAGCCCCATTTATAGTTAAGAGGGGTTGTAAAGGTTATTCTGATGTCTTACAGTATAAAAGATACAGATAAAAACTCTGGAATGTAAAATCTATTACGTATACGTTGCCTCCACGGAATTCATAAATCACGCAAAATCACTCAAAATGATGTGTACATTACAAATTATTTATTCTCATATCGGCGAGGTCACTGCGGGAACAATAACCTTTAAAATGAGGTACATGGCACAATTTCATACGAAACGCTTTCTTTTTCATAGAACATTGAGAACAAAGGTGAACAGAATTTCTTTCATAAGTATTAGATTAAAAAAGCGCATTAAAATTATGTGAAACATGTGATGAAGAACTAGCAGAGTTTCATAGTTGTTAATGTCGAATACACGATTAAGATATGCTTGGGTGAATTACAAAGGGTATACAGTTTAATCACAATCAGTCAATCACCCACTGTGTTTTCTCTTTACCTTCAATAAAGTTGTTATCTACATTCTTTGAGTAAAGCCAATGCTTTGATGCACGGCTGGTATAGTTTATAGTGGTAACATTTTCATGAGACAGTACATCAGCGCAATTTGGTGGAAAACGGGAGACATATACCCAACAAGTGTTGACATACCATATTACCTGTCCCCCCCCCCCCACCCATTTTGCCAAATAAAGAATGTTATTTACCATAAAGGTATAGGCTCTAGTTTCAAGCAGTAAAATATGATTTATTTATAAAAATATGTCACAATACCCTCAGTGTTTACGCATGGTAATCTTTCAGAATCGATTTTCCAAATTAACTGATAATTTGACAATTTCACCCAACGTTGTGGAACAAAATTATCATTTCACATATCCAGATTTTGAGAATTCAAACCAGAACTTTAAGTTTTGAAATAACAAGCGGCGGATTTGGTTGTGGGGGGGGGGGGGGGGGGGTGTCATAGGGGACGTGTGCTGCCCGAAAAATATTTAAGGCAAACGATTTTATATGCTTTTGCAAAAGTATTCCCTATCATTTTATACTAAAATTGCTTCAAAATTGCTGAAATATTTAATGTGAATTAATTATTTTTCCAGACTGAGGGAGGGGGACACCCATCTCACAACCGCCTTCCGGCCGATAAATGCCATGTCCACTCATATATACTTCCGTCAGTAGACCCCCCCCCCCCCAGTCTAGAAAGACATTTTGCCCCTGAGGCGGTTTAATATTAATAATCGCATTTATGATTACATATAATATACATATTTCTTCAAGAGCTGCAGAATCAAGCCAAACTGACGCTTTGATTATATGGAACAGTAAACTGTGCTAAAATATGGCGCAATTTGGCGGGAGACAAAGGGGACACACCATGTTATGTCCCCTCACTTTTAACTAATTAATGAATGTAATTTTGTCCTTAAATATAGGCTCTACCTGCAACAGGTCAAATATACAAGTTGTTATCAAAAATATGTTACAACTTGACGGTGCCGCAAATTTCCTGACATATTTAGACCACTATATGAAATGTAATGTTTCAGAAATAAAATAAAAATAGGGAAATGACACATAATATAATATGATTCCCCCGTTTCCACGACACTTTATTACTCAGCCAATAAACGCTTAAATGAAAAAAAAAATATGTTGATTTTATTGATTAGAATTTTAGAGTATCACAATAGTCTTCTTCAGTTTTCAGTCACAAACACATTCCAACGGTGGCAATATAATATATAAAAGCGGGAAAAATAATCCAACACTCATATCTGGTTCCAGAAAGATCATTTCAAAAGTGCAATGTTTAACAAAACAGGCAATGATGATCGAAAATACACAGGCGAAAATATAATTACGAAAATAATAATTGGAATGCTCGCCAGGGTGCGCTAGCGTCACACCTGATCACTCGGAACACCTCGCCTCATCTTCGGACGAGGAGTTCCGAATGACACCAGATGATCAGCGCCTCTGTTATGGATAGGCGGAACTAATTCACACGAAGACCGGGAAAGGATGGTGATGCAGAAATGTCCATCGTATACTCAAAGACAGAGGATTTGTCAGATTATAGGGAACTGGAGACTGTCTTATGTGACAAATTTAACCATTTTGTAGGTCGTTGATGAACAGAATCACTCCAGGCTGTCGTGGAGCAACAGTTTTCATTTGAAGTGAGGATTGCAACTTGACAAGTGAGTCGTACTGCTAGCTGCTACTACTGGGACTAGTGGGAGAGGTCAGCTCATCACAACTTGACATAAGTTGTAAACAAAGTTGATATCAACACACAAACCACATCGAAGAACGGCTTAAATTCATTTCTATGCAATTATTTGTGTTCCACAGGCATTAACATCATTCTAAGAAAATTAGTGTTTAATTAATTTAATTTTTCACTATTTTTATCATATTTAAATAATTTGGTTATTTACTTTTAAGTTATATTAAAGCATAAAGGTGAAATGTATAATTGTATTTCAGTATTTTTCTTAGGTACCTGGTGAATTACACATATTGATGACAGATGTATTTATTTACAGTTATGCAGCATTCAGTTAAAAGATATAAATTTAGGGTAAACAAATTTTAATGTTAGAAAATGTTTTGTTTATTGAGCCTTTATGGCAGCCTGATACCGGTCCTACTAAAAACCAGACTCCCCTGAAATATCTTAGAATACTGCAGAACTGGGCCGCCACTTTTATCCCGTAGGTCGGCTATATCTCCGTCTGGTTCAGTCTCTCCTGCACCGTCACGGCCTTCTCCGTTTAAACTCGGTTCGTCCCACGGTCCATCGTTTTGGCTCACGTGGCGGACCCTTCGTCCCTGGCTGGACCTTCCCTTTTTTCTCCTTTTTCTCAGGAGATCGATTGTACAGTATACACCGACGCGTCTCTCCTCGGTTGGGGTGCCCATATGGCCGATCTTCGCGCCTCAGGGATCTGGTCCCCGTCGGAACGCCTCCTGCATATCAATGTCCTAGAACTTCGAGCCATCCGTCGCGCGATCTCCCGTTGGTCCCATCGCTTACTAGGCCGTCACATTCTCGTCCGGACCGACAACACCACGGTCGTGGCATATATAAACAGGCAGGGCGGTACTCGGTCTCCCTCACTGATGCAGGAGACCTACCTTTTGTTTGATCTGTGTATCTCACTCCGGGCCTCGATCCGTGCGTCTCATCTTCCGGGCGTATCAAACATTCTAGCCGACGTGCTTTCCTGTCGCCCCGCATCTCCACCTCCGCCGGTGGTCCTTCCGCTCTCTGTTGTTCGGGGTCTCTTCACTCGACTGGGGCGTCCGGAATTCGATCTGTTCGATTTTCCTTCCCCCCAGTTCTCGTGCCTACCGCGACGCGTCTACGTCACCCTCGCGACCATCTCCCCGACACCCCACCGTCCGTGTGGTCTCACCGTTTTCTCTGTGAGTTTCCGGTTCCCCATCTCATCCGCCATATCTTCCTCTGCCTGTCCCAAGCGGAACAGACGGATCTCCTCCTCATCCTTCTGTTTCATCCTGCGGCTCCCTGGTTTCCTCTGTGGTGCTAGCTTCTCTCCTGACCACCACTTCTTCTCCCATCGTTCCCCTGAGCACGTCGTCCATTTTGGTCGTGCCCTCTGTGCGCATGCATACCCTCATCGGACACTTCAAGGATCAGGGCATTTCAAGTCCGTCTGCTCTCCTTGCCTCGGCTCCCCGTCGCCGTTCTTTGGACCGCATTTATGACTCCCGGTGGCGTTTCTTCACCGGTTAAGCGTCTGCCCACGGAATCTCTCTTTTAGATCCGTCGCTTGCGGCAGTTTTGGATTTTTAGCTCAGCTGACTATAAGTCATCTGAGCTATAGTCGTGGTCCATTGTCCGTTGTCTGTCCGTCCATCCATAGATGTGGCACGTTTTGAAACCGTAAGACCTAGGAATCCAAAATTCGGCATAATGTTAGATGTCCCCAAGATCTCCTACCAAGCGGAAAACTGGGTCTTTGCGACTTCATTCCTTTTAGAAATTAAGGAAAAACCTCAATTTTTGGCTCAGCTGACTATAAGTCATCTGAGCTATAGTCATGGTCCATTGTCTGTCGTCCGTCTGTCCGTCCGTCCGTCCGTAGATGTGGCACGTTTTGAAACCGTTAGACCTAGGAATCCAAAATTCAGCATAATGTTAGATGTCCCCAAGATCTCCTACCAAGCCGAAAACTGGGTCTTTGCGACTTCGTTCCTTTGAGAAATTAAAGAAAAACCTCAATTTTTTATTAAAATCCTATTTTCACCCAAAATTATATCTGAATTTTGTTAATTTTTTAAGTTGTTAGCATAAAAAAAAATCAGTACCTTAAATTTTGCCCAACTTTGACCATGGCACGTTTTTTTCCTGTAAGCACCATTGATTTAATTTTCACAGCATGTAAACATAAATATTTAGTTTGTCTAAATCTGAAATTTGAAAATGAAAGCTTGAAAATTAAGCTAGTTATTGATTTTTAGCTCAGCTGACTATAAGTCATCTGAGCTATAGTCGTGGTCCATTGTCCGTCCGTCTGTCCGTCCGTCCGTCTGTCCGTAGATGTGGCACGTTTTGAAACCATAAGTCCTAGGAATCCAAAATTCTGCATAATGTTAGATGTTCCCAAGATCTCCTACCAAGCCGAAAACTGGGTCTTTGCGACTTCATTCCTTTGAGAAATTAAGGAAAAACCTCAATTTTTTATTAAAAACCTATATTCACACTTCAGGACTGCCTAATATCAAAACCACTCATCTGTTTTTCCTCATATTTCCTATAAATAATCCTCTATATAATTCCTATGTACATGCCAGAAATTAGGTCTGTATTATATAATTTAAAAAAGTTATGGGCCCAAACATAATGCATTTTGTAAATAATCAGGAAAGAAATTTTATCACTTAACACAAAACTTGTTAAAGCTAAGCACTTTTTTTCCAGTAATATTACTTTTATTAATCAAAATTAAATTGTATACCCAAAATTAGATCAAAATCTTTTAAATTTTTTAAAATATCAGCAAAAATAAAAAATTGGTACCTTAAATTTTGCCCAACTTTGACCATGGCACATTTTTTTGCTGTAACTGCTGTGGATTTAATTTTCACAGCATGTTTTTGTTAGCATTTCAACTGTTAACACCAAAAATTTGAAACCAGTTGATCAAAAACTGTAGATTTTATTCAAGTTTTCAAGCACCATGTCACATATTGCTAGTGTTATGCAGTTTGCTAGAGCTCAGCTCCCGAGCTTCAGCTCTAAGTTCCTTAAATTTGGCATACAGTTAGATTTCTCCAAAATCCCCTACCATGCCAAGAATTTGGTCACTAGGACTTAATTCCTTCGAGATATCAATGAAAAACTTCATTTTTCCATTAAAAACCCATTTTTACACTTTAAGACTGCCTAATATCAAAACCACTGATCTGACTTTAATCATAAATAATATACATATTTTTCTATACATTCGCTATGCACATGCCAGAATGATGTCAGTATTGCATAATTGTTTTAAGTTATGGGCCCAAACATAATGCACTTTGTAAAAAATCAAGAAATATATTTACTCCCTTAACAAGGGCATAGAGATTTTTTTGTCAGGGATGTAACATTATTTAATCAAGATTCAATAAAATACCTAAAATTGGTTCTGAATTTTTCATATTTTATAGGTTATTAGTATAAATATAAAATTAGTACCTTAAATTTTGCCTAACTGTGACCATGGCACGTTTATTCCCCGTGAGCACTGTTGATATAATTTTCATATCATGCACACATAAGGATTTCAGCTTTTTAGTTTAGAAAGCTTAAAGAAATTGGCCAAATATTGTAGCTTTTATTAATGTTTTTTATGAGACCCTGTCAGACTTTGGCTCTCTCCAGCCCCTCTTGAGTCACCTGTATGTTGACCTTGTTGACCTTTCATCAAATTATGCACGCTTGAGGCGAGAATCCAGGCAGCTTATGGCCAGCCACAGTTGATCCAGGTGTTCAACCCAACTCATCTAGTAGTTTTAACCAACAACATAACAATAAACAATAAATTAATAAATTTTTATTGGTTTTTAATAACAAATTAAAGAAAAATAGAAAAGGAATTTGTTAGTTTATAATAACAGGAAATTAACTTGCAGTTACTGATGATATAAGAATCTTGTATCGATGGGTAGAATGTCACATATTCCAAATAACACCATGCAGTCACCTATGGCATTTTCAGTTCAATTTTAATGATAAAGAAGTAAATCATATTATTCATTACTAATCATTAGGGATTATATGAAGGAAATTAATGATAGACAAAGATGCAGTTGATAATATTAATCTAGATTCCTACTGTGTCTAGTGTGTACATTGATGTGAAATAAGTCAAGAATGAATTTTTTACAGTTATTTTTTAATATAAATAAAAGCCATAAAACCAGGTACTTATGATCATTATTTAAATGTGTGAATTTTGTATATTCTGGATTCTCAACATCATTGTTTGGTGAAAACTGAATAAATACCAGACATGGTGCGAATACTTTGTAATTGTATTTAAATACGAATATGATTATGTACTCCATTAAATTTCTTGCATAAAGAATGGGAATTCAGGTAAAAATGAAAGTATATGAATACTCGTGCAAATACTTTCAAAATGTATTCATGAATGCATTCATGAATATATTCTTTAATATTATTGTATCCGCCAAAACGAAGTTTTGCGGATACTATGTTTTTGACCGGGTTCCGCCGCCGCCGCCGCGTTCGTTTCCGGAGAACTCCTCTGAGACTACTGGACAGATTTTTCCGAAACTTACACAAATTATCGGGTCACATGTGAACTGGTGCCTAACCAAGTGACCTTGACCTCTGACCTTTCGTCTCTGCCCAGCGTCCGTTTGTGCGTCTGTTTCCACACATAAACCCATATATCTCAGGAACCGTTTGACCGATCCGGAAAAAATTTTTACACAAATGAAGCCCTGGGAAAGCTTTATAACATACACAACAAAAGGTGGCGCCACCTGCAACCATGTTTGCACAGTGTCCATCTGTTCATCTGCCTGGGGTTAAAATCACTCATATCTCTGCAGTGATTTGACTAATTCACCTAAAATTCGGCATGCATATACATCCTAGATAGCTTTCTCGATTTTGTGACAGGTGGCGCCACCTACATTCACGTTAACGCTCCACACATAATCCCATATATCTTGGGAACCTTTTTGACCGATCCGGAAAAAAATTTTACACAAATGTAGCCCTGGGATAGCTTTATAACATACACAACAAAAGGTGGCGCCACCTGCAACCATGTTTGCACAGTGTCCATCTGTTCATCTGCCTGGGGTTAAAATCACTCATATCTCTGCAGTGGTTTGACTAATTCACCTAAAATTCAGCATGCATATACATCCTATATAGCTTTCTCGATTTTGTGACAGGTGGCGCCACCTACATTCACGTTAACGCTCCACACATAATCCCATATATCTCGGGAACCGTTTGACTGATCCGGAAAAAAAGTTTACACAAATGTAGCCCTGGGATAGCTTTATTACATACACAACAAAAGGTGGCGCCACCTGCAACCATGTTTGCACAGTGTCCATTTGTTCATCTGCCTGGGGTTAAAATCACTCATATCTCTGCAGTGGTTTGACTAATTCACCTAAAATTCGGCATGTGTATACATCCTAGATAGCTTTCTTGATTTTATGACAGGTGGCGCCACCTACATTCACGTTAACACTCCACACATAAATCCATATATCTCAGGAACCGTTTGACCGATCCGGAAAAATTTTTTACACAAATGTAGCCCTTGGATAGCTTTATAACATACACAACAAAAGGTGGCGCCACCTGCAACCATGTTTGCACAGTGTCCATTTGTTAATCTGCCTGGGGTTAAAATCACTCATATCTCTGCAGTGGTTTGACTAATTCACCTAAAATTCGGCATGTGTATACATCGTAGATAGCTTTCTTGATTTTATGACAGGTGGCGCCACCTACATTCACGTTTATGCTGCAGACATCCAAGCTCATATCTCAGGAACCGTTTGACCAATCAGGAAAAAAAACTTTACACAAATGTAGCCCTTGGATAGCTTTATAACATGAACAAAAATGGTGGCGCCACCTGCAGCCATTTTTGCACAGCGTCCATCTGTTTGTCTGCTGTGGGATAAAATTACTCATATCTCTGCAGTGGTTTGACTTTTCCACATGAAATTTTGCATGTGTATATATCTTGGATAGTTTCTCATTCAAATAACAGGTGGCGCCACCTACAATCATGTTTATGTGGCAGAGATCCATTCTAATATTTAACACATGTAACTCTATATCCCCTTGCCACTCAATCAATGCCTCACTTCACCCGTCCTTCTCTGATTTTGGCGGATACACGTAGTCGCTTGTCGACTACCCGTATTCTAGTTTTAATAATCATATCAGTTATATTTCATTTTAAAAAAACATATGATTCTCTAATTATTTTTAATAAAAATTATATTTGGGACAATATTTGTAATTTTTTTAATAAATAGTTAAACTCTTATATTATATGTTCTGCTTATAAGTTATATGGCCAAGTCAAAATCTGTGACAGTAGTACTCCATTTGTTAATAAAATAAATGAAATCAATCCTCTTCCCTGTCTCCAAAGGTACTATCAAAATAATACATAAGCTAAACAACACCAATTCATAATACAGCTTATATTTATTACCACACAAAACCAGCATGTGCCTCATTTCTAAATAATATTTTTTTATCATATATAACAGCTGAGCGTCGTGACCCATATGTCCCTTGTTTATTAAAAACCTATTTTTACACTTCAGGACTGCCTAATATCAAAACCACTCATCTGTTTTTCCTCAAATTTAACATAATTATTCCTCTATATAGTTCCTATGTACATGCCAGAATTTATGTCTGTATTATGTAAATTTAAAAATTTATGGGCCCAAACATAATGCATTGTGTAAAAAATCAGGAAAGATATTTGATCACTTAACACAAAATTTGTTAAAGATATAAACTTTTTTTCCAGTAATATAACTTTAATTAATCAAAATTAAATTGTATACCCAAAATTAGATCAAAATCTTTTAAATTTTTTAAAATATTAACAAAAAAAAAAATTGGTACCTTAAATTTTGCCCAACTTTGACCATGGCACGTTTTTTTCCTGTAAGTACTGTGGATTTAATTTTCACAGCATGTTTTTTTTAGCATTTTGTCTGTAAACACCAAAAATATGAAACCAGTTGATCAAAAACTGTAGATTTTATTCAAGTTTTCAAGCACCATGTAACATATTGTTTACATCAAGCTAGTGTCATGCAGTTTGCAAGTGCTTAGCTCCCCAGCTTCAGCTCTCAGTTCCTAAAATTTGGCATGCAATTAGATGTCTCAAAAATCAAGAATTTGGTCACTAGGACTTAATACCTTCGAGATATTAATGAAAAACTTCATTTTTCCATTAAAAACCCATTGTTACACTTCAAGACTGCCTAATATCAAAACCACTGATCTGACATTAATTATATATAATATACATATTTTTCTATACATTCTCTATGCACATGCCAGAAATGATGTCAGTGTTGCGTGATTGTTTTAAGTTATGGGCCCAAACATAATGCACTTTGTAAAAAATCAAGAAATATATTTACTCCCTTAACAAGAGGATTGCTGAAGCTAGAGATTTTTTGTCAGGGATGTAACATTATTTAATCAAGATTCAATTGAATACCTAAAATTAGTTCTGAATTTTTCAAATTTTATAAGTTATTAGTATAAATATAAAATTAGTACCTTAAATTTTGCCCAACTTTGACCATGGCATGTTTGTTTCCTGTGAGCACTGTTGATATAATTTTCATATCATGCACACATAAAGATTTCAGCTTTTTAGTTTAAAAAGCTGAAAGAAATTGGCCAAAAATTGTAGCTTTTATTAATGTTTTTATGAGACCATGTCAGACCTTGGCTCTCTGTAGCACCTCTTGAGTCACCTGTATGTTGACCTTGTTAAACTTTCAGCAAATTATGCATGCTTGAGGCGAGGCATAAACTGGGGCTCCAGGCAGCTTATTATATAATGGCCAGCCACAGTTGATCCAGGTGTCCAACCCAACTCATCTAGTAGTTTTAACCAACAACATAACAATAAACAATAAATTAATAAATATTTATTGGTTTTTAATAACAAATTAAAGAAAAATATAAAAGGAATTTGTTAGTTGATAATAACAGGAAATTAACTTGCAGTTACCGATGATATAAGAATCTTGTATCGATGGATAGAATGTCACGTATTCCAAATAACACCATGCAGTCACCTATGGTATTTTTAGCTCAGCTGACTATAAGTCATCTGAGCTATAGTCGTGGTCCATTGTCCGTCGTCCGTCCGTCTGTCCGTCCGTCCGTCCGTCCGTAGATGTGGCACGTTTTGAAACCGTAAGACCTAGGAATCCAAAATTCGGCATAATGTTAGATGTCCCCAAGATCTCCTACCAAGCCGAAAACTGGGTCTTTTCGACTTCGTTCCTTTAAGAAATTAAGGAAAAAACCTCAATTTTTTATTAAAAACCTATTTTCACACTTCAGGACTGCCTAATATCAAAACCACTCATCTGTTTTTCCTCATATTTACCATAAATATTCCTCTATATAGTTCCTATGTACATTCAAGAAAATATGTCTGTATTATATAATTTAAAAAAGTTATGGACCCAAACATAATGCATTTTGTAAAAAATCAAGAAAGATATTTGATCACTTAACACAAAACATGTTAAAGCTATGGACCTTTTTTCCAGTAATATAACTTTAATTAATCAAAATTAAATTGTATACCCAAAATTAGATGAAAATCTTTTAAATTTTTTAAAATATTAATAAAAATAAAAAATTGGTACCTTAAATTTTGCCCAACTTTGACCATGGCACGTTTTTTTCCTGTAAGTACTGTGGATTTAATTTTCACAGCATGTTTTTGTTACCTTTTCAACTGTTAACACGAAAAATTTGAAACCAGTTGATCAAAAACTGTAGATTTTATTCAAGTTTTCAAGCACCATGTAACATATTGTATACATCAAGCTAGTGTTATGCAGTTTGCAAGAGCTCAGCTCCCCAGCTTCAGCTCTTAGTTCCTTAAATTCGGCATACAGCTAGATGTCTCCAAAATCCCCTACCATGCCAAGAATTTGGTCACTAGGACTTAATACCTTCAAGATATTAATGAAAAACCTCATTTTTCCATTAAAAACCTATTGTTACACTTCAAGACTGCCTAATATCAAAACCACTGATCTGACTTTAATCATAAATAATATACATATTTTTCATTCTCTATGCACATGCCAGAATGATGTCAGTATTGCTTAATTGTTTTAAGTTATGGGCCCAAACATAATGCGCTTTTTAAAAAATCAAGAAATATATTTACTCCCTTAACAAGGGGATTGCTGAAGCTAGAGATTTTTTGTCAGGGATGTAACATTATTTAATCAAGATTCAATTGAATACCCAAAATTAGTTATGAATTTTTCAAATTTTATAAGTTATTAGTATAAATGTAAAAATTAGTAACTTAAATTTTGCCCAACTTTGACCATGGCACGTTTGTTTCCTGTGAGCCCTGTTGATATAATTTTCATATCATGCACACATAAGGATTTCAGCTTTTAAGTTTAGAAAGCTGAAAGAAATTGGCCAAAAATTGTAGCTTTTATTAATGTTTTTATGAGACCCTGTCAGACTTTGGCTCTCTCCAGCCCCTCTTGAGTCACCTGTATGTTGACCTTGTTGAACTTTCAGCAAATTATGCATGCTTGAGGCGAGGCATACAGGGAATCCAGGCAGCTTATGGCCAGCCACAGTTGATCCAGGTGTCCAACCCAACTCATCTAGTAGTTTTAACCAACTACATACAATAAACAATAAATTGATAAATTTTTATTGGTTTTTAATAAAAAAATTAATGAAAAATAGAAAAGGAATTTGTTAGTTTATAATAACAGGAAATTAACTTGCAGTTACTGATGATATAAGAATCTTGTATCGATGGATAGAATGACACGTATTCCAAATAACACCGTGCAGTCACCTGTGGTATTTTTCAGTTCAATTTTAATGATAAAGAAGTAAATCATATCATTCATTACTAATCATTAGGGATCATGTGATGGAAATTAATGATAGACAAAGATGCAGTTGATAATATTAATCTAGATTCCTACTGTGTCTAGTGTGTACATTGATGTGAAATTAGTCCAAAATGAATTTATTACAGTTATTTTTTAATATATATAAAAGCCATAAAACCAGGTACTTATGATCATTAATTAAATGTGTGAATTTTGTATATTCTGGATTCTCAACATCATTGTTTGGTGAAAACTGAATAAATACCAGACATGGTGCAAATACTTTGTAATTGTATTTAAATACGAATATGATTATGTACTCCATTATAAAATTTCTTGCATAAAGAATGGGAATTCAGGTAAAAATGAAAGTATATGAATACCAGTGCAAATACTTTCAAAATGTATTCATGAATGCATTCATGAATATATTCTTTAATATTATTTTAATAATCATTTCAGTTATATTTCATTTTAAAAAATCATGATTCTCTTATTATTTTTAATAAAAATTATATTTGGGACAATATTTGTAATTTTTTATAATTAATAGTTAAACCCTTATATTATATATTCTGCTTATAAGTTATATTGCCAAGTCAAAATCTGTGTGACAATAGTACTCCATTTGTTTATAAAATAAATGAAATCAATCCTCTTCCCTGTCTCCAAAGGTACTATCAAAATCATACATAAGCTAAACAACAACAACTCATATTACAGCTTATATTTATTGCCACACAAAACCAACATGTGCCTCATTTCTAAATAATATTATTTTATCATATATAACAGCTGAGCATCGTGACCCATAGGTCCCTTGTTCAGTTCAATTTTAATGATAAAAAAGTAAATCATATTATTCATTACTAATCATTAGGGATCATATGAAGGAAATAAATGATAGACAAAGATGCAGTTGATAATATTATTATCCAGATTCCTACTGTGTCTATAGTTAGTACATTGATGTGAAATTAGTCCAAAATGAATATATTACATTATTTTTTAATATAAATAAAAGCCATAAAACCAGGTACTTATGATCATTATTTAAATGTGTGAATTTTGTATATTCTGGATTCTCAACATCATTGTTTGGTGAAAACTGAATAAATACCAGACATGGTGCAAATACTTTGCAATTGTATATAAACACGAATATGAATATGTACTCCATTATAAAATTTCTTCCATAAGAATTGGAATTCAGGTAAAAATGAAAGTATATGAATACCAGTGCAAATACTTTCAAAATGTATTAATGAATGCATTCATGAATATATTCTTTAATATTATTTTTATAATCATTTCAGTTATATTTTATTTGAAAAAATCATACTATTCTCTTATTATTTTTAATAAAAATTATATTTGGGACAATATTTGTAATTTTTTAATAAATAGTTAAACTCATATTATATGTTCTGCTTATAAGTTATATGGCCAAGTCAAAATCTGTGTGACAATCGCACTCCATTTGTTAATAAAATAAATGAAATTAATCCTCTTTCCTGTCTCCAAAGGTGATATCAAATCATACATAAGCTAAACAACAACAACTCATAATACAGCTTATTTTTATTACCACATGAAACCAGCATGTGCCTCATTTCTAAATCATATTTTTTTATCATATATAACAGCTGAGCGCCGTGACCCATAGGTCCCTTGTTTTGTGTTTTTACTGCAGGATAAACATTTATCCTATCCGTCTCTTCGTGGCTATCGTGCCGCCCTGCTGTCAGTGTTCCATCTGCTAGGTCACGATTGTGTCCTTCATCATCCGTTGGTGTTGGATTTTCTCAAGGGGGTACATGCCCGTGCATGCAACCTACCTTCCATCTAACAACCTCGGGGTGACTGCCTACATGCTACGGGCTCGTGAGTACCGTGATTGCACGGGGTAAGCAATACGTAATTACCAGGACTAATTACGTTTGATGATGCTATGGTACTGCACCCATACATGCTGTTTGACATATGAGTAAATTGTAGAATTGCTCAACAACAGAAAATGTGATTACTAACTAGAAGCAGCCTGCTATGTGTCCAACAGAGCTGCTATGATATCGCTTGCTATGAAATCTTATTACAAGCAACGTGACTTCTTTAACCTCCTGTTTGAAGAAGTCTCAACTCAAGCAACCCCCCAAGGAGGGATACTGCACTCACATGACTGTGTGTCGGGTGAATACTCTGCAGTCTTCAAAGTGGCGAACGATCGCATCAATCAGCTAGTAATATCACAACCTGCCAAGAGCCGCCGGGATGAATACCAAAATTTCGATGAAAACACTAGACTTTTGTGCATACAAAATAAATTTTGTATATAAAAACAGTGTTGTTCAATTCCTCAGTTCCCCATCAAACATTCACGATCTATATGACACAGCATCATCTATTCAATTTGACATTACTCTTTTACTTGTATCAGACAATAGTATCGGCTCTTGACGGTAAAAAGTAAACTACATGGACATGTCTAGGGTGTTTGAAATAAGCACAAAAATAAAATCACCACTAACAAAACCACTTCCACAGTATTCAGCATAAATGCTTGAACTTAAATCCCTTGCTCGGAAAAATTAATATAAATGATGTGTTTATTCAGGGGTGTTGGGGAATTACAAGGGGGGTAAATCCCAGGAATTCCTGCCCTGGGAAATACTCCCTTCTGGGAATTACCAGGAAATCCCACCCTTGGAAATACTCATGTCACTGCCAGGGAAAAAAATATATACATGCATATTTGTGTACATAATTAACTAAAGAAAGGTTAATAAAGTTTAAACTATTTCAGCACTGGTAGTGGTAAAGTCTTTTTGACCCATTCAGTTTAATAAATTTAAAAGCATGTTTGATGTCTGCATATAATGTAGTCAGTTTGTAACATGAATGTCAATTCCTCTTATAAAGAAAGCAGAGCTAAAAATAATACCTACAAGATAGAGAAAGCTTTAAGGATATGTATATACTGGGATACATCTGACCTTCAGATGGTTTTGATTAGTCTTGTTTTGTTTGAATTAAAAAGTATGAGGGAAATGCTGACAGCCTGACAAAATATTCAGATTCTTATAATTCCATGCTGTCATTTTTGATTCTATAAACTCAGTTAAAAATTGTTTATATTTAAAGCTCATTTTGACTTCATCAGTCATTTCTTTTTCTTGTGATGATTAATGTAAATGATGTTAAGTTTATAGTTATGTGGTGCATTATATATATACTTCTAGATACTGCCCACTGTGTCCATTCAAGTATGCTGTTAAAGGTATTATTATAGCTATAGTCCAGTTCAACAATTACATTTACTTGTTTATATAATCCTAATTGCAGGGGACGTATACATGATTATCAGTACAGCTGATACTGGCCACTTATATAATGAAGTGTCTGTCATATTTACCACATGTAGGGTTTGAATGAGACTGTTGGTAAAGATAAATTCAGAAAACAGACAGGAGGATTTACCTCCATAGTTATAATAATTTTTAGACATTCTATCTAATATACTTCAAGAGCTGTGGAGGGGTGTGACTATTAATCCTTTAAATTATAGGTTTAAGTTACTCCTTTCTGTTATTTTTTATTTAAGTATTATTCTCAGTATTTCCCAGTTTTCCCCAGGTAATCCTGGGAATTCCCACTGCCCTAGGAACTAAGCAAATTAACAACCCTGTGTTTATTACAAAGCAATACAAAGTAATTAATTTTATTTATCCTTTCTATTTTAGGAAGAATATGAACAAGACAAAGCAGACCACCCTGTTCCAGAAATGGGGAAATCCTTCTAACCCTCGCCCATCTGGCAGTAATCCTCAGACAAGTAACGGCAGAGGGAGACCAAAAAGTAAAGCCACAGGGAAACAAAACACAAGAAAGGCAACAGAGACATGGACCAGGCCGACAGGGCCTTCTCTTTTCTCCATGGTGGACTCATCAAAGGTTGCTGCATCTGGTGCGGCTGATGAAGAATGGGGAGATGTAGATGATGGAGACCTGATAGAGGTTGCTGAAGTAGGATTATCTGATGTAGATAATACATCAGTCCTGCCTTCTGAGCTGGAAACCACACAAATTGAGGATCTGCCGGGTTTTGATGCTGCAGCAGGGAGGATATGGATCTACCCGACCAATTACCCAATCCGGGAGTATCAGTACGCCATAGTGCAGAAGGCTCTGTTCAAAAATACATTGGTAGTGCTGCCAACTGGACTGGGAAAGACTTT
Source organism: Sipunculus nudus (assembly GCA_026874595.1). Classification (NCBI taxonomy): domain Eukaryota; kingdom Metazoa; phylum Annelida; class Sipuncula; order Golfingiida; family Sipunculidae; genus Sipunculus; species Sipunculus nudus. Next base: position 39,490,037 of record CM049308.1, on the reverse strand, counting down.
TATAGCTGCTGTGGTCATGTACAACTTTTACCGCTGGTACCCTCAAGGCAAGGTGGTTTTCATGGCTCCTACCAAACCGCTAGTGGCTCAGCAGATTGAGGCATGTTATAACATCATGGGGATCCCCCAGAAAGATGCTGCAGAAATGACAGGTATGTATGGTGATGAAGTGCTATGCTGCATTTGTTAACTCTCTGCAATATGGTAAATATGAGATGACAAGTGGAAAGTAGCGTTCGACATGTGGTCCCAGTGGTATTGACCACTGTCGATTTTAGGCTTGCTTGAGTAACCCCATTTGTCCCATTTGGAAACCATCACCTATCTATCACTATTTTCTATGGAAATAACAGTATCATTGGAACAATAATGAAGCAAAGATTTTAACTGTGGAAATAATTTTTTAAGTGTCAATAAAATTTAACAAAAGAGTCATGAAACATGTTTTATAAATCAATTCCTGTAAATGTTTGGTTGTCTTGGATGTATAATAGGACAACCTAGACATCCAGTCATTGGGCCTTTATTCTTTTATCACATACACTAAAAATGGTGGTGCCACCTGCAACCATTTTTGCACAGCGTCCATCTGGCTTGGGATAAAAACACTCATATCTCTGCATTGGTTGGACTTATCCACCTGAAATTTTGCATGTGCATCCATCCTGGACAATTTCTTGATTTAATGACAGGTGGCGCCACCTACATTCACGTTTAAGCTGCAGACATCCAAGCTCATATCTCGGGAACCATTTGACCAGTTGGGCCAAAATTTTGCTTGTGTATAGATCTCCCATAGCTCTTTATCATATGCAAAACTGGTAGCGCCACCTGCAATCATTTTTGCACAGCGTCCATCTGTTTGTTTGCCATGGGATAAAATCACTCATATCTCGGCAGTGGTTTGACATATCTGCCTAAAATTTTGCAGGTTTATACATCTTGGATAGCTTTCTGGATTTTGTGGCAGGTGGCGCCACCTACATTTATGTATACACTGCAGACATTCAGGCTTATATCTCAGGACTGGTTTGACATGTCCCCCTGAAATTGTGCATGTGTATAGATCTCACATAGCTCTTAATCATACACAAAATTGGTGGTGCCACCTGCCACCATTTTTGCACAGCGTCCATCTGTTCATCTGCCTAGGCATAAAAACACTCATCTCTGCATTGGTTGGACTTATCCACCTGAAATTTTGCATGTGTATACATCCTGGACAGCTTTCTTGATTTTATGACAGGTGGCGCCACCTACATTCATGTTTATTCTGCAGACATCCAAGCTCATATCTCCGGAACTATTTAACCGATTGGGCCAAAATTTTGCAGGTGTATAGATCTCACATAGCTCTTCATCATAGGCAAAGCCGGTGGCGCCACCTGCAACCACTTATGCACAGTGTCCATCTGTTCATCTGCCTTGGGATAAAATCACTCATATTCCAGAAGTGGTTTTGACTTATCCACCTGAAATTTTGCAGATTTATACATCCTGGACAATTTTCTCGATTTTATGACAGGTGGCACCACCTATATTCATGTTTACACTGCAGACATCCATGCTAATATGCAACACCCCTCACTCTATTCCCCTTTCCACTTAATCCATGCCTCACTTCACCCATCCCACCCTGATTTCTGCAGATACACAGTCGCTTGTCAACTACCCATATTCTAGTTTTAAAATGTCCTAGTCTGAAACTTGCAGGTCCAAAACTTCCATTTTGCTGAAATCATAATGACTAAGGTAGATATGCAGGACTCAAGAGGATCAATATTAAATTTTAAAAATAGATCTCCATTCATACTCCCAAAATTTGCACAGGTTCGCTTTTTTTTTATTTTGGCCTAACTGACATATTTTGATGTTAATCAATGTATGACCAGGTGCCATGCAGCCTGCAGAGCGACAGAAGGCGTGGGGTAAACGCTGGGTGTTCTTCCTGACTCCCCAGGTCATGATCAACGACATGAGCCGTGGGGCTTGTCCCGCTACAGACATCAAGTGTGTGGTCATAGATGAAGCTCACAAGGCTCTTGGAAACCATGCTTACTGTCAGGTCAGTTACAAGATTTAACATTATTAGGTGTCGATAACCTATGATCAGGATCAAAAAAGTACTTCTCAAAGAAAAATTCAATTTGAAATTTGATAATATTAATAAAGACCTAAGGTGTTAAGTCATTGGACTTCGGTGTTGATTTAGAATTTTGGATATTGACTCTTGTCTTACGAACAGGCTTTGACTTATGGATTATTCATAGCCCAGTGCATATAAAATCATATCATTCTCATCACCCAGATACCTTCATTCTCATTCAATAGAAAATGCTACCAACAGGTCTTGGACCTATCCTTATTAAAATATGCAAAACTAACAATTTTGAACATAACCTTTCAGGCAGTATCGCTCACCCAAAATTTTATTAAATGGCTAAAAAGCGAAGTCGAAAATCCATACCAACCGTTTTCACACGACCTGCAGTGGTGCAGCAGCTGCACGTTTCCATAGAAATATCATATACAGTAACATAATCTATAATAAAACTGATTCTGGTGCATCTCAGCCTTTCTCACACAACTCCTCTGTGGCCAGGTCTAGGAGATGTCTTGTTTCTGAACTTAAACTGCTACTAGTGCTAGGTTTATACCATGTCAGGTATTTCTGGGAGGGGGGGGGGGAATTCACCTTAATCCTGAAAAATGTCAAAATATTTCTCTGAGGGGCCATTGCAGTGCCATCTGTCAGAAACTACATGAACTACTCAAAACTGGGTAATATGCTGGTGTTGATTTAAATTTTACAAGGCAGCATTTAATGGAACTCATGTTACACTTGGTTTGAATTTCATTGGCAAACATTACATTTGAATTTATTTGATTTATAAGTGAATTTTAGTAAAATTTGCTGTTTTCAGATTCTGTAACTCACTTTGCATGGCTGTACTGCATTTAGGAATGAGATTAAGAGATATCATTGAAAACTTGAGGATTCTTGCCAAGTTTACCCTTTGTTAGCAGTACACTGGTGTTGTGTCTTGTCAGCTTATCCTCCAGCAGAAAGTCTATATGTAGCCTGCTTAGGGTTAGGCAGACAATGTATAAACATTGTACAGTTTTGAATAAGAGTATACATAGATTCACTTTCATATTCACAGCTCAGTTAAAAAGAGCATTGAGGAGATTTCTTATACAAACAGCTGTCACATGACACTGTGCCCTGGCATGGGCTTGTTTGCTGGAAAATGTCAGGGAACAAAGTTCATGTCCCTTAGTCTGATCATTTTGTGTTAGTAGTATATCCAATGTTCATTTCTTCTTCTCAGGTGGTACGGGAACTGGCAAAACAGAATTCTCAGTTCAGAGTACTAGCTTTGAGTGCAACACCAGGAACAAACATTAAGGCAAGTGTCTTAATGGGATTTAAGCAAAGTCATATATTAGCAAATATTAGCAAAGTCACTGTGTATCATGTAAGATTTAGGAAATCCTTGAGACTGGGGCATATACTTGTATAATTTTAAAGCAAAAAGTCTTAACTGATAATTACTGATGGAATAAGCATTTGCTAGTTGTTAGCTTGACTTTTAATCTGACTTTAGTCTGGATTCTAGTTCATAAGCTTGTTTCCTTACATGGATTATATTCACATGGATAATTATAAAAAGCTCGTTTTCATTATAGTGTTTATACATGTCATTTGAAAAATTTACACAAAATATAATTTCTACATCTGGTATTATTTATTAATAATAATTAAAGTGTTAACTCGCACAAGTAATAATTGCCAGATGTTATCACCAATTGTTAACAGTTCTGTTGTAGAAGATTGTCATCATTTACAGTTTGCTATTCTTGTTTTTTGCTAGGCTTTTTGTTCATTTCAGGCAGTACAACAAGTACTTTCCAATATGTTGATATCTCACATTGAGCTTCGGACAGAGGAGTCTCCAGACATACGACCATATTCTCATGAGAGGAGAGTAGACAAGATAGTGGTGCCGATGGGGGAAGAGTTGTCGGGGGTTCAAGAAAAATACCTGCAGGTAGGACAGTCTGTGAAGAAATTAATAATTATGTGCTTGTCTCAGACAGGCAAACATGTGCCCTGAAAGGCACATTCCATTTTGTACCAGTCTGTTTGAAAGGTGAGCACCTAGATGTTTTCCACATTAGTAGTTGATAAGTAGTAACATACATGCCACAAAAATGAAATAATATACAGGTGGCGTATCTTCAACTGCCTGTATGTTCTATATTCTGTAAAAACGGTCTATAATTTCTTATACCATCGACATTTAGGCCCACATCTCATATTTTTTCCTGTTTTTTTTTTCACTGCACAATCGTGTTTCTGACATAACGGTGTTACTGTTGAAAAAATCAGTTCTATTTGCATGCAAGGGTGCTTGTAGGATGGTATGTAAGGTGGCAGAATTTGGCTTACACTGAGCAAAGTGTGACTGAAACTTTGATATGATGGTAGGATGCATCTTAAGCAGAAAGGCAAATCATTTGAAAGGTGAAAATTTCAAATTATTACGATCCCTGATTAAATAGTTCCCTTAATTAATCGATGGATGTCATAGTTAAACATACATATATTGTGCTATTTGAAACATAATGTATTCATCATATTAGATGGTGTGTATAATTTTAACTCCCTAATATTAATATATCTAACTTGTTTTTAAATAGCTGCAGTACAAAACAGCTTTGTTAGGATGATGTTGCCTAAATCAAATGAACTGTTATCATGTGTTTTTTTGTTTCTTTCTGTATGTCATTTTAAAGGGACCTAATCACCTTTAAAGCTTGTTGAATTACCACAAAAAATAGTGTCTTCCCTTTGAAATAAATTGGTACCTGTCAAAAAATTGCCCTGAGACAGTTGGCTTTCCCCTGTACACTAGTTCTAAATTAAGTGGACCAGGCACCATCACAGGTGTCAACATAAACACAGCGCAAGTGCATCACCTGTGCCACAACACCTGTCAACCTGGATATGGCCTGGCTGACTTGGTTAAAAAAAAAATGTAACACATGTTCTTGCTTGCTGAAACATTGCTTGCAAACACCTACTGACACAGGGCCCTGATACACCGGCTGACACAGGGCCCTGATTCACTGGCTGACACTGTGCTGCGGCTGATATGCATGTCATTTCAGAGTAGGCCCTGTTGTGACAGGTTCTTCATTGAATTTACATTCAGCCCAGAGATATATAAGAGGACTTGGAGGTCCGTGTATGGACTAGTTTGGACTATTGAGCTCCTTGTTTTTGATCTGTCACGCATGTGCAAAATCAAACCTCCAGTCAAACGGATTTGTTATTATAAACAGACACATGTGGACTGTGTTAACTTACTCACAGAACCATAACAAGATGTTAAACAGCTCAAGGGGAGGTACTGAGATGGTGTGCTGTAAAGGTTTTGCCTGGAAACTTTTGTATAAAGCAAAACTGAACTGATTGTGTGGAAGAATAAGCATTATATTGCTTCTGATTACGTCCCTTTAAACCTGCGAAAAATGAATTTATGGAAACATATTGGGCTCATTTACTGACACCATAGGAATTATGGATAACCAAATATGATAAGCATGAGGAAATGTGCATGATATGAGCCCATATGCATATTGTAAGAGATTATTTGTGTGGCCTTTTTAATTCTTCTAGCTGCCATAGCTTTAAATTCATTGAAATTCATGAAATGTCTATTCATGAATAAGTCATTTTCTTTCAAAGCTTGGAAATCCTAGACTTGGAAATTGCTTTCTTTGGTCATGTCTTTTCCTTATATTAAAAAGATATCTTGATTACTAAGCTGTTTATCAATAAAAATTATATTTATATGCACAAGATATTCCTGAACATTAAAATACTAAGGATTTGAATGACATTGTATAATGCATAAATTGGTTCTGTGTATTGTACTGTAGAATATATCAACTGCTACTCAGTTCTGGTAATTTTTCTTTATCCTTGGTGGAATATGATGGACATATCTAATAACATGTTATTGTATCTGCCAAAACAGAGTTTTGCAGGTAATATGCTTTCAGCTGCCCACTGCTGCCACATACGTTTCTGGAAAACTTCTCTGTAACCACTGGACAGAATTTTATGCAACTCAGAATTTCGATTGGGTCACATGTGAGCTGCTGTGCCCTCATTTTTCGTTGACCTCTGACCTTTCCTCTCTGCAGAGCATCCATCTGTGCATCTGTTTTGACACATAAACCCATATATCTTGGGACTCTTTGACCAATTTGGCTGAAACTTTGCAAGTGTTTTGCTCTTGGATAACTTTATATCATACACAATACTGCCAGCGCCATCTACAACCATTTTTGCACAGCGTACATCTGTTCGTCTGCCCTTGGTTAAAATCACTTGTATCTCTGCAGTGGATAGATTTGCCGTAAATTTTGCACATATAGACATCGTGGATTTCTTGTTTATATGACAGGTGGCACCACCTACAATCACAATTATTTTGCAGACATCCATGCTAATACCTCAGGACTGGTTTGATATATTGGCCTGCAATTTTGCGTGACAATAGAACATACATAGCTCTACAGCTTATACAAATTTGGTGGCCCAACCTACAACCATTTTTGCGTGATGTCCATCTGTTCATCTGCCTATGGCAAAAATCACTCATTATCTCATCAGTGGTTTGACTTATCCACCTGACATTTTGCATGCATATACATCTTGGAAAGCTTTCTCATTCCAATAGCAGTGGCGCCACCTCTTATCATGTTTTTCTTGCAGACATCCATGCTAAAAAGCTACACATCTCACTCTATTTCCCCTTGCCACTCTATCCATGGATAACTTCACCCATACCACTCTTATTTTGGTGGATACACATAGTTGCTTGTTGACTACCTGTATTCTACTTTTAATAATGTAGTCATCAAAATGAGAAATTTAAGTTATTAATACTTTCAGTGGACCAGATTGGTATTTAATCATTAATATAATCAGTGATGATAAATGTGTCTTTTTAGATAATGAATGGAGTGATTTCACGTTTGAAAAGACACAGAGTTATCTACAACCGAGAGGCCAAAAGTTTATCCAAATTTCTCATTCTTAAAGCCAGAGAAGCATTCCGACAAGACCCTCCTGCAGATCTGCCGGTTAGTATATGCATGAGCTTTCTAACAACAACTCCAGGACCTTGTGAAAAAAGACATTAAAATTTTAAATTGCAAGCAAGTGTGAAATATCTATTAATTTGTTGATATTTCATGTCTTGCGTGGATTATTTGTTCATTATATTTTTCATATAGTATTGTAGACACACCACTATTGGGATGTAGAGGTAGATTTTGCCTTTTTCCTATGCTAGTGATTTTGATATTCTTATGGTATTGTAGCCACACCAGTATGGTACTATAGGGTTGTAGAGGGAGATTTTGCCTTTTTCCTATGCCAGTAATTGTGATATTCTTATGGTATTGTAGCCACACCAGTATGGCGTTGTAGAGGGAGATTTTTGCCTTTTTCTATGCCAATAATTGTAAAATTTTCTTGGTATTGTAGTCAAACCAATATGGCTTTGTAGAGGGAGAATTTGCCTCATTCTATGCCAATTATTGTGATATTATCATGGTATTGTAGCCACAACAGTATGGCGTTGTAGAGGGAGATTTTGCCTTGGCCATGAGCCTGTACCATGGCTATGAACTTATTCAGCAGCATGGTATGCGATCTCTCTACAATTACCTGAAAGGCCTGCAGTCTGGTGATAAAGGATACGGACGAACCAGAATGGAGCTGCAGCGAAATGTTGCATTCTGCGATCTCATGTCATCTCTCAGGGAAAAGTTTGAACCACAGAAGTAAGTGAATCAGACAACCACAAGTATGATAATCTATATCTGCTGAACAGAATAGTGATATTTATATTCCCTAACACTTGCGACGCTGTGTATGTCTGAATCCTGTAACCAGCCAAAACTGTGCATGAGTGGAACAAGTTTGGAATGAGTGTGCCCTCACTTAAGGAATACAGAACATTTAAAGCCTCTGCTCTGAACAGAATTCAGTTTTAAACAGGATTACAGGTTGGAATTTGCTGAGCAGTTACTTGCGACCTTGGACTTAGTCTACTCATTCCACCAGGAATCTTCTCCACCAGTGACATAGTCTGAGTCCACACTGTCTGAGTTCAAGTGCAAGTCCAAGTCCAGGCCACTCAAGTCCTAGTGCTTAAGTTTCCATTCAAAGTCCACTGAATCATTTGAAACCTGACCCTACTCTGAGTCAGAGTCCAATACAATCTTTTAATTAAAAGAAATTGAAACAGAGAAATTTGAGATTATCCGGTGTTTTTATATTAATAATTGTTTTCATATCAATTATTTTATATTTATATTATCTAAAATTCCGTAAGTACTTTGCACATATATGAAAGTCTTCATTGTATTTCCTTAGTCTACTGGACTGGAGATAAGCTGGGCCTGATTTCTCGAGTCTTTACTTATGACTTCAATTCTGAGTCTGGAACCCTCTAGTCCAAGTCTTGAGTTCCTAAAAAAGTGGACTTCAGTCAGTACTGAAGTCCAAGTCCAGATTCGAGTTCTACATCATTACTCTCCAGTGCCAACTCTACTGAAATCTGATATACAGATGTCTGGTGGATACTGGGACATCTTTTTCTTGTCCCTTCCAGCTTCTGCTGTCAGATACGCTGATCCACATGGATAGACCCCAAATGGTCAGCCAGCAACTATTTATGGTTAATGTGCATGCCATTTAGTGTTTAACTTTTACTAATTGATTTCTAAATACAGTCCAACCTGTCTGATGGACCACCTGTAAATGCAGGCAACTGGCTATTACGGCCACTGGATATCAGTCCCTTTTGAAATTCTGTTATATGATCTATAGATAAACCCTGTGAAATATGACTACCTTGCTATTACGGATTACAGGCAGTTTTTTTCTGACCAAAGTGATAAATTACTAATAAACTAACTTTCCTAATGCGAGCATTCTTTGTGCTACTCCTTGACCAGCGCTGACTGGTCAGTTGATCACCCATGCATGAAGTCGCAGTCACTTGGACTGGCTCACTTTTTTATTGGTGTGCCTGTGTATGGAACACAGGCTTGTGTTTTCAGTGGCCCCTTGGCAGACACTGGACACGTTGCCCTAGACGGGCCATGTGACTGGGCTCACTCTACCTGATAATCCGCATGAATGGAGGTACCCTGAAGTTAATCTTTGATCTTTGCCAATGTGGTTTGTCTTTTATCTATTTAGTGCATTACATGAAAGGCTTTATTACAAAGAGTGAATGGCCTATAATGTTCCTAAGAAGCAAGTGAATTTAGTAACCAGTGGTGCCTCCAAAATGTCTGAGTCGTTCATATGAGTATGTTAGTCATGTCAGAAGAACCTCTATAAATATAAGCACAACTTATAACTTATCAGAATGTGTGTAGTGATTAATTTTTCACACACTCTATTATATTCCATTTGTATTTTTTAAATTTGACTGTATTGCCATAAAATGTTGTCATACAGACAATACTAGTACAATATCTCACGAGACCATACCAGCACACCTGCATTGATGTAAAACAGAACTGAAAGTAAAGCTCATTTAGATTGCTGAGTTGAGGGACGAGTTGGCGCAAGCTAAAAATAACAATTTAATCATCTGTATACAAATTCATTTCATTCATATATCAACGCATAAAATTCACATATAAGTTCATAATTACCAAATACATTTAACACAAAGATCTTGCCCTTTAACAAATATGTAATCGATTGATAGTCATAAAGGTGATCTAATATGTATACTTCAGTCATACCTATATCATCTAGGTCTGTGCAGTTCATAAATTTTCAGAACCTGTCTAATAAGACTTCCTGTCTATTACGACCACTTGAACCCAGTTCCTTTGGTGGTCGCATTAGACAGGTTTGACTGTATACAGACCTTTTCATTATAGATCGAGATTGATACAGCGATTGAACTTAAAATAAAGTGGCTACTTTGTTAAATTTGAATTTAGTTTGAATTTACTCAACTCATAAGGGTTAATTTTGTGTTGTTTATTGCAGTAATAATAAATTGGGCACCCAGGGGTCACCACTGAGGGCCAGTCAGGGGAACAGTCCGTGCGTGACAGGGCATCCCAAGATGGATAAGCTACAAGAAGTTGTCCTGGAGCACCTGAAAAAATTTACTGACGGTAAAAGCATTTTAATGATTAAATGTTTGTTCAGTTTGAAATTAAATATTTAGCACTTTCTTTAACACCACAGGTTACGTTGTGACAGACATAACTTTAAGCTCTGTGAGGTTTTAGAAATATTTTGATATTTTTTCATATACATTTGTCAGGGTCTAAATAATTGACAGATAAACTTCAATACTTGCAAGGTTTTATACAGTTTTTAGTTCAGCTGACTGAAAGTCATCTGAGCTATAGAGATCACACTTTATCCATTGTCTGTCCATTCAGCTGGCCGTTATCAAGGCACAAATAGTAACCACTGGACCCAGAGACTTTTAACTGAACTCCATATAGGTCCATAAATGGTCTCCTGAAATTAGGTCACTGTGACCTATATCCTCAAAGCTATTTGGCTCGAAAGTATCCAGAGCAGAATAATTAAAAATTTGATTCAAAAGCTCCAGTATCCGAATAACTAACACATTGATAGCCATGAATATGTCCATCCATATTGATCATGGATTGTTTAATCAATTCCTGAAGACAGGTGGTGCCACCTGTACTTTTTATCATTTTAATGATCTTTCAAATGAAGCAGTCCTGGCGTTAATGCATTGTCATTAATAGGGCACAAACCGTAACAGTTAGACCTAAAAACTTCTAATTATACATAAAGGGAGGTTCTAGGCATTTCTTCTTGAAAACCTTAAATTAGGTCAAAGTGCCCTATATTTTGCGAACTTCAGGCTGAAATCATTATTTTAAGCACCCAGTGAGTCAACAGGGCACAAATTATATCCATTTTGCCCAGAATCTTCTAACATGACATTCAGGGAGGTCGTAGGTAAATCTCTGTGGAAACCTTAAATTTGGTCATCTGAGCTAAGAGAAAGAGATTGATAGATTTTTATCATAGGCAAATTCAGCTGAGGGCTGTGATCTGTGAGTCCCTTGTTATTTGTACAGCATAAGCCTAGAACCAAAAATGAATAAATTACCTTATAAAGGGATGCCTTTTGTGTTGAGAAAAGTAAGCTGTTTGGTGTTATGTCTCTCAAACTTCAAGAATAGGTCAGCTCACTGACTACCTTATCAGAGGACAAAATGACACAGACACTGTGGTATATTTACTAGCATTTGTACAAAAAGAAATGTATTTTCATTCTTTTATGTCATATTCTTTTGGTTTCCTTATGAAATGGAGTTGAAAGAATACTGAAATGCTAGAAATTTGCATACTAAGGAATACAAACCTCCACCATATGGAGGGTCTCTATTCTTGTATGCTTCCAAAACCATGTTTGCATTCACTCATTCAGCCCATATTCTTAGGTTCTTCCATACATAAGTGACTTTACTTTTTAATATTCCTTGATGATGTTTCTGAATCCAGATCATGTGCCAAATCCACACCAAGATCGATTCAACGTTGTCCCATTCCTGAAAGCTTTGAAAATGTCATGAGATTCCATTCATCATCAAACACACAAATGGTGATGAAAGCATACCCTCCTGGTGGATGTGAAAAACCCTGGTGGACAGAGCCATAAATGTTATCGTGAAACACAAAACTATAAATTGTACTACCAGGGTGTATATATATTTTTTATGACAATATATTTAATTATATCCAGCTGATGGCAACTGCAACACGAGGATCATGATATTCTCCCAGTACAGGGACAGCGTGAGCGAGATCACTCAGATGCTGAAACGCCACCGCCCCATCATCAAAGTCATGTGCTTCATTGGCCAATCATCAGCTGGCAAGTCCACGAAAGGTTTCACTCAGAAAGAACAGCTGGAGGTAAAAGTGACAAAAACAAACATTCTTTTTCTTAATTAAAAAATGTTTTAACAGAATTATCAAGAGCTAGAGAATTATATCAACTTAAATCAAAGGTGTTTTTTGACCAGTCATAGCCTCCATCTTTGCCTACATTTCCCTTGTAAAAATACAAAACAAATGCCTTAGAACTTACATCATCATCAACTATTCATCAGAGACTGGCTGAATGCATCTATCTGTTGCTGCTGTAGGTGATGAGACAGTTCCGTGAGGGTGGCTACAATACTCTTGTTTCCACCAGTGTAGGAGAAGAAGGGTTAGATATCGGTGATGTGGATCTCATCATCTGCTTCGATGCCAACTGGAGCCCCATCAGACTGGTCCAGAGGATGGGCAGAACGGGACGCAAGCGTGAAGGTCGCATAGTGATGCTTCTCACGCAGGGCAAGGAAGAACAGGTGATTTTGATTTGAGATTTTTAATGGTCTCAATGGTTAATACCCAGGGTTTTGTCATTTCACATATGTGATATTATCAGGATCAGTTAATCAAACTTTTGCTTTTCATTTGTATACAGAATATCATTAACTAGTCATAAATGATATCACATGAATACAGATGCCCCGACACACATGACACAACACGTCATTCAAGGCTCATATCAGTGCCTGTGGGTGATATGGTTTACAGAAGATCTGCGTTTTAGCGACCACACATTGTCCAATGGCTGCAACCCATGATCATAAAATATGTGGAAGGCTACTTCACTGGAGAAAAAAATAACCAAAACCTTACTTAATAGCTGAACCACATTCTCACCATGTTCCATTGCCAGGTGTTATATGAGAACACAGAACCTAAAAAAGGTTCTTCCCTCAAAGGCTAGGCTGCAGCTAGGAACGCTACTGTATGCTGACATGATGTCAGGCATAACAGTTTTGGGAAACTGAACAAGTTTCATTTGTGCATGTTGCTTGGCTTTGTTAATTAAATAATTAATTGGTTAAACAGCCTGATCCACCCAATTACCGTAATGTCTACTTGAATTTGTACAGGAAAAAATAATTATTTTTCTCATTGTGTGAATTATTATATGTAAAATATGAAAAATTAGAATATTGCAGGAGAGAAGATCATTTGACACCTGAGAACCAGCGATGGGCAATAATAGAGGATGTACGGCAACTCTCATGTTAATTATTATTTAACACTTGTTCGGGAATATATGTGAGCACTGCTGGTGACAAAAAAGATATCAAATATATCCCGTAACTGGCATTTTATAAACTGGTGTTTTAAATATATATATATATATATATATATATATATATATATATATATATATGTATAATGGACGGGGTTTTAGCCGTGCCGGTCGGGGGTTACCGGGACGGCCTGTACTGCCTGCCAGAGCAAACTAAACATTTGTATCCAACAGACCGGCACAAAAGATCATAAAGAACATCAAAAATCCAGCTACTGGCAATAGAACTTCAGTAATTTATTACCCCAAACTGTTAAATTTGTACCTCAGAATGTTAACAAATTTATTTGATCACGGCTATGGTGCAAACAAAATTGACAGGAGTCACTGATCACCTTAATATTACACATCAAATAAATTATTGGTAAACAAACTAGCAACGAAGTGTTTCACAGTTTGGACATGAAAGGAAAACATCATTAGCCAGGGGTCTCTCACGGCATACAGCGGTGCGTAGCAACATTAGCGGTAAGAAAATGGGCTATAGCTTTGTAATACTTCATGGCAGCATTTAATTCATTTACAAACATTATTTGTATGGATTTGCTGAATATGCCCTAAAAAAATGGTAATGTTGATTTTCTCAGGGCGTTAATGAAATTTATTCAGAACTTATTACAGCCGTGAATATGTAATCTTACCAGATTTATTTATATATTTCAATAAATTAAATGTTTATTTTACCTGTTTGGTAATTTCAGTGGAAAGAAATAAATGAAAAAAAATATATTTTTATCATATTTTTAATAAATAACTGAATGGCAACAGAAACCAACACATCACAAGGAAGTTTTTATTTTGGAGATTCTAATAAGATTTATACAGCGGGAAAAATAAATTTTCACGGACATTACCGGGATTTATCAAATAAAAACTCTTGAAGACAGTGATATATCCTTTGTAGTTGCGGCTCAAAGCACTCTGACGATCTCCATTTAACCTTTGATGTCTTGTAGCACCAGGTCATGCCTGTGATCAGTGGACCGTGCGAGGTTTGTCTTGAGTGGATTATTAGTATATGATCATCAGCTAAAGTGATTTTTGTCCCACTTACAATCCCTTCTTATTCTGTTATTAAGTAAACAAAATATTATCGATTAAATCACAATTTTTACCTCCAGATCTATTGTTCAAATCACATTCATGTTGTAACAAGTCTGAAGCAAAGATGGCCCATCGGTTTCAGTTAAGTGACAGTTTTTCCTATTTACATACATGAAGTCGCAAATCTGATAAAATTGTTCCGATAAATTATCATGCTACTGCCACGCACTAGGACATTAAGATGTGTTGTTATCAGGTAAACAGCATCGACAATTGATTCATCTCCACATGCAAAGCTGTTTTAATCATAGCTACAATTATTGTTCATACGGACCGCTAGTGGTCACCGGAAATAGCTAATATCGGCACAGTATGTTGGTGTACGAATTCATATATGTTTTATAGAAAAATATGTTTCAGGAAACTTATAGTAAGCGAACTAATGAAGGATACAAACTGATGTGGACATTACGGTAGTATAGATGAAAATTTGTTTGATTTAAGATGACTCACCAAGATGAAGCCTAGTACTAGTAGTAGGGCCACACATTTAATTTTAGACATATCACTGAATGCCGGAGAATCTTGTGCCTTTCACTTGGCTAATTAAACTTCAATGGGACGTCAAAGCATTGTATAGGATGACAGTACATGTATTTAGACTTTATACATTATCGGCCATTTTACAACAAAACCTTTAAATAAACGTCACCCACTTAGGTGATCATACTGCCTGAACACCCTGGGTCCAGGTGATCATAATATAAGAAAAAATGGTGTCTAAATGGTCTACCAGCAAAACATGCCATATAAAGTGATTACAGAACTAGTGGGCCTTAGGGAACTTTGCGTATTTACCCCAGCTAATTTAACTTCGATGGGACATCAAAGCATTATATAAGCCAACCGTACTCTTTGTTATGACAAGTTTTAGTTTAGACTCTATACAACATTGGTCAATTAACAACCTTGACAAAACCTTTGAATAAAGAATCCCTCGTCGATGCTCACATGGCATGTACATATACTCACAGGGTCCTGCTGATCAAAATATACCCATCCTTGTGCCCGAACCATTTGCTGGCAAAACGTGCCATATTAAATGAATAAGGAACTAGCTGGTTTTGAGGTTATGACCTTTGAGCGCCATCTATGGACAGTGTGATGAAAAAAGAAGTATCTGAACACAAGTTTAATTGCAAAAGAACATATGGTCTTTGTTTATCTTTTGGTTTATAGTTTATTTTAAGAGAAATGATCATTCCAGTAATATCTTAAAATAATATTTTCCCTTTATTTCAGCCATGCTAAAATTTAGGCACAATGTTGGTGCATAATTTGGTGTGTGAATATGGATCTTGTCTCAGTCATGGCATGAAAATGGTTGTGATTTATGGCTGACTCAGAAAAGTTTGTAAATACATACTAGCCTGTTAAAATAATAATTTTACATTCTACAAAATTAACAATGAACAAAATTAATATACAGATATGCAGTATCACCCCATAAAAGTTCTTAGTATTCACTTCCGCCTTCCTCAGCCTATTATCGTCCATTGTTTTCGAGTCTCTTGTTCATGTTTGATTTTAGCATCCCTTGTTGAAAAAAAATATGTCAGGATTTTCAGCTTTAGGTCTTAATTTTATGGCCTCAGCAGCAAAACACGGATCTATGGTATGCATTTTAACTCAGTGAGCTCATATCAGCCTGACGCTAAGTGTACAAGTGACATTACACCACAGGTTAAAATCTGCAAGCACCACAATTCATGTGATGTCAAATGCAATTGACAAGCATCACTTGGCATGTGACATCACTTTGCTCTGTGATGCACAGCCAGGGAATGAAAGCGACAACAAAATAGGGTCCTGAATGTGTGAAGGTACCGGTCCATGTGTGCTTTAGAAGGGTTTTACTTTGGTTCTTTGTCAAAATAGAGTGACTGTACATTGTTGTGTTGATAACATGCGTGACCATTTCAGAAAAATATCATGAATGGGCTGGTTGGGTATTGCGTTCATATTTTTATTTTGGCAGCCGATATTGCTATTGTCAGGCCAATATATGAAGGCAATACAGAACAAGCCAGTCAATAACATATAATTACAGTCACCATAATTTGTTTCACAACCTTTTTCAGTTAATGTTGTCTTGTTGCTGGATAACTTGGGTGTCATCCATGAGATGTCAAGCTCACTTTTGCTTGATATATATTATGATATTTTGCAGGTCGTTGTCTGGGCATCATACTGTAGTTGGTTTAAAATTTGCTTGGTTAAGGTTTCCACTTTACAATGTTTTTTGGAAGTTGAAATTTTGCGATATCACAATACTAAATACTACACAGGGTATACCCTTTATTGTAGAAATATTTGATATGTCCCCAAATTCTTTGCAATTAGAGAAGGACCCATAGAAAATTGAATGAGTGTCAGCTCTTGTTCATTATAGACAGATAATGTAAAAGGTCTCATATTATGAATAATGTAAGTCTTTGTCTGATGGATAACAAAACATCTGTTAATATTAATAATATTAGAATTTTGCCTTGCGACACCACAAGCACAGATAATGTATGTGAGATGAGGCTGGAGGGAATGGAACCTACACCTGTGTACAGTGATATATATATAAATGTTGTTTGTTGTTACTGATTGGTAGAAATAATTGATATTGGTCATGTTGATATTAATGTATCATACTTTTTTACAGATTTACAATCAGAGCCAGTACAGCAAGCGAAGCATCCATCGAGCCATTCAGAATGGAGCTAAGTCACTGGTGTTTTATGCCAATAGTCCTCGCATGGTACCTCAACACTTTACCCCGTCATGCCATAAAATGTACATCACTGTCACAGAGAAGTTCCGTGGTCATAAAGGGTTAAACACCAAGGCAGGGATCAGTAAACAGAAAGCATGGAGGAAGGAAGAAATCAAACATGGTAATATGTCTACCACAATTACAGTGAAACCTGTGTTATAAGACCACCTGTGGAACTGACCAAAAGTGGTCTTTATTCACAGGTGGTCTTATAAGACAGGTCAGTTGTAACCAGTGTTGATGCTTTTGGTTCACTCAAGGGTGGTCTTAATAGATGGGTTTTCTTATTACCGTAAAAGTCAATGCAGAAGTCGCGACTTGTACTAGGAAATCGTATTCTAAAAACTAGAATTTTCTAGCAAAGTCAGGATGCGACTTGTAATACGTACTTATCCCGTTTATGTCAGCTTTCCCGGTACATTGAATGACATCAGTTGAGCGATAATCCAAACCTTTAACCTGTGCTTTGTGAAACGTCTTTCCCAAATTATTTACACTTTTAGCCATCTCTTTTAAAAAAAAACTGCCTTATATTTTGTGAACTGACGGGATTTTTATTTAATTAACATTAAATGCAAATTATAAATTTGATCAGTTCAAGGTCTACCCGTTCTGACCAGTTGAAATTCAAGTGACACTTCCTAATCTGCGTTAGCGTTATATCATGAGTCAATTTAACTCATATGCCAGTCTGCCACTCTTTGATGAACATTTTCTATCGTTTAATCTTTATGGGTATGCATGTCATTATGAAAAACTAGTGGTTTCATATCCGTTTACACATGTAAAGTTGCGTCACATTCAAGCTTGATCCACTCCAGACACTTCGTGAATTCTTTTGCCTGCCCGGTTGATCCTTCACCTTTACATCCCCAGGTCAACTAAGACTGCTGTGACTGATATCCACAGTTATAAACTCCCATATTAAGAACCATCGGGTCACTCACCATCTCGTGGTTTACAAGCTTATTGGATAACAATGTAATAACGTTTCACGTGAGCTGCAAATATACGATTTGCTTCGTGTGTTACCCGGTCGTGTCTCTTTCAGGATGATCGTATGCCCGGTCAACAATATGGCGGCACGCATGCATTACGGTCAATCGTGCGTTGACGTATTTGTGATTTTTAGCTCAGCTGACTATAAGTCATCTGAGCTATAGTCGTGGTCCATTGTCCGTCGTCCGTCCGTCTGTCCGTCCGTCCGTCCGTCCGTCCGTAGATGTGGCACGTTTTGAAACCGTAAGACCTAGGAATCCAAAATTCAGCATAATGTTAGATGTCCCCAAGATCTCCTACCAAGCCGAAAACTGGGTCTTTGCGACTTCGTTCCTTTGAGAAATTAAGGAAAAACCTCAATTTTTGATTAAAATCCTATTTTCACACTTCAGGACTGCCTAATATCAAAACCACTCATCTGTTTTTCCTCATATTTACCATAAATATTCTTCCATATAGTTCCTATGTACATGCCAGAAATTAAGTCTGTTAAGTATAAATTCTTCAAGTTATGGGCCCAAACATAATGGACTTTGTAAAAAATCAGGAAAAATATTTACTCACTTAACATGAAAAATTTTGAAACTAGAGTCTATTTTCCCAAGTATATAACTATGTTTAATTAAGATTCAATTGCTTATCCAAAATTAGATCTGAATTTTGTAAATTTTTTAAGTAATTAGCATAAAAATAAAATCAGTACCTTAAATTTTGCCCAACTTTGACCATGGCACGTTTTTTTCCTGTAAGTACCATTGATTTAATTTTCACAGCATGTAAACATAAATATTTAATTTGTTTAAATCTGAAATTTGGAAATAAAAGCTTGAAAATTAAGGTAGTTATTGATTTTTTTCTTGAGGCTCTATTGTAGTCATTTGCTTTGATTAGAGGTTACAGATGCAGGGTCCCACTCCAGGTCACTGGAAGTCAGCTATGCCAGGGTTTCTGATTTGTTACAGTCACTGGGGGAGATCTCCTGCTGTGACAGGTGTACAGTTATTCTCATATCACCACCCCAATATCACCCCCCCCCCCCGGCAAACCCAACCCACCAAGTGTTATGCAGTATTGTTATTGTTTTCACTGTATCTCCTTAATTGTAATGCTGTTTCCACTCTGATATGCAAAAACTTTCCTTGAAAAAGTAATTCAAGGTGTAATCCAGAAGATGCAATGTTGTGTAATGTAGCATTTTTAAAGAAATCATTTTTCTTTTAAATCATTTTACCAATCATAATGGAATCCATCAGTATGCTTAAATTATGATAAAATATGAAGCACATTATGGATAAATAAAGACACAATTAAAAATTGTGAAATCTAAGTCAAGTATTTTTTTTAGATATTTATTGTTTTGCAGATTTAAAAGATATATTTTTGTGGAAAAAAATAAATAAACATTTGTATGCATGATGTGGTGTTATCTGACAAGATTGAGATATATGATGATGCAATTGAGAATTATGAATCAACTTTTATATTCAGATATATATGTTATATTGAAAATGTATAGAAATATAAACTTAAATTAAAAAAAAATTGATGTGATAAAAAAATGAGGATTTATTACAAACATTTGTTCATTATTTTCCTGCATCAGCAGAATTTGAGATCAGGCTTTGTTTGCCATGTTTTATGTTGTTAATTAGTTATATTTCAATTGTATACATTTCATAAAAAAAAAAAATATATTTAATAATAAATATTATACAAAAAAAAGATTCGATTGAACAAATGTTTAAACTACTAAAATGTCAACAGTTAATCGAAAAGCCAACTAATGATCATGGTAATTGTACAGATCATTTGTTCACAAACTGCTCACATGCTTCAGTTTCAACATTAGGAAACACATGGTCAGGTCACAAAATATTATTTGCAACAATTTCTTGCTCATCAATACAAACCAATCATATAAACCAACCATGGCCTTTATTACTTCTTCCTCTTACACTTTATCTCCATTTGATATTATTTTAGATTTTTACCTTCAAGGTTAACGTCAGCTGAGCACAGTGACCCATAGGTCCCTTGTTTTTAATGAAGGCACTTAAATCAATACAATGAAATAACAAACACCATACAGGTTTATATTTTATTTACTTAAAAATGCCACATACCCACCTGAATTCCACGGGAACCGGCATCGTGTTTTGTGTCATGACGGATCTGGTTCAACACGGCCGAGTTTGCCATACATACAAGCCATTTGAATATAATCACTGATAACGATGGAAATTTTGGGTTTCCAGATATTATCAAAGGAAAAATCATTAGTCTCAGTAAATATAATACCCGTGAATTCAATTATGTTTATTTTACATTAACTCACCGGTCAATAAAGCGTTCATTATCCCCTTGTTGACTGACATATTTCCATGATTTCAGTAATACCATGCATGTGCCACGCCTTGATGGTAAGTTGCAACAATTAATTCAAGGGTTATTAGGTGAATAAATTCAAACTACATTATTCTTTCCATCCTTCAGTTGTCTTTAGTCAGTTAAAATCATGCCGAATGCCACGGATGGGGACTCGTCACGCTTGCGCCAACTAATCATAGTCTAATGAATCGATCCTACTTTTGACGATCTTGATTGTGATAATAATTTTCCTCAGACATTTTTAGCTCAGCTGACTGAAAGTCATCTGAGCTATAGCGATCACTCTTTGTCCGTCGTCCGTCTGTCCGTCTGTCCGTCCGTTAACCAGGCACAAATCGTAACCGCTGGACCTAGAACCTTGTAACTTGGGATTCTGAGAGGTCCATAAAAAATCTCCTTGGAAACCAGAAATTAGGTCTCTGTTACCCATATCCTTCGAGCTATGTGGCCCCAAAGTACCCCCCAGAAAAGTCAAAAATTTCATACAAAAACTTCAATATCTCATTAACTACTTGACTGATGGTCATGATTTTTGGCATACATATTGATCATGAGATGTTACATCACTTCCTGCAGACTGGTGGCGCCACCTGTATTTTTCGATTTTTTACGAATTTTTTTCTCTATTTTTGAGACCTTTAAAAATGTGAACATCTGTTAACAAGGCACAAATCATAAAGACTGGACTTAGAATCTTAATTCTTGACACACTGAGAGGTCCATTAAAAATCTCCTTGGAAACCAGAAATTAGGTCTCTGTTACCCATATCCTTTGAGCTATCGGGCCCCAAAGTACCCCCCAGAATAGTAAAAAATTTCATACAAAAACTTCAATATCTCAATAACTACATCACTGATGGTCTTCATTTTTGGCATACATATTGATCATGAGATGTTCGATCAGTTCCTGCAGACTGGTGGCGCCACCTGTACTGTTTGATTTTTTACGATTTTTTCCTCTATTTTTGAGACCTTTGAGGATGCTGTCATCTGTTAGCGTGGCACAAATCGAAACGACTGGACCTAGAATCTTCATTTTCGACACACTGAGAGACCTATGAAAAGTCTCCATGGAAACCAGAAATTAGGTCTCTGTTACCCATATCCTTCGAGCTATGGGGCCCAAAATTACCCCCCAGAATAGTCAAAAATTTCATACAAAAACTTCAATATCTCATTAACTACATCACTGATGGTCATGATTTTCGACATACATATTGATCATGAGATGTTTCAGCAGTTTGTGCAGACTGGTGGCGCCACCTGTATTTTTCAATGTTCACGAATTGTTTTCTCCATTTTTGAGACCTTTAAGGATGTAGTTATCTGTCAACAGGGTACAAATCGTAACGACTGGACCTAGAATCTTCGTTCTTGACACACAGGGAGACCCATGATAAGTCTCCATGGAAACCTGAAATTTGGTCTCTGTTACCCATATCCTTTGAGCTATGGCACTCCAAAGTACAGCTCAGAATAATGGAAAATTTGATACAAAAGCTAAAGTATCTGAACAACTAATGCAGAGATAACCATAATTGTTTGCATGGATATTGATCATGGAGTGTTTCATAAGTTTCTGCAGACTGGTGGCACCACCTGTATTTGTTCGTTTTTTTTTATGAATTTTTTCTGTATTTTTGAGACCTTTAAAGATATGAACATCTGTTAACAGGGCACAAATCATAAAAACTGGACCAAGAATCTTCATTCTTGACACACAGGGAGACCCATGAAAAGTCTCCATGGAAACTTGAAATTAGGTCTCTGTTACCCATATTCTTTAAGCTGTATGGGTCCAAAATACCCCCCCCCCCCATGAATAATGGAAAATTTGATACAAAAACTGCAGTATTTCAATAACTACAACACTGATGGTCATGATTTTCGGCATACATATTGATCATGAGCTGTTCCATCAGTTTCTGCAGACTGGGTGTGCCACCTCTATTTTTTTTAAAAATTTTTACGAATTTTTTTCTTTTTTTTGAGACCTTTAAAGATGTGGTTATCTGTCAACAGGGTACAAATCGCAACAACTGGACCTAGAATCTTCATTCTTGTCATGCAAGGAGGCCCATGAAAGGTGCCTGTGGAAACTTGAAATTAGGTCTCTGTTACCCATATCCTTCAAGCTATAGGACTCCGAAGTATCCCTTAGAATAATGGACAATTTGATACAAAAACTGAAGTATCTGAACAACTAATGCAGAGATCACCATGATTTTTTGCATGGATATTGACCATTAAGTGTTTTTATTAGTTTCTGCAGACTGGTGGAGCCACCTGTATTTTTGTATCCGCCAAAACGAAGTTTTGCGGATACTATGTTTTTGACCGAGTTCCTCCGCCGGGCGGCGTTCGTTTCCAGAGAGCTCCTCGGAGACTAATGGACCGATTTTTCCCAAACTTACACCTATTATCGGGTCACATGTGAACTGGTGCCTAACCAATTTGCATTGACCTCTGACCTTTCCTCTCTATCCAGTGTCCATTTGTGGGTCTGTTTCCACTCATAAACCCTCATATCTCGGGAACCGTTTGACCGATCAGGAAATAAAATTGATACAAATGTAGCCCTTGGATTGCTCTATAACATACACAAAAAATGGTGGCGCCACCTGTAACCATGTTTGCACAGTGTCCATCTGTTCATCTGCCTTGGGTTAAAATCACTCATATCTCTGCAGTGAATTGACTAATTCACCTGAAATTCGTCATGTGTATACATCCAGGATAGCTTTCTTGATTTTATGACAGGTGGCGCCACCTACGTTCACGTTCACGATGATGACATCCAAGCTTATATCTCGGGAACCGTTTGACCGATCAGGAAATAAAATTTATACAAATGTAGCCCTTTGATAGCTCTGTAACATACACAAAAAATGGTGGCGCCACCTGTAACAATGTTTGCACAGCGTCTGTCTGTTAGTCTGCCGTGGCCTAAAATTACTCATATCTCTGTAGTGGTTCGACATAACTGCCTAAAATTTTGCAGGTTTATACATAGTGGACAGCTTTCTTGATTTTATGACAGGTGGCGCCACCTACATTCTAGTTAACGCTGGACACATCCAAGCTCATATCTCAGGAACCATTTGACCGATTGGGCCAAAATTGTGCATGTGTTTAGATCTCACATAGGTCTTTATCATACACAAAACTGGAGGGGTTACCTGCAAAGATTTTTGCACAGTGTTTGTCTGCCATGGGCAAAAATCGCTCATATACATGTAGTGGTTTGACTTTTCTGCCTAAAATTTTGCAGGTGTATACAACTTGGACAGATTTCTGGATTTGTGGTAGGTGGCACAACCTACATACACATTTAGGCTGCAACCATCCATGCTAATATGCAACATACCTCACTCTATTTCCCCTTGCCACTCAATCCATGCCTCACTATCCGATTTTGGCAGATACATGTAGTCACTTGTCGGTTACCCGTATTCTAGTTTTAAAAGTTTACACATTTTTCTCTATTATTGAGATATATAAATACAGACTAAATCTTGGCCTGTTGGTTTATCTGTTTGATGCTTCAGTTGAATGGGTATATACTACCATTCTGGTGATAAAATTTCCTTTTGCGAATCTTTTCCCAGTCAGCTGAGCGTCATGACCCATGGGTCACTTGTTAATTTATTAATACAGTCATTTAACTTGATATTTTCACTCTAATGTTACTTAAGGTAGTACGAAACGTCAATAATGACATTTCACAGCGCAAAATGTTATCCTACGCAGCTGACTCTGGCACTGTACAAATCTTACCTGACAATTGAACCCCAACTTTATATGTTATGATTCTGTTTTTCCTTAAATATAAGCATTGTATTAAAGCTGTCAAAAATTTATTATATGTTTAAATGGTTTATCTAGTTTATAAACCACATAAGTACTGCGGGGACGTTGGTTGTAGTCTTGCACCGCAAGGAATGATACTTCAATTCCAAAAGTATCAGGTGGTTTGGACGCCTCTGAAGTCTGGGTGCGACCTATATTATGGACTTTTCCTGAAACTAAACTTGAACGGCTATTCCCCAGGGGGACTTTAAAAGTCAGGGTGTGACTTGTAATAAGGATGCGACTTCTGCAACAACTTTTACGGTAGATAGGTAGTCTTTAAGAAAGGTTCCACTGTATGTTAGAAATGATAAATTTATTGGTTTTTACAATGTATCACGGTTCATGTGGAACAAGGTGCAAAAAGAGTGTTAGTACAGCAAATATTTGCAACAAGGATGAATAGTCATATAAATAGTTGGAACAGTCAGAGACCCAGATCTACAGCTATTCAGTCTGTGTGCTAATGTAATTGTCCTTACTATCGTCTTGTGTTTAGCATGCCTGACACCCTAAGTGTTCCATTTACATTGAGTTTTACAGAAATCCCTTCCATCTATTCTATTGGACATGGTTGTTAAATTACTCCAGCACTGGAGTGGTGAGATTAAGGATTATGTCTCATCACTGGAGTGGTAGGGACATACCTTGTTATATCCCCCCTACATATTGCCAATCAATTAAATGTCATTTGCAATAAAAATAGGCCCACTTTTCAATAAATATATTACTTTTAACAATAATGTGTCACAGTTCATCAAATATTAAAGATTTGTTTTCAAAAATGACTGAAGTATCACAATGAGTGATAATATGACCTGAATCACAAATATCCATGAAACTGTGGAATGCCATTAATTAATGTATGCAAGGGTTACTGATGAGGGGGGGGGGTGAGGTCAGAGTTTAAATATAGTATATACTCTCCTGCAATGGCCTGTGTTTTTGTGAGTGAATGGGGATTGTCCCTTTTGTAAAAGTTTGGTTGGTTTGGGGGGGGGGGGGGGGTTGAAGTCCCTGTCCCAACATTGCATGATAATTGTACCCTTGGTATGAACAAACAGCTATTCCTAGTTATTGTAATATATTTAAAGTGCACCTGATAACAGGGCTTTGCCAGGAAGTGTGGTCATTTTTTGCTCTCTGCAAATCCATATTGATGCAGTCTGGCATAAGGAGCACAGTCACAGGTAAACATGGAAACCGTCAAGTCTTAAAAAGTCAGATATGATATGATTTGGATTAGATTTACAGCTAAATGAAAATGCATATTAAGTCTTTACAGATACCTTTGTAATAATGTTTACTATAGACAAGAAACCACCTGTAGAAGATGGCATGTTAAGTGTAGAAGAGGTACAGTACTGGAATGATCACTTCAAGCTGCCAGAAAAGGATGTCAAGAAACTTGCACCATCCCAGATCCTGTCACTGGATGGGAACAAGGTGAATACATTGTTGAATTGATTAACATTAGAAGTTTTCCTCTACAAGGTTCCTCAGTTCAGTGTGTAATTTAGTCTGAGGTTATTTGACCAGATTACTACCAGCCAGTACTTTAGTAACACTTTAAACCAGACATCCATATGCTGAGGTGTAGGGTTCTTACTTTTCATTTAATTCCTGTATGAGCAATTTGTGGTATCTCCAGCTATAAGCTGTAGGTAATTCCTGCCAAGAAAGGTTCTTTTAATGCCTCAGTGATTAATGTATCAGTTTCTTTATCTACAAACAGTTAGTAACATGCTACATGTTCCCTGATTGACAAGCAATAAAAAAGGATATATGGTTTACTTCACGTGTGGTCAGTGGTCATTAGATTTTAGTTGTGAGATTATAAACTAAGCAATCTTTTGTCATTTAAAAAACTGGTTTGACTGATTTGCTGCCATATTTGCTTGTTGTACATGTTTGGATTACCATTACCATATTTTAGCAGGCCCCTACATATTATAACCACATGGATACAAACAAAGCGGAAAACCTGTGCTAAATGAGATCAACACTTAATAATTTTATAAAAAATCCAAGGGATTATCTCTGGAAGTTAGATCTTAGAATAAGCCAAGTTATGTGAATTTTACCACTTCTGCCTGCAGTCATTTGTTTTACTGAATATGAAATCAAAGGAATGCAATTTTTTTACAGCCAAGAAGGCTGAGTGGCCTAACCCTGTCATTAAGTGACTGGACAGCATGGCAGAATCGACTGCAGCCTTCCTTCAGAATAGGACATTCAGTACAGTCAAAACAGCTGGTGGAATTGATGGAGTTCATGGAGCTTCAAGGTAACCAATTGTCACAGTGCAACTGTCACTGAGCTTTACTCAGTCAAATATCTTTCATATTTCTTTCAGTTGTTTATTTCATTCTGCAGCATACTTTGTCATATTGTCATTATCAGTGTACAGAGTTTATTTATTTTTGTGGAATCTGTGTAAAACTGAAAGTGGTACAGCTAAGTCTCTCTGAAACACTTAAAACATACTTTTATCTGTATATCAAAGTGCTGAAGTGTCCTCGCCATCTGCTCCAGATAAGCCATGCTTTATGTTTATGTATGTGTCAGGTTTCTTAACTTATATGAACAGGACAGTGAGTAATTTAAGCAAATACAGTGAAACTTTGTTGTGTCGAACTCGCTTAAGTCGAATACCCCACTTATGTGGAAGTCATAGACTTGATATTCCGGACAACTCTAGTTAAATTATAACCAAATACAACCCGCTTGTGTTGAACCTTGGATGTGTCGAAGTTTTCATAAGGTCCCTTCAACTTCAACACAACGAGGTTTCACTGTATATCATATATCCATATTTCATTGTAGCTGCAGTTGATGACGATGGGGAGAGCTACCACATGGAGATGCAGACTTACCTTGTTGACAGTGATGTCATAAAGCCAGAGAAACAAAACAAAGGTATTGCCAAATATTGTGTGCCGAGTGAACCAGGTTCTGCAGCAGAGAGAAAATCTGAAAAGGGAGACATGCAAAGGAAAAACAGAAAGAGGGTTCGTCGGAGTGAGGAGTTGATGAACCTCAATGTACAGTTGATAAGTGATGCCAGTAGTGAGGATGATCTCCCAGAGTTCAATGTTGGAACAACCAGGAAGGAACTTGGGACGGAAAAGACAGGAGATTTAATAAGTGATGTAAAGCCAAATGAGCTGGCTTTGATCAGTAGTTGTCCCTCTTCTCCTCTCGAGAAACCCCTAGTGGATGTTGAAGATAAGCAGAATGGGAGAAAGGACCCAAGTAATTTAAAGAATTGTACAATAGATGTAGATATGTGTAATGAACATGATGAAAAACTAGGGCCTGGTGCAATTGGTGAAGATACCTTTACTAAACTAAAGATTAAAGATAGTGTAAAACAAAAACTGAAGGATAATTTTGTGAACTGTGTGAGGAAGAGTACAACATTGTTGGAAATAAGTCTTAACCTTGATGATTCTTTCACAGAAGATGCAGCTGATTTTGAGCCTGTCAATACAAGTACAAATGTTGTAGCAGCCAGAAAAGGATCCAGTGAGGATTATGGGAAAATTAGCAATGTTGAACTGAAACATTTACCCGCACTACAAGAAGAAGTATGGAATGATGATGTAATATCAGTATCATCACATCAAGAATTTAGTGATGAAAATAATTATCGGACGAGGGATGAAATGGCGATGCCTGCCCGTATCAAGAATGTGACTTCTTCAGAAACAGCAATGGAGGACAGTGAATCCAAGAGGAAACTGGCAGAGCTGTTCCCAGTGTTTACACCAGTGGGATGCTTCACGTTTATTGGTGATACATGTCATGAAACAGAAAAGCCAAGAAGGCCACCACCCCTTCTTGAAGGTCAGGTTGAAGCAACACTGAAATATTTAAAGGAGAGGGAACAACTGTCCCCAATCTCAGACACAGAGCTGGACTCTTTGGTGAATGAATGGCAAGGAAAAGAGAATACAAGTGTTTTAAATCCACCTTTGGGACCGCCAATTTTAGGCACTTCCAGTGAGTCAGAATTGGAAAAATGTGCCATATCTGAATTAGAAACACTTGGTAAGTCTGAATTGGAGGAATATTGTGAGTCTGAATTGGATAAACTTGACATAAGTATATCTGGTGGTTTGAATGAAAATTTGAACATTGAAGAAGGAATAATTTCAGACCAGGAGCTTGAACAAATTGAAGCATCACCAAAAATTGTTTCAAATAGTCTGTTTGTTTTAAATAATTCTTCTTCTGCTACAGACAATGTGAACATGAAATCAGATGGTTCCATGAGTGTGAATTCAGATGAATCTACAACTATTACTCCATCAAAGATTAGAAATGAAGCAAGTCCTACTGATGGCTCTAGCACTGTGCCTTTCAGCTCTCCTGTTTTCAAGTCACAAGTCTGTGTTGTAAAACCATTTGCATCATATGCTAAGATCAGTAATGTGGGTCATAGAAATGTGTCTGAAAAATCAGAGAAACCTATCGTCCCTGAGGTTTTGCTTACTAATGCTGTGTCTCCAGCTGGTCAGAAGTATGTCCCACACAGTGTGTATCATAGAAAAGTTAATAACAAGGAAGACTCGTATTTTGACCACAGCAAGGATGACTCACTTTTATGTGCCCTCAGCCCTGGAAGGAAAATCAGTTTAACTCCACAAAGCAAATCAGTGACAGATCACAAATTAGATGATGATCACTCACAAATTACATTTTCTGAAGCATTTGCGCTGACCCATGACTCTCTTTCATTTAGTCCGTGTGTTAAGCAGCATCCATCAGGAGAAACAAATCCTTGCAATAGGGATATAACAGACCAGGAAGGAACCTACAGTGAACCATTTGATGTAAATGTACAGGATGTAGTTGATGCTGAGAAAGAACACTACTCCGTTGAAAGAAAAGAGAGTGTTAAACCTCAAGCTATTGTTGAACCAGTAGAGAAAACTGAAAAATGTCATGTTGAACCTGTAGAGAAAACTGAAGAAAGTCATGTTCCAACTACCTCATTGTTAGATGACAGGAGTACAAAAACAAGTAGACAATATGATAAGGTTTCTGGTGAAGAAGCCCCAGTTTTTGATCTGTGCTTTGATTTTGATGATTTTGATGATGATATGGAGATACCACCCAGTCCTCAGCAGCAAAGTACAAGTTTCTTTAGACTCAGTGGAGCTTCAACAAAAGGACCTACTGTGAACAAATCTGAAAAACAAGAAGAAACCAGAGTTCTTGCTACAATAAACGAGGTGGATGATTTCTCTTTATTGTCTCCAGGTAGCAGTGACAGAGACTCGCCCTCGTTACTGCATAAACACGAGCCAGCTGTAAATGAAAAAGAACCAAGTGAAGAAACAGTAATAGAACAAAGCAAAAAGCAGCTACAACATGGGCAGGACAATACAGAAAGTACTAAAAGTAATAAAATTATTCTTGACTGTGATATATCTTTGTTACCAGAATATGATGTTGAAGATGATTTATTGCTTAGGGCTGGTGATTCGGTGGTTGATTTTCAGAAAAAGGCTGTGGGTTCATTGAACAAAATAAAACAGGCAACAAGCACACCAGTTTCAGTGAAAACACATTATAACTTATACAGGGATACTGACAGTAAACAGAACTCCATGCCAACAGCTTGTCATCATAGTGAAGAACATCTGGATGACAGCATCATTAAGGTGCACCCTCATCACAGGCAGAGAGATGTTCTCTCCCCTCCTGTAGCAATGTGCAGTCCAGTCTCTCACAGTGGTATGTTATTATATGATATATCTTAATATTATAGAAGTGATTTCATTTGCATAGGTTTAATTTTACATATGCTGAATGGTCCCAGAAATTTCCATATCTTTTCCTTTTCTATTTTACAAGGATTCTATTGAATATTAAATATCATAAGTCTTTACCAGAGACTACAAGAATCCTCTGTGGTCCACCTATTTCTGCTAGTCTCCACTTTTTTGTATGATTTAATTTCTGCCATTCACTGCAATAGAGTAGAAGTTCTTCAGTTTCTTTCTTCCTACAAAAAAATGTCAAGATTATGAATTCAGTATTGTAGAAATTTGTCTCTGAAGAAGGTTTTGGCAGCTTAAAACATTGACATATTTAATGTGAGCGGTACAACATAGAATTGTAAAAAATGGAATGAAAGCATTTCTTACAGTGTTTGCATACATGTGCATCTTTAGATATTGGTCAGAAGACAGGTCTTTATATATTTAGCTCAAGAGTTTTGCAGCATATTATTTAGATCTTGAATTGGCCTCTATGTTTGATGAATATCACACAGTACATTAAATTTTTCCTTAGTATGTATAATATTGGATGGAAGTCCTGATTTTCTGCTTTACCCCTCTATCTTCTGCTTTAGCTCACCAGGAAGACAGCTATTTTAAAACTCCTCTCAAGGCACCAGCAAGGACCAAACCAAAGAAACGACCGAAGGTAAATAACTATTGGTTTATATGTTGATGTATTGACACTTACCAGAGTGAGCTTAGTTCCAAGAAGGCTTCTATAAGGGACTGTCTGAGCAAATGCACAGATTATGTTGCTCATGGAAGGTGCTCACAAAGAGAGTTTGTTTTTTCCTAGTAATTCCTGTTTCCCTTTGTGAAAACTAAATGCAGAGGCCCACTTCTGTTTTAGCATTCTGATTGTTGCCAAATGATTGACAGGTTATTTGAATAAAGTCTGCCCACAGTTGCATATGTTTGTGTTATTTGGTGCAAAGCTGCCACGCAGAAGACAGAGAGCCAATCAGTCAACTACAACCCTGCATGTTCAATTTCATTGATTAAATTTTAAGACAAGAAAGATTATCTGCCAGCATTTTGTTCATGTTTTAATTTGATATTCACTGATGATCTGTTGACTTATGAGGTGACCCATCATGTTTCATGAATGTCTGTCATTTCAATTGTATTAATGAACTTTGATATATCTAGGGGAGCTGCACATAAAATGTAACAGCCATTGAGCTTTTGACTTGCGCCTTAGCCATTTATTTCCATTAGCTCAAAAAAACTGTAACAGCAAAACTTATCCAGAGTTATCCAAATATGAGCACTCGGCTGTCATGGTCAAACGAAATTACCAATAGACGATTCATGTCCCAACATTTCTCAGCAATTATGTGGTCTGATCTTTGCTGTCATTTGCTGAAAAGCTAACACAGTTTCCATGTGTGAAAACAGACAAAAATTTATATGGCCTGGGAGTTGCTGGCAGGTTTCATTCTCTGGTAATTGTTATAAGGACTGTCATAGTTTGACGTTACACTAGGTAAAAGCCAGTGAAATGGCCTGACTTACATAGCGCAATTTTCCTTAATATTATGCAACTGGCCAAAAAGCTGACAAGCCTGTGCGAGAACACTGAAATTGCCTTCGGTGGTTCAGATATTAAACATATGTTGAGGACGAAAAGCTGCAGTGTTAATAGTAAATAAGATAATGGATGATTCCATCATATAGATGCAGTGCTATTCTAGGCTTAGACATGACTTTTTATTTAGACCTCAGCCCATATAGGTTGATGGGCTATTGTCATCACCCATGGTTGTCCGTCAGTTCGTCTGGCGCCCATAAAGTTTTACCTTGTGAGAGGTATAACTCAGAAAAAAATTTAACCCATATACTTTATTTCTTCAGGGGAGATACATTTAGATAAAATCTTGGTCAAATTTAAAGATTTGTCACCTTGACCTACTTTTCAAGGTCACAGAGCTGTTAAAGAAAAAAAATCTTATGAGCTTACTTATCAGTAAACCACTTGATAGATCATTATGAAACTTAGGATGACTATTGGCCCTGATGATCTGTAACTGCTGTGCCAAGTTGGTGGTTCCTTGTGTCACCTACAGTATCTGAGTTTTCAAGGTCAAAGAGTCATAGAAATAAAAGTTTTGAGCTTATATCTCTGGAACTGCCAGAAGGATCGTCATGAAACATGGTGTGGTTATTTGCCTTGATGATCTGTTACTGCTACTCAGGTACAGAGACGGGTCATTTGTGCCCACGTATGTTGCTAAAGGTCTTGTTTAACAAGTTATTCCCTACACAGTGTTATCATCATACAGATCTATATATATATCACTTCTGTCACCAGGCTTGCAAGAATACTACTTGCAACTCTGGGTCAGATTTATTACTTGAATTTATTACTTGTATCAATGGTGGCCCAGTCAGATTCCCAAGAGTTTGCCACTGGTGTGGTTCCTTGCCAGGTAGCTCTAGAGCACCCTGATAGCTAATAATAAAAATTACAAAAATTTCATTGGGTACTGGTACATGTCTGAAAGGGAACAGAGATTGTGGAAAATCTAATCACTTTATGCCAGAGTAATACGTATGTGCAGATTAATTGATTATATTGATGATAGGTCATTTTCTTTCATTATCGATTTTATTGGTTGAATTTTTGCATGAATGATCACAAATGATTATGTATGCTCATGCAAAGAAGTCATAATATCCAGAAAAAAAATATCTATTCTTGTCAGATATAAGAATTTAAAGATGGGGGACATAGTAACAAATAACAGCAAAATTGATCTTCTCCCTAAAATGTCATAGTTTGTGCAGAAGTTGAATGATGTAATGCCATTATGTACCTGAATAACTGTAATAAGTTCCTCATTAAATCATAAAATATCATCTTAAAGTTTAACTTTCATGGGGCATGGATGGTAGAGTGGTAAAATGCTTGACTGTCTCCCCTGGCCACACAGGTTCCATCCCCGAAGTAGCTATAAGAGTGTGTTGTAGTTGCCCATTCAAGGTTAGTGGTTTTCTCTGGTTTCCTCCACCCTTACAAACTACCTACTGTCAACATACGTGCCATGGAGAGTGCCTTGCATTGCTTGTGATAACCTGTTGAATATTTAAACTACAAAAACCCCTATGTAATAGATGTCAATAAGGCGTTCATTTTTTTTCAGGTCCTTATCTCAAGTGATGAAGACACGCCAGAGAAGCCACAAAACAAAACCAGCAGACTCTCCATGTTATCAATAGAAGATGATGATTTTATCAGTATGTGTTCTTACATTCATTGGTCATCAGAATAAAAGATCAAAGGATTCTAATCAGGTTTTCAAGAATATTTGAATACTAGGACATCTGTTATTTTTATTGCCTTAAAGGTACATAATTAGGAGCAATATTGTGCTTATTATTTCACACTCTCAGTTCAGTTTTGCTATAAAGAAAATTTTCCAAGATACCCCTCCCAGCTGTAGAATAGTACCTCCTCTTTAGCTTGTTTTGGTTCTGCGTGTCTGTTTACCATAACAAGGCTGAGTAACCAGAGGTCTGATTTTGCACATGTGCGACAGATTCCAGACGAGGAGTAGTCCAAACTAGTCCATACACAGACCTTCATATCCTCTGATATATCTCTGCTGGATGGGCATTACATTCCATGGTACTTATGTAAATTCATTGTGGAACATATGACAAAAGGATTTGGGTGAAAAGTCTAGGGACCTCATGATCTGCTGAAAGGACAGGCAGGAAAGTGAGACCTGTTGTATTGGGTCCCTGAGGCACCGTGATTCGCCATGTTTCAGCCAGCAGGAACCTGTATCACATTATTCTGGGCAAAATCAGTCTAGGTATCTCCTGATTTACAGGTGTTGTGGTCCTAACATGAGCATGCATGGTTGTGAAATACTGATTGTTAGCCTTAAAAGAAAATTGACAACGCAGGTTGTGTTCATGTTTATCTTGGCACCAGTGATCACACCATGTCCACTTTTTAAACACTCGTGTACAGGAGCAAGCCAACATTTCAGGGCAATATTTTGTTTGCAGGTACCATTTTATTTCAGAGAAAAGACCCTATTTTTAGCTCAGCTGACTATAAGTCATCTGAGCTATAGTTGTGGTCCATTGTCCGTCGTCCGTCCGTCTGTCCGTCCATCCGTCTGTCCATCCGTCCGTCCGTCCGTAGATGTGGCACGTTTTGAAACCGTAAGACCTAGGAATCCAAAATTCAGCATAATGTTAGATGTCCCCAAGATCTCCTACCAAGCCGAAAACTGGGTCTTTGCCACTTCGTTCCTCTAAGAAATTGAGGAAAAACCTCAATTTTTTATTAAAAACCTATTTTCACACTTCAGGACTGCCTAATATCAAAACCACTGATCTGTTTTTCCTCATATTTACCATAAATAATCCTCTATATAGTTCCTATGTACATGCCAGAAATTAAGTCTGTTAAGTATAAATTCTTTAAGTTATGGGTCCAAACATAATGGACTTTGTAAAAAATCAGGAAAAATATTTACTCACTTAACATGAAAAATTTTGAAACTAGACCCTATTTTCCCAAGTATATAACTATGTTTAATTAAGATTCAATTGTTTTTACCAAAATTAGATCTGAATTTTGTAATTTTTTAAGTTATTAGCATAAAAATAAAATCAGTATCTTAAATTTTGCCCAACATTGACCATGGCACGTTTTTTTTTCCTGTAAGTATCATTGATTTAATTTTCACAGCATGTAAACATAAATATTTAATTTGTTTAAATCTGAAATTTGAAAATAAAAGCTTGAAAATTAAGCTAGTTATTGATTTTTTTCTTGAAGCTCTATTGTAGTCATTTGCTCAGATTACAGATGCAGGGTCCCACTCCAGGTCACTGGGAGTCAGCCATGCCAGGGTTTCTGATTTGTTACAGTCACTGGGGGAGATCCCCTGCTGTGACAGGTGTACAGTTATTCTCATATCACCACCCCAGTCATCACTCCCCCCCCCCCCCCCCCCCCAACCCCCCCCACACACACACCCACCGTGTTAAGCAGTAATTGTTGTTTTCACTGTATCTCCTTAATTGTAATGCTGTTTCCACTCCGATATGCAAAAACTTTCCTTGAAAAATAATTCAAGGTGTAATCCAGAAGATGCAAATGCAGATTTAAAAGATATATTTTTGTGGTAAAAAATAAATAAACGTTTGTTTGCATGATGTGGTGTTATCTGACAAGATTGAGATTTATGATGATGCAATTGAGAATTACGAATCAACTTCTATATTCAGATATATATGTTATATTGGAAATGTATAGAAATATAAACTTAAATTTTAAAAAAAATGATGTGATAAAAAAATGAGGATTTAATACAAACATTTGTTCATTATTTTCCTGCCTCAGCAGAATTTGAGATCAGGCTTTGTTTGCCCTGTTTTATGTTGTTAGTTATATATCAACTGAATACATTTAATAAACAATACATATATATTTAATAATATATATTATACTAAAAAAAATTGATTCAATTGAACAAATGTGTAAACTACTGAAATGTCAACAGTTAATCAAAAAGCCAACTAATGATCAAGTAGTACAGTAGTAGAGATCATTTGTTCACAAACTGCTCACATGCTTCAGTTTCAACATTAGGAAACACATGTTCAGGTCACAAAATATTATTTGCAACAATTTCTTGCTCATCAATACAAACCAATCATATAAACCAACCATGGTCTATATTACCTCTTCTTCTTACACTTTATCTCCATTTGATATTATTTTAGATTTTCAGCTGACCACAGTGACCCATAGGTCCCTTGTTTTGTTAATTCAACTTGCTTTATACATGATAAGGTCCCTTTAAATAACATTACTTTTAATTTAGTTGAAAGCTAGAGTGCAAAATGATTATTTTAAAATACACCAAGGGACATGAACTGCAGATTGACCCGAGTAGTGTGCGGACAATCGTTCTGTGTTGGCCTGTGTGAGCCTTACTATTGATTCAGTTGTTGATTCTTTACCTTTCAAGTTTGATTTAATTTCAATTTAATTCTTACTAAAGTTGAAAAGCTAGCTTTAGCCCAGACTAGTTTAATATAAAAGCAAATAATTAATAAAAATGGATATGAGTTTATTTATGCAAATAAAAGAAAAATTTAGCTGTTTGTCAGTCATTAATGTTACGCTGCAAGTGGAGTGGTCCACCAGCAAATGTTTAAACCAGATCTAGGGCACATTCCCAATAGTAGCTTTGACATGGAGGTGTCATCCCTCAGTTTGAATTCTCAGGGACTCCAGAGTGGTACATGCCAAAAAATATTTAGAAACAAAGCAAAGGTCAATTAGAATTTACTCAGATATTTGATGCATTGATACATCCCTAGTTCTTTACATGCTCTCTGGACCAGAGATTTTGTATATTTGTACAGGCCCACCAGATGTAAGGATACAGAAGCACAGTAAGAATAAGGTGTTGGATATAGAAAGGAAAAGGAATAAACCTCAGGGAGACAAGAAGAAAAAGAAGGTAAAAGTGAATTCTGATACAGCTGTACATCTGGAGAGAGAGAGAGAAAGAAAGAGAGATAGAGAGAGGGGGTTTTGTTACTGTGGGACATCAAGTTTTAGTGTACAACACAGTAAAGCAGTAAGCATCAAGGATTAGTTTTGTTTTTGTGTAACATGTTATGGGTGAGAGCATTACTTGTGTCCTGGTAATACTTACCCAAGTTCTATAGCACTAAATTGGGACTTGAGCACTTGCGTGTGTGTACATGCATGTCTGGATACAGCTGGTAACTTACAGGCATTGCATGTTTATTCATTACCATCCATTGGCTTTGAAACCTGTGTTAAGCTGGACAGTAGAGGTCTTGCATGACACTGTTTCTTTTGTCACATAGAAATCAAATTATATATATTTTATGTCACATTTAGATCAAAACTTCAAACTTTAGATCTAATTCATAGTGAATCACATTTATCATGATGAATATCTTATCATAGGAAATCACTCTTAATTACCATGGTGAATTACTGTTACCATGGTGAATCACTGTTATCTTGGTGAATCATTATTATCATGGTGAATCACTCTTATCATGGTGAATCACTCTTATCATGGTGAATCTCTCTTATCCTGGTGAATCATCCTTATCATGATTAATAACTCTTATCATGGTGAATCACTCTTATCATGGTGAATCACTCTTATCATGATGAATCACTCTTATCGTGGTGAATCATCCTTATCATGGTGAATCACTCTTATTGTGGTGAATCATCCTTATCATGATGAATCACTCTTATCGTGGTGAATCATCCTTATCATGGTGAATCACTCTTATTGTGGTGAATCATCCTTATCATGATGAATTACTCTTATCATGGTGAATATCTTATCATGGTAAATCACTGTTTATATTGCAGCTGAATTTTGTTAACATGTTATGGTTATTTCCACAGAGAACAGGTGGTTGTGCCTTTATTGAGGAGGAGGCTGTTCTGACTGATGATGACAGTGCCTCATCAGATGAGGATGAAGGGAACTTGGATCTGCTGGAGGCCAGCTTCATCAATGATGCCACCCAGATGTCACAGAATCTTGGTAATTTGGCCATTTTCTGTCAGACCATTTATGATCATATAATACATTCAGTACAGGTTTGGTTGCTGGCATATTGGCTTGGCTTACATGCATTAAGGCGACTTACTGTCCTTAATTTTGCAGAAACAATTGGTGTAAACCAGAAGGAAGAATCAAGGCGAGCAAGAAGACAACAAGTGAACATTGATGATATTTGATCATTGACTACTTGTCAACCAAAATTCTTAATATAATACCATATGAAATTGTTCCCATTTTTTTATGAGTGCAGGAATTAATATAATGTCTTTGTTTTTCTGAGATAATATATTTAATATTAAAAAAAAAGAATTCTGTAGTATTTTTTCTCTATATAATATGTCTAATTTGTTGTAATTTAAAAAGTACACTAATACTCATGACTGTGTATCCTTAAAAGGACTATTAGAAAGTAGTGTTTGTGTTTTATCTGTGTAAGATTTTGACCAATCAGCACCTCTGCCACCCCTTGCCCTCAGATTTCTCATTGGCTCATGATCAAGCATATTACTTGCGTTTATAATCCCATGTTAAAACTGGTTAATTACAATTTGCAGCCCACTTTGTACTTTGCAGTGAGGCACGTACACACTGTGAGATACAGATTGATATAATCGTGAAACACTGTATATCCTTGCTTATGTAAATTGTTTTCTTATCATCAGATTTCTCTGTACACCTATTAAAGACAAAGTGAATTAAAGCTATATCTGTACAGTATGTATCTAATGTGGCTTGGATTTTGTTTATGAGGATTTCAAATTTGCAATAGTTACGAAAGGGAAAAAATCGCAAAAATGAAACCTTCATGAATAAAACATGTCATCTATACAGCTGAATGGTCATTGTATCGCCAGACATAGTCTGGAGATACTATGGTTTAGGCACAGTTGCGCCGCCGCCGCCGCAGAGATTTCTTTTGGACACAATAACTCAAAAAATATTTCATGGATCTTTACCAAACTTGGTATATGTATAGATATGGGTGAGAGGACGAGGCCTATTTAAAATGAGGTCATGACCTCAACTAGGAGAGTGGCTTGACCTTGAATAGGTTCAATTTTCGGGAAAATCACACAAATTCTTAAATATCTCAAGAAAACTTGCATGGATTGATCCCAAAATCAAGTTGATCGAAGATCATGGATAGGGTTGTCATGTTCCAGAAACTGGTGGCGCCACCAATTATTCTTAATTTGTTTTCATGCCGTTTAATATCCCAAAAATTGCTACTTGACAGTACTGTGAGCATTATAAGTCAAAACTAATGGACAGATTTCTTTCATATTATGCAAATACATAGATATGGGTTATGGGATGATGTTTATTTAAATTGGAGTCATGACCTTTCCTATGAGAGTGACCTTGACCTTGAATATTGCCATATATGGTGAAAATCACACAAAATCATTAATTTCTCAATAAGGGATGCATGCATTGGTCCAAAAATCAACTTGACCGAAGATCTTGGATAGTAATGTCATGTACCGGAAACAGGTGGCGCCACCTGTTATTCTTTTACTTGTTTTCGTGCCGTTTAATACCCCATCATTGCCACTTAACAGTACATTAATAACCTGTGAGCATTATAAGTCAAAAACTAATGGACAGATTTCTTTCATATTATGCATATACATAGACATGGGTTATGGGATGATGTATATATAAATTGGGGTCATGACCTTTCCTATTAGAGTGGCCTTGACCTTGAAAAATTGCCATATATGGTAAAAATTACACAAAATCATTAATATCTCAATAAGGGATGCATGCATTGGTCCAAAAATCAACATGTTCGAAGATCTTGGAAAGTATTGTCATGTACCAGAAACAGGTGGCGCCACCTGTTATTCTTTTACTTGTTTTGTGCCGTTTAATACCCCATCATTGCCATTTATCAGTACTGTGAGCATTATAAGTCAAAAACTAATGGACAAATTTCTTTCATATTATGCATATACATGGATATGGGTTATAGGATAATGTTTATTTGAATTGGAGTCATGACCTTTCCAATGAGTGGCCTTGACCTTGAATATTGCCATATATGGTGAAAATCACACAAAATCATTAATTTCTCAATAAGGGATGCATTGATTGGTCCAAAAATCAACTTGACCGAAGATCTTGGATAGTGTTGTCATGTACGGGAAACAGGTGGTGCCACCTGTTATTCTTTTACTTGTTTTCGTGCCGTTTAATACCCCATCATTGCCACTTAACAGTATTGTGAGCATTATAAGTCAAAAACTAATGGACAGATTTCTTGCATATACATAGACATGGGTTAGGGGACGATGTATATTGAAATTTGGATCATGACCTTTTCTATGAGAATGACCTTTTCTATGAGTGTGGTCTGATATTAATTGTTGCTGAAGATGGGGGGCCTAATCTTAAAGGGGGGGGGGGGGGGGATTAATTGTCTGGGGATACTATGGCACCTGCGGTGCCAAGAAATATCTAGTTATTAATGTAGCCTCATTGGCATTTAATACATGTAACTTTAAGGTAGCTGTGTCTGATTTTTCAGATGTAACCACAGAACAAGCCATGTATTTGCGATCTGTTCAGGACCATCCTGGTGGCCACATTCCTGCCCGCTACCGTCTGCAGTACGGAAACAACGACATGGATGTATTCTCACAGATGCCGGATATTGATGAAGAGCCGTCTGAGTATATGGAGGACAGTTTCTGTGTGAACAGTGATTATATTGACTCGGGTAATAATATTAAAATTACAAGTAGTCTTTGCAAAAATACCTTGCCAAATTGCATGCACAGTCTTAGTATCATCCAAACTAAAATGAATGGTACAATGTTGTGTCTGCATAGGTTGTAGAGGGAGAAATTGGTTGTTAAATCATTTTCAATGATTGAAAGATAAAAATGTCCGGTGATTGATTATTATTTGGTTATTTTATGTACTGTCTGTATTACCATGAAATATGCTTGATACAATTATACCTTAAATATTGACCGAGTGAATTCTGTCTGCTTGTACGCCAAAGGTCAAGGTGGAAAGGTCAAGGTAATCACCTGGCTGTTGACACTTTTTCATTGTACAAGGTTTATAATGCTGTTCCCTGTTTGTGGCCATCATGCTTATATCTCTAGCAGTATAAGATAATGAAAATCATTGATGTAATTTATGAATTGGCACACCATTAGCCTAAAATTAGTGATGCTGATATGTGATTCTTTTAACCACTTATTTTTACATTACAGTTGAAGGTTAAAATTTGTAGTACATTTCAGACTTTGGCAGTTGGTATACCCACAGGCATTCGTTTCCAGCACTAAAATGGCCTAGAAACCGAAAACACATTGAGTATGGGCGATATACCCATTATAAAAGAACAAGGTAATGAACTCCACCGCTACGCGGGCAAGACAACTTTTTTTCACAAGTCCGAATTCCGGAGAATTATCCTCTTCACATGCATGATCGCGCGCCTTCTTGTTGAAAACATCTTTATTTACAAGATTAATTTTCAAATATAAAAGTTCCCAACACTAACCGCGAATTCCAGAACATTTATTCCAGCTGTGACACCGTCATTTGTCATGTATACATTTACTAGTTGCGGAAGTTGACGTCACCCCGGGCTGAATGGATTTCCCCCTGAGCTGGCGTCTGTGATTGGCTGCATGGTACCAGTCGTTTTCTACATCTCTTTTAGGGGCACAATTCAAACAGCTGTCAAATTGTCAATGAAGTTGAAAATCAGTGGGCATGGTATGCAAACACAACCAGGACCATTAAATCACTTGTTTTGAATACATTAACGTCTGTTCTATAACCATAACATGCATTAAGCCCTGGATGACGTCAACTTCCGCAACTAGTAAATGTATACATGCCAAATGACGGTGTCGCAGCTGAAATAAACGTGCTGGAATTCGCAATTAGTGTGGGGAACTTTTATATTTGGAAGTTTAATCTTATAAATAAAGATGTTTTCAACAAAAAGGCGCGCGATCATGCTTGTGAAGCGGATAATTCTCTGGAATTCTGACTTGTGAAAAAAAGTTGTCTTGCCCGCGTAGCGGTGGAGTTCATTACCTTGTTCTTTTATAATGGGTATTTTGCCCATACTCAATGTGTTTTCGGTTTCTAGGCCATTTTAGTGCTGGAAACGAGTGCCTGTGGGTATACCCAACTCTAACTCAAGCACTCATTACCACAATGACAACTGTAACAGGAACTTAATGTGTCTTTTGTTGTATAAGCATTGTAATCTTTGCATACAAGATAGTATAATGGGTTTACATTTAAAATGGTAGTGAATTGAAAGGGTGTTCTGACACTTTAATATTCTGGTAAGAAAAGCATTTAGATTTACTAGCAATAGTAGCATAATTGACAGATATATAATTTTTTATATGAATCAGAAGCAGGACTACACTTGTAGTAAGGTCCTTAATTCAGACTTGAGTGATTGGTTTTAATAACTTCAACTTGAATTCTTGAGTACTCCATTTCAGCACCAGTGTTATTACCGATTTATCCTACTCTAATTTGCAGTGGAGGGTGCAGTTTACCCTGAGCATTCCTCCGGTTTCTTTTAACATACAGTTACGTACAGGTCTAATGACAACCAGACCCTCCACAGATTCATTCCCACCATGAGACTGACCTGAAAGTATTTTCTTGTCATATTATTATCATCCCATTATCAAATCCTGCCCCCACAAAAATTCAAAACCACTCATGATGGCTGCCATTTTGCACACAGACTAAAAGCATATGTCGTAGTTTGCATGTAAGAATTAAAGGTACACAGCTTGTTTATTACTGTTACTTGTTATTTTTTTGTCATTACATAGAGCTGTTTCACTTGGTTTTCTCTTGCAGATTCGTATGATGAAGTAACCCCAGTCAAGAGAAAAAAGATGAATAACCAGAGTAAAAAATCAGAAAAACCTGGCAAGAAGAATGTCAAAACTGTGAATGGTTTAAAGCGAGTGAGACACATGGTGGACACATCTAGTGAGGAGGAGGGAGATGGAATGATGCACAACATCACAGACATCAGTGCTAGGAGTACACAGAGGGTGGCAGGGACTGTCATGAAAAGTAAGCGCATTATCAGCTCGTCATCATCAGACACCAGCCCTGCTGTACCCTCAGCTAAGAAACAGCCACAGAAGCAGCGGTTACAGTATGAAACAGCCCCACAAAAACAGCCACATGAGCAACAGTTACAACATGACATATCCTCACACATGTATTCTGAATCACAAACAAGGAAATCTGAAAACATAGGGAGTCTTGGTAATAAATATACATCAAGTGCCTTGAACCTTGGGCATTGTGGTGAAAAACATACTGATTTTCATTTAAGTACAAAAATAGTTAACACTGGAAGTATTTACTCAGAGGGGAATCGTAAAACCTGCTTAAATGATCACAGGAGTACCTTGGGTAATGCTGATAAGATATCAAAAGAAGAGGGGACTGGTCAGGAATGTGTGGCTGATCAGAAACTAGAACATACAGAAAATCCAGTAGAAGACTGTGGTATGTTTAATCTTCAGTTTGATGATTTATTAGATGATGACTCAGAGACGACCAGTGTGAGTGGGGAGAATGTGGTAGAAACTAGTAGTGTCAAGAAATTGATGAAGTCAGAATCTAGTCATGTAGAAGCATGTGATAGTAGGATACAAGACATGGAATTGGGAAGACCAAGAGAAAGTTTGAACATTTGTAATAGTTCAGAGAGACAGTGTGTGGACAGCAGAGCTGTAGACAGCAGAGCTACAGAAGGATCCTCTGAAACAGCACTTCTAACACGTGAAGAACGGATTCGCAGATCAAGAGAGCTCCAAGAAAAGTTCAGGCAAAAGCACAAATTAAATGCTACAGGTACGTAATGACAAGTATAGTCTCATCTGTGGTGTAGTCCAGTCCAAACCATTGTAGTCCCAAGTGCAGGCCACTCAAGTCAGAGTAAAGTCCTTGGGGTTTAAGTCCCAAGTCCACATTCTTCTAGTTTTAGTCATCTAGAAACCTAGTCCATGTCTGATTTCAATGAAGTTCTCTTTATTAAAATAAATTTGAAAGGGAAGTTTGAGTTTACCATAAGTACTTTTGTCATCCACTTCCCAGATTTGGGGACATTTATTTTGTCTGTCCCTCTGTCTGTCGGTCTGCCAGGTTTTCATTTCTGTGCGATAACTTTCGTTAATATTATCTGATTTCATTCAAATTTAGGTCAGTGATTGCTCTCATGCTTACCTTGGTTGGGATTGGTTTTGGAATGTCTATCTCACAAGATAATAATACAGTATGTTATTTCATTTTTGATATGATGAATCAGCACATTTAGTTTTACTAACCACCAACAGGTGTCGCTAGCAGTGGACATAAATTACTTAAATTTTTTACAGTAACTGCCTGGTGCTGCCATCTGTTGAGCATGGTTAAAACCATTGCACTTAGTCACCACAGACTTTAAAATCATCCTGGACTTTAAGGCGGAAGCAGCTGAAGCAGAGGACATAAATTCCTTGAATTTGCTTGTTTGTTTGTTTTTACATGATTGTTTAATTATATTTAGTTCCCAGTACAGAGATCAAGCTTGGAATATACTTGGTCTTTCTTTGTATTATTCAGTTTGTTGTTCACACATGAATATAACTGTCTTAATAGTATGTGACAGAGCTTTCCTTCTACTGGCCTTAAGATGGGCTCAGTCTGATTTTTTTAAATCCTTACATCCGAGTCTGAGGACAAGTCCGAGTCCAGGACCATCAAGTAAGTCCAGAGTCCAAGTCCCTAAAAAGTGAACTTGAGTCTTGAGTTTAGTCCAGGTCCTCCAAAACTGAGTCTCAACATATGACATATCTTAAGTATAGATAACATTCTTTTTTGTAAACAGGCCTATAATAAATTATTAATTGGGTGCAGGTTTTTCTTTTGTAGGAACAGGAAATGAATCAAACCAGTCCTCTGTCAGTTATATCAAAGAATCCATAAATACCTCAGTTACTCAGGTAAGTCTATCATGTCATATTTAGGGCTGGGTATTGGTTCACCTCATCCGGTACAATATTGTATGTATTGCGATACAGTTAATTCGATACCGATACATATTGACGATACGCTTAATTTCTTCTTG
Organism: Sipunculus nudus; assembly: GCA_026874595.1. Taxonomy (NCBI): domain Eukaryota; kingdom Metazoa; phylum Annelida; class Sipuncula; order Golfingiida; family Sipunculidae; genus Sipunculus; species Sipunculus nudus. Next base: position 39,445,146 of record CM049308.1, on the reverse strand, counting down.
TATATCATTTCTGTATAAAAGCTCTGTTTATTGTATATATATATATATATATATATATATATTTATTTATATTTATATATTCATTTTAATATACCACATATGATACAGTCAGTATCATTTTCTTATTTGCGCTTACATCCACCTGCTTGTCATGGAAGCACTGACGTGCATGCGTATAAACATTTCTTATCAAGTCTTAAAAGCCAAAGCAACAAATATACAGTGCATTTAGCTTTATAAATCGTCAAGGTTATATTTAAACTTAGAGTCATATTCCTATTCGTTAGCAATAAATATTTTACATCGATACGACCGATACAGCATGCAACGAATTTCGGTTATCGTATCGACATTGTGTATCGATTCGTATCGATATATTGATACAGCCCTAGTCATAATCGAGTAATATCAGCATAATGGAGATAGGCTCAGCTATTATAAACATTACACATTATCATATGTTTTATTATAATTAAACTCATGAATATTTCTTGGCATCTAGTTTGTGATCTACTACAGAGTTGCTTCTGTTATTGAATTTAATGTCATAATAACTAGAAGGTATTAGACATGATTGCATTTGAGAGATTCAATGTATATCATGTATGTTGGATATTAAAATATGGAACTTGGAAGTGTCTCATGTGTTCATCTGCATATTTTTCATTTCCTGATTGTATATGTCAAGTCTGGGAGAGATAAATATATTTAATATATTTTTCGCAAGATTTTATTTATGTTCAGTGTCAATCCCTTCGTTAATTTATGCATCAGTCAAAATGACTTCACTGTATATTGGTTGGATTTGTCTCTCCCAGAGTCCTTTGAGTTGTTATATGACTACCTAGACAGTTAGCTTGTGTGGTTCACACTGCTGAAAACAGTTACTGAGTGGTCATGTTTATATTTCAGGGTCACAGTGAGACCAGAAAGAAGCTGACAGTGTTGATAGACTCCTGTGAAATCAATGGCACTCAGGTGTGTTGCTGTAGTTGGAAATTTCATCAAAATATTGGTCATGGATGTGTTTTTTCAGGTGTTTGGTTGGTTGTGAACAGAAGCTAGTTGTACCAAAATGCTATGTGGTCATAAAAACAATGGTGTCTCAGAGATGACAAAATATGTGTCAGCATTTTTAGGGCCTTGTGAAAAATATGCGGGTGTTTCTAAATGAAAAAGAGTTGTTAAACAGATTAAACAGATTTAAGAATTGCAAAGAGATAGTTTATCTGGCTTACTCTGTTAAATTTGTTGTGTTTTTTTGTGTTTCAAAACAAAATGAGCCTGAAGCGACTGAGTTATAAACCGTTTGCACTCAATACCCAATAACACTTATGCTTGTTCCAGGGCCACATCCACAGATGTATAGGCCCCAGAACTTTGATTTTGTATAAAGTCCTTATATACCATCTCCAGGCTGCTCAGAAACCAACAACCCTTCTGGATTCAGCTTGTTCCAACCATTGGTTCAAACATGAGTGTCAAAATACCTATATGGTCGTAACCATAAGAATAATCAACCTTTGGTCAGAGCACCAAAACACGCCCTTTAATGTGCATTCTGCAATACAGCATGTAGCCAGATGTGATTCTCTTTGTATACATCAGTGTATGAAGAAGCCTTTTGCTGTCATTGTAAGCATTAACAAGTTGAAAAGAATTAAACAATTAAAAAGACTTGCTTATTAAATCTTTGTTATTTTTGTCTCCTCTTCCCAGAACAGGGACATTGATTTAGGTTTGTCTATCTGTCTGTCTCTCCCTCTGTCTGTCCATCAGGTTTTGTTTCCGTGTGATAACTTTCCTAAATATTATCAGATTTCATTCAGATTTGGGTCTGTGATTGTTCTCCTGCATACCTTGGTTGGGATTGGTTTTGGAATATGTGTCAGAAAATTTATTCTCTCCAGCTCCAAAACAAAAAATATTAAATAATGTTCCTATTTCACAACCAAAATTATGACATGTATAGACATCTTCAGGACACCTTGAAAACTAAACAGCCACTATGACATGTGGAGACCTCTTCAGGCAAATATAAAAACTGAAACATATTGCTCAGGTCAGCATGAAAGACAACAAAAGGCACAAGCGGGGGACTTAAATTCCACAAATTTGCTTGTTAACTTAACAACCAGTTTAGTTTCATTCAAATACAAAAGATGGTGCTGCAGGTTCACCCAATAGATACACAGTTGTAGTTTCTGATAGTGATATCCCTTTTAAAAACTATTGTATGGGTGGTCAACACGTGACAACAGGTATCTGTGGAATCACAGAGGCATGGATAAAGTGAGGCATGGAATCTCTCCTGACATGATAGATCTCCAAATTTGTGGCATCATAGATGCCCAAGTATCCCAAGACACATGGATAAAACTAAAAAAAAAAATTGCAGTGTAAACCACAAGTCATGGGTACAAGATAATGCCCTCCTAGATCTATGGATGGGCAAAATTTCAGGTTTATTCGTCAAACTACTCTTGAGATAAAGGAATGAATGTATTTAATAAATACATGATTGTAGGTTGCACAACCTGTCTTGTGCATGGTTATTCATGGTATCATAGGCACAGGGAAAGTTCAAGTCACACTTAACATTGCTGTACACTTACACTCCTCAGTTATACATTGCAGTCATTCCAGGTTCTCTTTCGTTTTAACTGCTGATTTGCGTAGCAAGTTTTTTTGGGTCCCCATACCAGGGCTGACACAGGGCCAACAATAACGCCAACCAGAGTGGGCTGTCACAGATTTAAAACTTTGAGTTGGATACACAATATGATACCATGCTGTCATTGGTCTGAATACAACTGTTTGTTCTGTGTGAGCCCTGGTGGTGAAACCCAGAGAATCTTGCTATACAGAGCAGCAGTTAAAACAAAGGAGATCTAGAAACGACTGCAGTGTACAACCACTGCTGTGTAAGTAGTGTTCTGTACACTGTGATTTTGCTTTGTTCATATTTTAATGTCAAATCTTTCTCTTTTGAAAGACTGTCATATCAATCTTTTGTATATTTTCCATTGATTTATTCTGTGGATAAACAGTCTGTGAATGATGGTAACCATTGACATTTATCTATTGACTTTCTTCTTACACAGGACCTGATCTCAGCCCTGAGACTTAAACATGGGATGAACACAATGATCAGACAGCTGTCATGCTGTGACTATGTGCTCAGCCGCAGGATGGCAGTGGAAAGGAAACTACTCTCTGGTAAATATATAATTTTTTTTTGACAAAGCAAAACGAGCATGGATTATCTTTGATTTTCCTTTATTCAGAATATATATAAGATGATATGCTAAATCTACACCGAGCTAGCTGTTTTCAACCCTATCACTTTCTCAGATCTGTGTTGAACATGGTTGTCAAATTTGAAAATACTTTACAAATTTCAGTTTATGCCCTTTGATGTCATTGTCACCTTTTGTATCCTTTGATTCCTTTCTCTCATAACTAAAGTTCACAATTGATATGTCATTTCGCCTCAGTTTTTCACAAGCATTTAGCCTAGTGACATGATCCATCAATATTTTTATTATTCACAGATTTCTCTAATGGAGCCAACAAACAGAAGCTGCTGGAGCGCATGCGTCATCTGTGTGAAATGTATGACCGGCCATGTCTGGTTGTAGAGCAAGACAGCGTGAAACCAGGCCATGCAAAGCCACCAAAACTAATGCAAGTTTCAGATTTTCTTATGATTTTCAAATATGTGCTTGAGCAATCTTCTTGAGATCCAGGTCTCAAGTTCAGTTGAGCAGAGACCTTGCTTCAGAGAGACTCTTGGCCTGATGTATCATGAATATTTAACAGATACACATGTGATTGGGCCAATTATAATGACTAATCAAATCCATAGTTACCATATTGAACAGTACACCAAAATCTAGACTTTTCACACACATTATCAAGAACACATGCACAGTAGATTCACCAAGTTTACGAGCCTTTATATGATTGGTTAGATTATCTATAACATCTTTCCTCACCAGGCAGTTTATAAAAAAAAATAGTTTACTCCTCTGTGTAGAGATGAGCCATATGCAAACCACCTGATCAGTTCAATTGTCTTGTTAATAAATCATATAATAGCAGGCTCGCTAAAGCAAGGTCTCTGAACAACAAAGCTTGAGGTCTGGCTGATGTCATAAGTTTGTATTTAACTGACATTGATTCTGGCAGTGATGTGAGAGTCCATATTGTGAATTGTTACCCAGGAAAGAGACAGGTCTGACATATCAGAAAAGCATGAAGTGGTCACACTGCCATGATGTGTCTGTTCATGAATATTTAGATATGTTTGGTAATTCTGATAAAGGATGAACTGTATGAAAATTTTTATTTTTAGCTCAGCCGACTATAAGTCATCTGAGCTATCGTCATGGTCCTTTGTCCGTCGTCCGGCCGGCCGGCCATCCGTCTGTAAACAGGGCATGTTTTGAAACCTTCAGATCTATGAATCCAAAATTTTGCATACAGTAAGATGTCCCCAAAATCTCCTACCATACCGAAAATTGGGTCACTAGGACTTCCTTCCTTTGAGATATTAAGGAAAAACCTCCATTTTCCATAAAAAAGCAATTGTTACACTTCGAGGCTGCCTAATATCAAAACCACTGATCTGTTTTTGATCATAATTAGTATTCATATTTTTCTAAACATTTTCTATGAAAAAACCTATTTGGTCAGTACTGCATATTGTTTTGAAGTAATGAGCCCAAATATAAAGCAATTTTTTAAAAATCAGGAAATATATTTACTCACTTAACATGAGAATTGCTGAAGCTGGAGACTTTTTCAGGGATACAACTTTATTTAATCAAGATTAAATTTTTACCCAAAATAAGATCTGATCTTTACAAATTTTTCGAGTTATTAGCATAAATAAAAAAAATCAATATCTTAAATATCGTCCAACTTTGGCAACTACACTTTTTTCCCTGTAAGCACTGTTGATTTAATTTTCACAGCATATATACATTAGGCTTTAATCTTAAAAATCTGAAATTTCAAAGGAATTGATAGAAAATAGTAGATTTTATTCTAGTTTTCATACACCATGTCAAGTGTTGTTTACATCTAGCCCACCTAGTAGTACAGCCTTCACTTGCAATATGTAACCCACCCCAGGCAGCTTGCCTTGGCTCAGCTTGGCCACTGCTAGCAGGCTTCCCCTCTGCCCTGCATCCCCCCCTCCCTCCTCCAGATGGTGCATAAACTAGATGAATGTTATAATTTTCTGTATTTGACTCATTCTTATTCCAGGCTGTGTTACATTTTAGATTTTGTATTGTACTACCAGGCTTAAAGTGATTAAAATGCACATTTAATTGTGTCCACAGAGTTGTGTATTGCTATGAAAGTGTTGGTGTTCATCAGATAAGTAATTCCTTTCTTCAGAAGAGTAAAATCTTCACCAGGTGTGAAACTAACTATTAATTCCAGTAATAAATTATAGCTTAGATAGTAATTAGCACAATGATATTGTTTGTCCCTCAGTGTCCTCAACCGTGTGTATACTTTATTTTAAAAGATTTTTTTTATTTTATCAAATTGACTGAATTTTTTATTAAGGTGAATAAAATTAAGCATGAAAACTGCAATGTACAAAACTTTTTAATATTGATTCAAAGAATAATCTTGAAGATGCCATGTTGTGGCATTATTTTGTTTTAAATTCAGTTTAAACATTTGTGAATAAAAAATAAAAAATATGTGTATGCATAATATAACCCGATGTGTGCTACACTCTGGATAAATAATGATTGCAACTTAGAATTCTGATATTTTAACTTATATTTTCAGATTTTTTTTATTATAAATTAATAAAAGTTGTTACTAAAAAAATGAATCTGATAAAAACTATTAATTGAAAAAGTGGATATGCTTAAAAAAATAGGCTTTAATATAAACTTAAATGCATTATTCCCTTGAAAGGTGAATGAAGGTCAGAGTATATGTTTTGCAGTCATATATTTAGAACTTTACTATAACCAAGTGGAAGGGCCCCTTTCCTCTTAGCTTTTCATATGCTTATATGTGTGAAAAACATTACAATAGAATACTTTGCATATTTTGCATTTGCAAAAATTTAAAACTTCAGCTGAGTGCCGTAACCCATGGGTCCCTTGTTTTCATGTCTGAACTGAAGTCTTTGACTAAAATAATGGCATTTTAACCTCTCAATTTAGTGGAAGATCTTCAGCACGAAAGGATTATGGGAACTGATAGACATTCATCCTACTGTAATTTACAAATGAGGGCGTAATCATCCCAGGAGTGTCTAGCTGGGTCTGATGGCCACCAAACTCTCTTGGCAGAAAAATTCCCAGCTTGAGCCTGTCATATTTCTGTTTTCTTGTCAAACCCTCACCTCAAAAAAATTTCAAAACCACCCACTGGTGCTGCCATTTTGTGTACAGACTTAAAAAAGTGAATGTCGCATGTTGAAATTAAGGGTTTACCACTGGTTAATGTAACATTTCATTTGCCCAAGATAGGTCATAAATTAATATGGACAGAGTCTTTAAAAATATCTTTGATATCTAACAGCAGAGCAGCACATCAGAACAGTGCTTTAGTGGTAAATACTTCTTTTATATTTTTTTTCATAAAAAAAATGTATTTCTTTTACCATAGGCATTTTCCTACTCTCAGGTGGTGCCACCTGTCAATCCTATTTAAATACTTAAACTATATTATCTGATATCTCAAGGTATTCTATTCCTCATATTCTCTACGTGGATGTAATATTTATTTTATGCATAAGAACTAGAAATTTGCATTCTATTCAATGCAAGCCTCCGCCATTCACTTATTCGGCCCATATACCTAGATTCCTTCATACACAAGTGACTGTACATTTGGGAATAATATTCCTTGATGGCATTCCTGAATCCAGATCGTGTGCTGGACCCACCCCAAAATCTATTTGCTTCCTTCTTAGACTGTTTCTGAAATGCCCTGAAAATTTCATGATATTCCATTAATGTGTGCCTGAGAAATGTAGTGAACAAACACACAAACACACAAATGGGAACGAATGCACACCCTTCTGGCAGAGGCAAGGAGCATGACACTGCAGAACCTTTTTTCACATATTAACTAGAAGCACCCATGATCAAATTTCAGATTACAACAAAACTAGAAAATTATTTTTTATTAAAAAGACTATTTATAGAGTTATTTGTTTTTGACCTAACCAAGCACTACATCACTGATTTGCAAACTGAACTGACACCATAAAGACACTTAAGAAAAATGTGAGCACTAGAACTGTACAACAGTTCAGATCAATTCAACTTAGCCTGTAAACCGCAATTTTGATTCATTTCATTTTCATACTTTTCAATTCAATTCCAAATCAGTTCTTAACTGACTCCATCAATGATCATTGGTGATTACCATTGAGAATGTAGTGTTTCTTGCAGGGAGAGGACAAAATATGTGAACACACTGTTGGCCTGTCTCTCACAGATGCATATCAAGGTCTTTTTCACAACTTCTCAAGGTAAGGCCAAATATATTATTCATTATGATGTTCTCTGGCATTAGTAATTACTGATATATTCTCCTTTTTTTTGCTATTAAACATTGTATGCTTAAATAGGATTTTCTTCAATCTTGCAAGGGTGTCATTGTTGTGTCTTTTATCAGTTAAATTTGAATTTTATATTTAAGATACCTTAAAGGAGGGTGGTGCCAACATTTGTATATTCATAAAAGATGGAAGTTCTTTCTATTATTGTCTTCATTAAAGTAATGCAAATTTTAAATGTCTGTTTGTTTTGTAAATAATAATGATAATAATTTTTTTGGAAAAAGAATGTTCTTTTTACTTGCAGGAGAAGTCCACCTGTCTTTTTGGATAAGACAGGTAGTAAAATAGAGCATTTTTCCTAATTATACTTCAAAATCTCCTTTTACAGAATACACTTCAAAAGACATATTTATGAGGATAGAAACCAACTCCTAGTAGAAGCTTATATAATCAGATACAAGATGGATTAACATCTTTTTTTTTGCATTGGAAAACTAAGAAAAAACAAGCACAAGTACTGGTACACAAAACTGTACATTCAGCACTTCTATCTAGTATTGAGTAAAATTCCGTTTAATCTTCCAGACTATTAAAATAGTTTATATACTGCCAGATCTTCTTCTGCAGACAGCGAAGTTAAGATTAGTAGGCCACATCAGTGACTTAAAATTCAACAATATCTTATAGTTACAGAAGGGGTAGTACAGTCTAATGGCTTGCTTGGTAGAATAACTTTGTTCAGATCGGTTTTAATAGTTTCCTAACAGTAGACCATGCATTCAATCATGGAGCAAAATTTTATCCACTTAGAAAGTGTGATTCTAATGTATATAACATTGCACCTGGATTTCAAAGCTAACACATGAACCAGGTTACATTGTCAACATACACAGCACTTAAATGTTGTTTGCTCTCTTCAGTGTTATCTGGAGCTGGATGATCCATATGGAAAGTTTATAATATTATTGAATAATGGAATGAATGTGTGTTTCTGCAACATTCATGGAACACCAGATGATCAGGTGCCACAATTTTAGTCAGACATAATATATAATTGTGTAATGTTACAAGATAAATATTCTTCTGTTGCAGAGGATACAGCTGAAATTCTTGACAGTTTAGCAAAAAAAGAGGATGAAAAACAGATGGCAATTACTGCTCCAGCAAATGTGAATCCCAGCCAAGAAGCGGTAAGGAGCATTCATCCTCACAAAACTACCAGCAGGTATACACTCCTCACGCAGTGGTTACACACTTCAACCATCTCTTCCAAATATCCTTAGTTTTAACCGCTGCTTTGTTTAGCAAGAAAATATGGATTTCACCACCAGGGTTTTACAGAGCAATGAACTGTAATCAAACCAATGATGGAGTGGTATCGCATTGTGCATCCAGCTTCAAGTTTTAAACCTGTGACACTCCGTTTTCATTGGTCTGATTCCCTTTACAACAACCTTTGTAACCAAAACAAAGGCAGTGGGGTTTCATCAGTTTAAAATTTAGAGCAGTTGATTAAAAAAAACTGCAGATTTTATCCAAGCTTTTGAAGACACTGTTATATAAATAATTGTTAGGTCAGGCAAGGTTACTGTCTAGGCAGTGTAACCACTAGCCATACACCTAGGGCTTGTTATGTTACCTACTTGGGGAGCTAGACAAAATTAGAAATAGAGTTAGATGTCTGTAAGTTTTCCAAGCAAACCCAAAATTAGGTCACTGAAACTTTGTTCCTTCGGGAAATTAAGCAAAAACTTCAATTTTTTCATTAAAAAAAACTTATTGTTACATTTCAAGACTGTCCACTTTGAAAACCTGGTGTTGTTTCGTTCAAATTAGGCATATATGGTCCTCAGTATATTATCTATGCACTTGCCAGAAATAAGGTCAATATTGCATAAGTTTAAGAAGTTAGTAACGTGAACATAATGTACCTCGTCAAACATCAGGAAATATGTTTACCTACCTTACATGTTAAAGGTTGATGCTAGAGAGTCTTTTTTAAGGATAAGCTATATTAAATTTAGATTTAATTGTTTGCCAGATATTATATCAGAATTTTTTGTAAATTTTAAAGTTATTTGCATAAATGTAAAATCAGTACCCTAAATTTTGCCCAACTTTGACCATGGCACATTTATTTTCTGTGAGCACTCTTAATTTATAATCTGAACTTTGAAAGCAACTGGTCAATAACTGTAGCTTTTAATCAATTTTTCACTCGACATGTCAAGTATTGTTTACATCAGGCCAGTACAATGGTATGCACAGTGAGTGCTACAGCCCTGCCTCTCCAAGCTGTTACATAACTCCCTTCACTTCTGGATAGCCAGCTCCCTTAGCCCAACTGAGACTCCTGCATCTTTCATGTAGTCTATAAAAATGCACAGTCAACACAAACACTAGGATTTTATATAAATATTCTCAGAATCAAATTCAACTGAGCACCATGACCCACAGGTCCCTTATTTTGTAAGGTTAGTTATTTTTGCCAATTTGTTCATGATATTTATTTTTTTTTTTGTACACAGGTGCTCAAGTTCTACCTTTCACTTCCAAAGATCAACTATCCAGCTGCCTTGAACATGCTTCATAGTTACAGGACTGTGGCAGACCTTGTCAATACGTGAGCAGATTTTTTCACGTCTCGGAAATACCAAGAACACCAGTGTTTTGGTACCTGTGACTAAACACCATGAAACACCACTTAATATATGTATCTGAAGTCAAACATTCCCTTTTATTTGATGAAGAAATGGGCCATGACCCTGTGACAATTTCGGCTTCAGTGTAATTCAGACTTGTAGAATTCATACTGATTTGCACCTTTCACCTCAACCGAACTGTTTCCCCTCCCATGGGGGCAGACATATAGAGATTTAAGCTTAGGCTCCAGATTGCCCATTTAGGGAGTATTTTGTCACAAGTACCTAACATGTGGTGTATTTGTTAGTTTTGGGATCTGATTTTACCTTTACACATATTAAAATTACTGGAATATTATTCTTGTAAGTGTAGAATATTTAATGAAATATCTCTTCACGATTTACAGTTTAATTAGTGCGTTAATCGGCATTTAAATAGATTTTCCATTATATGTACATACAGGGAAACCTCCCTTTATGATGATCATCTCCCTATTAATGCCACCTCTCTTTTATGGACACTTATGTTCATCAGATTCATAAGCCTGTAGCCTCTGCAAAAGGGTCACCATTTTATTCTTAAAAAAACAGCAGGTCTTACCAGTGTTTGTTATTAGGAGCAGTGGCATCAATTTTTAGCTCAGCTGACTATAAGTCATCTGAGCTATAGTCATGGTCCATTGTCCGTCGTCCGTCCGTCTGTCGTGCCGTCCGTCCGTCTGTCTGTCTGGATGTCCGTCCGTAAGACTGGCACGTTTCGACATCGTTGGACCTACTAATCTGAATTTCGGCATACAGTTAGATGTCCCCATAATCTCCTTCCATGCCAAAAATTGGGTCAATAGGACTTCGTTCCTTTGAGATATTAAGGAAAAACCTCAATTTTTTTTAGAAATCTATTTTCACACTTCAGGACTGCCTAATATCAAAACCTCTCATCTGGTTTTCTTCATATTTACCATAAATATTCCTCTATATAGTTCCTATGTACATGCCAATTATTAAGTCAGTATTATATAATTTAAAAAAGTTATGGGCCCAAACATAATGGATTTTGTAAAAAAAAATCAGGAATATATTTGGTCACTTAAGACCAAAAGTGTTAAAGGTAGGGACTTTTTTCCAGTAATACAACTTTAATTAATCAAAATTTAATTGTATACCAAAAATTAGATCAAAATTTGTTAAATTTTTTTAAATATTGGCAAAAATATAAAATTGGTACCTTAAATTTTGCCCAACTTTGGCCATGGCACGTTTTTTTCCTGTAAGTACTGTGGATTTAATTTTCACACCATGTATACATAAGGATTTAATCTGTTAAAATCTGAAATTTGAAAATAAAAGCTGCAAAATTAGGCTAGTTATTGAATTTTTTTGGAGGCTCTTGTTGTATTCCTTACATTGTCAAGCAGTCCACTTTGATGACTGTAGGTCATTCAGTGCACATCTCTATGCTCCCCAGGCTGTTGACATATTTTTAGATGTCCCAACAATCTCCTACCATACCAAAAATTGGGTCATTAGGACTTTGTTCCTTCGAGATATTAAGGAAAAAAAAACTCTGTTTTCCATAAAAAAAGCCATTGTTACACTTCAAGGCTGCCTAATATCAAAACCACTGATCTGTTTTTGATCGTATTTAGTATTCACATTCTTTTATACATTTTCTATGAACATACTAAAAATTAGGTCAGTATTGGGTATTATTTTGAAGTTATGGGCCAAAACATAATGGGATTATTTTAAAAATCAGGAAATATATTTACTCACCTAACATGAGAATTGCTGAACCTAGAGACTTTTTTTTCAGGAATATAACTTTATTTAATCAAGATTCAATTGTTTACCCAAAATTAGAACTGAATTTTGCAAATTTTTCAAGTTATTAGCATAAATAAAAAATCAATACCTTAAATTTTGTCCAACTTTGGCACTGTTGATTTAATTTTCCCAGCATATATGCAATAGGATTTAATCTTTTAAAATCTGAACTTTCAAAAGAAATTGATTGGAATGAATAGCTTTTATTCATGTTTTCATACACCATGTCAAGTGTTGTTTACATCTAGCCCACCTAGTAGTACAGCCTTCACTTGCATTATGTAACCCACCCCAGGCAGCTTACCTTGGCCCAGCTTGGCCACTACTAGCAGGCTTCCCCTCTGCCCTGCACTCAATCCCCCCCCCCCCCAGCTGGTGCATAAACTAGATGAATGTTATAATTTTTCTGTATTTTATTTTATTCTTGGACATGCTACATTTTAGAGTTTGTATTGAACCACCAGGGTTACAATGATTAAAGTGTACATTTAATTGTGTCCACAAAGTGGTGTATTGCTGTGAAAGTGTGGCTGTTCATGAGATAAGTAATTCCTTACTTCAGAAGAGTAAAAACTTCACAAGGTGTGAAATTGACTATTAATTCCAGTAATTAATTAAAACTGGGATAGTAATTAGCACAATGATATTGTTTGTCCCTCATTCAACCAACAGTGTGTATACTTTATTTGAAAAGATGTTTTATTTTATCAAATTTACTTTTATTTTATTTTGGTGAATAAAATTAAGCATGTCCTGAAAACTCCAATGTGCAAAACTTTTTAATAGTGATTCAAGTAATATCCAAGTAGATGCCATGTTGTGGCATTATTTTCTTTTAAAATCAGTTTAAACATTTATGATTTAAAAATAATAAAATATATGTGTATGCATAATATGACCCAATGTTTTTTACTCTGTATATATAATGACTGCAACTTTTGCAACAATTCTAATATTTTAACTTATATTTTCAGTTTTTTTAATTAAAAATTTATAAACCTGTAAATAAAAAAATGATTCAGATAAAAACTTCTTAATGGAAAAAGTGGATCTGCTTAAAAAAATAGGATTATATATAAACTTAAATGCATTATTCTCTTGAAAGTGAAATAAAGGTATTAGTCCATTCTGTCCACTTGCCTGTCCATCTGTAAATTTTCGTATGCAACACAGTATCTCAAAACTTTTACTGTTTTTCTTCATGACAGTCTTGTCAGAGTATTAGTTTGCAATCATATATTTAGAACTTTACTATAACCAAGTAGGAGGGCCCCTTTCCTCTTAGCTTTTCATATTCTTATATAAATGAAAAACATTACAATAGAATATTTCTACATCCACCTTTGTGCTGCCCTCACTTTTCCCTTCTCCGAACCCCATCCCAAAGTCAGCCTCAGTAAGCAAGAACAAGATGAATCAGATATATTCATACTTTAATATTTTGTATAACTATTCGTCCATAGGTACCTATGTACATGCCAGAAATTATGTCAATATTGTGTAATATGTAGACATAGTGGGCATCACAATAATGTACCTTGTCAAGACTAAAGAGATATTGTGTCATACAGTCACATATTCATAAATCACTTCATCAGCATAGTTAATCATAACATCATATCTGTCAAATTGAATGCTTGCAGACTACCATACACTTTAGATCCTTCAACAAATAGCCTTATCATCATTCTACAACTGCTTATTACTGCTGTCATTGCATTCATATTTGCTCAAATATATCACAATTTTCAACCCCTCCTAAATATATAAAAAATGAACCACTTTATTTGACTCTATTAATCCATCAGTCAAGTAATTTCATTTATCATATACTCACATATTACATTACATTCCTTTATAATAGCCCAACATGTACATGATATTCATAAGCTTTATCGACTCGATATAGTATCACAGTGGAGAAACATTTATAGTCCAATCACGATCAGCTGAGCGCCGTGACCCATGGGTCCCTTGTTCTTCCTGGGTGGGGGGGATGACTTTGCAGACGCATATATATATACCTTTTTCAGCGACTCTGAATGAAATATTCAACTATATATATATATATATATATAAAAATATATATATATATATATATATATATAATTATTATATATATATACCTAATCATATATCAAATAATTATAATGTTTTAGAAAATAAGTTATTTTGTGAATTCTAAGCAAGGTTTAGATATAAGATTTTTAGTAAATGGATTCACAGTCTTTCATTCTATTTATTAATATATTGCATTTGCAATACCCCTCATCCCCCCCTATATTGATGCCCCTGATAAGGAGTTCCACTGTATTGAGGATTGAGAATAATCTGTTTTTTAAGATATATTACTAAGATATATATACACTTTATTTTCACATACAATTTGGGGCTCAACATCAACATAAAGTGCTTGCCCCATCGGGTAACACCTAGGGTTTTACCTGTCTACATAAATATGGAATTGCCCTACAAAAATAAGTAACTGTTTTCAAGTCGCAAAGTGTGCTCCACATTATTACTTTTCCAGTTTCATTGTATATTAGATAATTAACAGGTAATTTAGTGTAAAGGAATATTATCAATATGTTTGATTGGAACTTTTGTTTTTAGAAATTTATTGAAATATAAGTCAGCGGTTTACACTGAATCCACTTTGCAAGTCAGGCAAGTAAAATAAAAAGTGACTTTTGTTTGCCCCATCATTTTTTTACTTGCCCTATGTGGGCAACTGTTAATGTGGAGCTTTGTAAATCCTTGAAACCTTATCTGATCTTAATACTTATATTTCCTTAGTTAAGAATTATTAAGACATGATTTCTTGAGTTTTCCTTTCAGGATTCTTTAGCTGAGCTTGGATATCATATAAGTTATACTGAAAGATGGTTTTACTGTTTCAGGTCAAGTGCCACACTGGAGAGATTTGCATGCGTGTCACACACCAAAGCTCAGGAAATCTTACGTTATCTGCACCATCAGTATGATGAGAATATGGCCAGCCTTTTGAAGTAAACTTCAAACTTGACATAAATCATCACCCCTCATATTCATTAATTATTTGCAATGCTAGTCAGATGTATAGTTCATTGTCATGTTCTAAATTTAAACTTTGAAACTCCTTTGAATTGATGTTTTCCATGTCATCTTCTCTGCCAACATTTATCTTGCCTTCAAGATTTATTGTTTAGAATTATCTTTGGATGGGATAAAGGTTTCTACAGTTAATAAGGAGGTGTTTTATAATTAAAGTTTAACTTGAACTAAAAATATAATAAATGCATTCAGTCAGAAGTTAGATAATGGAGTAAAGCTAGCATGGGTAATTTTGTTTCCATTTGTAATTTTGTTATGCTTAACATGTATTTTTCACAAATATAATTTTACCCTTGTGCCCTTTTGTAGGCCAGTGCTGCAGTATTGTCAGTTCAAAAAGTGTCTGTTATTAACATTAACAGTGTTATATAGTATTCCTTCTACCAGGGAACAGAGTAGAACAGTTGTACTTTGGAGTTTGTCTCAACATCGTTTTTTTTTTCATTATATGGTAATTTTCAGTTGACTGCACTGAGTATTCCAGTCGTCATTCGTAAGGATATATAATTAGCTGTGTGAGATTTCATGTATATATATATATATATATATTATTGATATCTAATAATCAAATACTCAGTTTAAATGCTCTGATATATTCCAGTTGTCATTCACAAGGATATTTAATTAGTTTTTCTGTCTTGCATGTACAACATACTTCACATTATAATTTTACCATTGTCAGGTTGTGGCGTCAGAAAGTTTGTGGCCATAGGCTATAAACTATTTGAACCTCCCAGGATTGATTTAGAATTTATCTGAGGATAACACAAACATAACACATTGTTAACTCAGTGCTCAGTATAAATCTTATATTGTGGGTAAACAGGGTATGACAGCTTCACACAATAAATCAGTTTGTAAAGAAAATATTAGTGGTAGGAATTTGTTGTAGAATTGTGTATGATCATTTAAAGGAAAAACGAATGATGATTGATTATTAATTGATTGATTGTTTTCAAGGGGCCCAATATTCTACCTCTTGAAAAAAATTTGAGAAATCTAGCCTCCACTGTGTTTATAAAATGATCTAAAGGTAATTTAGGTTGTGAAAAGATCTCATAAGGCCTTTGTGAAGGATGTATGAACTTGTTTATCAACAACATATTTGTAAACGCAGCAATGTTGACAAAAGGGAAAAACATGTAACCTTAGGTAGCAGGTTGCATATATGCGGAGGTAGAAAGGTCACTTCTTGTTGCAAAATGCCATTTGCAAAGCTGTGGGTTTTCTAACTTGCTGCCAGATGCCCTTGCTGAATTTGTTTTGACTATTTTGGCAGGCCCCCCACATGTTATAATCACATTGATATAAACAAAACAAGCAGCCTTTGTTTGGTGATATCAACTTTTCTGGCTTATTATAAAAGCTCCAAGGGATTACCTTTAGTATACAAAGGTCAGATAGGTGATTTGGCCCCTTTAGTACCTTCTGAATAACCGTAAAATCTGCTGTAAAGAATCATACCTAAAATATTGACAGAGTAAATTCATTCTGAGATCTACATCATGCTGGCAGATCGAAGGTAACAGCTGGGTTGTTGACACCTGTTTGCTGCACAAGGTTCAGTTTCACAGATTGGACTCATTTCCACCTCCACACACAATTGTTAATGATCAGTTATGCAAAATTGTAACAAGTGTAATAGATTATTAAAGTAAATAACCAGCCATCCATATAATCGATCAATTAGCACACCACTAGAAAATATGCTTATATAAGAAAAGGTCATGGGAGTATATGTAAATATAAATGTACAGTCAGAGAAATGTATGAGTCACTGTTTCATTAATAGCTAACTACTTGCTGTGATACAGAAAGATCATCAATAGATGTATATTTTCATTCATCAGTTAATAGATGTTCATTGTTTTCACCTGTTTTGCACATGTTAGAGATCTGAATAAAATAACATGGGACTAGTTTCATCAGAAAGTTATGATATCTGTGTAGATTTTGTAAATAATATTTTAAATTATTAAATTACTGTCATAAATTTTCTGTATTTTAATCATTTGTTGTCAATCAGCGGATAAGATGTTGATGTGGTTAAATTGGGTCAGTATATTATGATTGTATCCACCAGAACAGAGTTATGTGGATGCTATGTTTTTTGGGTTCCACTGCAGCCACCAAGTTCGTTTCTGGAGAACTCCTCTGAGACCCTTGGACTGATCTTTCTGAAACACAGCATAATTATTGGGCCACAATTGAACTACTCCCTAACTAAGCCAGGTGGCGCCACTTGCAATACTTTTAATGCAGACTGAATCTGGGTGTCTTAGTGATAACAGCCCATATTTCAGGAGTGGTTCAATGTATTGGGCAGAACTTTTGCATGTCCATCGAACTTGGATACCTCCATCTCCTACTAGAGACTGGTGGTGCCACATACTATCATTTTCATGTGGCATACATCAATGCTTTTGCCATTTGTTCATCTTATTGACTAGTTCAAGGTATTGGGCTAAAATTATGCATGTCCATGGATCTTGGACATCTCCACCTCGTACTCAAGATTGGTGGTGCCATCTGTAATTGTATTTGCATGGCATCCATCCATGCATTTGCTTTGTGTAAAAGTCACTCATACCTCAGTAGTGGTTCAATATATTGGTCTGAAATTTGACAGGTCAATCCATCTTGAGTTTTCTTGTAAACCAGATAGGTGGTGCCACCTACCGCCTATTTTTGTAGAATATATTGATGGAGTGTTTTTTAAGTTCCTGCAGACTGGTGGCGCCACTTGAATTTAAAAAAAAGAAATTACGCATTTTTCTGATACATTTTTGAGACCTTCAGATATGTGGTCATCTGTTAACAAGACACAAATTATAACCATTAGACCTAGAAAATTCTAACTTGACATCCAGGAAGGTCCATGAAAAATCTCCATAGAAACCTGAAATTAGGTCTCTGTTACCCATATCCTCCGAGCTATTGGACTCAGACGTACCCCCTAGAATAATGAAAAAAATTGAAAAAAAGCTTCAGTATCTGAACTACTTGTGCACTCATCACCATGATTCTTTGCATCCACATTCATGATGGTGTGTTTCATCAGTTCCTGCATACTGGTGACACCACCTGAAAAGTTTCAAATTTTTACGCATTTTCTTTAAAGTTTTATTTTTGAGACTTTCACAGATGCGGTCGTTTGTTAACAGGGCACAAATCCTGACGCTGGATCATAGAATCTTCTAACTTGACATCCAGGGAGGTTCATGAAAAATCCCCTAGGTTCATGAAAAATCCCCTTTGAAACCTGAACTTAGATCTCTGTTACCCATATCCTTTGAGCTTTGCTTCAGTTGAATTGGGATACCACCTACAAAATTTGGCATTCAGATGATAAAATTCCTTTTGTGAATTTCTTCCTAGACAGCTGAGCGTCATGACCCCATGGTCACTTATTGTATTATACATTGATGCTTTGCATGTCCATCAATCATGGGTAGATTTCTTATTCACAAGGCTAGTGGGCTGCAATTATGAGTCCGCATAAACAGATTTTTTATTCTTCCGTCTGTATACATGCCAGGTGGCACCACCTACAATCGTTTTCATATTGCCTAGATCTATCATAGACCAGACAGGTGGTGCCACCTACCTTTTCTAATCGTAGAATACTAGTATATATTTTTTTTTTCAGGAGTGGTTTTATGTATTCACCTAAAAAATTGGTATGTCCATAGATCTTGGAATGGTTTATTTTGTATACAAGACTGCTTTGGCCAACTACAATCAAGTTCATCTGGTATCCATCTGTAGATCTGTTTTGAGTGAAAATTGCATACACATACATATGTTATATTTATTCCATAAAAAGAAAATACATCATTCGAAAAAGGTTAAAATTAAACAAATGGAAGAAAAAAAATTGGTGATTCAATGTGGAAACACATTACTCAACTTTAAGCTGAGTGATAAAAAATAAAAGAGGATCCTAGATCAAAATGGCAATGTCAGTTATGCCATCTAATCAAATCATTGAGTCAAGGACGATGCTTTCTTTATATCATCATGCCCGTAGGGTGACTGCTGATTGGGAGGCTGACTGCTGATTGGGAGGGTTCGTTTTCACTGATGGTGGAACCTTTCTTCATATATATATATATATATATATATATATATATATATATATATATATATATACCCGGTGTTTTCTTTTAACGGAATAAAAAAAAAATCCAAATGAGCAATTTTCAGTGAATTGTCCTTTTTCTAGCCGTGTGTACTCAGAACATCCCATCCAATGCGTTTTGCAAGCGTCTGCTACAGCACAAGTATGGTCATAATTAAGGAGGATTCGGCTGTATATACGTGTGCACTAAACAGGGGCATTTAAGTTGCAAAAAAAGTGCATTGGCATCTATTTCATTTCGGATTTGAAAAGAAAACAACCATATTCATTGTCAATCTCACACCTCAGTCATCTGATATTTTCCTGTATCTGTCCATTCAAGTGATTATCAAGTCAACTGACAGTTAAATGAAGTTGCTTAAAATTGATATTCATTCAATGCAGATAACATGAAAATTAACATTCTTGGAAAGAAATGAACTGGGTGATGTTTGGTGTCAAACAGGATACTGTTTGCTGTTTCTAGCTTTACTTGAAATTTACATAAATTTAAAAAAGGACCAGCAGGCGAGGCAGTTAGAATCTGAAAATATCAGAATTATATTCAAATTTTTTTACAAATGAGGCAGTTTATAGGACAGAAGTGGGCCGGAGCTGGAATTTTAAGGGATAAATTAAGATTCTGGGGCACAACGCAAGTTCCGAATAAAAACAAAATGTGTAGACTGAACAATTTAGGGGGTGTATAGCATAAAAACTGACAAAATAAACGATCAAAGTAACTTAAAAGAGTCTCGGTGAATGAAATCCATGTTAATTTTAAACATATTAAATGATAATTATGTCATTCATCAGTCCCTACAGGCAAGGGGCACAAGTGCACACAGCAAGGATGTGCTCTACTTCGGCATATATATCTATATCAAATCGCCAGCTTGCCCTATGGTACACTGTGGAGGTGGCCTGTTTCCTGATCTGGATTACTCATAAATTATATAGTGTTGCCCCCCCCCCCCCCCCATATCTGACCATTTTTTTTTTGGTAACTGCATTTGAATTTCAGAACCAATAGCTTAAATCCATGTATTTATGGTATTTGAAAATTAAATCAACAGTGCTTACAAGTAAACAATATGCGATGGTCAAAGTATAGGGTGAAATTCATGGTAGTGATTTAACATTTGTTGATTACTTGAAAAATACATTGAATTTCCGACCTGATCTCTGGTGTATAACTACATATAAATTAACTGTAATTATTTTCTGGATGAACTAAGATCCAGCTTGAGCAGTTAACATATTCATTGAGTAAAAAGATTCTCACCAAACATTTGATCCAGTCCATAATTTTTTTCTAATTACTCAATACTGACTTAATTTTCCTCATATATACATCGGACATATAATGAAAAGCTCCTTGCCCTTATCAGAACAATACACGCTAAACGTATTATAAAAGGCAGTCTTGAATTGGTATAAAAGGTTTTGAATGCAAATTGGTTTAGTTTAAATTTTCAAAGGAACAAAGCACAGTGACCTAGTTTCCGGTTTGGTACAATTTCTGTACATTGTACTGTATGTAAAATTTTAAATCCGTAGGTAATGATGTAAATTCATGCTTATCTAACGGGCAGACAAACTGCATGCCAATAGGACGACTATAGACAGTGGATCATCGCCATATATCTTCTGAACTAACGAAGCAATATGCAAGGCCCTCCTTTTATTTTGCAACACCAACAAATCAAAAAGTTCCATAAGCTCATTTATAAATCTCTATATGATATATTTTAACTTTTTGTTTGATTTTTTCCACTTTATTTATTATTCTTATGGAATCAAGCTTGGTTTGGACTCTTGACACGTATGCCCCCTGTGCTCTATTGACAAAGTAACCTCAGTTACATCCTTTGGCCCGGAAACAACAGGGTGCTACTGCCCTCTTTGCATGAGAGAGGGTAATCAACACTTTTCTCTTTATCCCCTCTCACACGGCAACAAACATCCAGTTCTTGACTATAATCAGAAGCAAGCAATGAACAGGTTATTTAAAGCTTCTTTCAGATGTAAAATTAAAGGAACATAATCCGGAGCAATATTATGCCTATTCTTTCACATCATCAGTTCAGTTTTGCTTTATACAAAAGTTTCCAAGCAAAACCGTCCGAGCACACGGTCTCATTAGTCATTACCTCCCTTTGAGCTGTTTAACACCTTGTTATGGCTTAACGAGTTGTTAAACACAGTCCACGTGTGTATGTTCACCATAACAAGTCCGCGTGACTAGAGGTTCGATTGTGAGCCGCAAGACCCGAAGATTCAGCCAGTGGAAACATGCATTACATTTTGGGCCAAGTCAGTCAGGGCATCTCCCGATTGAAACGTGTTGTGGCCGAGCGATACAGGCGCTGTGTTTATGATTACACCTGTGATCGCGCCCGGACCACTGTTTTTAACACTCGTTTACAGGAGTAAGGAAGCGATTTCAGGACAATATTTGGCAGGTACACATTTATTTTAGAGGGAAGAAGCAATTTTTCTTTTGATAAATCTGTTCTCTTTCTGCATGCTCAAAGGAAGACTTCCTGCCACTGACAACTATGGGTAAACAAATATACCAACAGGCCAATAATGTGTCTGTATCTATAAATAGCTTGGCAGACTGCCAATTATTTCAGATTATGCAACAACTCAATCGTTCACTCAGTGCAACCAGGTACAGGTCAAAAGTTCACTCAGAACAGCCAGGTGCAGGTCAAGAGTTCACCTAGTGCAGTAGCTGAAGCTAGCAGTTGTTCAGGTTCACTCGGGGAAGCTGCAATTCTTACCTAAGCCTTGTCAGCCCAGTGCACCTGATTCAAGAGAAGTTTGATGTTTTGGCCTGATAATGACCTGTCCATGCATCTTTGATGGCATTCTCGTACACAAGACTGGTGTCACCTTCTATGACCTTTGCATTTGTGCATTTTACATATGGGATAGCCTCGTTGTAAACAAGACTGGTGATGCCACCTACAATAATTTTTGCACACTGTATGTTCCTGCTTATTCTGAAATATACAGGTTTTTTTTATATCAGCCTGAAATTGGGAATATGTATACATACTTGTTTTTTAAATGTTTAGTACTTGCATTGTACTTGAAAAGTAACGGTCAAACATGTTATAATGGAAGCATAATACATGATGTATATCCCACTGCGCAGGTTCGCATTAGGCCTGTAGGCCTTGTTTAAAAAAAGGTTAACATTACCATTCTTAACATTTTAATCATTTACCACGTTTTGTAAAGGCTCTTAAATATTGATGAGAAATGAATGTGAAGTATCAAGGTTTGCACATACTGCTAACTCAGAAAACACAAAAAAAACCCAGCCCCCCCCCCCCCCCCCCTCCCCGGCTCGATAACCGAGCGGTAACTTGTCATTCAGATATTGAATTCATAAGACGCTCTACGTGGATGTTAACTGAGGAATGACAGAGGCAGTTAGTCTAGCAATCTTATAATAATAGGACGAGTAAACAGTGGCGGATATTGAACCTTATAAAAAAAGGCTTCGCTTCCCGGGAAAGACTTCAAAGGCATACAAGTGTGACTTCATGATGGTTTCCATGAGCGCGAATACGCGTGCACTGGCGAAAGTACATAGTGGAACAGTGGACCTGGCAGGTCTTCCTATAAAGAAGATGTTGAAGATACGTCATTTTTCCAGGACCCACCGAGTTCACCTAGACACTGCGTAAAAGTCAGTCGCTCCTGTGGCAATTTTCATGCAGATACGCATATACGCTGACGAACAAATGAAAACACAATTAGAAAATCATACATGAGCGAATTCACAGACGCGAATCCAGAGGGGGTTTTTGCGGGTCGAACCCCCCCCCCCCCCCCACCAAAAACTTTTTGTTTAGACCATTTTTATGCATGACACCCGTTGACCCCTCCCTGCAAAAAAATCCTGGATCCACGCCTGATTTCATCACGCATATACGCGCACATGCAAGACACCTTTCAATGAAAACATAGGCTACGGAACATGTATGTATATTATATATATATATATATATATATATATATATATATATATATATATATATATATATATATATATAACACATATATAATATTAAATATTTATATATAAAACACATTATGTATAGTATATATAGATATATATGAAAATTACCTTCGTTTGGTGGATGAATAATAATAAATATGAAGTATAAAGCACCTTATAAAGCAGTTACAGATTTGTGTACGTTTGTTCAAAGTCTTCAAATTTAGGAAGAAGGGAGGAGGTTGAATGTAAAACAAATATGGAGATATCTGTATGTATTTTAAGATGATAATATCTTGAAACAGGCACGTGACGGCCCTGACATTTCAGGACGGTTACGATTTATCAGGACTTGTACCTAAAATTTTAAACCAGGACGTACCAATTTTTCATGGAAACAAATAATATCCATGTTTAAATTGGATGTACACACAATGCAATTTTTGTAAGGTGAAGTTTTTGGCTAGTTTATTGAGTAGGCATCCGTCCGTATTTTCGGTGGTAAAAACTGGTAATTTGTCCGTTTTGATTTCTACAAGTGGAAATACAGACCGTAAAGGGCCATATTGATAGGTATTAGCGAAAGTAATGACTATTTATCGTTATATAGATACATATTGTTCATATATTTGGACAGATCATGTTTTCAATTTATTTTATTTTTTTTGCCAAATATTTTTTTAATCGACCATGTAGTTTAGCTGCAATTCATGATGCAAATCTCTATGTTTATACATGATGCATGTAAAGGGTCATATATACTGGTAGGTATTTACTAAAGCAGTTACTATTTTCCGAAACGTATCGTTCATATAGTTGGAAAGAGTATGTTTTCATTGTACGTTTTGCCAAATATTTACTGCCTAACAACAAGACAACGGATTACACTATTTTGACACCCAATAAGTATGTGTTTCATGGTTTCGATAGCAACTAAAATTTAACGTGGATCATAATTTTTAAACATTCACTGACATTTTTACCAAATGCATATCAGCAAGTTTGGTAGAGAGAGAGATGAACTGTCGCATCGACACTTGAATACCTCGCCGCGAGCCTCACTGAGACGGACAGCCAGTAGTTTGTTACATTAAACGGGTCCACTTCGAAGAGTGATGAGCTGGCGCGCGGTAACCCTGGTTACAAGGGCATTCGGTGGTGTGTAGTCTGAGGCTAATATTGTAGAAACTCTCACTGATTGGCAATCGGACTCCATATATTGCAAGGCCTTTTACCATTGAGTCCTAAAAAAACGCGCTGACTTGAGCTTTTCCTTGTTAATAAAAACGCGCGAAAAGTTGAGGCGAAAGCGTTTGGCGATAATATCAGCACTTGTGCCGATTTAACGTTACTTCCTGTGATTTAGGTAATCAATTTTTTTTTTCAAGTACGTCCATAATAGCAGCACTATGTTTAGCCCTGCCTGGGCTTTAGTAATTACGTGTTTACTAAAATACTTAAAATAAAACGTGATTCCTTGTACCGATAGACGTTACTCATGCAGTGCACGCTCTTATCACTAAAACCATGGAAAGCCGTATGGTGAATCCCTAATATTTGCATTTTAGGGCGTCACAAGGCTCTTTGAGCACCGGACTATTCCCTCGCATTTGCATGTCAGCCGTCACGCCTCATGTACATGGCATTTTTGCTAAAAGAACGCGAACAGCGGTCCCATATGCATTAGACAGCTTCACACGCTTGGGAATATTCGCATTGAAATCATGTATTCAGGTAGTCTATACATTGTCCATCGTGTCCTGTGATATATCTCTGCTGTACGAACATTACGGTCCACATGCCAAATATAAGTGCATTGTGGACACTTTGGCAACGTTTTTGTAAGGATAGGTCCAGTTCCCTGTGACAGGAGCAGCTACCGGCATCTGTGTGAACCCGTGTGTTTGTCCTAAGATCGTTTCAGGAAGCGAGTACATATATAACATTTTGACTGTGTTCGTCGCGTGTACACCTGAATGTCTCTATCTGACTGGCTAAGCCAGAGGTTATTCCAATTTGTTTAAACAGGCCCACTTCGAAGAGCGATGAACTTATAAACTGTAACACTAAGGCGGAGGGTATAAGTGTTGAAAGTCTCGCCGAACTCAACATAGGCGAGAGCCTAAAAATATTAAGACTGCTAAATGGGAAGACCGCAATAGGCGGTGACTGAATGAACCATGTTGGTTTAAAAAAAAAATCTGAGAAAGACCCCCAATTACCGCTGACCTAACTGAAAAAGACCCTAGTTCAGCGAGGCGGTGATGTGTGGCGCTGATCGTCCATAACCGGTGGAGTTTACCAGTCGATTAAAATGGTCGGACAGAGAGCCGCAATTTAGTTATATAATTTGCCGCGAGGTGGTAGTACCTGTTCTAAGCTTAATAACACAGCAAAGTTTGATGGCTCTGATGGTGGGAGGAATTATGTTTTAAACATTGCATCGACTTGGCCAATCTACAGAACTTGTCCCGATTAACGGGAGGTCCCGAAATTTCGGTATGTACTGTTTTTTTTTCCTGTATGTCCATAACAGCCTTTGGCGGTTATAACAGCACTTGTTCCGATTTAACGGTACGTCCTGTTATTTCGATACGTACCGTTTTACCTAAACTGACTTTAAGTCAACTGAGCAATAGCGATGGTTCTTTGTCCGTCGGCTGTCCGTCCGTCCGTCTGTCCGTTCAACTAGAAAATATGAAACCTGCGGATCTAAAAATCGGCATTCTGTTGGATTTTCAAAAATTCTCCTACCAAACCGAAAACTGGGTCGCTGGGACTCCGTTCTATCAAGAAATTGAGGAAAACCCTCAATTTTGTATTGAAAACCTATTACCACTTTTCAGAACTGCTTAATATCAAAACTAATCATCTGTTTTTCATAAAATTTACCATACGTTTTTCTCACATAATTCCTTCGTACATGCTAGAAAATTATGTCTGTATTATATAATTCTTAGAAGTTATCGGCCCAAACATAATGTACTTTATAAAAAAGCAGGTAAGATATTTACTCCCTTTACACGATAAATGCTAATGCTAACGACTTCTTACCAAAGATATGACCTTAATCAATCAAAATTAGTTGTATACCAAAATTTAAATCACAATCTTTCTCTTAAAGCTAGGTGCCATGATTGCTACTGCGCAACGCGGACGCGCCGTTATTGGTGCACTTGCTATTGGGACAGGCTGAAACTAGATTGAAAAACCCGGACCTATTAAACACATGAAAAAATACCCTTTCGTAATAGGAACGATCTTTAAACTGAGTTAATCATGAAGATTGGGTCTATCCCTTCCCTATGAAATAAAACTTTAGCTGAAAATTTGCATTTAAGTGGTAATTTATTACTCTTATTTAGGGTTAAATTGCCTATTTTGGGCCGTCAGAAAACACGGGCCCACAGAAAACGGCCGTATCATACTTATTTTATGTGTATTTTACATTTCTCCAGGTGATTATAATAGAATGGACAGAAGTCTAAGCATAGACACCAGAAAGGTTATTAAAATCCGGAAAATCAAGCCGATTCTCAACTAAAACATACGGTCCGACAGACGGTCAATTTTCCCGCAATACGTAACCCGGGCCCATATCATAATGCATTTACACTCTATTACTAATATATAGTTCTCATTTTATGACTGGTTACATTAGATTGGACAATCATATAACCGTGTACATGATAAAAAACGTAAAATATTCCGAATTTTAAGCGTTTTTTTACGGTTTTACGGGATGCTTCATATAAGGCTAATAAACGTACCGTATACCATGACCGGACCAAAACATTCATGCATTTATACGGGGTTCAGAGGTCCAATTGTCAACATGTTCCGATTTAAATAGCCCTAATGGTTTCCGCCAGGTATTTATTTTTATAATATATGAATGGAGTTGACTGGCCCGCACTATCACAAATAGATGGCGCTTGCGTATTATAAATGATAACAATCTCGCTTGGTTCTCCGCTATGGCTTCACGAATAGGATTTTACGACTGCCTTACAGTTAACGAATTGAAGAAAAAGCTCGCTCAGCGCAGTTACTACAGAAAGGAAATCAGATCTAATAGAAAGGTTAGATTGACAATGTATTTTTCTGTTTTCATAATAAAATATCTTTCATAAAATGATGTTGCTGACTTCTTAATTAATAAACTTTTTCAAATTACACTTCATTGCAATTCTGTAGCTTATCATATTCTTTAACTGAATTTTCTTCAGTCCATCATAAACCAGTTGACCACCTTCTTGTTTACTGGTCATATCTTAGTAAAATGCGTGGTGACCACCCTTGATCAGTTTGATTTCCAACATGAATCAACCTTAGGCACAAAGTATAAGTTTCGGTTGATTATCAATTCCAGAAATGAAAGTGGCACCTAGCTTTAAGTTATTATCCCAACTATGACTATTTTTAGTACATATGATTTAATTTTTACTGCTTGTATTCCTAATGATTTTATCTGTTATATTCTGAAATTTGCAAATAAAAGCTAACAAATTAAGCTACTTACTGAATTTTTTTGTAGGTTCTCTTGTATTCACGTGCTTGGTCAAGTTGCAGGCAGCTCACTTCGGGTCACTGGAGGTAAGCTATGCAAGAGTACCTAATTTGTAATTTGTCAGTCGTCCGTCCGTCTGTCTGTCTGACCGTTAACCAGGTACAAATCGTAACCGCTGGACCTGTTAAATCTTCTCATTTGACATACAGGGAGGTCCACGAAAATGCCCTTGGAAACTGAAAATAGGTCTCTGTTTCTCTGTTTCCCATATCCTCCGAGCTATGTGGCTCCTAAGTACCCCCCCCCCCCCAGAATTATTAAAATTTTGATAAAAAAAAAGCTCCTGTATCTGAATAACTAATGTATTGGTCACCATGATTTTTTGTATTCATAGTGATCATGGAGTGTTTCATCAGTTCTACAGACTGGTGGCGTCATCTGTATATTTTTTTGTATTTTTACGCATTTTTTTCTCAATTTTTGATAACTTTAAGCGGGCTTCCGTTAACAAGGCACACATCGTAACCACTGGACCTGGATTCTTCTAATTTGACATCCAGGGAGTTCCATGCATGAAAAATCTCCTCGGAAAATAATGGCAAAATGACATTAAAATTAAAAAAGAACATTATTTCTTAAAAATGTGGCATAGAAAACCAATATATGGATTATCTGGTATTATGACACAATCATTTCTGGCATTTTAGTATAATCTCTGATCTCTAGATTATTAATACGATATCTTGTCTCGAGATCTTAAGATAATTTTTACAAGTAACAAAAAGTAACAAGACTAGTTAGATTTGGTCATAAGAGATTTGATAAATGGAAGGGGCGTCTACACGGAATCACCCGAACTAAAATACTTTGCACTTATTTTCACTCGGTGGTTGTAGAAATTACAGATATTTCTATATTGGGCTCACTACGACCCTTACGTTGTACACAAATATGAACGCCAGAAAGGCATGTATGTATTTTTATTTTTTCATTTTCAGCATTATTTATGTATAATATTTGGTAATCTTTCTACAATCTATCACCTTTAGTTACTAAGCATCGATTTCTTCAAAGAGTTAACAACAACAAACAACAGACGTATATGATATATACCATCCTATTACACCAACCTGAAATCTGTGCATATTATGTATGTGTGAGAGACAGAACGTGTCTAACTAAAAACTGTTCGCACTAAACGGATAAGTTTTAGGTTCAATGTGTGGAGGAATATGTATATTAAACGGACCAAAATGCAACTAGTACAATTACATTGACAAATTCTTTCCTTGGAATATTTACATTAGAGAGACAACCAGTGAATGTTCAATTAGACCTTTTACTTTTTTTCTTTTCATAACTACCGAGTAATAAAGTGAATGTGTAGTATTGCCTATTACAAAGTGTCAAAGTATCAAGTGTACGTTTAGCAGGTCTGATGGGAACTAGACATATCTGTTAGCAAATGGTAAAAGAAACCATCTGGGAAGAAATGTTACATGGCTGGGTGTGAATATTCACGCCAGGCAAAGATTCTGCATGGATGAATTAATTACATTACAGATGTAACCTTTCTTGGAAAAAAAGTGTACTTACTTTATCAAGGACTGAGGGACGTGTCCAACAGTTAGATGAGTTGACATAATTGGCGCCCGAGGTTGGTAGGTGTTGAATGGAATGTCCCTGTTCCCACGCT
The DNA here is from genome assembly GCA_026874595.1 of Sipunculus nudus. Lineage (NCBI taxonomy): Eukaryota > Metazoa > Annelida > Sipuncula > Golfingiida > Sipunculidae > Sipunculus > Sipunculus nudus. The sequence goes on along the minus strand of CM049308.1, from coordinate 39,415,694 downwards.
ATCACCTCTATTTAATGCAAAACACTTGGTAGACATGCATGTTGACTGAATTCAGAGTCAAGGTCAGAAATAGAATATTTTAAGCAACGTCCCCATTCCCATTTTTTTCTAGATAGAAAGACTTAAAAATAACAGGAATGTTAATATAATAACAATAATAATAACAACGACGACAACAACAGCACTAATAACAACAACAACAATATCAATAATAATAATATATTATTATTATAAAATAATAACTAGAAATCTGCATGCTAAGGAATGCAAGTCTCCGCCAATTGTTTGCACCTAAGTAACTTTACATTTTTTTATTTTCCTGGATGACCTTCTTGAATCCGAATCATATGCCAGATCCACACCTAAATCAAATCGCCTCTTCGTTGGCCCATTCCCTAAATACCCCGCAAATTTCATGAAGATCCGATTAAGGTTGCGAGTAATGTTATGAACATACACGCACACACACGAACGGGATGAACGCATACCCTTCTGGCGGAGGCATCAATTTACAGGTCGGTAATAGTATTAGATTCACAAATAAGATAGAAGTCGGAGCCTTCAAACCAACGCCGATCACGTGTATCTGCGGGCAGTGTCGGGCTCCAGTAACACGGAGTGGTACCTTAGTTGTGGCGTTAACCTTGGCACAAAAGAAATCGCTCTGTATCACAATGGAATAGAAGCATTTAAATGATCAAAGTAACATAATGGTGATCAAGATTATCTAAAAAATGAACATGAGCTTGTTCCTTAGATGTTACCCTAACCCTCCTCGATATTTAAAATATGTTCATTACTATTTTCTGCGTAAAATTGCTAACAGATATTCATCCAGCTGTATTGTATGTAGACTGCCTTAACTCTGGAGAGGCATGCACTAGCAGTTCAGCAGCCCAGGTAATTCCGATGGTCGGTTTAAAGACCTAGAAGTTCTCCTCATTGGACGCTCATCAGTATACACCATAAAGAATACTAGGTCTCATAGGATCAACGTAAGAAAAGAACTATATATACACTTGGACACCCAACCAGGATATATTTTAAGGAAATTTTAGAACTGCACAAACCTGTAATCCATCCAGCGTTCCCCGTCAGCATAAATGCATAGATGGTCCATTATGAATAATATGAATGAATTGTGAAAAGAAATATGACAGTATATATATATATATATATATATATATATATATCCACCCTGCACTCAGCTCAAGATATATCATACCAACAAACTTTAAATTATCTGTATAACGTGTTACATATTGCATCCATTTTACATTGATCTACTTTTTGATTAAATAACGAGTATAGGTTATCCTGGTGGTTACATCAGCCAACACTTTCAGGGTTAAACAATGACACCTTTTCCTTTCAACGACAAGAAACATAAGGTAACCAATTTTTGTTTTTTTTTGTGTGTTATTTTTGTATATAATTCAGGCATTTTTAATTATAAAAGATTTATTTTTTTTTGTATCAAATTTTGTCAAGCAAAACTGAGCGGCACAAAATCGGCTCACTTTGCCTCAACGAAATATCGGTGGCGCCTCCTGATAAACTCGGCTCGGCTCGGTTTGATCTTCACTCGGCTGGCGGCGGCGCAAAATGGCAGCGGATGTCTTACATTCTCAGGTTCTTCTTCTCCTTCGCTGTTCACCTTCTTGAGATATAAAAAGTCCTCGAAACAGGTGTTTAAGACCACTGGGATTTGCCAGTAGTTTCAAGAAAGGTTAACGCCTGTCCTCTCCCCCAGCCGGTAATTATTTCATAGGGTCTTCACGATGCCTGTCGCATTCTCACGGGACTAACGCATTATAGAAAGATCGCGTAATTTGGTTGATCCTATGTGAACGTTCCATATTGAATTTAGACCACAAAAAAATGGTGTAATGTGTACCATACCTTGCAATACATTTTAATAATATCTCTCAAAACAGAAAATGAAAACAGAAAAAAAAGCAAATGTAGTCATGCCGTAGTGATTTGGCAAACACTTATCTTGTCTTTTGATTAAATGCATTTGTAACACGGCGGCTTCTAAAATAACGCTTTGTCGGCTTGTAAACTCTCTTTCGCACTCTTTGCTACACTTTTCTTTTCTCTAACATTTCCCTGCGCTTCCAGGACAGCCTTGTAGTGTACGAACTGCGTACGCAATGCTTCCAACCGTGTATCAAAGATGGCGGCCTTCTTCTTCTTGTCGAGTAAGGAACACTACCTCTTGAATTGTCTCTCTTCATTTCCGATGCATATTTTAACAACACTTATATCTTTCACAGTAAGTTGCACAGGACCGAAAATTAAAATACCGGAAAAGGTGGATTTGGGGGAGATAACAAAATAATAAATGACATAACAGTATAATGGCATAATTTCTATAATTTTACATACATTAAAGTAATTCCTAATGGATTCGATATAAACTATACAAATTTTAACTTTATTTAATCTTTAGGAATATTAACCTCCATATTCAGTTGTTAGATATTACTCGATTGCGCAAATTTGACACAATTTTTCAAAAATTTTCTTTACATTTCGAAAATATATAATTTTGAACCATATGCACAATTTCTATTCTTAGTATACTTGACGTCAATATTGTCTATTGATCTGATTACATATCCTGGATTGTGTTCTTTGACTATATTCTTGACCCTTTCACCCAATAACTTTAGTTTATTTTACTTTTAATTATTAAGTATATAATTTAAAAAAATATAATTATTTCTTAGGTAATATATAAAAATCATGTATGTATATATTAGTGGTGGGAGTCGGTTCCTTTTTCATAATCGATCATCGGTTTGAGCAAACTGGCTGATGATCGATTATTAATCGGTTCAGACAAATATATGCAATTATCTAAGAAATATGCAATTATCTATGAAACTCTTCCTGGGTTTCCCCGGCAGGTATTGTCCTGTTGGCCACGAGTGTAACAATCCTTCCACGTATAAAGATACGATCAGACTAATTTAAAGGATCAAATTAAACGATCGGCAACGTGGGGTAATATCTTTCTATATGGGAATTAAGAGCATCTAAGAATATAAGGCCTATAGAGGGGCTGTTGTTCTAGCACAGGAAGGCAGATTTTTGCAGAATAGTCCAAAAAAAAAAAATCCAGCCGAATCCAAATACTCGACCGGCCGGGTTAACCCCAACAAAGAATTTCTTTAAGGACGGTCTTAACAGCGGCACCTGGCATCGGTTGAATATATTATTTCCAAGAGAATCTCGCAAAATTGGCATAGACGTTGAGAATTTATGGAGTATTTTAACGCCATACCATCCATATTTTTGCAATGTACATCTCGTTAGAAAACTCTCCGCTAATTCTGCAGCTCCCTGCATCCGAGTTTACAGGTAATACGTTTAATAAGTCCTCCGTTCTCACATTTAACGTGTCATACTCAGATACATATGGAAGTAATTTGGGAATGCAGACTCATTATACGAAGCGCGGAATGTGGTAAAAAATGGAAGAATAATTTTTGCCTGTAACTTAAAGGCATTTCGAAAGAAAACAATCATTATTATTATGTAATCGATAGTTGCCTTTGTTAACCGAGCGCATGAAAGTGGCAGCAAACCGACTGACTTTCGATAAAACTCGATGATCGGCCCACCACTAGTATATATGCGCGTCAGTGAAGTACTGATAATTTAGATACAAATATGGCAAAACATGAAAGGACGTAAATTCAGATGTACAAAGAGCTCTGGAATTCCTATTGGTAACACTTTTAAGGCGTTTTGGAGCGTTTCGTCACTATGTCATGCCTCAGAGACGAAACGGGGTTATAAATTAGGGTTTGGTAAAAAGCAAAGTCTAGTGATGGGGCCCGAAATCCAGTTCATGTAAATGTCCAATAAAAATAACTGAACATAATGAAATGGAAAAGTTTCACGCACCAGTTAATGGACCAAGGTTGGGGTTACAGGTACAACAGGTATATTTTCCTGTGATATTACTCGTTCAACACCAATCTTCATTATATATATATATGTGTTTATATATATATATATATATATATATATATGTATAGTTGTATATAGTTGTATATACATGCACGCGGGAGGAAGGAAATGTGCCAATACAGGACAAGTTTAAGTGCATTTGTTACCTGTTTTTCTTGTTTTATGTGGTTCACGGGTTATTTTCAAGCGCTCTGGGATTCATTTGTTTAAAGATTGTGGAAAACGCCAACCATTGTCAGTAAAGTTCATCCATGATGTAATGTAAATGGTTGACACCTCTTTAAAAAAATCATGATGAACGTTTTTGTACTACTTACATCATACTCCACGGTTCTTGTTTGCTGATAATATAGGAGTACAATTGCCCCCCCCCCCCCCCCTGGCCGTCCTCGGAAAAAAGGACAACTACAAAAAAACCTTCCTTACGACAAGTGGAAAAAAAGCTTAGTTTGCTTATCCCTTCAAGTGGTCACCAGAATAGCCAAATTGTCTTTACTCATGCTACTCAACCACATCTCAAGGAATGTATGGAATACAATTTTAAATACAGTATGGAATTTTCTTTGTAAGAAAATAATTTTTGCTCAGTTTTCCACATTATACTATATTATATTATCTGCCAGCACCCCACATTCCTTTGTCTGCAATTTTCGACTTTTTCATACCACGCGTCCACGATTTTTTTTTTATTGTTTTCTTTTTGGAGATAACCCCCTCATTTTATAATGCTATCTTAAGAATGTAATCATCTGCATAATTCCATTTCGGTTTCGTACTATTTGATATGGCGGTAGCAAACGTTTTCAGTCATTTATATCAATGTGTTAACCAGGCCTGGTTATTAACGTACCTGCGGACCTTGGTGTGTAATCGTCCCCATTACCGTTTTATACCAACTATAGGAACCCTGGAAAGATGCACTCGTTTGTGAGTGAAACACAACCTCCTAATTACGCCTGCAGAGCTTAGGGCCGACCAGGATTAGAACTCCCAAGATATTGGAACAGAAAAAAAAAATAACATTTAAACAAGTTGGTAACTATTCTGTGTGAATCAGGAAATAACTGTTATTACACATCTAGATGTAAAAAAAAGGAAACAAAATTCTCCAAAATAACACCTTATCCTGTTATCATGCATGGCTGAATAATAGACAACATTACTATAGGCCATATCGCTTACATATTAATTTGTACTAATTCAAACGCATAATTGATAAGCTCTTTACTCGTGCCTGTTCTATCGACACATTATAGTTTTGGAAGGTAATACTTTAGAATCACTTCCTTATAATGGTGATAATTTTCGTGTAGAAAACAGGAACCTTATATTTGAAGTATGTAAAAAATGTTCATTTCAATATTAAATACAAGATTTCAATTAAAATTTGATGAATATGATGATATAAATAAAAATTCTTCAGGAAATCCTTCAGGCAATATAATAAAATATATTTAAGTCATATGCCAGAGGCGTTCTCTTCTTCGCCCTCCAAATAAGTATTTCATAATATTTATCAAACTTATCATTATTTCTTTATAATATCAAGCATATGGTAAAAATTATCTGTTTAAAAAAAATGTAAAACATATATAATCTCATTTATATGTAAACATATCCTGGATTGTGTTCTTTGACTATATTCTTGATCCTTTCACTTTAGTTTATTTTACTTTTAATTATTAAATATATAATTTTAAAAAATTATAATTATTTCATAGGTAATATATAAAACTCTTATATATGCGCGTCAGTGAAGTACTGATGATTTAGATACAAATATGGCAGCACATGAAAGGACGTAAATGCGGATGAACAAGAAATCCGGGATTCCTTTTGGTAACACTTTTAAGGCGTGTTGGAGCGTATCGGCACTATGTCATGCCTCGTTATAAATTAGGGTTGGGTAAAAAGCAAGGTCTAGTGGTGGGGCCCGAAAACCAGTTCATGTAAATGTCCAATAATAATAACTGGACATAATGAAAAGGAACCGTTTCACGCACTATTTAATGTACCAAGGTTGGGGTTACCGCCAATCTTCATTATATATACATGTGTATATATATATATATATATATATATATATATATATATATATATATATATTTATATATATATATATATACATTAAATTTAAAAAAAAAGTAAGAAAATAAAGCCAAGCATGTGTGTGCTTAACAATACCGTATACGTCTTGAAATATTTACTGATGAATAACACATAATTATATCTGAACGTGTATATCGTATATTTTCGCAGGAACAGATTACGTATACCGATACTTAATAATAATAATAATAATAATAATAATTAGCTTCCTTCTTTTCATGCGTCATACCAAACTGTCTTTCATACATATGCTGTGTGTATAATTGTATATACATGCATGCGGAAGGAAATGAGCCAATATAGGACAAGTTTAAGTCCACTTGTATCCTGTTTTTCTTGTTTTGCGTGGTTCACGGGTTATTATCAAGCACTCATTGATTCAGTAGTTCAAAGCATGTGGAAAACGCAAACCTTTGTCAGTAAACTTCATCCATGATGAACGTTTTGTATTACTTTCATCGTACTCCACGGGTCTTGTTTGCTGATAAATATGAGGGGATCAATTCATATACAGATTCAGAGTACAGATATTCTTGAATTAGATCAGAGAATTACAGAGTACAATTCTTATATAGATCAATTCAGAGTACAGATAGAAGCCGCCCCCTGCCCTGCCAAATGACAACTCCGAAAAACCTTCTTAACGACAAGTGGGGGAAAAGCCTAGTTTGCTTATCCCATCAAGTGGTCACCAGAACAGACAAATGGTCTTCACTCCCACAGTCCAACCACATATCAAGGAATTAATGGAAAATAATTTGGAATACAGAATGGAATTTTCTTTGTAAGAAAATAACTTGTGCTCAGTTTTCACATTATAGTATTAATGATTTATGTTTTATTTTATAGTGGAACAATATATGATAGGTGACTCGTCAACATCTATAACAGTACAGTGAGACAGTTGACTGTCGCCATATCAAAATGTGGTTCAGTAATAGATGAATAATTGAAAGATCATTGAGGATAATATGACGAAATAATAAAATGATTGACGGAATTTTTCAAACATATAAAAATTATGATTTATTCCCACGAATGTCAGGAACTTTGTTCCCAACAAACCGCCCCCCCCCCCCCCAACCCTTCGAAATAAGGCCCATGTCGTACTCTTGTGTTAGTACAAAAGAATCCAGGGTTGGCGTGCAAGAATTTATACTCACACGGATTTTTTTCTGGGATTTTTTTCCAAAACAATACGTCGATGATTTTATACTATTTGGTGCGAAAGTCGTAAACCGTCATGTCATATACGGCGATCCACCAAACAACTACGATTGATTGTGACCAACGTGTGTTTTAATCATTGTCGAATTTCTGCCAGCTCCCCACATACCTTTGTCTGCAATTTTCCATCATATCACACTACGCGTCCACGATTTTTTGTAGTTTTCTTTTAGGGGGTAACAAAATCAAAATTTTTAAGGCTATCCTAAAAAGTGTATTTATCTGCATAATTCCATTTCGGTTTCCTACTATTTTATATGGCGGTAGCACACGCTTCTGCTCATTTGTATCCTTGTGTTGACCAGGCCCGGTTACTAATGTACTCGCGGGCCCTGGTGTGTAATCTTCCCCATTACTATTACATACCAATGCGGAACCCCAGAAAGTTGCACTTGGTTGTGAGTGAAACACGGCAGTTTGGCATGACCTCTTAATACGCCTGCAGAATAATCGCCGACGGCGATTAGAACTCACGATCTCCCGGCTTTGAATCGTCTCAACAGAAGCGTCCACGATTTTCTAACCTGCCCAAAGCTATTATTTGTTTCAAGATCCTGCATTTTTATACACAACGATGTGCTACTAATTGCAACGACAGGAACTTATCATGGATGCTCTTACACGCTGTATTTCGCTTATATCGTAAATAAACACAGAATATCATGGGTAATCGCAAGACAATTCCAGATATTGGAACATAAATAATTAACATTTGAACAAGCTGGTACCTATTCATTATGAATCAGGAAATAACTGTCATTACCCAGCTAGAGGTCAAGAAACCTGTAAAAAATCTCAAGAATATCACCTTATCCTTGGTAAACATAATCATGCATGGCTAAAAAATAGACAACATTTACTTTCAGCCATATCCCTAACATATCATTATGTACTGATTCAAACGCATAATTGATTTACAGGAATTCTTTGCTCTTTATTGTGGCTAGATATACTTTGGATGCACTGTAAGGGCCCTTTGAAAGTTTATATGGTTTATAGAACAGTTTCCCTTTGCTGGGTCAAGCCTGACGTCCCTTACGGCACCGATTCATGATACTAGTTCAAATTTTTAGTGGGATGATAAATATTGGTCGCTTCACTGATCAGGGTAATATCAGGAATAACAAAGGAAGTCCAGGCTATAAAACCCACCGCATCGGGTCCCCTCATCAAACTACCCTCAACTGAGAAGAATACAAACAAGTAACCAGGTGAGCTCTTTACTCGTGTCTGTTCTATCGACACATTATAGTTTTGGAAGGTAATACTTAAGAATCACTTCATTAGCGATGATAATTTCCGTATAGAAAACAGGAACCTTATATTTGAAGTATGTAAAAAATTTTCATTTCAATATTATATACAAGATTTCAATTAAAATTTGATGAAAACGAAGATATTAATATAAATCCTCCAGGAAATCTTTCAGGCAATATAATAAAATATATTTAAGTCATATGCCAAAACGGTTTATTCTTTGCCCTATAAATAAGTCTTTGATAATGTTTATCAAACTTATCATTATTTTTCTTTATGACATCAAGCATATGGTAGAAAGTGTCTGTTTCCAAAAAGGAGAAAAAACTTGTGTAATATATTCAATATAATTTATATGTAAATTAGCTCATAGAGAGCTACAAAGTGTACACAAGTCTGAAAAAACGGAGAAATGCCTGTCCCATGCCGGTCTCTTGCACCGGTGTATTGATTCTATAAATACCCCCGTTTACACCGGTGCAGAAAGGTTATGAATGTCAACCACCGAACTATGTCCAGTTTCGGCTTTTAGTTTAGGACACCAGATGAACAATAAGTATGATACTGTAACATGAGACTTGTATGTTTTGTCTGGAGATTATGACTGAAGAGACACTTTTAAACCGTTTTAACTTAGTAATGTGTAAACCTGATGCTTTGTCCTACAGTTGTATAATCCGTACGCTTTGATCTTACAAACATTCTCTACAACTTGTGTTGTACCTCTTGAAACATATTTGAGATTTCAAGTAATGACCAACTTTCATTGTAATATTTAATATATGATAGAATATACATTTAAGTATTGCTAATTATAGACACGCATGTTTTAAGGGTATCCATTTTCTTTCAGAAATTTCGTCTACGACAAAGAGTGTGAAAATGTTGAAAGAATACATCTTTCTTGTGGCACTTTCTGTTGCTAGTGCGGGTATGTACATTACAGAGATTAACATAAACAGGCGTCAAAGTACTAAACATATCTCTACAAACTTATGTTTTCAAAGATATATATATTAAATCAATGGTGAACAATAGAAGTTCAGTTTATCACGGTGAAAATGCTCTACCGTGCAGGGGAGCATTAATAATATATCATATAGAGTAAGCTTGATATCACTGTAATAACAGTATGTATCTGACGAGTGAGAACAGCTAAAAGCTGTCCTTACGAAACAGTTCTGTCGTACAATAATATGAAATTAAATTATATTAAATAATATTTATAAATATTATATATTTATATATATTTTGCGTCGAATTTTTATTCAAGGCCATCTTTTTTCAAACAATGAATATATTTGTTTTCAGTTTTCATTTGTTGAATTTTAATTTCTGTCAAATGTAAATGAGTATCAATTTTACTCACAAAAATACAAACAAATAAAATCCCCGGCTTTCCGGTTGTTTTTAATTAAAAATTAACTGTAAATACTTGTAAGCATGTGAGCTATTCATAATCTTTATATAAAGGAACTAAAGCAGAACTGGTTGTAACATTGTTTATGATAACACAGGATTATAAAACTTATTAACATCAATACCCTGTATACATACATGAATATGCATGTGTGGTATACACTATATCTGCAAATCTGGTTGTAATTTTTTGTAAAATATCACCGGGATTATCAAAGATGTTACAATTTATTTCCTGTATGTATGTGTGGTATCACAATATATAAATCAAGATACCAAAGCAAAACTGACTGTATCAGCTAGTGTGTATAATATCACCAGGAATATAAAATGAGAATGATGTTCTTTTTATTTTCTATAGTCTTTTATATTCTATGCAAAAAAAATGTGTTTGGTTATCTCAGTCTATGAAAAGCCTATAAATATATTTTAATATATAATGAGAAAATGGTATAAGACATCGAGTGATATATAAACGTATATTTCAGCGACACCAACCAACCACGCCGACTGCCAACCGAACAAGGATCCTGGGACAGGGAGCCAAGTATCGTTGCGGTATTATTACGCTCCAGGACAACAAAAATGTTACCCGTTCACCTACTACGGCGAGGGCGGCAACGCAAACAACTTCCTGACTGCGGAGCACTGTGCTTGTAAATGCTTGTCCGTTGATTGTGACAAGGTGCCACCCAGCCGTAAGTGTATACCTTATTACCCAGTGTCTATATATATATATATATATATATATATATATATATATATATATATATGTGTGTGTGTGTGTGTGTGTGTGTGTGTGTGTGTGTTTTCAGGTTCAAATTCAAGTATATTCACATGTGCACACATGATACTGGTTTATTAAAAATACAAACCAGATTAGGTACAAAATGGTAGGATTTTTTATCTTCAAAATATATTTAGATGTTTATATTATATTATATTATAATATATTATATATCAACACATATTATATAAAATGATGTAGAAACTTTTAAGATTTTCCAAATATGATCTGAACCAGCCACGTCTACGAAGTATATAAAAGATTATCTGAACTAAATAAAAAGACGAGAGACGGTGTAATTTCGTAAGCAAACTGCTATATATATGTGTGCTTTTCCCGAAAACAGGCGAGGCTTGTAAACTGCCATTGCAGACGGGAAATTGTGGCCTCAACTTAAAGAAGTGGTACTTCAACATAGCGATTAATAAATGCGAACAAGCTACTTTCGCCTGCGCTGTAACCAACGGCAACATGTTCAAGGACGAACTAACCTGTAAAAGCACTTGTGGAGGTGAGCATGCTATGCATTCGAATGTAAACTGGTACCATATATGAAAGCAGGTATCATACGAAATAAAATATTAATCTTTTAGTATGATAGCAGGTGTCATGATCATCTATGAAAAAAAAACTGGCTATTTTGTGTTTTTACATATTTTATGTTAAAAAAGTATAATAAAAACTGTTGTATATACTAATACATGTATAACAATATATTTCATCGCAGTAATATCGATATTACATTTATAATGTCCGCGTGGAACCTTTGTTATTTACGTACTCATATTGCTGACATAGTAGTCAAGAAGGACTGAATGAGCCCACTTCATTTCAATTATGGATACCGGTATACACTCAAGATTTTAGGACATGAAATACATGTCATACTAACAACACTTCATTTCCGTTTTTCAGTGAGCGCCTCTCCGAACGCCAGTAGATGTGCCCCAGCATTAGACCACGGTTACGCCTGTGATGGCCAGCAGGCGCCTGTGCAAAGGTACTTCTACAACCAAACGACCGATTCATGCCAAGTTTTTCAATACAAAGGTTGTGGTGGAACTCTGAATAAATTCACATCCAGGGTTGACTGTGAGGACACATGTGTTTGGAAGGGTGAGTTCGTTTAAATTATGATCTAATTTAAAATATAACAAGGGCAAAGCCAGGATTTAAGAAAGGGGTGGGGTTGGGATCATAATCCTTGTAACATTTTAAGAATGAAAACAGAAATGTTTCACTTATTAATGATTTTTTTGAATGCATGATTCCGGTATCTTCAGTCTCTTAACTTTCCTGTAACAATTTGATAATAAAGTCCCCGAGATAGATCTCTTCTTATGTTTAAATAACTACCTGCAAAAGAAAGTGTACGGTTATGAAACTTGACATAAATATGACAGATATGTTTATGATTTAAAAAAAAATATTTTCATTATATCATTTTTTGGTAGATATTTATAGCTTGGAAATTAGTTCCTGAATATTACATGCAATGTCAGTTTTGTAGATCAGGTATATGACCACATACACTCTTTATTAATTTATAGTCTGTAAGATTTTGAATAAGATATATTGTTTTTTTTTCTTCAGTGTTCAATCCTCCAGATAATTGTACATTACCGAAGGATGATGGAGACCTTTGTAGCAACAAATCGTGGACAACAAGGTATTATTATGACACAGGTTCCAAAGCTTGCAAACCTTTCTTCTGGGGCCAATGTAAAGGCAACGCAAACAACTTCCCAACCTCATTTGCGTGTGAAGAAAAGTGTTATCCGCCAGGTGAGTTCACATCGCCTTTACGGGACAATATGTGAAATGAAAACCAGTCTATTTCACTCATAATGATACAAAAACTATTTTTATGTTAACAGCGTAACATGGGTCTCACAAGAAATTCCTTCAGAACCCTTGACAAATTCGACCTATACATTGTTTATTATCTCATATTTTCATCTTTGATTGTCGTTAATATATCACTGCATATAGGGTGAATAAAATTGCCTTCCTATTCGATGGTTTTGCACTCCGGGGGGGGGGGGGGGGAGGGGTTTACAGGAAATCCACTCACAAAAATGTTACCCAAATATTCCTATAACTACCCCTCCCCCCCCCCCCCGGGGTCATAATAAGAAGCACAGGTGAGACGACAGATGTTCATTAAGGATTTTATTAACATGTATGATACATAAAATATCAGCGTTTTAAAAATGATCTGCTGCATTTCAAATTCCCCATGATGTAAAAATTATAACATATTTTTTATAACAGGAATATATTATTGTTATCAGGAAAATGCAATGGACTTCCATCGGACTGCAAATTGACTAGCTGTACTTATGGATACAAAAGGGACAAGAACGACTGCCCAGTGTGTGAATGTGCAAGTGACCCATGCCTGGTGAGTATTACTGTGACCGACCATGTAAAAATATCCCACTGACATTTTTATTGTGCTGTAGATGAAGGGCAACATCCGTGGTAAAACTTAACAAACTCACATTGAACATGTTGAAAAAAATATACACAGAGGGTAACATAGGCGTAACATATTTATTACTGTGGCGGAGGAGGTCCAGATAAAGGACTTCTGTTAGCTAAAACATTTAAGTATAACTAGTAAACGTACAAACGTACAATATACAATCGGGACCTCACATCTCGCGCAAATGATAAATGATCAAACCAAGCAACACAGGCAACGCAGCATGGAAACCGGTAGAAAAGGGTTTGCTCCAGCAAAAATACCTTTAGGTCTACGTACAACCCCTGTAACAACCTTAGATTTTACAATTAACTTTTCAAATATGGTCATAAAAGGTTTTTACAAAAACACTTTGCAAGAGGAATCCTTTATTAAAGCGTTGCTTTGCCGATAATTTTTCCTATTCGTAAGTATGTCCCCTCTCATATACAGAACCACTTTCAGAACACGTTGAAAGCCAATTAATTATAATTGTAGGCATCATCATGTATTTACTATTTCAGACATTGAGATGTGGAGCGGGGGAAAAGTGTCGACTGAATCAAGTACAACGCTGCTTAAACCGACCATGTGCAGTCCAAGCGCATTGCGTCAGTAAGTTGAACAAGAGACTGCAAACGCGTACTAGAATATTCTAAAAATAGCTTACTCTAATTGATACATTAAAAGTCTTTTTGTGCAAATACGAAACCATACCATAACAACAAGACTGTACAGGTTATAAGTGAAAATGTATAAAGTCAATATAATTTTTTGATTATTTTACAAGCCAAACTCAAGGGAGTGTCCTCTTTAAACAAAGAATAAAAGAAAACGCGAAGCAATTATGGGAGTGTTTTCAATTCATAGTCATTAGGTCAACGGAACATCTTTATTTATACCTAATCACATGGATTTGGACACTTTCGTTTCCTCCACGGCTTGGATTTTGATGTATAGTTTCCAGCAATTCGCAATTTTCTTGCAAGATTTCTGGTAATTTAAACACTTTTATTCTGATATATTGAATTCCATATATCAAATTCAATTAAATGTTTTTAGGACTTTTACTTAATCTGTATATTTTATATATGCACTCTTTCTTCCTTTCATTTTAAAGAATTCCAGGCATAAATTATTCATGAGGCCTTTTTGACTCTGAATGCAGAAGTCACTACTGATCATACAATTGACCCTTCTATAATCAACTAATGGTTCGAGTTGCACAAGTAGCCCTCCCCCAAAAATACCAAATAAGCAATAACAATTAGTTTTATAAAGTGGCAGAAATACCCGCATCTGCAAAATGTTATTGGTGAACGTTATATTTCAGAGCCCGAGTTTATTTGCAACGAAAATTACATGGCTTCCCAGTGCTACGAATACGTTTTTGGAGAACGTTTTTTTTACGACAAAAGTATTGGTCAATGCAGAAGCGGCCAATTCCATGGCTGTGCTGGACCCAACAACTTCTACACCTTAAGGAGCTGCCAAATTGTGTGTCGTGAGTCAATATTTACTATTTCTTTATCTTACACTTTTATCTGTGTGATATATCTGTTCTAATCACCGAGCCAATTGGCATGAACGGCTCTTTACAGTAGATGAGAAGATACTGGCTAATATTTGAACACTTGCCATTCCGCGCATTCTTGTCAGTCGCCGTTATATAATACTTCTTTATTAATGGTGATTCAATCTCTCAATCTGAGGCGTCATCAGGATATCTATTGTCAAAAAAAAAAAAAAACAAGAAAAAAAACAAAAAAAAAAACAGTCCGAACCCTATGATCATAAAGTCGTATCCATTCATTTATACCGGTACATCTTAAGCTCATAATGAATTTAGATACTGCAGTCGAGAAAATATACATATGTTGAATTCATGTAAAATATATGGTCAAATTGAATAAAATGAGACTGACACCAATGTGATCATGTTACCTGAATCCGGTTTGTGTATCGCCAGAGGGAGCCAACACTGGTAATTGTCCAGATCCGGTGTGTAACTGTGCTGGAAGTACCAGTTGGATAAGGGATAACAATGGTTGCCCAATCCAGTGTGTGTGCCCTGGTACCAACTCACAGACACAAACTCAAACAGGAGGGACATCAGTCACAGCGGTCTGCACGGTAGGTGTCAAACATATAAACTGTCTTCATACTAGCCATAAATATACCACTCAGTAGGCATGTATATTGAACTGGTAAGCCTAACTTGAGCCATGATATAAGCTATACGGGGAATTGAACCACATTGGTCATCTTGTTGCATTGATATTCGTGTTAAGTTGCCGATAATCTTGACATTGGGCTACTGGTGATGATTTAACATAAAAGAATACAAGTTAACTAACAAACCAAACTGAAAATTCCGTCTATTGAGTCATTTCCTGTTTCGCGTATAATTTGGCTATCGTCCAGTAACCCTTGCGGGCAATGCTTGTATTCAAGTGGTTAGAAATTCAACCAAATGGTTTTAGCAGGATTTACCAATATATAAATTTAAAAGGAAAGGTTTCTCGCATATGGTGGAGGTTGTTAATAAGTATATTAAAAAGGCTTACGACTGGTCTGGATAATGTCACGTGACATAGAATAAAGAAAAAAATTGCATCCTCATCGAGCGCCACAGTGCGGTTCTCGATGCACGATTTTTTAAACACGTTGACGCTGGTAATGTCAGAGGTCCGTACGTGAGTTCACATTCATTTCACAATTACAGTCACTGACAGATGCATTGTTTTTTTTTTTTTATCTTTTTTTTCAATGATGAAAATAGAATTTGACTATTCGCCTTCTTTATTAGATAAAAAATAAAAACAGAATTCTAACAATGACCTAACATAACAGATATATTCCAGATATTATCCGACTTTTTAACATTATTTCAATGATTAACATTTAGTGTTATTGGTATATATTCCAGAATATACAATGTTCAGGAGACTTCACCTGTGTAGCAGGATGCCAGACACCACAGTGTACAGCCTACAAACCTTACTGCATGAGTAAGTATAGTTACAACGCTGCAAATACAGTCCACCATCTATATACAAACGGACTTTTTATCTTTAATCTGTTTGAAATGTTTACAATACTTAGATCTATCTTGGTAATGTATCTAATGTCTGTTGGGATGGGTAAATTCACATGGACAAGGATTGTACATTTTCTTAATATACCATCTCAATTTTTAATGCTGACTTATCTAACTCTTAACTGTATTATGTACTACTGCGTGCAAAGTTCCATTCCATTCGTTTTGGACTACATGTCAGGGCGGTAGCACTTGTTTCCTGTTATTTAGTTTGTATCTTGGTGTAACACAGGCCCGGTATCAACTGCACCTGCAGGTCATGGGTGTATAATTTTCCCCGTTGCTTGGTCGTAACACTAAGGAACCCCCCAAAGACGCACCCGTTTGTGAGCGATACACAGCTATAGGGTAGAGCCCTCCCATTAAGCCTTCAGAGCGCTCACCCAGATTGGGGGCCGACCGTGAAAATCTCTGCGCCTAGACCAAATTAGCCGGAATGGATTCCAAATCCTGAAGAATTTATCCTTGGCCATTCTTATTTCGCATATGATGGAAATGTTGGAAACTCTCCGGAAACCTGACAAATAGAGATATACTTGAGTTATATATTTATAATCAGCATCTCCCTTGTGTTGTAAATATTATTAACATCCTGAGTATTAATGTTTTATAGGTAATTAGTTAAATCATTTTATTTCTATTGCAGATATATGCGTTGGTTCCAATACGTTTAAATAAAATTATTCTTCGGCCAATTCTGCAATAAAATGAATAATTCGACCCACCAGGCCTGTATCAATTTTATATGCCCTCTCTTAATATTTTCAGGCAAAAGTCAGTGTAATGTACAACCAAGCTTGGCCGACTGTAAGCAAACTCCGAGAACGATGTACTACTGGAGCACTCAGGCCCAGGCCTGCAGGCCTTTCCAGTGGACAGGATGTAGCCCAAGCAGTGACAATTTCTTTGTCTCGGAAAGTGACTGCGTCAGAGGTTGTAAGTATATTTACACCAAAATTCTTCTGAAAGACACTCTTATACTGTTAGTTAAAAGATTTGTCCATGTGTGTATAAGTAGTATGCAAGACTTCATTAATTACAAATTATATGTCAAATAGATATATACCATAGAAAGAAATATTGCTTTTAAGAATGGCAACATATCCATACGTTAAAAAAGTAGGGCGAAATGTTTTCTAAAATCTTGAGAATCACTCACAGAACTTACAACAACCCCTACCAAACAATCCCCCTTCGTTATGATCACAATTATTTTGTCCCTTCTGTAATAATATCCCCTCTGATCAACTCTTAAACCATCTTCATCCAATCACCGAAGAAACTTCTAAATCGCTTATTTCTGTTATCCTTAAATCTAATTTAATATAATCGTGTAAGAGAGACCTTGTTCTTACTGTAAATTTGTCTATATGTTATGTTTATTGTTACACGTGCAGTGTTGCACTTATTTATTGTTTATGTCTAAATATAACTCCTTTTTTTGCATGAACTCGTTTTGTAATGTTACTTGTGTTTTGCTTGTATTGTACAATATAATTCCTGGCTAGTTATTCGCATCATTCGCACGTAATGATTACGCATTCCACCTGAATCCGTTTATATCCCTCAAAATACGGAATGACTAAACACTACTGTCTGAAAGCCCAAGAATTATCCTTGTGAACAAAAAATAAGCCTCTTAGATGACATTTTTTTATCAACCAGTTTCTCAACCAGTAAATGCTTCATGATAGATTCAGCATCTCGGGGTGTTTATTTCCTGCAAAATAAACCGTATTGACACTTGACCCGTTACTGTCACTTTTTGTAATACCATATCGAGCTATACTTTAAATGCATGTATTACGGCATGTATTACACTCCAATACATACATACATATATATATATATATATATATATATATATATATATATATATATATAGAGAGAGAGAGAGAGAGAGAGGTTAACTGACGGTTGGAATCTATACATCTTAATTGAGTTTAAGTTAACTCTAAGTTAAATAAGTTGACATAATGTTTATTAAACATACAAACCAGATACGTTGTAAAATGGTAAGATATTTTTTTTTTTAATTTCAGGTGGCTCGGGTACAACAACTAACGGCATATGTCCACCCACTGACTGCAGCCAATGTACAGGAAACAGACAGGCAAGGATTGTACAAGTAGGGAACTGTCAAGTTTGCCAATGTTACTGTGCGACAACCTGTACGACCGCATGTCCGCAAGGCCAGGAGAGCTACGTGACATCCAGAGACCCTAACGGTTGTGTCTCGTGCGAATGTCGGAAAACCTGTGAAGACTGTACTCGTAAACAATGTGGCTACAACTATCAACCCGCAAGTGGACCAGCTGTAAATGGTTGTCCAACATGCTATTGTCGGTTTGTTGGGACCAGTTGTGTTCCTTGCTCCGAGCGACAGTGCCCTAATGGACAAAGACCAGTTCCTCAAAGCTCCTTTGATCAAAATGGCTGCCAAGAGTGTTCATGCCAGACGACTACTCAAACCTGTCGACAAGACGCAACAAAGTGCGGAGGTTGTCCTTACGGCATAGAATGGATAAAAGAAAGTGGCGCCACCTGTGAAACGTGTAAATGTAAAGACAATCCATGCACCGTGAGTCATTGGTCCTACACTGCACAGATATGAAAATATATGCAGCTGTATAATTTGTAAAAAAGTGTAATTATATATTATACACCTAATATTTATTTTTTCATCAATACGTGCTAATATTAATGTTTATATTTGATACAGAATTACGGTGAATGTTCGTTACCCTACGTGTGCAGACCTAAGACTCAAGACAGGTGCTTCCAAATCTCATGCAACGCAACGGCATCATGTGAAGGTACAGTCAAATTAATAGTCCATCAGACTGAATATATACGTATACTTATACATGTCTAATCAGTGATTTCATCTGATTCTCTTGTCGCTCATCTTCATACTACCAAGTTTATGGGTACTGTTTCACAGACCTTGATTCCTCTCAGGAGTCTGAACATATTCGGGCTTAAATAAAAAGTGCCAATCAAACCCGGGAAATAAAATGCAAAACAAACACTGTCCACATGGTGTCAAAACAAGGACACATATACCATAAACGGGATAGTCTTACCTAATTGGTTAAATTCTTGATGCCTCCTCGGCAATGCTAAACGTTTGATCAAATCATCGCACCAGACAAGTGGTAACACAAGTGTACACGCAGGTCAATTGATTATTTCACCTGAGAAGGTCGCGGAAACAAGATCTGTGAAAGCGTAGCCACAAACTCGGTACTATGATGTTATCGATCGTTATTTAAACAATAATAAACTAGCTAAAACTAAAATATTTTAATGTAAAAACGATTCAGGAACACGTGCAGAATAATAGAGGCATTTGATATGCGCCTTGTTCATAATAAGGAGTTTAACTGAAGCATTTTAGGCACAATAGTTATAAAGTGATATGGAACTTTTTGGTCTTCAGCCTAAATGTCACAAAAATTGAAGCACTTTTATCCTTAATGTTTCATTAGTGGTATGCAGTTACAAGGAATTAGCATAAAATTAGTTTTAATCGAAAAAACATCATATAAATATATTTCAAGTGAAGAAAACCCACTCATGAGCAAAATACGGTGATCCAAGTTATTCCTCTCGTATACTGAAGGTTTACAATATCTAAATAATCAGTGACTAAATGAAAATATTTAAATACAGTGTCAAACCTGAGAATATTTAATACACTATTTTATTTTATTTTTTTATTTCAGTTCCAAACATGGTTTGTCGTCAACCAGCATACCCAGGTACATGTAACTCGCCTGTCCAATTCACCCGATACTACTTTGATCCTAATGACCGTACATGTAAACCGTTTAGCTACTCTGGATGCGGCGGCAACAGTAACAACTTTGTCACGCCAAGTGACTGCAGTAGATACTGCTCAGGGATACGTAAGTAACATTTCTTCTAAAGCCTTTAATCACTTGAGTCTGTTATATTATATACATACATATAACCACATGACGCTACATAGAATAATGTGTGTGTGTGTTTTTTTTTTACGGTCAAGATTTAATCCCGGAAACATTTCAAAATCAGCCTAGAACAACCATTCTTGTAACCTTTTAAATATTAAAAACAAGATATACAGGTGCCAAAACAAAAATGAAAATTGAGAATGGGTGCAAACAGTTTCCAGTATTGCAAAACAATAAATAAACTCAATAATTTTGTGTAATTCATGATTCATTAACTCTGTTACATTTTTTAAATTATTCCACGCCACATTAAAAAATAATAGATTTCTCTATTTATGACACTCATTGCGCCAAAATGAATACAAAACTAGATGAAAACGGACCTCAATACCTTAACATCTGAGCTGAAGATCCCTGGTTCGAACCCCGCTGGTGCGTCAATGGCATACTGGTGAAATTTGGTTGAACCTCAGAGATTCCGTCTAATGCCTTAATGACACGTCGACGGGTTATTACTTGTGGATTATTCCTACCCGTAAATATAAAACCTGAAATCCAGAAGGCTTAATTATAACATATCATTCATATCGTATGAATACCTTCATCCTCATTCAATAGACAGTGCCACCAACAGGCCATGGACCCAACGTATTTGAAAAAATACGTTATTATTAATGTTGCATTCAAAGTGGGCGACGGGTTGGCATCCCCCTACCTACGCCCCCGATTGACCATGAATTGACCGGCTACCATATCAAGTAACAAATTACATACATGAATTATGAAGTTCAAAATAATGGACAATAGTGATGCAATAGTGTAAAACAATACCATGTACAAAGTAGAAAAATAGATGGGAAATTCCTGGGAAAACATTTCTCTAAATTTAGAATTGATAAAGCATTAGGCTATATATAACACTGTTTGAAGAAATAACAATTTTTATGTTCCTTTGTGGAAGTGAATTTAAAGGAAGAAGAAAATTATTGTACTTTGGAAATTCCATTTAAGATTAGAATATGTACCTCAAAATACGTCTTCATTATTAATTACGATAAAACCGCTATTGCACCGCAGCGCCATCTTGTGTTAATTTAGTGAAACGCATAATTATTGGGTAAGGCTGGATAATTCTTTGGCATATTCTTATACATTAGAATTGATTGCCAAAGAGAATACATGAAATTTCCCTGCGTTGAGCTAAAATATGATTAAAGCTATTGTTTAATTACAAATGGAGATATTTTTAATTTCTAAATCGTTCAACTTTGAATACTAGATGGCGCTAAGAAGCAAGGGCGGTACGTGGATTCAACTACTATTACAATTCAGAAATATGCAGTTAAAATAAGCATAACTTATTGATCTATTTTTCTGGACGTGTTGCGCGACGTCAGTGACATAAACACAGTTTGCAAAATAAATGTTGGTTCACAGAAAGAAAACCGTAAAGGTAAAATGTGGGTTCACTAGTAGAGTGTCTTATACGCATTGAATCCAAAATTTTCTGCATACAAATGTGGATTCTGTTATTGCTTTAGCCCCAAAAATGTGAGCCCCGTATAATGCCCATTTACTTTATCTTAAAAAAAGCACAGGTTTTCATTTGTTTATATTATTACCTTTTGAAATCTAATTTGGAAACATCATAGATTAACCTCTTTGTTTACATGAGATAGGGAAAATATTAGCAGTTACTATATTGATGCATGATGATATGACACAAGAAGGTTCATTTATATTCAGATGATCATTGTTACTAAGAACTCTTTATGATTTCAACATTGCATTCACGTTTCATGGGCTTTGCTGTATCATTTACCATATGTCATATACTTTTGTTTTTAGGATAAAAAGGTTCACCTTCTGACAGACCAACTATTCAGATTACCCAATTGGCTGAACCACCGGTAGAAGAAGAATCATTGTTCATCGTTGATTAAGGATAACTCTGTATAACTTATAAATATTGTCTAAATTATATTCTTACCTCATTTAATTTTTAAGAATATTTAATATAATTAATATCCTTTCAATGCTATGAACATTGGTCTCATGCATAACGAATATAATTTATGATGTTCACCACGATGTGTCTTGTTACGACTTGTGATGGAGGAAATGAAGAGGTCTAGTCAATGATTAAGTCGTTCATACAGAATGCCCATTGGTTGCACTGATTCCCACATATAAAAGGGAACGCATATTCAGAGATCATCAAACTCTTAAGAACTATTATATATTTTACTTAAATTAACTTTTGAAAAGGTAAATATAAGAAAAAGTCCATTAACGTTAATTCAATCTGATCGTCGTTTATTTTTAAGAATTACAAAAAAAAAATATTGAGACCTTTACTTAGTGTTCTAGAAAGTTCCCATTTGCAGATACTCTTCGTATTGACGGTAACAAACGGATATATTTTTTTATTGAATGTTTGGATTAGACTCATTATTTAATTATAATTTAATTAACCTTATATAACCATATTAATAAATACTATATAAATGAAAGATTCTTTGAAAAACTGTTATGTAAATGTAATATCCGAATGCACAATAAAAGATCTTTGCTCTGATATCATATTCTTCTCGTTATTTTACTGACTGTATGAACTGCCCATAACATTTTCATAAGGTTAAGGTCTGGTCATGAAACTTTGCCACAATGTATAATTTAGCATATAAAAGACAGGAATGAAGGGTCCTCCGAGGTCTGGAACACATACAGACCTCTTGTAACAAAATAAAGTACAAAGAGTACAAGTTGAACAAACCACATCTGACGTCAGACTCAATGAAAAATTATACACACCAGCTGTTCGGTTTCTCTTCTTTCGCATTGTCTGAATCATAACAAGCAGTGGTTAGATATCATGTAATGAGTACAATCGAGGTAAGTCTTCACGACGTCTTAGAAAACAACTCTTTTGCTGGAATCGGGTGTACGGCGAACGTGTAAGTGGAAACACACTAAACGTACCAGTATCCGGTTCCGTTTCAGGACCAGGCTTTGGTCCTGTTATAGGGGTTCTTTTACTACTACTGTTATTATTACTTCTTAATCCATCTATTAATATTATATTTCTATCAAATAGTGGGATGAGCTTACCCTCACCTGACCCAATATCTTGCCTCCCGTTACAACCCTTGCAGGTAAAACTTTAAATTGTTCCTATAAACATTGTCAATAATTTTCTTCTAAATTAGACATGAAATCGAACAAAGGAAATCCTATATTATTAAAGAATTTTCTCCTCAGATCCAAGCGTACATTTCGGCTAAGTTCATCATCTTTTATTTTCAGCGAGCCCATGTTAGTACAATATATCCATGTGATCACATTCACTAAAGTTTAAGAAAGTATCATTTTGTTTAGTAAAACATTCATTTATACATTTCACACAATGTTCAAAAGAATGAAGTTTAAATAATCCCGAAACAAAGAAATATCAAATTAATGTTTGGTAAAATAGTCCCTTAAATCAATTCCTGTTAATCACCAGCATGCAAGGAAATCGTTCATGCAGTTTATTACAGAGATTGATTACACGAACTTAACTCGGGCCTTTTCACAAAACAGAAAAGAAAACTTTTTGGCCTATGTCATGATTTACTTAAAATATCATATTTTGGTCCCAATACCCTGCGTGTGCATCTTCCCTCCCGATCTTGAATATATATATATATATATATATATATATATATATATATATATATATATAATGTGTGTGTGTGTTAAGGTATATGATAGATCTGAGTCACTACCGCCGGTGTCGCCTCCTCGGCTCTTCAGGTATACGACTACTGATGTATGGATGAGGCGAAGCCGGCGGTAGAGACTGGAATCTATCACATACCTTAACATAACGTTCTCTGTTGTTAATAATCGAGAGCTGTCTGACCGCGGAGGAAAAACTGCATTCTCACAGACCATTTCAACTTATATATATATATATAATGGAACATATATATAATTCGCGCATATTCCCTCTACCCTGAAGCATTTAACCCTCGGCAGACGTAAAAGTCTGTAATTTTGTGTCCACCACTGGAATTAGAAATCCGTGCGCACGAATTACTAGGTGTGAAAAATATATTTCCAAGGGGGAAACTATATTTATTAAATCGTGCGCACGAATTACTAATCCGTGCCCACGAATTAGTGACTAATGAGAACAAGCACACATCGACTGGATCTAGGCAAAGTTTGGCAGATTCGGCGGGCACACCAGGTTGTCAAAATGGAACCTAACGACTTCCGACAGTTCCATGACTTTCTACCTTGAAAAAATCGGAACTCTGTAGTGCTTTAAAATAAAAAGGACTATAAGCTGTACTCAAAGAATATAAATATAAAACTCAAAGACCCATATACTCAGAGTCGTGCATGGTGGAAAAGGCTTTCTTTGGTTAAAAAACAACAACCTACATTATCATCGTTGGAGCATAATGGGAATATAATTGTAGACACAGCCAATCAGGCTGAAATTTTTAACAGTTATTTTGCTTCACAAAGTAACTACAGTCACAGTTCTCATTTGCAATTTAATTAGGATGCTACATTGTTAATTACACATAAACTAGGTGAAATGAACTTCACAGAGACTTAGGTATCTCATGTCATATTTGGGAGTCACCTTAACTGATTCACTTTCCTGGCAGGAACATATAAACAAAATATGTTTGCCAATAAATATGAAGCCAATAAACGTTTGGGAATTTTGAAATATTATAAATTCCTTTTCTCTCCCTATATAAGAAAGTTTTAGATAGTATATGTATAAATCATTTATACTGACAGTACTAGAGTATGGTAATTTAATATTTAACAATCGTTCTGTCAGACAATCATATCAACTGGAGAGTATACAACGGAAAGCGGTTTTAACATGTACTGGAGCGCTGATGTCTACCAGCACTGGAGCTAGAGAGAGCATGCTATACTATCCACATTTAGCGGAGTGGTTAATGGATTGCTCAAGATTATCTGCTTAGTATATTACCTCAAACTCTATATAATGCTCAGCCCTACAGTCTGTGCAAATCGCATTTGCTAAGGATACCGAGGTTCACACGGAAGACTGTCGCTTTTCTTTCCTTCCAATAGCCTGAAAACTTTGGAACAGCCTCCCAATGCCAATAATTCAGTCTACTTCAATAGATTCTTTAAAGAAAAATGTTCGTGACTATTTAAACCCTGCCCCTCGAGACATATAAAATTGTTATTTTGACTATCATCGTCAACATGAAAATATCCTTATGGGACCAAGATATTAACTTTCCTACAGAGGGACAATATAGTAAATAATCTTGTCAGCAGTTGTCGCTTTTGGTCGGAGTTGGCCAAGAGCCGCAGCCAGCTTAAGTTAACTTTAGAGTTTGCGCATGCGCATTAGATACTTTTCCCCGGAAACGTTTCTCGACGAAGTTGGTGCGCAGTTTTTCCCAAAAAGACATTATTTCTGATATTGGTGAGTTACTAAGAATTGTAACTGCATGACATCCATGCCAAACGATTACCGACTTCTGTGACTCTGTCGTAAACGTTTGACGAGGGTCAAGTTTGTTGTCATGTATTGTTTTGTCCTTATTTTGAAGGTTAAGCTGGCGTCGCAAAATCTCACAAAGTTAGGCCCATGTTTAACCTGTTAATGGTGGTTTTCATGACATTATTTTAGTTGTTGAGGGCAGATGAGAGTAAATCAGAGTAATTTAATTTCCGAATTGTAATTTTACAGTACAAGTAATGTCAGTTATACGTTACCTTCATGTGAGATTACTCATGAACGCAGCTTAAGAAGTCTGCTAAGGTTATGGCATGCTGCTTTTATTTGTCGATGTAAATTTGTCAGTGTATTAGGATTTTGCGACTCTAATGGTTCGTAGTGTATCAAGCTGTACAGTTTGGTAGTGACCTTCACATATCTGAGGTTGGGCTACAGATCAAGTAGGCCGACACTAACACAGTTAGTGTGAGTTTTGAATGATACCCTTTAGTCTATGATGTGGATAGAAGTTATATTATAATTATATTCGTAAATCTTTGTTCTGCCATTTAGTTATGTTAATATCTGTATTTAAATAACAACGTAGGATAATGTAAAAATGCCTTTTATTACATTTGGTATATTTGTCTATATCCGGTCGCATATAATAAATAACCACTGAGGACGAGCAGAGTAGCTGTAGTTTGTTTGTCCGTACACAGGGGGCAGCACACAGGCCAGGTCACAAAAAGGTAGACTGGTATCCTGCTCTATTAAGGCCCTCAGCCAAGCATAGAGACAGGCGTACAACGCCATCTTAAGTACTCCCAGTTGCAACTCCTGACCTACCTGTAGACTGGTTCCAACTCCAGTGAGCACGCTCATACCGATTGTCATGGACGTTCACGCGACCTTGGCTAGTTATTCATGAAGATTTCTTATAAAATTACTTTCTTTATTTACTTATAGTTTCCAAATATTGAAAAATGAGTTGTTGCACAAAAATTGACTGATGGATATATAGATGATATGATATACTGGATATTTGATATTCCACTGTACGTGGCATTGGTCTATTATCAATATCTATTAATCTAATCATAAATGTCACACGAAATGTACAGCTAACTTTTGACAACTTCTCTGAGCAAACGAAATGCTTATTTTTATTATATATAAATCATACTTGAGTTGGAACCAGTCTGCCGAGAGTCCTGAAGATGGCGTTGTACGCCCGTCTCTATGATTGGCCTTGAGCAGCTGTGCCATAATAGAGCGGGGTACCAGTCTAGGAAAAAGGTTGCAGTGTTCTCTTTGCCCAAGCCAGCACATATTGAAATGATGGAGCCGTATTTTTACCGTTTTTATTATTAACATCGTGGCTTTACGTCCTAAATATATCTTTAAAATTTGTACGGATTCTGGAACGGAATTTCAGTGACACTGGGAGGAAAAGTGTTCGGTTGTACAGTTCGTTTGAACAGTTAAAAACGCGAGTAAATCTGAGAACTCAAGTTTCATGCATATTTGTTTAAAAATGCCTTTTGTCACATTTGTTATATTTGTCTATATACGTTCATCGATGCATATAATAAATAACCACTGATGACGCGCACAAGTAGCTGTAGTTTGTTTCTCCGCACACAGGGGGCAGCACACAGGCCAGGTCACAAAAAGGTGGTCTGAAACCCTGGAAAAAGCAGTCGCCGATAAAGTGTTCACTTAGCCTAAAACAGCATTTATTGAAATATTGAAACCGTTTTCACTATTATATATATATATATATATATATATATATATATATATATATATATATATATATATATATATATTGAAAAGTATTATTTAATACATAAAATATTAATACATGCCTGATGACGCATAATGTTATACAGAAATCACTATATATATAAATACAGTGAAACCTGTCTAAAGCGGACAGTCAAGGGACTCAATCATTTTGTCCTTAATAGTGAGGTGTCCTTATTAGGCAGGTTGACTTGGTTGATAACTGAGGGACTAAAATAAAGACAACGAACAGCTGCATGAACGTGTTTATTGTATTATATCAGATTTCATGTACATGTACAACATATTTATGCACATATCATACATTCAAAAGTCATAAACAAACTTTGATTATTTTTACTTAAGTAGTGAACAATATTAGGAGAAAGGTCTATGAAGACATCCGTCAAAACAATGTTCATAAATTCTTCTGCAATTGCGCCTACGCTCTTTTTCGCTGATTCACTCAGTCCAATAGGCTTGACTTTTTCAGATAGAGTACGCGTGGTGCCACCTGGCGGCATTGTCTAAACTATCCAAGATTGTAATGGCTACGAACCTAGGAACATTCGTTTTTTTTATGGGTGAATGAAACTTCAGCCTTAAATAAACTTTATCTGATGATAGTTGATTGGTTTGATTTGCTTTGATGTTAATGGCACCCTAGATTAAACGAACCCCGAGGAGCCTGTGCACAGCGGCACGATACGCACAACTGCGGAGCGAGCACATGTTTGTGACTGAGCAGATCAGTTTGAGATATATTGAGCAAAACAAATTGATTAATATCAAACAACCTGCTACAACAAAGTGGCTAGTTTACAGTTAGATATTGCGTGGTGAGATCAGGGACGCACGGGTAATCGGCAGCAGTTTAATCGATTTAATGACACCCCGGTCGAGCGAATAATATGCAGCGTCGCAATGTGTGAATTGTCAACCGTTAAATAAAGTGACAGGATGTTTACCGCTTCACCCTTGCTGTGAGCACGTACGTACACGCATTAAGGTAACAACTCGAGATTGCATAATCCTATATGTTCCAGTCCCGGGAACAACAGTAACGGTGGCCTTTGATGTTGTCCGGGGCGAGTGATCAGTGTCCGCCCGGAGATGACGTATTGTGTCCGTATTTGTCAGGTTCATTTACTCTTAGAATGTTTGTTTGAGTTGAAATCTGCTGTCCGTTGTCCGCAGTAGTGAGGTGTCCGCCTTACAGAGGTTCCGCTTATACATAACATATAGGGAAATTTTAAGGGACTTAACTATATTTTCCGTTATAGCAAGTTGTCCGCCTAAGTGAGGTGTCCGTTAGACCAGTTTTCACTGTATATATATATATATATATATATATATATATATATATATAAACACCAATTTTACCAAATACTGAAGTTGCATCAGGCATCATAAGGCATATATTTTAGAGTTACCTTTGTTGTAGTGCCATCAACAGTGTGCCACCTGCCGGCAGAAAGAGGAACTTGTGACACCACCACACCGCTGACCAGATATCGTTAAGTGGCTTATTTGTCGTTCCTGTAAAGGGCACGTATTCTCAAAAAAAAAAATTTCTCAGCGCTTACAGTCTCTCATTTTTCTTTATGCGCGTCATATTTCTTTGACCCCATTCTTGGAAATTTACTCGTAGCTTCGTTTCCAATTATGCCGTCCTGACACCGGTACTGATAAGGTTATGTGCACGGGTACGTTTAGTGTGTTTCCACTTACACGTTCGCCGTACACATGATTCCAGCAAAACGCTTAGTGAAAAATTGTTTTCGACGTAGTGAAGACTTGCCTCGGTCATATACCCATTCAGTGATAACTCACCACTAATCGTTATGATTCAGACAATGCGATAAAAGAGAAACCGAATAGCTGGTGTGTGCATTTGATCATTGATCCAGGTGTGGTTTGTTCCACTTGTACTCAAGTTGAACAAACCATTTTGCAAATATGTTGTTTTTCTTGTATTCGCCAAAAGGATATGTATTTGTGTATGTGTTTACAACAAAACTCGAGCAATCATGAAAGAAATATGTTGATTTATTGTATTCGCCAAAAGGGTATGAACTTGTGTATGTGTTTACAACAAAACTCACGCTATCATGAAAGAAATATCAGGGCATTTTGGGAATGGGTCAATGAAGAATCGATTAGATTTTGTTGTTGACCACACACATGATCCGGATTCAGGAACGCCATCAAATAATATTCACAAACATCCTGTACACGTCACTTGTGCTCAATGAACTTGGAAATATCGACCGAATACATCAATGCAAACACACAATAGCACCCCACAAGATGTTCATCTAGATTGCGGAGGCTCTTAGTTAAAGGGTTGGTTTCAGTTAAATTTCTTTATATGCTCATTCCTGAAATGCACACCACTAGTGAAAATTAAAATTAAAGATTTTTTTTTTTTTTTACATTCTATGACGGCAAAGTAGTTGTCTCTCAATCCACCAGGTGGCGACAGCTAGCCTCTTCCTACCAGGCCCTGCATGCTGGAAGCACCTCACCTGTGTGCACAAGGTATACACACACATATTATTATAATCTGAAAGATTCACTTAAAGATATAACTACAGGGCAAGGCTCTCGGATTATTCTTAGTCTATTCATTACTAAAATAAAGAGTAGTTTATTGTGATATATCATTTTTAGCGTATATTTACTGAAATCAAAATTCAATTGATCGAGATTTCTACAGAATGTATGTGATTTCTGGCCAGGTCTGCATACATTTTAATGAGCTCTTGGTAGTTCCTGTCAGGAAAAGTGTTTATAACGCCTCTGGGATGGATGCACCAGCTTGAGTATCTACAATTTGTATTCAATGTTATACGAATAATGCGTATGGACCTTATTATATTCGGTATATTACAACCAAGTATAAGATTAAAATATGGTCAAGAAGAAAGGCAGAAATGTAACCAAAGTCTGTCATTCTAATTATTAAAAAATATGTTATTTCCAGTATATAAAATTGTCTCTCTGAGTAGCAGGGTT
This sequence comes from Sipunculus nudus, assembly GCA_026874595.1. NCBI lineage: Eukaryota > Metazoa > Annelida > Sipuncula > Golfingiida > Sipunculidae > Sipunculus > Sipunculus nudus. The sequence continues at coordinate 39,385,112 of CM049308.1, read as the reverse complement.
ATGGTTACATTTATAATCCCCCCTTGCCAAAATGTTGGTATATATACCCCCACCCCCTGTAATGACGCTGTTAGTATAAACACAGCAATGTTAGCAAACGATTGAACCATGTAACCTAAGGATGTTGGTTGCTCGAAGGCTGAAGATGAAAGGTCACCTTTATTGCATAACGTCCTTTGTAAAATTTAAGTTCGTCTGACTTAACACAAGGTTTCCTTGAAAATGTTTTTCTTTAATTTTTTATATGTTTATACTTTTTGGTGGAGGTAACCGCCTCCATTTTAAATGCTAACTTACCTACTTATATGTACATTAGCAATATTCGTATCGGAATACGTGACAGGGCAGTATCACACGCTTCCTCTCATTTTTATATCCTGACGTTAACCAGGCCCGGTGACTGCTGCACCTGCGGCCCTAGGTGCGTAATTGTCCCTATTGCTGGGTCATACCACCCAGGAACCCCCGAAAGGCGCACTCGATTGTGAGTAAAACACGACCGTTGGGCACAAACTTCCCATTAAGCCTGCAGAGCGCACATTCTAGGTGGTGACCGACCGTTAAAACTCTTACCGCCTCGGCTGAGATTCGAACTTACGAAATCCCGGCTTTGAGTCCTGTGCTCTATCCCTGAGCCACAGAAGCCAAATAAAAATGTCTGTATTATTTTCGCGGACCCCCACATGTTATACGTTGATATTAGCAAAACCGACAGCCTGTGTGGGATGTGGACGGCATTTTCTGGCCTTTTTTTTATAAAAGGTTCAAGAGATTAGCTTAGATATAAGTAAAGGGCTCTCACCACTCTTCATAACACGACAAAAACCTCAATGTGTCTCCTTTTCCCTTTGTTGGAGTAAACATATGATTTATACGACAGTGGCGAAGAGAAAGAGGTTCCTTCTTAAGCCTGCGTCACATATCGTACGGCCTCCGTCCGAATTTTAAACCAAAATTCGTCTAAAATCGCCAGATGGCTGCCCGAATATCGATCGCATGTTCGCCACTGCCCGAGCGATCTACGGGTGACCTGTTTACTCTGCGACCTCAGAAATCGACATTGGAAAATGAATGAATTAAGAACAGGATTCTGTGCATTGCGAACGTCGACCGACCCCTAAAAATCGCGGCGGAGCCAGTAGTGATCGAGCAAACACCGGCCGTATTCCTGCCGAAAATGCCCTTTTCAACTCGCTGAGAAATCGGACGGGCTCCGTTTCAGATATGTGGTGGCCCATTTACGGAATTCTTGAGGGCTGTGGTTGCGGTTTTTATGCGCACGTCTATGACAGGTCGTAATATGCTATATCAACGGTCCGTCCTCATGCCGTCGGCCCGTCCGTTAAATTTTAGTGTCGCCGCGATTACTTACTGGGGCTTTGATGGATTTTAACGAAACTCACCAAAACTACTAACCAATAGATTATGAGCATAAATATAAATAAATATAATATTTCGCCTAAGTTCGATTTCAAACAGAATTCATGCATATTTAATTAGGTCAGAGGTTACCAGGTTTTTACTGGCGCCGTGACGACTTGCCGAAAATCTTATGGATCAGGAAACTCATTAAGAATATTAACCAATACCGTTTCTCACCAGCATTACACTATCAGCAATATATAAATATTTTTAATGATGTCAGTGGTCACAAGATATGTAGCGAGCGTACACTACACCATTTGCAGTGCTCTTGTAACTGTTACTTTAAGGCTAGAAAATGGTATCCATGTAATATTGCCGTTCCTTTTGAAACCGGATTGAGGACTTATTATAACCCGTCAGGTATTATACTTTGCCCTCGGTTTGTTTGTCAACAAATTTACGCAAACTTTCTGAACAGATTAAAAGAAATTGCGCATGGAGAGATAGAAAATCAAGGGATAGCTTTGTACTGGATGTGACCTGGGTTTGAGTTGTTGAACAGTGGCAGGTGTGTAGACCTATTCAAAGTTTCACGAGGATCGTCCTGGTGGGAGTTTGATGTCCCCGACGACATCTTGTCAGATGCCAGAAACAATTTTATTTTTTGTCATATAAGCCACCAAAATATCATGGCTGTAAGACAGTCAGAAAGCTTTGTCATCGCTCTCGAAAAAGGAGGATTATGATGTATTTAAAAATCGTATAAACCAGATATTGATGCCATGAGCCACTTTTATTCAAATATGAAGGCCCGTGATTCAGTCCCAGCATATTTAACATTAATATTTTAGAATTTTTAATAGTTCATCTAATAATAATAAATGATTGATAATTACTCTAATATTTGTTTTTTTTTCTAATAATAATATTTTAATAATTGTTTAATTAATAACTGTTTGCATGGTAGATAAAAGCAACTTTTCAATGTTCACTTTAATCATCTTAAAAATCATGATAGAAATTTTAATATGCGTTTTTATTTTGTTATCAATGTCAGTTCGCCAATAAGAATATAGGCATGCCTATACAAGGGTATGATTTATAAATGTAAAACATGCCACTTGTGAAAATAAGTAATGGGGTCATCGTTCTGTCTCGTTTGCAGTGTCTAAAAACAGATTAAGAGGTACAGAAGGGACCGAAAGATACATAACAAACAAAAATTTGGGAAATTATTTTAACATTACAAAAATTGGGTCCATATTAAATGCACCTGTTTTATCCATGTTTAGTGCACCAGTTTTGTCCATATTTAGTGCACCTGTTTTGTCCATGTTTAGTGCACCTGTTTTATACATGTTTAGTGCACCTGTTTTGTCCATGTTCAGTGCACCTTTTTTGTCCATGTTTAGTGCACCTGTTTTGTCAAAGTTTAGTCCACTTGTTATGTCCATGTTTAGTGTACCTGTTTTGTTCATGTTGGCCTCCACTACGCTCAGTATTTGTCATAACTGTATATCGCATGTAAACATGTTAGGCCAAAATAAAAAAAAAGGTAGGGTTCTCAGGCACTTTTTTTCAGAAATCAATGCGGGCGGGCGCTTTTTTTATTTTAAATTTTTTGGTATGTTTCGACAAAAATGTCAAATGATAAGGGAAAAGCATGAAAATAACAGTTTTATTTTGCTAAATAAGTAAAAGCACTACCAAACCAAAGAAATTGTACGGTTTATCTTCTTGAAAGAAATGTCAGAGCTGCAGCAGCTCAAAATTGGAAAGTTTCTTTGGAAAATCAAAATAAAAATTTTTGATGCGGGGGTTTAAAATTGATGCGGGCGGTGCCTGAGAACCATACCTTTAATTTTTTTTGGCCTTAGTTCTTTGTATATCTGTATATTGATGTTGTCATGCGTATAAGTGTGTAAATTTTGAAGTTTCCTAATCTTTTGTTTGCATGAATAAACACATAAAAACCCATTTGTCATGATGCTTAGATGATTAACATGACCTTTAGCATAATATTCACAACAGGAATTTTATTATCTGAAAGCCAAATTGAAATTGACTTCAGGTGTGATCTTGATATTCATGACCTTCTGACCTTTGACTTATTGACCTTCTGAAAAATATGTATCACTTCAAAAGTTATGGCAGTCATAATATTAATATATTTCCGCAGATTTGACATTGAATATCACGTTTAAGGTGATACTTATTTCCACCAATTTACTAAATCTTCTGAGAACTCGGGTGATACAGTCGGTATGCAATACTTAAGAAAGTCAAAAGTTATCATATTCACAAGAAAAGTAATGAATTATAATTCTGCTGATTTAACCTTGAAGATCAAGGGCCAATGTCATAATTTTTCATTCTCATCAGAGAATTTAGTTAAAAGAACTTGTTTGTCAAATTTCAGGAAAAATACCTCAAAAGCTGTGAGTTATCCTAAGTTAACAGTTTCACAAGATAATTAGAGATGACTGTTATGTGTCTGGGCCTTGTGGGTTCATAGACGCGGTCTTACATGATCTAAGAGTAAAGACATACCATGCATGCCACAACGGAACCCATTCTTTATTCCGTCTTTACACCATCTGCACAAACATGCCCCTTCGAAGCGGTCACATGAACCGAACACGTTTTCCCCATACACGGAAACACGGTTTGGCGGCCATATTGGCCTCGTTGTGGTTTGGCGAGTAAACAAACACCACGTGCTTTTGTATTACTAGGGAAATAAACGAAAATCATCGCTTAATCCACTACACCTTTTATAATTTCTATCATGACTGAGTAAAATAATGTTATATAACCTAACACCGTTGGAATTAAACATTCCACAGCTGTTAAGGAAAATGTTTCCCATGACACCATTAACATAGACAGCCTTCAAGAGGCCTGTATATCATCAGCTCCTTGATTTCACTTGGCGGCTGTCACAGTCAGTTCAGTGGGTAATGCTTTCCATATGACACAGTTTTTCGGGTTAGATAAGACAAATCATGACTTCTTCATTATATTTATTTCATACTTGTATAAGTTTTAACCAAATATAATATATATATATATAATATATTATGTATATCTTTATAAATACATGTATATATATATATATATATATATATATATATATATATATATATTCAACAGCACAGAAACTGATTATTCCAAAATATATATATCAAAATAATTAGAGCACGCATGTGTACATGCTTATTTGTGTATATATGTGTGTATATATATTATGTATAAATATTATATTATATATTTACATATATGTATATATATATAAATATATATATATAATTATATATATATATGTATATATACACATATATCTCTATACACAAAAGCACAAAAACTGTTTATTCCACAATAGATATATCAAAATAATAAAACATGTATATGTACATGTTTATCTGTGTATGTATGTATATATATAATAAAAAATATCATTATACAAAATTTAATACAATTAAATTTATATATATATAAAATAACAATATATATATATATATATATATATATATATTTATATATATTTAAAAATATCATTTAATAAAATTATACATATATAATACGTCGGTGTAATAATATTGATTATAGCCTGTTAATTTGAAAATATAAATATCAATAAATTTGGGTTATAATTCTACATTGATTTCAAGAACAATAATCTTCCATTTCCATACCCTTCTAATAAATCATGCTAAATAAGAAATGGTATACATTATTAATACTATACTATATTACCGGGCCATATAAGTTGCTTTTTCCTTTATGATCAATTCCACCTATTGTGGTGTTTTGTACGTCATGTAGAACTAGGAACAAAATGAGACTAATGTAAAAAATCAGTTATATCTTATTCCATGATTTGATTATAATAAGACTTGATGCCAAGTGTAACTATAAGATCTAACAAAGAATGATATTGTGAATACCTGTCATCTTTTTATATAGCCAACTTAATGGTGACATATATTCTGATTATTTTGACGAATATAACATTATTTTTCCAAAATAAAAGCATAATAATATACATTATAATGTGCATGCAGTTTAATATTTCGATGGTCATTTATTCAAAGTTTATGCTAAAACACATTAGACTGGTTTCTAGGGTAAGATACACGATGTTCATTATTTCGAGATAACCAAATAATGACAGACCATTATAAATATTCTCAAAGAGAATAAAAGAACTATTAGTTTTGGATCACTTCATATATAATATTAATTCACGTCATCAGAAAATCCATAGAGAAATTATAATTTAGAAGAGTGTCATATTATATTAAATTATATTAAATCGAAAAAAACATAATATAAAATTTTCCTTTACTTATTTTTATATTGCTAAACATTGTTCGGCAGTGTACATCACCATTGATTTGGCAATATTTCTATTTATCATGAAATTCAACTGTGTTTACTATATGTAATAATACAGCTTAAGTCAGGCAACCAGGCAAAGCCCATCATAAACAAATGTGTCCAGTCTGACCGGTCTAGCCAAATGTTCAGACATTTCTTTCAAACCATTATGAAAAGGGCCTTATTACGTGCCTTTGATGTTAACGAATAAAATTTGTCATATTCTGTTTGTGAGGTTGGCTGAGTTCTAAGAAGAAATTAGGTTTATTGGTTAAATATATTTAAGAAATAGCTTGATGAAAATTAGGTGCGCCATGAAACAACAGCATATATACAGAATACGATACAAATATAATTACCAAAAATTAATGGCAGACTGTGTAAATACCATGTACCACGTCGAACCCACTCCGCCTTTGCGTGATTCCCTTCACTGTGCAACAATTTCAACTTTAATGAATTATACTCATGTCTTCCTATCATTTCTATTATTTTGTTTTTGGTACAAAAATGTTTTCAAAGGGTCGTGTAAAGTTTTTTTTGTTTTTTTTTGTATATTATTTCATTACATATATTTATAGGCCCCTTTGAAGCATTTTCTTACAGAACTATGATATGTATGTTATATAAATATATATATATATATATACACACATATATATATACATACAAACATATATATATATATATATATATATATATATATATATATATATATATATATATATATAATTGTATATCCGAAATTGAAAGTTTTATTAAAGCCTTTAAATGTCACCAGATACATAATCATCAGCAGTTTATAAGCTGCATGATCCGATAGGATGTCCGTGTGTCATGAATTCTCTAAAAGACCGACATGAGTAATCATAGTGTAAAGTCTGTTGTTAAACCTCAGATGAAATGTAAATGTATCACATGACCACGGCCTGGGCATCTTGTCAATGTTAAGGAGATGTGACGACATGCATACCAGACCAGAGCAGATACGTCATACCGGCCCAGCCACTGACTGACAGATGATGAATATATTCCCATTAAAGCTAAATTTGGTCAGAAAATCACGGGCTTAACCTACTTTTAGTTATACTTGTTGGATTGGAATGTTAATTTAGACCAGCACCGTGTTTATTTTATCCAAAACTAGTGTAAACTTTTCAATATTATTATATTCTTAACACCATATTCAAAGCGCCCACGTGCTACTGTTTACTCGCCAACCGGAAGTAAACAAAGTTTTCATCCGGGGCCCTCACTTCCATATAAGCCAAACCGTGTTTCTGTGTATTTATAACATAACTCCTTTCGACATAAGTAGGACATATCTTCTATACATGACACTCCCTCCCCCATTTGGTTTTATAACAGCACGATGTTCAGACGTCACATACAAGTACGAAGATGATTTAATACTTTCATGGCAGGTATTGAATGTCGTTTGACAGTTCTTACACCAATGCTCTATCAACCATACACTCAAGCATTCGGTGCAAGTAACGGCCCCGGCTTGGTCCTTTGTCAGTCGATGATTTATATTAGCAGTATGATCTTTATATGTGTACACAGACTCTGCGAGTATTAAAACCGTGCAATGCGTCATAAACTGAAAAGATATAGGAAATTTATTATCGCAAACCTCACTTCTAAAACATGCGTGCACTTGTACATTTTCCTATTACGTGTGAATGAGACCATTTTGGAGACTATAAATGCAGAGTACTGTGTGTATTAATGGACCTTACAGTAATCCTAACTGCGTTACTGGTGAAGTGATAAAACGCTGGGAAAGCCTTCCACTAGAGGTCGCTCTTACTCCAAACAAGCCTCTCAAGTAAAAGATTTTGGGACGACCGGGACTTCTTGACTCAACCTTAAAAAAAACCCTCCACAATCAAAATTTGTCTCAATTCGAGAAGAGGACTTATGTTCACATAGGAAAAAAATGACTTTCTTCATTCAGTCCGCATCACACAGCCATTTACATGCACCTAATTGCATTGAAACAACTAATATCCAACATGTTTTAATAACCTATATCAAGGTCCTTTAACACATTCCTTTAATTGGTGTATTTAGAGGCCCCAGTGCATTGTGGGGAAAATATCTTTTCCCGCAAACCCTAATCATGTATTCTTGTAAATAAGATTCCGTTATCGAGTGTGAAGGCTGGATCAGTTAATAATCCCCCTATGCTTTTAGGTCAAAAGTTTAAAAGTCAAGGTCACAGGAAAGAGTTTTTCATGAAGAAATTTGTTTCAAGTTTTTGTGAAGCTTATTGCTCCATTGTTGGATATTTATCAATTAAACTTAGTATACAGATGAAGTGTGGCAATACTCAGACATGGCAACTGAGAACTCTCCCATATTTTTTACTTCTGGGCTGGAAACAAGCAACTTAGAAACCAAATTACTACAGATCCCAGCTCAACTTATGTTACAGTTTATTGTCAACTTCTCATGATTCAGCAACCCCTTACCCTATTGTATTTATTTTTCATGTGTGTATTATAGCAGAGTTAATAAATCTCCCTAATGTTGTTGGGGTCAGAAAGTAAAGTGCACATGCAGGCCATAGTTTATAGTTATACCTGAAGAAGTAAGTTGTTAGGTTCATTCCTCTATAGCGGGTGAAGACATTTTCAGTGAAACTTGGTCTACTGATTATTGAATTATTGCGACAGGTAATTCTGGAGAGTTAAAAATACTTATAATTTCTGGCTTTGAAATTAGCACTGAGTGGTAAAAACTCCTCAGACTAACAGCTCTGCTAATACGGAAGACGTTATACTGAAACTTTGTATTGCATGTGAAACAAGTTTAAAGATCTCTTAAATTATTGCTATACTTGTAATCGGCATTTAAAGAGCATAGCTCATTTCGGTTTATTGTTCCCATGCTTTTAACAATATTTCAATCAACTTGTAGTACCAATCAGACCCTGCCTTGTTTTTTTTTTTTTTTGCTCATGATTTCTTACAATATATAAGTATATGGTGTTTATTAAAATACGCTCCTATGCATTGATCTGTACGTTTGAAGAAATAGATAGTTGGACAAAATTTGACCACATCAGGTCTTGGTTTTGATTAAAGGAAAGTAGCCTACGTTAAACTCTTGTTATTTGCTTTACCACGGTTGTATTTTGTCATTAGCATATTTTGGCAAGCAGTGGGTCATCAAAGCTTCAATACAATTGATCCATTCATGAACTCAATGTGACCTTAATCGCATATTCATTCAATAAATAATCATAAGCATTGGACTAACGAGCAACCTTGGTGACCGTAAACATCGTAAAGCTTCAATCATCCGACATAAACAAAATTTGCATACAGAGCTCTGTCAAACAGAACAAGTGAAGTCTGTACCAGTACCAGTATTTTTATATACAAAGAAGACAGTATAAAAGGTTCTAGGCTACAGGTTGCAGGAGCCTTTCCTCCAACTACCGAGTAAATAATAATGTCTTACCTGGCACGTATTCGTATGAGACAAATAATCCAAAATATTGCAAGATAGTTCATAATGACTGCGATACATTAAACAATGTAGAACAGCGATACCAGTTGATGACGTCAGTCAATACGACTTCATGCGTCATCGACCTATGACGTCAGTATTATATGTTGTAAGCAGCTCTCGCTACTTGGAAGCTAGACGGGTACCCTGCTCTATTATGGCACCGCTGCTCTAGGCCAATCATAGATGCTTGGCTGAGGGCCATAATAGAGCAGGGTACCAGTCTACTTGGAAGCTTCATGGGCATGGAAGATCTGTGTAGGTAGACTGGTGCCCCGCTCTCTAAATGACACCGCTGCTCTAGCGTTACCAAAACTTGGCTGTATATTACGTGTGACATTAATGATTGGATTAATAGATATTAATAATAATCACTGCTACGAACATTGGAATATCAAAGATTCAGTATATCGTATTATCTATACATCCATTATTCAATTTTGTGCAACAACTCATTCTTCAATATTTGAAAACTAGACATAAGTAAAGAAAGTAATTCTTATAAGAAATCTTCACGGATACTCAACAAGGATCGCGTGCACGTTCATGTCAACCGGTATGAGCGTGCGTACTGGAGTTGGAACCAGTCTACAGGCAAGTCAGGAGTTGGAACTCGGAGTGTTTAAGATGGCGTTGTACGCCTGTCTCTATGCTTGGCTGAGGGCCATTATAGAGCAGGGTACCAGTCTTCTGTGTAGGAGGCTCATGATAATAATTAGGTTAAACGGAAGGAACATATATGGGCTTTAGTCTGCATGTATATGTCAACGGATTTTGTGTAAAAGCTGAATATGACATCAGTCCAATCGATCAAATGTATCCACACAATGTCTTAAAACGATCTCAATCGAATATTGTGTACGGGTGAACAATAAAACAAGAAAGAAGTGATAACATATCAGAGTGAACCCCTCGTTTTCGTTCTCTTTCCCTGGCTGTTGACACAATATATCCGAATGTTCTCTTATTTTACGATGGAATAGTGTTTAACGGACCATTATATTTTGAATCGAATTTTCGGATAAGGACGTGTATAGATTCGTTGTCTTTTAATAGAACACGGCACCCTTTAGTTGTGCAAGTGATCATTGACTCCACACCTGTACTCTACTCACCATGCTCTCAGCAGGCCTGTCATGTTGATGTTGATTATGTATACCATCGGATGACTTTAGGGTAGGTATGATTGATTAAGAAAGTCTCCAGTTGCCACTGATGAACAATAAAGATCCGCGATGCATGGCAAATACTTTATGTTTTTCATATCTGAAAGGGAGCGAGTCAATAGTTCACTCACCCGTGCAGACTTCAACAGTTGTTGTTAACTTGTTCTAAACGTAAATAAGACGTCAAACGTAGCAAGGAGGTATCCTGAGGATGGTTTGTTATTTTGATATGAACACGTGTTATTGACACCTACATGCTAGACCCCATGTAATGTTAGGCATTTAGTCATTTACTGCTTGTCTGCAGGAGGCCGTTGGGTCAACCTCCGGATGTTAATTTGATATTTATAGCAGCAGTATCAAAGGTAATCGGTGCTCTCTCTTGGCGACCCGGGTTCGATCCCCGGCTATGAGAGTGGGTTGCAGTTGACCGTCTGTGCACAGCCGGTGGTTTTCTCCAGGTTTTCCGGTTTCCCCACCACTAGACACTACTAAACACCCCCACCTAGGCCACGGAGAGTGCTTTTATTAGTTTTGATAATCATTTGTACAATCCTTGTAATATAAATAAAGTCACAAGTGTTAAATTGCTTATACCAAATTCCGTGAATATCACAACGCGTGATGGCTTTATCATACACAAATACAAATATTTATATCTGTAGCGCAGCTTATACAGTATGCAATAACTTTCCTAAGGCGCTTTCCAAATTGTATAATTCATTATAAAATGATTAAAATAATATAAATACATACAAATATATATTAAGAACATCAAAGATACTACATCATTTAAAATGTCACACATTAATTGTATGATTTTGGAAATAAAAACGTTTTCAACTGCTTTTTGAATTCTGTAATGTTTTCAAGGTTCTTTAGTCTCTGTTGGAGAGCATTCCGAAGTCTAGGGCCCGCAGTTCTGATAGAGCTGTGTGATGTTATGGTTAATTTACTACCCAGAACTGGAAGATTACCATTCCTCTCTGAACGAAGTGGTCTCGTGTGATTAGTCTCAATAGTCTTTTAAATACTTAAGGTATATCCTTTAACAGTATAGTTAATACCTTGAACTGAATTCTCTCATTAATTATTAACCAGTGTAAATGTTCCATATGTCCACTTATATTGTCTCACTTCCTGAGGCAGTATATGACCCTGCATGCCATATTTTGTATTCTCTGTAACCTGTTAAGTTCAGACTGAGTTTTTCCCAGAAGTAGAGAGTTACAACAGTCCAGTTTTGACATGACCAATGCTTGAACAAGGATTTTTACTGTTTGTAAATCAATATTCTTCCGTATTAATGAAATTTTTTTTTAAAGTTCAAGATAAACACTGCTACATATCTTATTAACATGAACCTTGTTGTCTAACAACTGGTCAAAGTGGAAGCCTAGATTGCGGACAGATTCACTTGGGACAATGTGTTCATCCCCAATAACAATTAACGGTGTGTGAATGATTGACAGACTATGACATGTTCCAACATGTTTCAACATGTTAGTAGCCATCCATCTACGTATGTCAGCGAGACAACATTGCAACTGAAATGTATGTGCAGCTTGGTCATTTGGAATTTTACGACAAATAGAAATATAAATCTGTTAATCATCTGCATATCCTTCCATATTCACTTGATGTTTAGCACAGGTATCACCAATGGTGTTATATATGAATTGAACAATATGGGGCCCAATACAGACCCCCTGAGGATCACCCCACTGCAAAAGTGCTCCAGTTTTGACTTAGCACGATTTGACTTGTCACAAAGATAGGATTTTACCCGGGCCAATTTTAAGATGTTACCATCCAGACCATATATGTATTTCAATCTGTTCATTAGCAACTCATGAGAAACTGTATCGAATGTAGCGCTTAAATCAAGCATAATAAGATACACAACATTTTTTCTTATCAAAAGCATCTATTACGTCTGTTTTGACCGTAGGTAAAGCTGTTTCTGTACTGTGGAATTTCTTATATGCACTCTGGTTGATTCCTGTATTTCCTGGGTTTTCTGTGAGTGATTATAGTTGATCTGATACTGCGGCTTCTATAATTTTACCCAAATAAGCCAAGTTGGACACTGGTGTATAATTTTTGTGCACAAGTGGAAGATTTGACTTTTTAAAAGTGGTTTAACTTTAGCTGACTTGAGACTGGTTGGGAATTGTCCAGAGGTCATTGAATTTCTTATAATATCCTGTATAAAGCCAAAAAGCAAAGTAATGTTTTGTTTCATCAGACTCGTAGGCATCGGATCCATAGCACATGACTTTGTTGCGGACTTCCTTATAAGTTTTTCTACATCAGCCTTGGTTAGTTCAGCAAATGTATCTGCTCTATTATTAGTTTCATAGTATTTTCAATATAGCCACAACTAAGTTTTGATTTCGCATTCATTTGTAGATCATTCATGATGTTTGTCACCTTTTCAATGAAGAACTGATTAAAACTGTCAGCTAGAACCTGCAAACTGTGTGCTTTGGGCAGAGGTAATTTCTCTTTAAGGAATAACTGATTAGCATAGCTGATTAGCATATTTAAATATTTCTTTGTAATTCTTTGTTAACTGTTATCCTTCGCTAGCAAAAGAAAGCATGATAATCACTTTGAATTTGGATCTTAACCAATGTCTTTCCATCTTTCTGCGTAAACGAATACTTTATGTAATTTCCTTATCACACCAAGGTTGTCTCTTCTGTGGTTTTACCTTCTTCATTTTAACTGGTCATCGAGTAAGGAGCTCAAAATTGAATTATAGTTTTCTACCATTGACTTTACATGCTGCAAATGTGGTCTTTCTGACAAAGTTTTAACAGTACACTCCACAAAGCAGTGATCATATATCCAATGTCCTTGTGTAACATTTTGCACCAGAGTAGATCCTTCATCTGTTAAGATCAGATCCAACTGATGACCATTAATGTGGGTTGGGAATGTAACCTTGTTATCTAAGTTGAATGTGTCTAAAGTATCAGTGAACATGGTGGTTTCATAACTAGGTATGTCCACTTGAATGTTGAAATCTCCAAGTAATATCAAGTGGCCCCGCTTGTGTATGTTAATCTAAAAAAAATCATTCCTGGAATGTTGGTATAGATCCTGATGGATGTCTATAGATTGAACACATGTGAACTTGTTCTCCCGATTTTAGCTTAAAAACATAATCTGCACATTCCATTTCAGAAAACTATTAAGTGAGTCTTTGTAAATGATAGTAATTCCCCCTCCACATTTTCCATTTGATCTTGGTGTAGATATTATTTTATATCTATTCAGTGGTACAGATGGTGTTAGGATATGAATTTCAGTACCTTCTGGGTCATTTCTTAACTATGTTTCTGTGATTGTACATATATCCAGTTGTTGACTCAAAACAGTCTTGAAATTGCTCTAGTTTTCCCCCTATGGACCTAACATTCACTGTTGCTAATTTCACACTAGTTGTTAAGGATGCATTATCTTTTCAAATTTCTGGTATAATGTGGCTATTTGGTTTCACAAAACCTCTCCAGTTAAACTGCCTTATAGCACCTGTTACCATGGCAGTAATTCTGTGAGTGTGTTTTTGTCCACCTCTTGATCTACGATATGGCACATATCTGGGCACTTTCTTTATATTAAGTTCATTAATGATGAATATTACATGCGAATCCAACTAACAGGTTGCTGTGTACCGCAAAGAAACGAAGAAGCGCTCCGCTGTACATCGTATCGTGAGCGATATTATAAGCAGTTGTGAAATTCATCTGCGAGATAATGGCCGAAGTTAAGCAGCAAGCAAGAAAACTCCACACTAACCATGTTAAGTTCACCCCCCTCATCATAGTAATTGTACTTGATGTAACAACAAATAAAATAGCCGATACTGGTTGTCTTTCTGATTAATAATGTCCTCACTTCACTAAAATTGTTGACAGTATTGGCAGCGGTCACAGAAGTTTCTTGGTCTAACGGTTACAGTTTGTGCCCTGTTAACGGTGGGAATGCCTCATTTGAAGGTCTACAAAACCATCGAATCAAGTAGTTCTTCCCGCTTTATCATGCTCCGTCATACAGTGGCCGTTACACGAGAACAACATATGCTTAAAAATGCTAATCTCGAACACTATTTGTTTACATTACAAACAGGCTCGTCAGTTCAGGGGGTGGGGATATATACTCTTTATTCTATGCATTTTTTCCCATTTTTTTACCCTTTTAGACCCTTAGACCTAGAAACGTCATTCTGTACATCCGGGAAGGTCCTATGCAAATCTCCTTGGATACTCGAAATTAGGTCATGGTGACCTATACACTAAAGGCCGAAATTTGACCTATGATTTTGAGCACCGAGAGGGTCAGTCGGGGCCTATAAATTGTATCCTACTGGCCTAGAATATTCTTACATGACATTCAGGGATGTCCTTGGCAAATCTCCTTTGAAACCCGAAGAAAGGCCATAGAGACCTATATTATGTGAGCAACTGGCTAAAAATATGATTGAGAACACACAAATGGACAGACAGGGCATACATTGTATTCGTTAGGCCTAAAGCAGCATAAACCGAGATTCTAGGTAAATCCCCTTGGAAATATGAAAATAGGTCATGCTGACCTAGGTTCTGTGAGAGCCTAGCCAAACGTATGAATATGAGCACCCTAAAAGCAAGACATAGCACAAATTGTATCGGCTAGAACTAGAGTCTTCTATTGTAACATCCGAGAAAGATTTGTTCAAATCTAGATCGAAACTTGAAATTAGGTCATGGTAACCTATATGTTCCGGCAGAAAGAAATATATATGAACCCCCTGGTAGTAGGAGAGGGCATGCACAAAACCTTGCTGTTAAATATAAACATATATTTTACATGGATTGTACATTTAGTTATTATAACTAATAATCTTAACTTTTGGATCTAGAAACGACTTTCTTAATGTAAAGGGTGGCCGTTGTAAAGTTCCTTGGACATTTCAAATGAGGTCACTGTGACCTATATTCTGCAACACATGTGAAAGAACATGATTACAGCACCCTATTTTTTCCTATATTTTAGATTGTCAGCGTACAGCTAGGTGTCATTTTTTCCGCTGTGGTTTCATCTAGGTTCCTCAAACCTCGAACGTTTATTTATGATTACTAGTTTTATTAGTTTGGAGTTTGAAAACTGGTGATCTTGTCCTTGACCTTAATCTTCTCTTGTACTACCTGTATAGACCAGTCATGATCGGGTTCAGTCTACACATGTGTGACCCTTCACTGACGGAAGAATCATGTCGATGTCATGATCACATCTGACATTTATCTTAATATGGCTTTCAGGTGACGAAATTCCTGTTTTGAATATTATGCTCTAATGGCATGCTGGGCAGCTGAGCGTCATGACCCATGGGTCACTTGTTAAAGTTATGGGGAGTTTCGTCTGTTTCAACCGTGATTACGGTCATTAAAGTGTGTTCGGTTTACCGTCAGAGAAGTAAAAAAATATCTGTCATCAGCCATACTATTTGTCCAACATTATCAAGGATAAATTTGTGAGACCTCATAGCAGTCCTACATAACAATCATGGGAAATTGCAAGGAAAAAGAGATTTATGCCTCCTAGCAGGCGTTTTAAATTTATACAATCTCCAAAATTATTGGATATTTAATGTTACAGTAGGTTGAACCTAATCATCTGTCCAAAAAACACACTAAAATTAAAATCTCAGAAACGGCTGGAGCTATCATCACCAAATTTTATGCCAATGTTTGTCATATATGTCACATCGTAAATTGAGGTATAGTTGGCGCCACCTACATTGATCTGTTTTTTTACCAGCAAAATGTAATTTTAGACTCTTAGCCTACACTGTTTTATAATGAAACAGTTAAGCTGATTGGTTTAAACATAACAAGAATTATTCTATGGTAGGATTCTGCTGGTTTTATAGGGATAGAATGGGTAAATGTAGCTTTAAAAAAACAGTGTAGCCAATTGAAAAAGGCTTTCTGTGTTTGAAAACAGATTTGACAGCGTGCTGAATTTCAGCAGCCAAGTCAAGAGGTCACTCATATCAGTACAACCAGGTGTGGTCCAGGCATCACCATGGTAAATGACCTGGCTCTGTCTGGTGTCTAGACAATGTGTCTAAACGTCTAGACACAGCGTCTAGACATCTAACACATCGTCTAGATGCAGAATGCCCCGATTTGAACTATTGGAAGTATATCTTTTAACTGTTTGAAAAAAACTTGGTTTGCATTTTGAGTGAATCTGTAAGCTTATGCAATGGTGTGGTGTCGCCCGTCTTCCGTCGTGCGTCATAGCTATCTAAAAAAAGGCAGGAGCTAGCATCACCATTTTTTTGCAAAAAAAATTGTTATAGAAAATTCTATTGGATTTTGCTTATTTCTTGGCTAACTGCATTTTCTTAGATTTTATAGGGAAGAAGCTAAAAAACATTGAAAAAATGTTCTTCTCTGAAACCATGCTGCAAAATTGTCCGTTCATCTGTTCCAAAAATCCTCCCTGGCAAAAAAACATATCCGAAATATCCTGATTGATACATCCCAGTTTTAAAATGTCCTAGTCCGAAACTTGCAGGTCCGAAACGTCCATTTTGCTGAAATCATAATGACTAAGGTAGTTATGCAGGACATAAGAGGATCAGTATTAAATTTTAAAAATAAACCTCAGTTCATACTCCCAAACTTTGCATAGGTTCGCATTAGGCCATGTGTTATTGGTGAAATGGTAAAAATGCTGGGCTACGCTTCGACTAGAGGTCGTTCCAACATGCCTTTTCTGGTTGGTGATTGTCGGTTGGCCCGGTGTACCGATTTCAGATTACCACCCTCTCAGATAACCCCCGGGGGTAATCTGAAATCGATTTCAGATTACCCCCTCCAATTTCAGATTACCCCCTCCCCCAAAATGATTACTTATGATTATTTAGATACTCATCTTATACATTACTTTAAGTAACCTGAAAAAAAAACAACAACAACAGCTACTTCTACTACTACTACTACTTTTTATAATAATAACAATAGTAAAAATAACGATGATGATTATTATCATCAAATTGTCATTATCCCTGTAGTACAAAGGTAAAAAACATTCTCTCTCCATTTAAATTATAAATACACCAACTATATATGAAACATGCAGTCTTGCACATTAACTGGGTATGATAATTACATCCATAATTTAAATGCTATCTTTCGTGATCACGAAGTACGGCAACTGGCAAGCATACTGCCGCTATCTTCCTGGCTGGTTTAGTTAGGTCGTTGAAGGAAGACATTGGGTTTGTACATGGAAAAAATGGTAGAAAGTTTATTTTGGTTTTAATTTCGAAACGATTACTTCTTTGGAAAGACAAATAAAACAAGTGACCCATGGGTCATGACGCTCAGCTGACTGGGAAGAGATTCGCAAAAGGAAATTTTATCATCAGAATGGTAGTATATACCCATTCAACTGAAGCATCAAACAGATTAACCAACAGGCCAAGATTTAGTCTGTATTTATATATCTCAGAAATAGAGAAAAATGTGTAAACTTTTAAAACTAGAATACGGGTAACCGACAAGTGACTACATGTATCTGTCAAAATCGGATAGTGAGGCATGGATTGAGTGGCAAGGGGAAATAGAGTGAGGTATGTTGCATATTAGCATGGATGTCTGCAGCCTAAATGTGTATGTAGGTTGTGCCATCTACCACAAATCCAGAAAGCTGTCCAAGTTGTATACACCTGCAAAATTTTAAGCAGAAAAGTCAAACCACTACATGTATATGAGCGATTTTTGCCCATGGCAGACAAACAGACAAACACTGTGCAAAAATCTTTGCAGGTAACCCCTCCAGTTTTGTGTATGATAAAGACCTATGTGAGATCTAAACACATGCACAATTTTGGCCCAATCGGTCAAATGGTTCCTGAGATATGAGCTTGGATGTGTCCAGCGTTAACTAGAATGTAGGTGGCGCCACCTGTCATAAAATCAAGAAAGCTGTCCACGATGTATAAACCTGCAAAATTTTAGGCAGTTATGTCGAACCACTACAGAGAAATGAGTAATTTTAAGCCACGGCAGACTAACAGACAGACGCTGTGCAAACATTGTTACAGGTGGCGCCACAATTTTTTGTGTATGTTACAGAGCTATCAAAGGGCTACATTTGTATAAATTTTATTTCCTGATCGGTCAAACGGTTCCCGAGATATAAGCTTGGATGTCATCAGCGTGAACGTGAACGTAGGTGGCGCCACCTGTCATAAAATCAAGAAAGCTATCCTGGATGTATACACAAGACGAATTTCAGGTGAATTAGTCAATTCACTGCAGAGATATGAGTGAATTTAACCCAAGGCAGATGAACAGATGGACACTGTGCAAACATGGTTACAGGTGGCGCCACCATTTTTTGTGTATGTTATAAAGCAATCCAAGGGCTACATTTGTATCAATTTTATTTCCTGATCGGTCAAACGGTTCCCGAGATATGAGGGTTTATGAGTGGAAACAGATCCACAAATGCACACTGGATAGAGAGGAAAGGTCAGAGGTCAATGCAAATTGGTTAGGCACCAGTTCACATGTGACCCGATAATAGGTGTAAGTTTGGGAAAAATCGGTCCATTAGTCTCCAAGGAGCTCTCTGGAAACGAACGCCGCCGCGGTGGAGGAACTCGGTCAAAAACATAGTATCCGCAAAACTTATTAGTTTCTGCAGACTGGTGGAGCCACCTGTATTTTTGTATCCACCAGTCTGCAGAAACTAATAAAAACACTTAATGGTCAATATCCATGCAAAAAAACATGGTGATCTCTGCATTAGTTGTTCAGATACTTCAGTTTTTGTATCAAATTGTCCATTATTCTGAGGGATACTTCGGAGTCCTATAGCTTGAAGGATATGGGTAACAGAGACCTAATTTCAAGTTTCCACAGGCACCTTTCATGGGCCTCCTTGCATGACAAGAATGAAGATTCTAGATCCAGTTGTTGCGATTTGTACCCTGTTGACAGATAACCACATCTTTAAAGGTCTCAAAAAAAAAGAAAAAAATTTGTAAAAATTTGAAAAAAAATAGAGGTGGCACACCCAGTCTGCAGAAACTGATGGAACAGCTCATGATCAATATGTATGCCGAAAATCATGACCATCAGTGTTGTAGTTATTGAAATACTGCAGTTTTTGTATCAAATTTTCCATTATTCTGGGGGGGGGGGGGGGGTATTTTGGACCCATACAGCTTAAAGAATATGGGTAACAGAGATCTAATTTCAAGTTTCCATGGAGACTTTTCATGGGTCTCCCTGTGTGTCAAGAATGAAGATTCTTGGTCCAGTTTTTAAGATTTGTGCCCTGTTAACAGATGTTCATATCTTTAAAGGTCTCAAAAATACAGAAAAATTTCGTAAAAAAAACCGAACAAATACAGGTGGTGCCACCAGTCTGCAGAAACTTATGAAACACTCCATGATCAATATCCATGCAAACAATTACGGTTATTTCTGCATTAGTTGTTCAGTTACTTTAGCTTTTGTATCAAATTTTCCATTATTCTGAGCTGTACTTTGGAGTGCCATAGCTCAAAGGATATGGGTAACAGAGACCAAATTTCAGGTTTCCATGGAGACTTATCATGGGTCTCCCTGTGTGTCAAGAACGAAGATTCTAGGTCCAGTCGTTACGATTTGTACGCTGTTGACAGATAACTACATCCTTAAAGGTCTCAAAAATGGAGAAAACAATTCGTGAACATTGAAAAATACAGGTGGCGCCACCAGTCTGCACAAACTGATGAAACATCTCATGATCAATATGTTTGTCGAAAATCATGACCATCAGTGATGTAGTTAATGAGATATTGAAGTTTTTGTATGAAATTTTTGACTATTCTGGGGGGTAATTTTGGGCCCCATAGCTCGAAGGATATGGGTAACAGAGACCTAATTTCTGGTTTCCATGGAGACCTTTCATAGGTCTCTCAGTGTGTCGAAAATGAAGATTTTAGGTCCAGTCGTTACGATTTGTGCCACGCTAACAGATGACAGCATCCTCAAAGGTCTCAAAAATAGAGGAAAAAATCGTAAAAAATCAAACAGTACAGGTGGCGCCACCAGTCTGCAGGAACTGATCGAACATCTCATGATCAATATGTATGCCAAAAATGAAGACCATCAGTGATGTAGTTATTGAGATATTGAAGTTTTTGTATGAAATTTTTTACTATTCTGGGGGGTACTTTGGGGCCCCATAGCTCGAAGGATATGGGTAACAGAGACCTAATTTCTGGTTTCCATGGAGACTTATCATGGGTCTCCCTGTGTGTCAAGAACGAAGATTCTAGGTCCAGTCGTTAGGATTTGTACCCTGTTGACAGATAACTACATCCTTAAAGGTCTCAAAAATGGAGAAAACAATTCGTGAACATTGAAAAATACAGGTGGCGCCACCAGTCTGCACAAACTGATGAAACATCTCATGATCAATATGTATGTCGAAAATCATGACCATCAGTGATGTAGTTAATGAGATATTGAAGTTTTTGTATGAAATTTTTGACTATTCTGGGGGGTAATTTTGGGCCCCATAGCTCGAAGGATATGGGTAACAGAGACCTAATTTCTGGTTTCCATGGAGACTTTTCATAGGTCTCTCAGTGTGTCGAAAATGAAGATTCTAGGTCCAGTTGTTACGATTTGTGCCACGCTAACAGATGACAGCATCCTCAAAGGTCTCAAAAATAGAGGAAAAAATCGTAAAAAATCAAACAGTACAGGTGGCGCCACCAGTCTGCAGGAACTGATCGAACATCTCATGATCAATATGTATGCCAAAAATGAAGACCATCAGTGATGTAGTTATTGAGATATTGAAGTTTTTGTATGAAATTTTTGACTTTTCTGGGGGGTACTTTGGGGCCACATAGCTCGAAGGATATGGGTAACAGAGACCTAATTTCTGGTTTCCAAGGAGATTTTTTATGGACCTCTCAGAATCCCAAGTTACAAGGTTCTAGGTCCAAGGGGTTTCGATTTGTGCCTGGTTAACGGACGGACAGACGGACAGACGGACAGACGGACAGACGGACGACGGACAAAGAGTGATCGCTATAGCTCAGATGACTTTCAGTCAGCTGAGCTAAAAAACCGGTAAAATTCGATCTGAGGAAATTTTGACGAATTTAAATAAAAAAATGACATAAAAAGTCGCGTATTTTGTCATAGTAGAGGACCAATTTATACATACCTTTATCACGTGTTATATGTATTTTTAATATGTCATGTCTCTATGTTGTAGTGAACCACTTGAATGGTTTTCATTCTATTATTTTAACTTTAATCAAAGTTTAACCTATAAAAATATATTTATTTTTGTGTTCTAAAGCCACTGAAACATTAATAAATTTTAATTTTAGACTGCTCAAAACATCGGAAGCATTTACTCAGATGTAATACAAAGTATAATTATTACAATTACCATTAAAATTTCTTTATATTTTTAGATGTTATATTTAAAATGCCCTAGGAATTGTCTGTTAAACCGAGCAAGTTATGTTCTACATATAATTTTAATATGCTTGATCCATCAAAACTTTTACTACACTGTGTTTCTGATTGTAAACATAGAATTTTCATTCTTTTTATATTTTTATATTTCAAGTTTATTCAAATGTTTCATTTTAAATATAATTCAAGTAATTTTTTAAAATAATTTTTGCCTCCTTGGTATACCAATACTATTTACATTGTTCACTCAGCTGAATTTCTTCGTTTCACCATTACATCTAAAAATTTTAAATTTTCCATGTATAAATTATTATCATTGAAATTATTAATAAATTATTGTTGTACAGTGTTTGCGTTTATGCCTGTATGACACAAAATTCCCATATTTGTGACAATAAGGCGTAATTTCTATATTTATATGTAAAGGTTATGTGTCATAAACATTACATACAAAATTTCAGTCCCTATTACATTTGAAAGTCTGAATTGAAATAAACTATACCAAAATATGTGCATATTCTTTAAAAACAGCATTTGTTAAACCCAGCATATACTCTTCCCTAATAATTTTTTATGCAGCCCAAATGTATACATTTTTGTGATTTACATTGTAATCGTTAAGTAAATTGATGTTTAAATATTTAAATTTACTTGTTAAATGTTAAAATCCGCACATAATCCAATAAGAGTTATATAGTATATATTTGATATCAAGAAATCCATTAAAATTCTTTAAAATCCTGAAATCGTTCATTATACCTGCATTCGTGATTGACTGTATTCATTGTTTTTAATACCAAAAAAAAAATGTTTTATACAACTGCAACTTCGTCATATTGTCTTAAACATAGGCTATGTGACTGTAAACACTGACTGTATAGACGGGGGTAATCCTAAAAGTATTGATGATGGGGGTGTCAAAGGTCATTTGGTTGGTACTTATACAATTTTTAACGTAAAATCCAACAAGCAATAGGGGTTAGTTCGTATCTCCTGTATTTAATCAGATAGTTAGCATATTTTGCTAAATAACCCATTTATTTTATTCATTATATTTTATTAATAGTAAGGTGTTTATTGTATATGACGATAAGTTTTTTTCACCAAAACAAACATCTTTCTGTTCACGCTTACATGTACTAAAGTCTATGATATACTATTACATACAGAATAAGTTTGCATAAATATGCAACTTAAGTTAATAAAAAAATGTTTTAGTAGTATTTACATTTCTACGAGGACAAAGTTTGGGTGGTTAAAGATTAATCTACTTTAATAAACCTTACAGTTAATGAAAAATAATCTTATTAATTAAATTACCTCATAATTATGCACAATATGCAAATTGTCTTATTAAATATGCAAAATATGAGAAAGTGCAAGCATACATAAGAACCAAGCAAAGGACCTTATAAAATAAGTTTAGTATTTACGCGGTCAATAATCATTTACTATTACATGTAGAATCGGGTTGAATAAATAACCCATGTACGGCCCGACGGAGCTGACCACTAGATCACCAGCCAGCTGAGGATGTTGTAAATAAATATATCTGGAGCGGTGAGCTCCTACTTACACAAAAAGTAATCATATTAGCTTGATCAGTGAGGGGGGTAATCTGAAATGTAGGGGGGTAACTTGAAATCAGGTTCAGGCTACCCCCGGGGGTAATCTGAAATCGATTTCAGATTACCGGGGGGTAACCTGAAAGGGGGGGGGGAGGTAATCTGAAGTCTTTACAACGGGAATACTTGTGAAGTTGAGTCAACCGTGAAAAACTTCACAATCAAAGTTGTCAAAATTCGAGATGAGAATTTTTTTTCACACTGAACATAACGGTTCAGTGTTTCATTAAATGCGCATAACATGGGCATTCATATGCATGTATTTGCATTGAAACGACTGAAATCCAACATGTTTGGAAGGCCTTAATCTAGTGCTTTTAACAAATTTATACGACATTGGTGTACTTATAAGCCTTAGTACATTGTGGAGTAAAGATCTTTTTCCGCAAGCCCTAACCAGCCGTAACTGTTGTGAGTATTATTCTGTGTGTAAGTGTGAATACTGGGCCAGTTGTCCGGCTTTCAATTGTTGTCACATTAATGGCTTTATAGACGGGTCGGGGAAGATTATACAAAAGTTATTTTTAGCTCGCCAGAACGAGGTTCAGGAGAGCTAGTACCGTATCCCGGCGTTGTCTGTGTCTGCTTCGTCCGCAGCCAACTAAGGTGAAAGGTTAACTCTTTGACTCATCAACCACTTACCATATTTTTTTTATACTTCATATATGTATTGTATTGGGATTTAGGAATTCCCCTATGATTTCAGGGTAAAAAAAGTCAAGGCCACACCTGTTTAAGAAGTTTAAAAGTTATTTTGTGAGGCTCATTGCTCCATAAATAATGAAATATTTCAGCGAAACTTAGCACACTAAATGGCTTTGACATACTCGCTCGTCTCATACTCTAAATTCTGAGCTTTTAATTACCACTTAACGAAGATAAGACCCCAAGACAACTCTGGTATAAGTTTTTGGTAAACTTCTCATTACCTCAAAACTCATCAGCCACTACCCATATCATTTTCATCTTTATATATATATATATATATATATATATATATATATATATATATATATATATACAGAGAGAGAGGGAGAGAGAGAGAGAGAGAGAGAAGGAGAGCGAGAGATTGTATGAATCTTTGAATTTCCCCCTAATGATGGTGGGGTCAAAAGGTTAAAGGTCCAGTTCACAGAACACAGTTGTTCCAAAGAAGTCAGTTGACTGCACTTAATGTTAACAGTACATCACCCACACAGCTCATTTAGTGCTGAAGATATTATACTGAAGCATTGTATAAAGAGCATCGAATGTAAAACAAACTTCCAAGATATTTTAAATTTATTTATACACTTTTTATTTGCATTTGAAGTGTATAGCTCATTCGACTTTCAGTTGTCCCCATGCCACTAAAAAATTTCGATGAACTGGGTATATGAATCAGATCCTGTTCTTGAAAATGTTCATTTTCTCATAATAAACAAATATATCAAGTTTCGTTAACAGAAATCTTTCATCATTTTTAATTCTGAATGCCCTGTACTGGCGAGCTCTGCTCAGGCCAATCGATTAAATGTTTAATATGATTCCTCTTAATGTATTAAAAGGTTCTTAAGGAAATATTGTGTACCAGTTGTTACAGGTGCTCTTTTTGTGAAACACGGGCGTAACTCGTGTTGTAGTTGCACTCTCAGTTTAATCCATACTAGTTGAACTCTCGTTGTCAAGCTAGCTTGAGGCTTTCTTGCCTGGCAGAGCCAGGGCGAGCTCACTTGTGAACCCTAATATGTTGAGACACGGCATTTGTTTTTCTTGTATGCTCTTTGAACGTGTGTACTGTGTTAGATTCTTTAGAATGTTCGAGAAGTGGATAATTCTCGGCTTGGGTTGAAAAGTTATATAAAGGGGCTGTTTTTAGAGCCGGGAGTGAGGTGAAGAATATTCCGGCGGGCACAGACGTGCTTATGTCAGTTGTGGGACCTGTCCGATAATTCAGTAATTTCAGGGATTCAACTATTACTAACACTTAAAATTTAGTGCTGCCGGCCTCAATTTTACTTTCTGGATTGTTACAAGAGCTTTACATTGGACTGTTATTCTCCGAGAGTATACATTTTAAAGAACCTGTCGCTGTGGCGGTGGTGGTATTCAGGTACTGTGCACATTGTTTATTTTACTGTGGGATTGTATTGATTTATTGTTATACTGTTATACAGAATCTGATTTTTTTTTTATCTCCTTGACAAAATTTATGATCATCACGCATACGTGATCTGTTGATATTTGGTTCCGTAACACAGTGAACAATAAAACAAGAAAGAAGTGATTACATTTTATGGTCAACCTGGTATTCTTCTCTTTCTCTTGCTGTTGACACAATATGTTAATAAATGTTATATTCGTATTTTAATGGAATATCGTGGAAGAGTGTTTCACGGACCATATTATTTTGAGGCGATATTTGGTTAAATTATTGAAAGAACCTTATTGCGGTTGTATACGCTGGCGAGAGTAGGTACTCTTCGTGAGCTTTCTATCTATTGTCATATTTAATATTTTATGAATTAGTTTAGCCTGAAACCATTGGCTTAGTACTTAGTCCATATAGGGTCACTTCAGGAATTGATTCTTGTTGTAAATGAAAAAGTCAAACAGAATACGACACCCTTTAGTTGTTGACGTGATCATTGACTCCATATCTGTACTTTGCACAACATGCAGGGCCTCTCAGGTGGCCTATATTTATACCGTCGTATGGCCTGCTATGAAGGTAAGTTCGCGATTGTAGGTCATTAGGCCTTTTCCTTTTTGCCGTAGTCATATGTTACAACATACTGGAGACACAAGTGATGTGGTCTTGTGACTGGTAAAGAAAGACTCCTATTGCCATTGATGATCAATCAAGACCTCCTTTTCATGGCGTTTGTCATAGAGGTTTTGTAATTTAATTCTCTAAGGGAGCGAGTCATTAGTTCATTCTCTTGTACACACTTCAGCAGTTGTTGTTTACATGTTCTTAACGATAGTAAGAAGTCAACTGTGGCAAGAAAGAATCCGGATGTTGGTTTGTTGTGCTGATATCAAAACATGGTATTTACACTTACACGCTGAACCACATGTGAAGTTAAACATGTACTTTTTGTCTGCAGGAGGCCGGTTGGTCATCATTCTAGTGTTAACTGGTAATTTATGTCCGCAGTATTAAATGTTTATTAGTGTTCTCTCGTAGCGACCCGGGTTCGATCCCCGGCTATGAGAGTGGGTTGCAGTTGCACGTCCCTGCAGAGCCGTTGGTTTTCTCCGGGTTCTCCGTGTTCCTTCACCTCTAGACACTACTAAACATCTATGGTAGATATGGTAACCATTTGTACAATTCTTGTAAAATAAATAAAGTTTAAATTGTAAAAGTGCTTATACCGTATTTCGTGATATTTCACAATTAAATATCACAAAGCGTGATAGCTCTATCATACATAAAACCATCAAATCAAGAAGATATACATTCTTCCCGCGAATTCATACTGAGACGTACAGTGACCAAAATATGACAGCAACATAGGCTTAATAATACTAATATCGAACACTATTTCTTTATATTCTAAAGACCTGCTATAATGGATTCGGCCTTGACAGGGGTGTAGCCAGGATTGAAGCAGGGGAGGGAGCCGAAATATTTGGCAAAGGGAATTGGTATATATATATATATATATATATATATATATATATATATATATATATATATATATATATATATATATATATATAAACCTCATATATTTTAATTCCAACTAGAAATATCAGTTGTACAAGATGGATCAATACAAAATATAATTTCAGGATGTTACCTAATTAAATGTAGAATTACCATTAGAAATTACATTAATCACTGCATGTGCAGTGCATTTTATTGTAATAGGTCCAAAATCTGCCGATGCCAGCGACAGAAAATGTATGATTGTCTTTTGGATAAATCAATCAGTATTAGGCTAAGTGTAATTCCCTGCCTGAATCATGCCTAAGTGTCGGTTGGTTGGCCAATATCATAAAGATGTCCACAGAGACCGAACAGAAACGACTTAAAAAACACTGTTTAGGTCGCTAAAAGTCGTTTCTGTAAATCCACTTAACAAATTAAGCTTTCGAAACATTATCATATACATTAAAATGACCCAGCATTACCACAATATTTCTGCTTTCGGATATTGTTCGTGTTGTAAATATGTGCCAGGTTGCAATAATATATAGTCTGGAATATAAAATTCCCTGTGCGTATCCATTCAAAACACTTAAGGAATACACCAACCCCTCCATTGTCCCTAACTTTTTTCTGTAAGGACAAGTATTTGACCTGACAGCAAAGGTAATGCCTCTCTAAGTCTAGATATGGAATACTTTAACTGTGTATAGAAACAGGTCGGTTTCAATGTAGTAAGGATGAAATTGAAAAAAATAAGAGTTTGTTGTAAATATAAAAGAATGATCATGTTTAAAATTAAAAACACTTCAGTTATGCATCAAATATTATATACATATATTACATTATACATATATTCCATTATATATATATATATAATGAGTATACATATAATGAGTGAATTTCTACAGAGACGCGTATATATCCGAGTCTCTCAAGAAATAATTAATTGAGACAAATATGTTTTGGCAATTTAAACGACCCAGTAAGCTTTGAGTTATAAGATGTTTTTTATGAGTGTTAGTACATATATAATTATGTATACTGAACTCTGCTTGGCCTTAAAGACAGTCAATTTCATTAAGATCCATGTATAAATGTAGCCTTGGTACTATAAACATGAATGTAACAAGGCAATGATCAAATTATACTTGTTTGAAAACCTTTATTTAATCAATACATCTTCTTGAAGACTTATTAGTATCCATTATTTTTTTTACTTCTCAGGTGACCTTAATGTACACAACTATGGTTTTACTGTACATTATAGCTGAATTAACATTTCAGCAGAGCTTGTTTTGAAGAATTTACGACAAATTACAAGTGGTCACGTTTGCTGAATTCGGGGATGAAAATCGATCAACTCATCTATTTTAAATATATTATGAATTTCGTAATA